>CM067337.1:8290000-9490000 GCA_034376525.1 Nicotiana benthamiana
TTTTCCAGAAATCCTCTTCCAATCGAAGAATGTTATTATATTTAGTGGTAAGGATTTTTTCAATGGTGTGGAGAAAAGAACTAGTGGTGTATGCTTGTGCACGCTGAATACCATTTAATATAGCCAAAATTTTGTTTTTCTTATAAAAGATATTTTCAAATGTGTCGCTATTCCATGAGGTAACTTTATGGGTAAAGAATTCAGTTGCCTCAGCAAACTCCCTGTGTTGCCAACTCTGTTTAACTATATTATAAAAATCAGGATGGGAGCTCCAGTAAGTTTCTAGACGGAAAGGCTTTGTAATAGTATTAAGAGATTGTCTAACGATATTATAGTATTAATAAGAAGGGAGTTATGGTCAGAATAGGTTTTTGGTAGATGGCTTATGGATATATCTGGATAGTTGACGAGCCATTCTTTATTGGCAAAACAACGGTCCAATCTTTGAAGAATTAAACCATTATTATTCCTACGATGATTAGACCAAGTATAACGACCTCCTTTAAAACCCAAATTGATTAACTTACAAAAATTAATGCAAGACCAAAATATAGTAGAATGTGACCTATTGATCCTTCTGCCTCCAAACTTTTCTTCTTGTTTAAGGATATCACTAAAATCCCCCGTGACTATCCAAGGGTCATTATAGCTAGATATTTTCCAGATTTTCCCAAAGTTTTCTATGATTTACAGCTTTTGTACTAGCATATATGGTACTAAATAACCAAGGGGTGATTTGGGTATACTTGAATCATGGCATGAAGTTCCTGAATAGACTGTCTAAGCCGAGTAACGGTCACCAAGCTGGTGACCCAAAGGAGAATAATTCTTCCTGCTCTTCCTTGAGCAGGGATCTCCATCATGCCATGAAAGTGGAAGTCGTCTCTGAGGGTTGCGTGATCTTCCATCTTTGTTTCCAACAGGGCGACCTTGCATGGGGTGTGAGTATAGATGAGGTACCTAAAGTTCCTCTTGAAAGTATCATTGTTTGCTCCCCTTGTGTTCCAAACAATAAAGCTAGTAGGTTTATTTATTAGGATCGTTTGATTGTGGGGATGCATTGAGACTTGGTTCTCCTGCATTGAGAACTGACTTTCCCTCAAAGTTGGGGTTAGAAATACCGCATATTTTGTGGCAGCTTTGTTCACTGGTGGTCATAGAGCGAACGAGCACTTCATGAGTGTCACTAGGAAATTGTAGATGAGCTTTTGTCCTCTCCGGGAACAACATAAGAGCTGCTTTTCTGAGGTTTGAGATTTTGGTTAATGAGATTGTGGACAGTAGAAGGTCCATGATCTCTTCCTCCATCTCTATTTCTTCTTGTTCTTGGGGTGGTGGGATATCCTTTTTGGTTTTTATTGAGGGGGGGGGGGGATTCTGGGCTTGCTGGGGTTGCCAAGGAAAGATCAGTGGGTTGCCAATTGTCATCTCCACTGGGAGAAGAATGGGAGGTTTTGTGGAATATTCATGTTGAGGGACGCATTGAAGTGTGGATAGAGGTTTCAATGGT
Organism: Nicotiana benthamiana; assembly: GCA_034376525.1. Classification (NCBI taxonomy): domain Eukaryota; kingdom Viridiplantae; phylum Streptophyta; class Magnoliopsida; order Solanales; family Solanaceae; genus Nicotiana; species Nicotiana benthamiana. The sequence goes on from CM067337.1 coordinate 8,291,511, forward strand.
GGTTTATGTTATTATAAAGTGCGGGCGCTAGGGCTGGGGCTACAGGATCTTTCATGTTGGCCATCCACATATGGTTTAAATAGTTGTCTAGGGCCAACCTCATGCCTTCTGATATCATTTGGTCCGGGATGGTTGGATTTTGAAGAACTATCAGTACCTCCCTGTCTTTTATATTCATGGTAAAGAAGACTGCTTGACCCTACAGTCCTTTCTCGATCCATGACTGTGGATGTGGGCAGGGTTAGGAGGGTGTGTTACGTACACTAGTTGGTGATGAGCTATGTGAGGGGGCATGAGAGGATATTGTCCATTGGATACGTTGGAGGCATGAAGTGGAAGAGAGTTGGATTTCTTGTTAATAGAGGAAGGAGGGGAATTATCATGCTGAGATATTAGAGAAGGTATTATGGAGCCTCATGAATAGGGTGAGGACAGGAAAGTGATGATTGAGAATCTATGTCGTGATATTTATTAGAGGATGGATTGGTTGATTCTTTCTTGGAGTAGTGTTTATTAGGGGCTAGTGTATCTATATGCATGGCCATGTGTCCATCCGCCATAGCCGCGTGTGTTAGTGAGGAGTTATGAGGGTTTTGATTAGGTTTTTTTTATAACTTGGGGCATACCTAATATGTTATTAGAAGGTTATGAGGGACTTAAAAGTAACTCTTTTTCATTAGGTGTAGTAGGTTTACACACATTTGTGACACATGTCCCATTTGATTGAGGTTTCTGCCTTGTTTGTATCGAAGAAGATGGAGAGTGCAGAAAGGCAGCGTTAAACAATTGGTTTGGCTCTTCATCTTCTTCTTTAGAAGAGTGGAGTGCTTTAAATTTATTGGAGAGAGTGCTCTTCTCTTTAAAGGAGCTTTCTTGCATTATGCTTTTGTTGTTAGCGATACCCTTTGTGATGAAGTTATTTGAATGATTTTTAGTAAAGGTGTCTTGGTAGTTTAAGTCCATTTTCAAAGACTGATGTATAATTGATTGGGGCGAGGTAGTATGGGAATCATTATTTTTAACCTTGAAGGAAAGTTTTTGGGAGGAGATATACTTACCTGAGTCTGCTGCATAAATTTTGACGTTTATACCTGGACTTGGATGTTCTTGCTGGATAGCAGTCATGTCTTGCTCCATTTTTGCCTTTACCCTATTGTTATGCCTCTTTTTCCTGCCAAAGAGCACCGTATTCCACTCTTCTTCTTGTACATAATTTATGAGGCATTAGCTGTTGATCCCATCCTTTGCAAATTTTTCTTGATCATCGCCTTTGATCTCTTGTTACGGGCATCTTGATCTAGTATGGCCCAACCTTCCACATAATTTGCATAAAAAACCCTCCCCTTCATATATTATTTACTGCAAATGTGAGTCAATAAGGATTCGTGTTGTGACTGGTTCCTCTAATGGAACTTGGATGCACAATCTAGCATACCGTCCTCTAAGAGTGGCACTCGTACAAGCATCAATTTTCAGCGGTGATCCTATAGAATTCCCAATTTTTCTCAGTAAGGATTCATCATAAAACTCCGTGGGGAGTTGTGGCAATTGTACCCAGACTGTAGAGACAGTTTTTCGGGTATCCGCAGCCACAAAATTTGGTTCCCAACGCTTAATCGACAGAAAGAGTCCATTAACGAACCATGACCCATTTTGGAGAACCTTTAGCATATTTTCGTGTGAACTTAACAATGTAATAGTCATAGCTAGACTTATTAATGTGAATTGTTCCTTAGGTTTTCACAACTCTTGTATTTTTGCTTTTATGTAGTGGTGAACTATTCTTTTTCCAAAGAGTTTGATAATAAAAGAGACATTAATGGAAATAAGGGTACTCCTCTTAGCAACAAATTCTATCAATCGCTCCATGGCTCGATACATTCTTCTAACAAACTCTTTGGCAATCTCCCTCAGATTCAATGGTGGGGTCATTCCCTCCTTACTGCTTTCAAAATTGTGAATTACTCATCTTGAGATTAAGACATAGAATGGAAATTAGCTCCCTATCTTGAGCTTTACTGCACTATCTGGAGAATCAAAGAAGGGTGAAATTCCTAAATATCCGAATAGCCTCCAACTTATAGATGTGTTCGACTACACACCGATCAGCAGGAGACAGGGCTTCGAGACATCCAAGGACACTTTAAAACCTTAGGCTCTGATACCAAATTTGCCACGCCCCAAAAACCGAGGAGTACGACTGGCGTTCAACCGAGTAAACCCGACTGAGCAAGCCTGTTAGCTTTCATTCTACCCAAATTAATCCATGAATTAGGAGGAGATGAACTCCATTAATCATACTTTGTACATATATCATTTACGCCTTCCATTTCATTTCTATTAGCAACTTCATTCATAATTTTCAAAAATATTACAAGTTTACAAGTTTAATGAGAAACATGCTTATCAAGTACCAACATTTCTAGTCTGGACTCCCAACATCAACCACCACCCACAAAAAGTGTACGGAGCCTCTAAATACAATAAAATAATAATAGAGAAACGCCGGCAACAAGGCTCCGGCTATACCTCAAAACATGATGAGAAAATGAACAAAAGATACATAAAATGACCCCGGGATGGAGTTGGGATCACCAAGACTGCTAGGAAGAGAATACTGCCATCACTAGCCGATGCCGCCTGCTGTGGAACCACCTGTATCATTAAATGATACAACACCCCCGGCAAAAGGGATATTAGCGCCGTCGAATAGCACTAGTATGTTAGGCTAAAAGTCCTATTCCAGAATAAAATAACCATAGAAACAAAGAAACATGAAACAGTAAGTTGGGTGAACAACATACAAGCTTCCAATTTGCAACATTTAAGTATTCTAGTTTATGAAAATAAAATAATATATATAATTTTTTGTTGGAAGATCATTAGCACCGATATGAGTTATACCACCGTCATTGTTAGCACGGAGTCCGATCATGACCCGATCGGCTAGGTCGTCCCTTTGGAGACATGTACCACAATCACAATTTCCAGTTTTTGATTTTCAGTTTTTGATTCCCAGCACAATACCACCATGTGTGCGGCATGGCGTCCGATCACGGCCCGATTGGCTAGGCTTTATTCCCCCATATGCCATGTGAGTTGGCGTTACTAATTTAAAAGTATTACCAAGTTCATCCCAATTAAGGGAATAACCATAATCCACCCCTACACTGGCACGTATAGTTGCAGGCATGAGCCTTATGATCCACCCTTCCTTGGTTTTGCTAATGATACACCCAAAATAATTTTGATTTGATTGGATTTTGTACACAATTTATTAAAAATACTAGTATAAAAATGAAGCATAAATGCAGCCATGCTTACCTCAACACCTTTCACCTTTTATAGTTTTTATTAATGTTCTCAATCTCTCTCGATGAGGATATTCGGAAGAAGGTGGGCGTGGCACCTATGGATAACAAGATGCGGGAAGCGAGGCCCGGATGGTTCGGACATGTGCGGATGAAAAGCCTTGATGCTCCGGTGAGGAGGTGCGAGCGCTTGGCTGTGGTGGATACGAGAAGAGGTAGATGGAGGCCTAAGGAGTGTTGGGAAGAGGTGATCAGGCAGTACATGGCACGACTGTAGATTTCTGAGGACATGGCCCTTGATAGGAAGGTTTGAAGGTCAAGCATTAGAGTTGTAGGTTAGGGGTAGTAGAGCTTTACGTATTTCATACTGGGGGTGATGTGGGGTTGGATTAGGGTTGAGTTTAGGTAGCTTGCACTTTATGCTGAATCCCATTCTATCTTTGTTGTTTATCTTTGCCCCGGGACTTAGTTAATGGTTACTGTTATTGCATGTCATTTATCTTTTGGCCGTTATGCTTCTATTACTATTATGGTTTCTACTGAAGTTACTAATGAATTGTCTCCTTCTCTTTTTCTTTTTTTTCTGAGCCGAGGGTCTATCGGAAACAACCTTTCTGCACCTATCGGGGTAGGGGTAAGGTCTGCGTACATATTACCCTCCCCAGATCCCACTTTGTGGGATCTTACTAGGTATTTGTTTTTGTTGTTTTTGTTGTTGTTGTTCTCAATATCTCTCGATAACTGTGTTTCCATGGTTCTTTGGGCCTTTCACAAGGTTTATCTTTTTCATGGCATGAAGGTCGCATTTGGTTTCCCACATTTTCATCTCCTTTATTTTCCAAGTATCACCAATTAATATAATTGTATCAAACAGTCTGGGAACCATATATTTTTGAGTTCAATAGTAATAGAATCATCAAACACAAGGGATTCTTCCCAAAGAGGAACATGGAAACCAACAATTGAAATACACACTTGAGTTATAAGCAAACAATCACCTCAATTATCCTTGAGTTACCCATTTTTCCAACATGACAAAAGCACAATTTCAGCATTGGAATGTGTAAGAACTCGCATTACATTGAATGTATTTATAAGGCAAAGTGATACCTAGAACAACCATTTGTGGGCATTGTTCAGGTATAAGATCTTTAAGCCATTCTATTAATTTGAAGTAGTTCATAACGGTTAGGTCAAGACTTATTCATAATTATTTCACATTTTATCATTTGATTCCTTTCTATACGTCTTTACAATTTATCAATAAGTAGACATATTCAATCAAAGCATTTAGTACACATAAGAGCAACTAGGAGTATTAAACAGATCAAATTCTTCTCACCCAACTAGTATACTAATCCTCATTTAAAACGTGACTCAAGGCCATATCATTTTGGTAGAAAAATCACACTTAAACTTAAAAAAACAATATGGAATTCATTTCCGAGAGAGAAAGTTTAGCCTACATACCTCGATTGAGCTTTCGTTAAGTTTTACTATCCGAGACTCTTAGCAACAACAATCTCTTAGGAACATGACAAATCGAACAAAAATAAGAGATGCGATCATAGTTCTAGCTCACTTGAGTATCTTTTCAAACACTAAGTGTGTATTATGCTTTTAAAACTATTTTGTGAAAGATCCTACCATCCCTCATCCCATACTTACCTCAAGACCTCACCAAATACTTTAAGAACTCAAGCATCCAAGATAACAACTCCAATACCCACAAACTTTCTGGATTAGTGCCCATCTTTAGCTAAATTTGAAATTGTCACGACCCAAACCTCGGTCGTGATGGCGCCAAAGACCTTGTAGGGCAATCCCAACCATAAAGATATTTCCAACCAAAAACAATAAGTTAATTACCATTTTTAAGATAAAATCCCAATTTGAAATAGGAGATAATACTGCGAAAAAACGAAATACATAGTAAATACAGCCAAAGGATCCGGTGTCACAAGTCTGAGCCTCTAAATACACTGAACAGTATCCAAAACTTAGTAAAGTCTGGATATAGAAGCAAAATAGATAAGAGGAGACATCAGGTTCTGCGAACGCCAGCAACGACCTTGATAACTCCGGATCGATCTAGGCAACAACAGATATGCACCGCTAAGCCTCTGGGATCCCTGTATCTGCACACAAGGTGCAGGGAGTAAAGTGAGTACTTCCAACTCAGTGAGTAATAGCAATAAATAATAACTGAATGTAAGAAATCTAGTAAAAACACTATACTGTTCTATTTGCCACAGCAAAAATGGTAAATAAATACCAAACAGAGAGAAGAATATGATAAAAACGTTCCTTTCCGTTCGACCAGTTAGTAACACCGCTGCGGCGCGCAGCCGGATCCAACACCATATACTGCTACGACGCGCAGCTCGATCCAATATAATATATATAATGTTGCGGCGCGTAGTCCGATCCAATAGATATAGCTGGATGCGCTCACTGGAAAAAGGTGTGTACAGACTCCGGAGGGGCTCCTTCAGCCCAAGCGCTAAGATACTGCGACATGAAGTCCGATCCATATATCATTGCGGCGTGCAGTCTGATCCATATAATATACTACTTCGGCGTGCAGTCCGATCCATATAATATCATGCTACGACGTGCAGTCCGATCCAATACAAGTATATTTATATACTCTTGCGGCGTGCAGCTCGACCTGATATATATGTATATATATCAAATAGCCTCACTACGGGGTCCTTGACCCCTCTCAGTGAATATAGACTTGGCCTCTCGGGTCCACTCAGCTAAGATAGGGTATTCAACCCTAGGTATTGCTCATTTAGAGTGCAAGTTACAATGTCCGTTTTACTTCATAATTTACAGTCAAAATCAGGACAGATGGTATGTTTCCAATAGGTAAATTGAGGTTAAACAACTCAATATGCTCCCCTCAGAGTTCTACAAATCGGCACAAGACCCCAAACCAGGCAACTAGCCCAAAATATACGAGTACAAGCTCAGTCTCAGTCAAGAAGGAAAGTAAGTCATCAATGGGGATGGACCAAGTCCGAGTCCCTAATAGATACATCACCACGCTCGTCACGAGACACGTATCTCATCTCAACATAGCACTGCATAGTGCAAATATTGGGTTTCAAACTCTCAGTATACCATTCATAACCATTACTCACCTCAAACCGGCTAAAATCCTAGCTCGCCTTGCGCTTTCCTCGCGAATAGACCTCCTCAGGTGTAGAATCTGACCAAAACCACAAGGAATATGTCAAAATAGGCTAATGGAACAAACCCCAATAGAAATGACTCAAAAAACACCCAAAAACACGACTACGACTACGGTCGCGTCCCTGGCCTCTAGTGGGTGGCAATGGTGGCCGTTCGCAACGTCCGGTCACACAGGTTCTTCCCATCTGCGAGAGAATAGAATACATAAGTTAATTCTTGGATCAACAAAGTCGCACGACAAGAATTTCAAGAATACGAAGTTTTTCCTAAAGGTTCTGCAGCCTCTCGAGGATAAGTACAGACGTCTCCGCACCGATCCGTGAGACTCTACTGAACCGGCTCATAACTCGCGAGACCTGGTAACCTAGGCTCTGATACCAACTTATCACGACCCAAACCCTGGTCCTGATACCGCCAAACACCTTTTAAGGCAAGCCCGGCCATAAAGATATTTCCAACCAAAAACAATAAGTTAATTACCATTTTTAAGATCAAATCCCAATTTGAAATAGTAGATAATACTGCGGAAAAATGAAATCCCAAGTAAATACAGCCAAAGGATCCGGCGTCACAAGTCTGAGCCTCTAAATACACCGAACAGTATCCAAAACTTAGTAAAGTCTAGATATAGAAGCAAAATAGATAAAAGGAGACATCAGGTTCTGTGGACGCCAGCAACTACCTTGATAACTCCGGAGCCGATCTAGGCAACAACAGAGATGCACCTTAAGCCTCTGGGATCCCTGTATCTGCACACAAGGTGCGGAGAGTAAAGTGAGTACTTCCAACTCAGGGAGTAATAGCAATAAATAATAACTGAATGTAAGAAATCCGGTAAAAACACTATACAGTTCTATTTGCCACAGCAAGAACGGTAAATAAGTACCAAAAAGAGAGAAGAATCCAATAAAATACGTTCCTTTCCGTCCGACCAGTTACTAACACTTCTGCGGCGCGCAGCCCGATCCAACATATATATATATATATATATATATATAGCGCTCGTCGGGGGTGTGTACAGACTCCGGATGGGCTCCTTCAGCTCGCGCGCTAAGATACTATGGTGTGCAGTCCGATCCATATATTACTACGACGTGCAGTCCGATCCATATAATATACTACTGCGATGTGCAGTCCGATCCATATAATATAATATTCCGGTGTGCAGTCCGATCCAATACATGTATATGTATATACTTCTGCGGCGTGCAGCCTGACCCGATATATATGTATATATATATATATCAAATAGACTGACTACGGGGTCCTTGACCCCTCTCAGTCAATATAGACTTGGCCTCTCGGGCCCACTCAGCTAAGACATGGTATTCAACCCTAGGTATTGCTCATTTAGAGTGCAAGTTACAATGTCTTGTTTATTTCATAATTTACAGTAAAAATCAGGACAGATGGTATGTGTCCAATATGTAAAGTGAGGTTAAACAGCTTAATATGCTCCCCTAGGAGTTATAGAGATCGGCACATGGCCCCAAACCAGGCAACTAGCCCAAAATATACGAGTACAAGCTCAATTTCAGTCAAGATGTACAGTAAGTCATCAATCGGGATGGACCAAGTCCGAGTCCCCAGCAGATACATCACCACGCTCGTCACGAGATGCGTATCTCATCTCAACATAGCACCACATAGTACAAATACGAGGCTTCAAACCCTCAATATACCATTCATAACCATTACTCACATCAAACAGGCTAAAATCCTAGCTCGCCTTGCGCTTTCCTCGCAAATCGACCTCCTCAGATGTAGAATCTGACCAAAACCACAAGGAATATGTCAAAATAGGCTAATGGAACAAAACCCAATAGAAAGGACTCAAAAAAATACCCAAAAACATGAAGTTGGCAAAACCCGAGCCTCGGCCCCCTTCTCAAAAAATTACAAAATTCACATCTTCGGAATCCTCGTTTTGCCACGAGTTCGCACGGAGTCCAAATGAGCCATCAAATCCCCAATTTTCACTCAAAAACCAAGCCCTAGTTTCTTCAATTTTCCCCAAGTTTCATAGAATTAATGGTTTATTCTTCACTGAAATGATGTATTAAGGCCACGAGAGTTACCTCGAATCACTACCCTTCAAAATCCGTCCACAAGCTCTCAATGGTGGTGCAAAAATGGAGGAAATATGTGATAGCTCGCGGATGAAATGTTTATAAAAAGCCCTCTGCCAGATGAAATATCCTCTATGCAATCACGAACTTCCTCCTGTGATCGCATAGTAAAAGATTCCCAAGCCTCCATATTGGCCTATGCCAACGCGACCAACACCCTGCGATCGCATTGATTCACCGGCCAGACCTACGCGATCGCAAACTCCCATATGCGATCGCAGAGAGCAACAAATTAAACCTACGCGATCGCATAGAACAATTCCAGGACCCCGACCAAGCCTTCTACGCAATCGCAATACCATACCTGTGATCGTATAAGGCAAATGCCTGCAACAGCTGTAGCCTCAAAATCTGCAACTTTTTCAACTACAAATCCTTCCGTAAGCCATCCGAAATCACCCCGAGGCCCCCAGGACCTCAACCAAAGGTGCCAACATACCCCGAAATATTTTACAATCATAAAAGCACGTTCTTTATCACAAAAATTATCAAATCACCACGGATTCAAGCCTATTTTTTCGAAACTCATATTCAATAAAAAAACCCGACCAAACGACATCTGAATGACCTGAAAATTTGCAGATCATACCCAAAATCTCCTAACAAAGCTACTGCAATTCTCGGAATTCCATTCCGACCCTCAGATCAAAATCTCACCAATCAACCAGAATTCGCCGAAATTCAACTTAGCCAATTCAAGCCTAATTTTACATCGGACCTCCAAATTCAGTTTCGTTTTCACACCCAAATCATAAATCACCACCCGAAACTAGTCGAATCATCAGAACTCCATTCTGATCCCTATAACTCATAAGTCAACATCCAGTTGACTTTTCCAAATTAGCCTTCTCTTAAAGAGACTATTTGTCTCAATTCCAACCAATCTCCGACCGAATCACCTCAAACTTTACCAACACATAAAAATGAACATATAGAATCATAAGACGGGGAAAATGGGGTGGTAACTAATGTGACGACGGGTCGGGTCATCACAGATATTAAGGGTTAGGGTGTAGAGTCTTACCTCAATTATGAAGACCTAGTGTGCTTTTCCTTGTTAATCTTTCAAGATTTGAGCAGGAATTGAAGAAAAACTTACGAGGGACACTTTACCACTCTAGGGCACTCTCTCACTCTAAAAATATCTGATTTTAGCTAAAGAAATGATTCATTGCATTTATTTGGCAAATGAGGTCGTTTTATAACAAAAGCCCATTTTTTTGCACAGCCACGCCGCATGGGGCGGCGTGGTATTGAAAAATATATTTAGAAATAAAATTGGAGGTTCATTGATAATTTAAACAGTCGCGTCGCATGGGGCGGCGCGGTAGTGTAAAATTCTGCGTCACTTTTAATAATTTGATCATAACTTCTGTTAAGAGTGTCCGAATGACAAACAGTTTGAAGCATTGAAAACTAGACTCAAAGAACTTTCATCTGAAAGGTTATTAATCAGACGATACATATATATATATATATATATATATATATATATATATATATATATATATATATATATATATATATATATATATATATATATATATATATATATATATATATATGATCGTTCAAAGTCTAGACTAGTGTAAGTACCTTTGGAATCTTAGCCTATTATGAAATTTTCCCATTCCATATTGTTTCGTAAAATCTTCCCGGGCCTTACATACCCACACTAGGTTGAGCTAAAACCCTAGCTTATGGGTCTAGCTACTCATAATTGAAGAAGAAAATAAAGAAATAGATGAATAAAAACTCAAATTAATTTATTATGAAATTAAACTAGAATATTCAATGTTGAAATGAAGTTAAAAATACTCAAAACAGCTAATAATATCGAAGTCACGAGCGCAACCTTCAGTATAAACTATTTGATAACCTAAAAATGGGAAAAAATGCTATTTATACTAAGCTGAAAAATTTGGGAAAAAAATACCTCTACGAGGTTTGTGCGGACCACACAAAATCACGTGGGGCAGCGGTAGAGCACTGAACTTGAATAAACGGCTCTCCGAACTTGGGCAATGCGGACCGCACTGAATTAAGTGCGACCGCGGTGGCTTCTAGTGCGGTCCGCATGAAATAGAGCGCGAACAACATTGGGCTTCAAACTTGGAGCTAGAAACTCTCTGAACCTTCTCTCTGCAGACCACACTAAATCGAGTGAGGCCGCATTGATCCCAATGCGGACTGCACAAAACCTCGTGCGCCCACATTGCCTGTTTGCCTGAATATCATCCTATCTAAACCTCACTTGTGCGGGTCGCACAGAATGGTGTGCGGCCACACTGGCCCTATTTTTCCTAAGCTTTGTCTTCTCTTGATACTTGTGCAAATTTCACTCCTTTTTGAGCTAATCTTTGACATCTTGTCACCTTGTTGATCAAACCTACAATCAAGCACAATTTGTGAGCCTTTTGGGACTATTTTGTACACATTTCTAATCAAAATTTGAGTATGAAAGAGTATAAAATGTATCAAAATCACTAGTTATCACGCAGTGGCATGGTTAATGCGGAGACTTAGGTGAGCTGTGCCTATCGAGACGACCCACAGACAACAAGGTCTCCTTCAGAGTATTGTATTGTATTTTTTTTTCTGTCCAATTTGTATTCTGGACAGTAATTGTATTACATTATTTCCTAGAAACTGCTCATATACTTGTGCCACCGGGTTCTTGGATGATTATGGTGTATTCTGTATTAACTTCTAGATATTCTTTTTTATTTTGTAAAGATTATCTTTTACTAGCCAAATTGAAAGAAAATCATAGTTTTCACAATTATTTAAACGAGAATTTAATTAAGTATTTATGGTAGGCTTGCCTGACAGCGGTGTCCGGCACCATCACGGCCCTTAGTGGATTTGGGTCATGACAGGTCAAGATGGAAAAACGATATCCAGGCAGAGTTTAACTTCACTTGGAAAACATAAAGTATTCGGACCCATGGTTCGAACACCTGAATTATAAAGCTAGTAGGGTATAAATGGGGTTTTTTGTGAAAATGAAATGATAAAAATGAAGTCGTTAGATATAAAGCGTGACTTGTGGAACAAAGGTTTTCGCAAAGTCCTGACATTGATTATATGGAGACATATTCTCCTGTAGTGGATGCTATCACCTTCAGGTATCTCATAAATATCCAGTGCATGGAAATCTTGATATGCGTCAAATGGATGTTGTCACAACCTATTGGTATGGATAATTAGATCACAACAAATTTTTTATAAAAATACCAGAGGGATTTAAAGTGCCTGAAACATATAAAAGTTTTTCGTGAAACTTGTTAAATAAAGCTTCAGAAATCTTTCTACGAATTGAAATAATCAGGTCGTATGTGGTACAATCGCATGAGTGAATACTCGTTGGTATAAGGATACACACATGATTCAATTTGTCCTTGAATCTTTATAAAAACGTCTGGGTTTGATTTGTTATAATCGTCGTTTATGTTGATGATTTAAATACCATTGGAACTCCGGGGGAGCTTCCAAAAGCAGTAGACTGTTTGAAGAAAGAATTTGAAATAAAAGATCTTGGAAAGACATAATTTGTCTTGGTCTGCAAATTGAGCATATAAAAGATAGAACATTTGTCCATTAATCAACATACACCGAAAAGATTTTTAATTGATTCTATATGAATAAAAAACATCCATATAGTTAACCCTGTATTGTGGCCCAGGCCTGAACCGGACCGTACCAGGCCCACACTCCTGGCGGGCCTAACGGGCCTGGTGGTCTTGGGCCTGGTGTTACTCTTAAGCCCATGACGGGCCGCTCCGCACAATTTAGCCCGTGAGCCCGGGACCATCAGCCGGGCCTGGGCCGGGCCTGGCGGCCCCAACAGCTATATTTTAATTTTTTTTTGATTTTAAATATCACCAACGGACAGATTTTAAAAAGTAGCCGTTTGGGCTATAATTTGACCGTTTGGAGGTTTAAAAAATGGTCATTTGGCCTCCAAACTTTAATTTAACCCCAAACTTTATATAATTATACTTTTACCCATTTCTCAACTATAAATACCCCCTCATTCTTTCATTTTTATTCACCAATTCATCAATATCTCTCAATCTTTCTACTACAATTGCTTAATTTATTGTTAAAAATTCGTGAAAAATTGTGAAGTTGTTGAATTGAAGTTTTCAAGTGTACAACGATTTTCAATTTTCAAGAAGTTGTTCGGCAATCCGGTAAACTCGTTTCAACTCTTACGTTTTAATAATATATTTTTGTGTGGTTTAGTTTGCATAATTATAATTAATATGACATTTTCTTTTAAAAAAATATTTGGTAAAGGAAAAGGTAAAACCGGTGAAAGTAGTGGCCATAATACTATCCTTCCCCCGGATCCCCGACCTAGAAATTATAAGCAAGTTTAAAGTAGTCGCCAACCTAGACGTCCTCCTCCTCCTCCCGTAATTCTTGATAGTGATCACCCTTTTTTTTAATTTATTGATTGTGAATTTCTACATGATGTTGCAGTAGGTGATAGATTAGATGATGAAATTATGAATGCTATTTATCCTGATGAACATATCTTAAAGAAAAATGAGGATGATGATGATGATGATGAAACCCAAGCACCAAATTTAGATGATACACCTACTAGTCCTGTTAATAACCCAAGTAATGCACCGGCCGACCCACCTGTAGAAACTCCTACTTTTAATAGATAACCTGCTAAACGTCAAGAAACATCATTAGTTTGGAATTTTTTTACTCAAGTAAGAGAACAAAATAAGGCTAAGTGTAAAACTTATGGGAAATTACTGGTGCATAAATTTACTAGAGACCGCAGCGGCACGGGTAGTTTGACTAGGCACATAAAAACACACCCTAGAGATAAGGCTAGATTTTTGCAAATGCAAGCGCAGAAGAGGGGACAAGTGTGGATTCTGCGGTTAACCCTAGTACAGGTTCAAATCTAGTTCAACCAGGAATTAACACTGTCACCGGGGGTATTTTATATTACGATCCAAATAGAGATCGTGAAGAATTAGCAAAGATGATTACTGTTATGTGCTTATCTTATACTTTTGCTTCTAATCCTAATTGGGTTTATTATATTAGAAGAGTCTTTAATCCTACTTATAAAGGTTGGCATCGCGCAACAGTTAAGGCCGATATTTGTAAATTCAAACATGAATATGAACAATATTTGCGTTATTTATTTACTCATATACCTAATCGGATTTCTATTACTACTAATATTGGTAGAAGTGGTAATGATTGTGATTATCTAACTGTTACAAGTCATTGGATAGATGAGGACTGGACAATGCAAAAACGTATAATTGCGTATAGAATAATTAATTGACGTCACACAGGTAAGTTTATTGCTAACACTGTTTCAGATATTTGTAGATATTTTTGCTTTAGCGAAAAATAATGGAAATTTCTATGGATAATGCTTCTAGTAACACTAGTGCTATAGGCATGCCTACAAAAACATTAAATCCTGCATTTACTAATATTTTTCATATTACATGTATTTGTCATATTTATTATTTAATTGTCGGTGATGGTATGCAGATTTTAAACATAGAAATTGAAAAGGTTCGAATGGCTCTTAATTGGCTTTCTTATTCAAACCGTAGAACTAGACTTAGAGAGTATTTTAAAAAATGTGATGAACATGGCCTTAGAGAAAGAAATGTTCCTAAACCTTTCCCAACTTGATGGAATTGTATGTACGAAAGTTTAGAAGTTGCATATGAATATAGAAACTCAATTAATGAAACGTTTAATTCTCGGATTGGTGGTGAGGATGATGATGAAATGCTTACTACGCAGGATTGGATGAATGTTAAAATTCTTTTAGATTTTTTAGAACATTTTCAAGTTGCTACAAATGCATTTTCTGGGCAATATTATCCTACCATTTCAAACTGTTTAGTTTATATTGCAGCACTAGCTGATTTGTTTGTTGGATTTAGCGAGGGTGGAGACATTTATGAAATTGCTATAAATGAAATAAAACAAAAATTTAAAAAATATTTTTTTCTTATCCCTCCTATTTTTGGTGTTGCTACAATGTTAAATCCTACAATGAAATTGGGAGGTCCTCTTTTTTGGTATTCAAATATTTATAAGGCTTTAGATCTTTCAAATGAGGAAGTTGCTACACTTGCAGATGCAAAAGAATCAATTAAAATTAATGCTCAAATAGTTTATAATGCTTATCAACTTGCCTTAGAGCATGCTAGGCCAAATATTCCAACCCCTACTTCGTCTAGCTCACAATTGTCTAAAAGAGCTGCGGGCTTAAAATCTCTTAAATCTTGGACGGAGTTCGGGGGTTCTCAAGGTGATAATTATGATGAAACTTCAAATGAGCTTCAAGTTTATTTGTCTTAGGGACTTGAAAAGGAGAATCTAGACGGCTCTTTCGATTTTTTGGAATGGTGGAAGTCAAGGGAAAAATATTTTTCGGTTCTTGCAAGAATGGCTCGAGATATTTTATCTATTCAAGCTTCGATGTTGCATCGGAGAGCGCTTTCAGTCAAGCAAGACTGCAAATAGGTGATAGAGCGTCGATGAGGGATAGCTTGGAAAAATTGGTACTTTTTAGAGATTGGATCCGCGCGGAAAGAAGAAACTTTGGAATAGCAGAATCACAACCGGCAATAGACGAAACTTATGAAGAAATGATAACAGAACTTGCGGAGGATTCGGCTTCGCCCGGAAGTGGTGATGAACAAGCTTCTTTTCCACCACCACCAATACAACCTCATCCCAACCTTGACGGATTTATGAGATTTGTTAGAGATACAATGTAGATTATGATGTAACTTGTACATTGGCACATCTTTTTTTAGTTTTTTTCCTTTTAATGGTGGTATTAGTACCTTGTTGTGCTCATTCCATTGTGGGAAGGAAGACTAAGAAAGATATGCCATTTTGGTAATAAAAATTATAAAACATACCCTTGAATATCTTTTTTCTCAATATTTCTTTGCCTTTACTTCGAATTATTTATAAGCTACAATATATATATATATATATATATATATATATATATATATATATATATATATATATATATATATATATATATATATATATATATATATATATATATATATATATATATATATATATATATATATATATATATATATATATATATATATATATATATATATATATATATATAATATACAATATATACTACAAGAAAATATATACGAGAATATATATACATAACATACAACATAAACTACAAGAAAATATATAAGTAATAATATATATACATAAGATACAATATATATATATATATACATATATATATATATATATATATATATATATATATATATATATATATATACACACACACACATAAGAGATACAATATATATACTACAACAAAATATATAACTATATAAGTTAAAATATATACATAAGACACAATATATATACTACAAAAAATATATAAGAGAATATATATACATAACATACAATATATACTACAAGAAACTATATAAGGGAATATATATATATAACATACAATATATATTAATTACTACAATACAATATACAATGAAATATATATTATATATACTATACAAATAACTAGTATACTATCAATATATTCTATACTAGTATACTATATTATATACTATACTAATAACTACAATACAAAATATTGCCTTAAACAATAAAAATTACAAAAAAGCCCGCCAGGCCCACGAAGTCCGGGACTGCAGAGCTCAGGCCCGCGAAGCCCAGGCCCGTGAAGCCCGTTTAGGCCTGAACCCGGGACAAAATACAACACTACATATAGTACCCCCATGGTTATGAGATCACTTGATATAAAGAAAGATCCATTTCGACCTCATGAAAATGATGAAGAGCTTCTTGGTGCCGAAATACCATATCTTAGTGCAATTGGGCCAATGTTCTGACCAAATATAGCTTTCTTAGTAAGCTTATTGACAAGATTTAGTTCTTCGCCAACACAAAGATACTAAAGTGATATTAAACATATATTCAGATACCTCCAAAATTTAGTTTTTTCCTGTTTAATGTTGAGTATTTCCATTCCTCTTATTATATGTGAATAGAAAGTTTACTTTTTAGGCTTATAAATAGCCTTGTATTTGATGGGTAAAGACATACCAAAGTGAGTTCTTCCTTCTTTCTATTTCTTCTTATTTATATTTTATTGAATTTTGCTTTTATTTTATAACAAGGAACACATTTTGGATTTTTTACATGTTGACAAAATCCTAACAAAATCTCTCACAACCACAAGACCATTGTGTTCAACAAGGGCATATAGGTCATTTCACAGCATGGCAAATTTGCCTACGGAAATGCTGCTTTTATAACCACAACATAGCAAGTTTGAAGGCATAGAGAGCAAAAAAGCTAAATTATGCGAACTCCACGTTCCCCTTCCATCATCTTCTTCTTCTTTGTCGCCTTCCACGTTCACCTCCGCCTTCTCCCTGCTGTTTCCTTAGTCGCCGCTACCTCTAACACTGCCACCACTGCTCCTTCGCCGTCGCCGGCCACCAACGGCCCTAGCACCAATAACTCAGATTTTATCCGTTCGAGTTGTCGAACTACACAATATCCTGACACATGCTATAACTCTCTCTGTAGCTACGCCAGCATTGTCCAACAGGACTCTGCTCGATTGGCTCTTGTAGCCGTCGGAGTTAGTCTAGACAAAGCCAAATTTGTCGTGGCATACCTCTCCAACCTCTCCCGTGAAGCGGAGTACAAGGCCCAGCCACGAACCGGAGCTGCTCTACACGACTGCTTCTCTGTGTTCAGAGATGCAGTGGACCAAATACGCGACTCGCTGAATCAAATGACGACGCTCAGGGGCTCGGGCGAGTCGTTGAGGTTTCAGATGAGTAACGTTCAAACATGGATGAGCGCCGCGTTAACCAATGAAGAAACGTGTACGGACGGATTTGAGGATGTTCCTGATGGACCCTTGAAAATGGACGTCTCTGATCATGCTGCTAAGGTGAAGGAGGTGACCAGCAACGCTTTGGCTTTGATAAATAGTTATGCTAATAAAATGTCATAGATGCTACTCAGCATTAGAAGAAGAAAAATTAGTTCAAAGCTTTTAGATTATTCTCTAGTGGTTAACAATATTTGATTTTTTTGTCCTTTTTTTAATTATCTCTATCTATTTTAATTAATTTTTTGAACTTTTTTTGGGTACAGACAATATTCAAATATCAAGAAGTAATTATTTATTTTTTTCGAAGTTATCCTTGGAGTAAAGAGCTTAGGAGTAAAAAAAAAGTACAACCTAGGGTTGAGAGGCTGTTTCCAAATAGACCCCCCACATTCTTCCCTCCAAAAAGTTCCCACCTTTTGCTCTTGGGGAGACTCAAACTCACAACCTCTCCGTTGGAAGTGGGGGTTGCCATCAGAGCAAGTCCCTCTTGTCCCTAGGAGTATTTGTTATATTTCTTATAAATAAATTAAAGTTAATATAATTAATTTTATTGTTAATTAATATTAAACTGAAACGGGAAAGTACGAAATTATGGGGTGTGTGTGTTTCTGGGCCTCCTATATCAAACAAAAATATATACGGTTCTAACTTTTCTTCCCCTTTTCCTTTTTGTTTTTTTTTTTCCTTCCGCATTGTTCTTTATAATGTCTATTGTGGAGGTTACATGAATTGGCGAGATCATTCTGAGATTTTAGGTCTAAGTCATTTTAGGAATTTTGAATGAAAAATTTCGAGAGATTCGCATCTATACCTAATTTTTAGGTCACCTTTTAATTTATATTTGTTTTGTAAAAAATTTTGCAAGCGTACCTACTTTCGAGTAACTTGAGATATACGGACTTGAAATAGCAAAGGCAATCACGCAAAATTTTAGCATGTTTTTTAAACTATTAAAACATATTTTAGCTGAAGTTTTGTTTAGTAATTGATGAACTTCAGCATTCTAGGACTGAAAGTTTGTTTAGTATTTGCTGAACTTAGCATTCTAGGAGTTGAAGTTTGTTTTGTATTTGCTCAATTTCAGCATTCTAGGAACTGAAATTTTTGTTTATATTTGCTAAATTTGAGCTCAATTATTCTAGGAGCTCCAACAGCTGAAGCTGCAAGTATTTATAATCATATATGGAAAAGGAGGCCAGTCTTGAGCTCCAACAGCTGAAGTTGCTGAAGTTCTCTAACCTAAGGGGAAGATTATCTGTCTGAGCATTGCTTTTGCCTCCTTATTTATCACACGCTGCTACTTCACAATCTGCCCATCAGCAGGGCTAACAGAAAGATCATATTAGATATATGATCATCTGAAGGAAAATCTTGTTTACTCATGCGTTTCTTGTTACTTTCCATCACGTTCATCAAGCAACTAATGCAAGTTGATTCAACAAGTCACTTGTCTAGTGAAGACTTCGTTACTGTAATAATACTTACACAAACTCTCATGTGTTTGAGAGAGAAAAGAAGAAGAAGAGGACGAGGAAAGGAGCGTATCGATCAGGAGGAAGAAGAGGATGCATATGAAGTTTGTTAAAATTAGGATATATGTTAAATAATTTTAAAAATATGGGTATAGGTTAAAATGGAGGCAACCAAATAGGGCCCCGTATAATTTTCATAAAAATTTTACATAAGAACAATTGGGCTCCCTACTTTTCAATTTTATACCATATATTTCAACTTATTAGAAATAACATAAGTATGTTGTATATAAAATTTGAAGTTATTTAATAGAGATTTGGACTGGTTTTGAACAAGAATTGCAACTGAAAATCGTGGAAGAAGTTCGTGACGCTTGTAAAAAAGTGTATAAAATGTGTTTATACACTCATATACACAATTATACAAGATTATACATAATTATACAAAAAAATAACTTCGTTTTCTTCCTTGCGTCTTTTCTGAAATTTAACTCAAATCTTGCTCAAATCTGCTCTAAATCACTTCAAATTTAAATTTTGAACTCCTTTTGATATTTTCAATCAATTGGAACAACACCCAATCCAAACAGTTAACAAAATGAAAAAAATCATATTTTCGAAAGCAAAGCTTTGAATGACCTTCAATGGTGGGCTTCTTGTGACGACCCAAAGGGTCATCACTGTAATTTTTCCTTTCTCTGTGCTTCCGAGGACTTGAAAACCTCTTGTTTGATTGCTTCGATTTGCGTGCGCAGTCCGGGCACGAAGCCAGAAAGTTTTTATGTGGAAATATATGAATTTTGTGTTAAAAACTATGAATTTTGATAATAATATTATATAGTTGACTTTGGCCAACATTTTGGGTAAACGGACCTGGACCCATGATGTGAAAAAATATGGGACCCGGGAATATTCCCGGAATCGAAATCAAAGGTCTCAGGCCCGAGTACGGAATTTTTGAAAGAAATTGTTTATCTGAAAATGATATGAAAAATTAAAATGAAAACGAGCTAGAAAATATAGGTATCGGGCTCGTATTTTGGTTCTGATGCCTGATACATGTCTTAAATGAGTGCTAAGTACTTTATGTAAAGTTTGGTTGAAACCGGACGTCGTATGATGTGTTTCGGACTATGAGTTCCAAGTTTGAAAGTTTATGAAACTTAGAAGAAAAATTCGTGAGTTTGAGGTTTGATTCTATGTTTATGATGTTATTGTGACGATTTGATCGCGCGAGTAGGTCCGTAAGATGTTTTTGAAATCGTGTGTATAATTGGTTTGGAGTCCCGAGGGCTCGGGAGAGTTTTGGATATGCATCGGCTTGCATTTATCATTGAAAAACCTGGTGTGCTTCAGTTCTGCAGGCTTCGCAAATGCGAAGCCAATGCTCGCAATTGCGAAATGTTCCCTAGGCTTCTAGCTTCCCAAAAGAGAAGAATTTCATCGCAATTGCGATGCCCCCCCCCCCCCCCCCCTTAAGCCCAATCTTCGCAAATGCGAAGACTTCATCACAAATGCGATCCCCCCAACCTTAGGCGCTGGGTTCGCAAATGAGAACACCCACTTCGCAAATGCGAAGTCTGCCTTTCCTGCATGGGTTCGCAAATGCGAACCATTATCTCGCAATTTCCATGTCAACGGGGTTCGCAATTGCGAATCCCGTTTTACAAATGCGATACCTGCACCTGCATATTTCATACTTAGACGATTTTAAAACTCATTCTTCATATTTTCAAAACCCAAACACCCATTGGCGATTTTTCATGAACTCTCTCTTCTCCAAATAATTTGTAAGTCAACTTTTACTCAATTTATTCAATCTTAAACATCATTTATCATGATTTCATCTTAAAAATCAAAGTTTACCACGGGTGAAAATGTGGATTTGGGTAGAACCTAGGTATTTTTAAAATTGGGGATTTGGACCTCAATTTGAGGTCCGATTTCAAAACAAAATATAGATATGAACTCGTGGGGGAATGGGTAACACGGTGATGGTTTGAACCTCGAGTTTTGACCACGTTGTCCCGGGGGCGCATTCAAATTGATTTAACTAGCATTTGTTGATACATTTGAGTAACTTGTGACTAGATTCGAGCATTTTGCGGCGAATTCGAGGGGTAAAGCTATCCTAGAGGTGTTAGTGTGTTTGGAGCTTTCGATGTAAGTGTTTGATCTAAATTTGGCTTGAGGGAATAGGATTAGGACATTATTTGCTATGTGATACGTGGAGTCGGTGTATAGGTATGGTGACAGTTACCTATGTGCCCGAGTCTAGCATGACCGTGGGTCTTAAATTGCTTCAATTCGAATAATGTGGCATGACTTGTTGCTTAATTTGATTGAGTTCACATGATATGATCGGTTGAGGACAAATAGAGACTTGTAAAGATTATTGAAGCATTTACTCGGTTTAGAGTAGTTGGTAGTTAAGTGCTAGAAGTGGAAGTCTTGTTATTATTTCCCTTGCCGGGATTTTGGTATAAATTGGACCCTCCCTTGCCGGGATAATTGAGCTGTTAGTTATATTCCCTCGTCGAGACTCTTGTATTTTTATGTTACTCCCTTCGCACTTGAGTTGCGAATGATGTTGGGTGAGTTTTGTTGGTAAATATCGAGGATCGGATTGCACTCCGCAATGGATTAATTTTCGAGGATCGGGTTTCACATCGCAACGGTATTAAAATGTTGAAGATTGGGTTGCGCGCCGCAACGGAAATATGAACTGAGTATATGGTTCTGTGTGTTAAGCTTTTCGGTATTTCTTTATTAGTTGTTATCTGCTCGGTTTCAATTCTTGTTAGTTAATTTCTGTATTTGAACTGTTGTACCCCACATCATGTTTCCCTCCCCTTTTAACTGTTTAGATTAGCGTATTCTCCTGTTATTGCATATATCTATACAGGTTATTTGTGGTAGGTCCTGTCTATCCCCGTCACTACCTCGCCGGGGTTAGGCTAGGCACTTACCAGCACATGAGGTTGGTTGTGCTGATGCTACACTTCTGTGCCTTTTTGTGCGCAGATCAGGGAGCAGCTTACGGACCGCCGCAACAGTTCTAGACCGGGACCCGACCTTTAGTCCAGAGAATCTTAGGTAGCTTAGCTGACGTTCGCAGGCTAGGAGTCTCATCTATGTTATTTCATATTGTTTATTTGTATCGAGAAAGACTCTTGTGTATTTTCTTTCAGACTGATGTTTTTAGTACTCCTTAGTAGTCTGTGAGTGGTGACACCAGATATTGGGTAGAGTTATGTTTTAAACTTCCGCATTATGATATCGTTTTGTTAAAAGTCTTTCGCATATTTTAAGTATTTATTTCAGTTTATCTTATGGTTTTAAATAAAAACTTTGTGAAATGTTTAAGCCGTTGCCTTGCCTAGATCCGATAGTAGGTGCCATCACGACCCCCGGTGGTGGGAAATTCGGGTCGTGAAAAATTGGTATCACAGCACTAGGTTACTTGGGTCTCACAACTCACGGACAAGATCGGTAGAGTCTGAGGGATCGGTACAGAGACGTCTGTATTTATCCCCCAAAGGCTATAGAGTTAGGAAAATTTCACTTTGTTCATTCTTGTCGTGCAATTTTGTTTCTCAAATATTGGTTGCCATTATACTCTGTTCTTCGTAGATGGCAAGAACACGTACGTCTTCTTCTACCGTGCAGTACCCCGAGCCCCCAGCAGAAGCTCCCACGAGGGGCAGAGGCCGAGGCCGTGCAGAGGCCGTGGTAGGGGCAGAGCTCAGCCCCAGGCTACAGTTCCAGAAGTGGAGCCTCATATTGATTTTGACGAGGAGGTTCCAGCCCCACCAACTCTAGTGGGCCCACCTCAGGTCCCAGGAGGGGTTATCTTTCCCCCGGATATCCAGGATGCTCTAGTCCGTCTGGCAGGTTTTATGGACATTTTAACTAGATCGGGTTTGCTGCCAGTAGCACCATTCACTTCTCAGGCTGAAGGAGGGGTTCAGACTCCTGCTATGTGTACTCCGATGTAGGTAGCTCCCCGGACTCAGATTCCAGTGGTTCAGCCTGCATTGGCAGCTCAGACAGGTATTACAACTCAGGCCGGAGATGGAGCGGCCATGTCTTCAGATGCCTTTTGGAGACTTGATCGGTTCTCCAAGCTTTTCACCACCACTTTCAGCGGTGCTTCAGCGGAGGACCCCCAGGATTTTCTATTCAGTTTTCATGAGATCCACCGGACTATGGGTATAGTGGATACCAATGGGGTCGATTTTTGCACCTTCAAGCTTGCAGGATCCCCCAAGACTTGGTGGAGATATTATTGCCTATCTAGGCCAGCAGGGTCTTCAGCTTTGACATGGGATCAGTTTGCACAGTTATTCTTGGAGAAGTTTCTCCCCGTCACTCAGCGGGAGGCACTTCGTAGACAGTTTGAGCGCCTCCAGTAGGGCTCCATGATAGTTACACAGTATGAGACTAAATTTATTGATTTGGCATGCCGTGTAGTTATGATACTCCCTACAGAGCGAGAGAGGGTCCGGAGATTCATTGATGGATTGATTTAGCCGATCCGTCTTCATATGGACATGGTAGTTGGTAGTGATATTTCCTTCCAGGAGGCGACCAATGCGGCCCGCCAGGTAGAGATGGCACTCGCTCGAGGAGGTGGTCAGGGTTCAGATAAGAGGCCTCGTCGTTCTGGTAGGTTCTGCGGTACCTCATCTGGAGGTAGGGATTCATATGACAGAGGCCACCCTCAGAGGCCCTTCCAGTCAGCACTTTAGGTTTCACACGGTACCGCGGGCGGTAGCAGTTCTCAGTAGCACTACTCTGATCAGCAGTCCATCAGTGCACTACCGCTTCAGAGCCTTTGAGGAGGTCATTCAGGCCATCAGGGTCAGTCCTAGACTTCTTAGTTGCCGCATTTTGCTTGGTGTTATAAGTATGGATATCTCATTCACATCAGGAGATATTGCCCGAGGTTGAGAGGTGCTCGGTCACAGCAGTAGGGTCCTCATCCCATGATTCAGGTAGCAGTTGATCCATAGGCCACCCAGCCAGCTAGAGGCGGGGGTAGAGTCCATAGAGGTGGAGGTAGGGAGCATAGAGGTGGAGCTCATACCGCCAAAGGCAGGGGTCAGCCAGTGACAGATCGTGGTAGAGACACAGTTCAGGGAGGTGGGGCCAGCCCCATTATTATGCTTTGCCGGCTAGGCCAGAGGCCGAGTCATCAGATGTTGCGATTACAGGTACTATTCTATTCTGTTATAGGGGTGCTTCTGTATTATTTGATTCAGGATCTACGTATTCTTATATGTCGTCCTATTTTGCTCCCTATTTGGTTATGCCTAGTGAGGCTTTGGGTATTCCTTTATATGTGTCTACACCGCTTGGTGACCCTATAGTGGTCGACCGAGTCCATCGTTCATGTGTGGTAGCATTTGAGGGTCTTGAGAACCGAGTTGACTTATTGCTCTTAGATATGGTGGACTTTGACGTTATATTGGGGATGGATTGATTGTCCCCGTATCATGCTATTTTGGATTTTCACGCCAAGACCGTGACCTTGGCCTTGCCAGATTTGCCCCGACTGTAGTGGAGAGGGACCCCAGGTTATGCCACCCGCAGTGTTATTTCGTATGTTAAGGCTCGATGTATGGTCGAGAAGGGGTGTCTAGCATATCAAGCGTATGTTCGCGACTCCAGTGCAGATGTTCCATCTATTGACTCTGTTCCTATTATTCGGGAGTTCCCCGAGGTTTTCCCTTTAGGCCTGCCGGGTATGCCGCTCGATAGGGATATTGATTTCTGTATTGATCTGGCTCCGGGCACTCAGCCTATTTCCATTCTGTCGTATCGCATGGCCCCGCTAGAGTTGAAAGAGTTGAAGGAGCAGCTTCAGGATTTGCTTGATAAGGGTTTCATTAGACCCAGTGTATCGCCTTGGGGTGCACAAATGTTGTTCATTAAGAAAAATGATGGGTCGATGTGGACGAGCATTGATTACCGGCAGTTGAACAAGGTGACAATAAAGAACAAGTATCCACTGCCGAGGATTGACGATTTGTTCGACCAGCTTCAGGGTGCTAGGGTGTTCTCGAAGATAGATTTGAGGTCTGGTTATCATCATATGAGGATTAGGGCGTCTGATGTCCCTAAGACGACATTTCGCACTCGGTATGGGCATTATGAGTTTTTGGTCATGTCGTTTGGGTTAACCAATGCCCCGGCAGCATTCATGGAGTTGATAAACCGAGTGTTGAGTCCCTATTTGGATTTGTTCGTGATTTTATTTATTGACGAAATTTTTATATACTCCCGCACTCAGGAGGAGCATGAGCAACATCTCAGAGTGGTTCTTCAGACTCTGAAGGATAGTCAGTTGTACGCCAAGTTCTCGAAGTGCGAGTTTTGGTTGAGTGCAATTGCATTCATGGGTCATGTCATATCAGCAGAGGGTATTCAGGTGGACCCGAAGAAGATAGAGGCAGTCAAAAAACTAGCCTCGACCAGCTTCAACTACAGAGATCCGGAGCTTCTTAAGGTTAGCTGGTTAGTGCCGACGTTTCGTGGAGGGGCTTTCAACCATTGCAGCCTCGATGACTAGATTGACCCAGAAGGGTGCTCAGTTCAGGTGGCCAGATGAGTGCGAGGCGAGCTTCCAGAAGCTTAAGACAGCTCTGACTACGGCAACTGTATTGGTTCTACCCACGGGATCAGGGCCTTATACTATTTATTGTGATGTCTCCCGTATCGGGCTTGGCACTGTGTTGATGCACAATGGCAGTGTCATAGCATATGCTTCGAGGCAGTTGAAGATCCACGAGAAGAATTTTCCAGTTCATGACCTAGAGTTGGCAGCCATTGTTCATGCCTTGAAGATCTGGAGGCATTATTTATATGGTGTGACGCGTCAGGTTTACACGGATCACAAGAGCCTTCAGTACTTGTTCAAACAGAAGGAGTTGAATTTGAGGCAGCGGAGGTGGTTGGAGTTGTTGAAAGACTGAGATGTGTCTATCTTATACCACACGGGGAAGGACAATGTGATGGCAGATGCATTAAGTAGGAAGTCCGCCAGCAAGGGTAGCCTAGCCTATATTCCGGTCAGCCAGAGACTGCTTGCTTTGGATGTTCAGGCCTTGGCCAATCGATTTGTGATATTAGATATTTCTGAGCCCAGCAGGGTCTTAGCTTGCACGGTTGCCCGTTCGTCGTTGATGGAGTGTATCTGGGAGCGACATTTGATGATCCCCATTTGTGTGTCATGAGAGACACGGTACAGCGGGGAGGTGCCAGGAAAATGACCTTGGGAGATTATGGTGTATTGAGATTGCATGGGCGAGTTTGTGTGCCCAATGTTGATGTTATTCGAGATTCGATCTTAGAGGAGGCCCACAATTCTCGGTATTTTATTCAACCGGGCGCAACGAAGATGTATCAGGACTTGAGGCCGCATTATTGGTGGTGCAGGATGAAGAAAGCCATTGTTGCATATGTGGCTCGTTGTCTGAATTGTCAGCAGGTTAGGTACGAGCATCAGAGGCCCGGTGGTTTATTTCAGAGGATTGAGCTTCCCAAGTGGAAGTGGGAGAGGATTACCATGGATTTCGTTACTGGACTTATGATGACTCGGAAGAAGTTTGATGCTATATGGTTCATTGTTGATAGGCTGACCAAGTCAAAGCACTTTATTCCAGTTGCCACCACCTATTCGTCTGAGAGATATGCAGAGATTTATATCAGGGAGATCGTTCTCCTTCATGGGGTGCCTATATCTATCATTTTGAATCGGGGTCCACAGTTTACCTCATATTTCTGGAGAGCGGTACAGCAGGAGTTGGGCACCCAGGTTCAGTTGAGTTTAGTATTTCACCCCTAGACAGACGGTCAGCCCGAGAGGACCATTCAGATTCTTGAGGATACGCTCCGAACCTGTGTTATTGATTTTGGAGGCTCATGGGACCAGTTCTTGCCTCTAGCAGAGTTTGCCTACAACAACAGCTACCAATCTAGTATTCAGATAGCTCCGTATGAGGCGTTGTATGGTAGGAGGTGTCGATCCCCAGTCGAATGGTTTGATCCAGGAGAGGCTTGGTTATTTGGTACAAATCTAGTACAGGAGGCCTTGGATAAGGTCTAGATCATTCAGGATAGACTTCGGTCAGCGCAGTCCATTCAGAAGATTTATGCAGATCGCAAGGTCAGGGATGTTGCTTTCATGGTTAGTGAGCGAATATTGCTCCGTGTATCGCTTATGAAGGGTGTGATGAGATTCAGGAAGAAGGGTAAGATTAACCTTAGGTTTATTGTCCCATTTGAGATTCTCGATCGCGTGGGAAATGTGGCTTACACACTTGCCTTGCCTCCTAGCTTGTCAGCCGTGCATCTGGTTTTTCATGTATCCATTCTTCGGAGGTATCATGACGATCCCACCCACGTGTTAGATTTTAGTATTGTTCAATTGGACAAGGATCTGTCATATGAGGAGGAGCCGGTGGCTATTTTAGACTGGCAAGTACGACAGTTGAGGTCGAGGAGTTTTCCTTCATTGCGTGTTCAGTGGAGAGGTCAACTTCCTGAGACATCTACCTGGGAGTCTGAGTCCGATATGAAAAAGTCATTATCCCCATCTATTCCCCGACTCAGGTACTTCTTTCTTTTGTCCGTTCGAGGACGAACATTTATTTTAGAGGTGGAGGATGTGACAACCCAAAGGGTCATTACCGTAATTATCCCTTTTACCGTGATTTCGAGGCCTTGAAAACCTCTTGTTTGGTTGCCTCAATTTGCGTGTGCAGTTCGGGAGCGAAGCCGAAAAGTTTTTATGTGGAAATATATGATTTTGTGTTAAAAACTATAAATTTTGATAATAATATTGATATAGTTGACTTTGGTTAATATTTTGGGTAAACGGACCCAGACCCGTGATGTGATAGTCCCGGAGGGTCCGTGGAAAAATATGGGACCCGGGCGTATTTCCGGAATCGAAATCCAAGGTCCCAGTCCCGAATATGGAATTTTCGAAAGAAATTATTTATCTGAAAAATGATATGATAAATTGAAATGAAAATGAGCTAGAAAATATAGGTACTGGGATCGTATTTTGGTTCCGACGCCCGGTACAGGATTTAAATGAGCGTTAAGCGCTTTCTTTAAAGTTTGGTTGAAAACGGATGTCGTATGACATGTTTCGGACTATGAGTTCCAAGTTTGAAAGTTTATGAAACTTAGAAGAAAAATTCATGAGTTTGAGGTTTGATTCTATGTTTATGATATTATTATGGCAATTTGATCGCGCGAGTAGGTCCGTAGGATGTTTTTGAAGTCCTGTGCATAATTGGTTTGGAGCCCCGAGGGCTCGGGAGAGTTTTGGATAGGCATCGGATTGCATTTATCATTGTTGAAAAACCTGGTGTGCTTCAGTTCTGCACGCTTCGCATATGCAAAGCCAGTGCTCGCAATTGCGAAATGTTTCACTGGGCTGCTAGCTTCGCAAAAGCGAAGAATTTCATCGCATTTGCGATGCCCCCCTCCTTAAGCCCACTCTTCGCAAGTGAGAAGACTTCATCGCAAATGCGATCCCCCCCAACCTTAGGCGGTGGGTTCGCAAATGCGATCCCCCAACCTTAGCCGTTGGGTTCGTAAATGCGAACACCCACTTCGTAAATGCGAAGTCTACCTTTCCTGCATGGGTTCGCAAATGCGAACCATTATCTCGCAATTCCCATGTCTGTTGGATTCGCAATTGCGAACCCAGTTTCGCAAATGCGGTACCTGCACCTGCATATTTCATACTTAGACAATTTTAAAGCTCATTCTTCATATTTTCAAAACCCAAACACCCATTGGCGATTTTTCACGAACTCTCTCTTCTCCAAATCATTTGTAAGTCAACTTTTACTCAATTTATTCAATCTTAAACATCATTTATCATGATTTCATCTTAAAAATTAAGGTTTTCCATGGGTGAAAATGGGGATTTGGGATAGAACCTAATTTTTCTTAAAATTGGGGATTTGGACCTCAATTTGAGGTCCAATTTCAAAACAAAATATAGATATGAACTCGTGGGGGAATGGGTAACCCGGTTTTGGTTCGAACCTCAAGTTTTGACTACATGGGCCCGGGGGCATTTGGGGAATTTTTGGGCAAAACTTTGGGAAATTCATTCTTATGCATTCAAATTGATTTATAGCATTCTTGAGTAACTTGTGAGTAGATTCGAGCAATTTTGCGGTGAATTCGAGGGGTAAAGCTATCCTAGAGGTGTGAGTGAGTTTGGAGCTTTCGAGGTAAGTGTTTGATCTTACTTTGGCTTGAGGGAATAGGATTAGGACATTATTTTCTATGTGGTACGTGGAGTCGGTGTATAGGTATGGTGACGGTTACCTATATGCCCGAGTCTAGCATGACTGTGGGTCTTAAATTGCTTAAATTCGAATAATATGGCATGACTTGTTGCTTAATTTGATTGAATTCACATGATATGATCGGTTGAGGAAAAATAGAAAGATTATTGAAGCATTTGGTCGATTTTGAGTTGTTGGTAGTTAAGTGCTAGAAGTGGATGTCTTGTGATTATTTCCCTTGCCGGGATTTTGGTATAAATTGAACCCTCCCTTGCCGGGATAATTGAGCGGTTAGTTATATTCCCTCATTGGGACTCTTGTATTTTGATGTTACTCCCATCGCACTTGAGTTGCGAATGATGTTGGGTGTGTTTTGTTGGTAAATATCGAGGATCGGGTTGCCACCGCAACGATACTAAATATTGAGGATCGGGTTGCGCGCTGCAACAGATTAATTGTCGAGGATCGGGTTGCACGCCGCAACGGATTAATTGTCGAGGATCGGGTTGCATGCCGCAACGGTATTAAAATGTTGAGGATCGGGTTGCGCGCCGCAACGGTATTAAAATGTTGAGGATCGGTTGCACGCTGCAACGAAAATATGAACTGAGTATATGGTTCTGTGTCTTAAGCTTTCCGCTATTTCTTTATCAGTTGTTATCCGCTCGGTTTCCATTCTTATTAGTTAATTTCTGTATTTGAACTGTTGTACCCCATAACATGTTTCACTCCCCTTTTAACTGTTTAGATTAGCGTATTCTCCTTTTATTGCATATATCTATACAGGTTATTTGTGGTAGGTCCTGTCTAGCCCCATCACTACCTCGCCGGGGTTAGGCCGGGCACTTACCAGCACATGGGGTCGGTTGTACTGATGCTACACTTCTGTGCCTTTTTTGGCACAGATCTGGGAGCAGCTTACGGAAAGTCGCAGCAGTTCTAGACCGGGAGCCGACCTTCAGTCTAGAGACTCTTAGGTAGCTTAGTTGACGTCCGCGGGCTCGGAGTCTCATCTATGTTATTTCAGTTTGTTTATTTGTATCAAGACAGACTCTTGTGTATTTTCTTTCAAACTGATGTTTTTAGTACTCCTTAGTAGTTCGTGAGTGGTGACACCAGATACTGGGTAGAGATATGTTTTAAACTTCCGCATTATGATATCGTTTTGTTAAAAGTCTTCCGCATATTTTAAGTATTTATTTCAGTTTATCTTATGGTTTTAGATAAAAACTTTGTGAAATGTTTAAGTAGTTGGCTTGCCTAGCTCCGACAGTAGGTGCCATCACGACCCCGATGGTGAGAAATTCGGGTCGTGACACTTCTACTCTTCAATTTTGTTACATTGCAACCATGTGACATAGGGTGAGAAACAATAATGGCGGACGGCCCTTTGAAGCACATGTAGAAGATGGAGAAGAAGTGAGAATGAAAGCAATAATTTTGATAACATAGATTTAACTCCATAGCTTTTAGAAGCAATGGTTGTAAGGATATAAATTTTGAATTTACTAGTGCTTTCAAAATATGTACAATATGGGCTAGATCAAGTAAAACTTAAAAACATGGAATCATGTATATTTTCTTGTAATTCATAATGTAATAATAAAATGAGGATGGTGCATGAAATTGGTTGCCATCTACCAATTGAATAAATAAAATTAAAAACGAAAATACGTGCTAACGAAACTTTGCTGAAGTTGCACAATTAAAGTGTCGCAGTCATCCAGTAATTGGTCTACTGCCCTTTTAATTAGACTTGGTCTTGTACATATGTAGTTTGTAATTGTAATAGAACTTATTCTATCAAATTTAATATCTTCTTAGTATTTACTCGTATATTATTAATCTACTCTTATTCTTAATAATTTACATATGGGCTAAGGTTCAAATAAATTAGATGTAAGTTCGAACCGCCATTTCTCAATCCTTCATGGTGTTAACAGCTATGGCTCCGGTGGTGTTTCTGGAATTATCCTCTGACAATACAGGGACAATTAAAAGGTCGTATTTCTCTTTGATATCCTTCACACTTCTCTGGTGGCTCGTAAAGTTACATGATAGAGCAAAAAAAAAAAAAATCATGTACGAAAATAAAATTCGTTCGAAAATGATTAATCTCTTGACACTTTGTCTGATTTGCTTAGACCCTTTCAGGTTCTAATTCTCCTCAACTTTATGCAGAAATAATATCATGATCAAAAATAGTCATTTTCGATTTTCCATAATTCAGCTCTCCCGAGTCCCCAACCCATAGAGCAGCATCATTAAACTATGCCGGAAACACAAGGTCCGATGCCAAAGCCGTTCAAATCTCTGCCTCAGATACGCTCTAAACAGACAACGATTTCCATTTCAGCTTCAGCAATAAATAACTATCTGCAACTTTACACGGGACACTTCAATGGGACAAAAGGAAAGAACACATCAGGTAAAGACGTCGCTGAAAAACAAACTTGGAAACTTTCAAACACTTCAAAGCAAAGATGGACCCGATTGCTTCAGTTGCACCACCAAATGGATCTCATTGCAAAGCAACTTGAGCAAATTAGACGGTGTCATCAACTGTCTCCTGCCATTCTCCCTTGATAGATATTGTAGGCCATCTAAACTTCTAGACTCATTTCATTCATATACCTCACTGAGATTACTATTGATCATCTTTATAGTCGGGATTCTCCTTCAAGATGACAAAGCCTTCCAGAATGGGCGAGAGCGGAATGTATCTGAGCATTGACAACAAATACGAGTAAGACAAGAAGCTACAGGAATGACACTGTTAATATACTATGACACGAATAATCTGAAAAGCTTTCTTTTTAAAGAAGTGCAAACTACAAATAAATTCCAAAGATAAGAAGAATTATACTTCTCGGTTGCAAGCTCAGCTCGATCTCCGGCAGCAAGGAGAACCGGGGTTGAGTGGGTCTGGAAACCAGTAATGGTCTTGGGTCGACCTGCCTGGCCTACAACATCAACAGCTTGGCCAACACGGACAGGAACCGACAACGGTTTCAAATTTTCATCCACAGTCAGTAGCATCCTTGGCTGTGAAGCCAGAGTAAAAGGAAATAAATTTAGGAGCTGATAGTGGGGAAGCCAGAATAGGATCAAAAAGGAATAGGCTTGTTCAACAAACAGCAAACCTGCATAGCTAAAGTGAGGAAATAAAGCACATAGTGATATTTCCCCAAGATAATGGCCTTCATATCAAGACATGCATGCAGCATAGTTACCAGTCCAGCCAATGCAGTCCTGAAAAGGTTCAAAGCTGGTCAGCTGTGCAGCTCTACATAGGATCAAAGAGAACTAGCATATTCAGCTTGAGCTGTATTCCATCAATCAGCCAACTAGCTCAATCCTCTTAATACTGGTTAGTTGTATTTATTTTTTTAATCAGTTAAAGAACAAATATACAGCACAGGCTGCAAACGAATCGGCATTTAACAGATTAGTGCTTAAGGTTGTCGTCAAAGAACAATAATCACCGCCCCGCCAAGACCAAATTACGTTTTATGGTATTTTACGGCCATAAAACTTAAAATCCGCGTGAGTTCCAAATTTTCGTGTGTTATAGTCTACGCCTTCCGCAGCCCCCGGACCGCCTAAACTTTTTCCGGGACATCGAATATGGCCTAAAGAACCGTATTCACCGCCCCGCCAAGACCAAATTACATTTTTGGCGTTTTACGGCCATAAAACAAGAATTCCACACGATTCTCATATTTTCCAGTGCTATAGCTCACGCCTTCCGCCGTGCACCCGGGACCCCAGACCCGGATTGCCTAAAATTTTTCAAGGACGTCGAATACGGCTTGAGGAACCATAGTCACCACCCCACCACCCCACCATGACCAAATTACATTTTTTGGTATTTTACGGTCATACAACTGAAAATCCGTGCGAGTCCCAAATTTTCGTGTGCTACCCACGCCTTCCGCCGTGGGCCTGGGACCACGCACCCGAATTGACTAAATTTTTTCAAGACGTCTAATACGGCCTAAGGAACCATAGTCACCGCGCTGCCATGAGCAAATTATGTTTTTTGGCGTTTTATGGCCATAAAACTGGAATTCCGCAAGATTCCTATATTTTCGTGTGCTATAGCCCACGCCTTTCGCCGTGGGCCCGGGACCTCGGACCCCGATCGCCTAAAAAATTTTCGGGACGTCGAATAAGGCCTAAGGAAACGTAGTCACCACCCCGCCATGACCAAATTATATTTTCTGGCATTTTACGGCTATAAAATTGAAAATCCGCTTGAGTCCCAAAAGTTTGCGTGCTATAGCCCACGCCTTCCACCGTGGGCCCGGGCCCCCGTACCCGGATGGCCTAAAATTTTTCCGGATCATCGAATACGGCCTAAGGAACTATAGTCACCGCCCCCGCCATGACCAAATTACGTTTTTTTGGCGTTTTACGGCCATAAGACTGGAATTCTACACGATTCCCATATTTTTGTGTGCTATAGTCCACGCCTTCCGGAGTGGGCCCGGGACCCCGGACCCGGATCACCTAAAATTTTTCCGAGACGTCGATACGGCCTAAGGAACCATAGTCACTGCCCCGTCATGACCAAATTACATTTTTTTGCATTTAACGGCCATAAAACTTCAAATCCACGCGAGTCCCAAATTTTCGTATGCTATAGCCCACGCCTTCCGCTGTGCGCACGGCCCCCGGACCTGGATCGCCTAAACTTTTTTTGGGACGTCGAATACGGCCGAATAAGAAAAATCATTTTCACCTAGTGTTGCAGATATGCTTTTAAACACTTTGTGTAGACTAGATAATGCTTGCTCTTCCAAACATCAATATGGAGAACCACATGCAAGTTGTAGAGGAGAGGGCTTACGGAGATAACTGAAAGTGTTCAGAATGATATGGTGAGAGAGTTAACAATCCTTTTCCCAAATGAACAAGACCTTGGGCAATCCGCACCTGTAGAAGTAGTGATGCCAATGATCAGAGCAAGGGATCGTAATTGAATATTACAGGAGCCAAAAGAGAAATAAGAAAATTAGTTCTTACACAAAAAAGAAGGTTGGCTTCTTTGTAATAGTAACTGGAAAGATTGCGCAGCATGCCAGCTATTCTGGCATTGTTTGTTCCTGCACCTATCAATCCCAAGGAAATGATAGCAGCCTACATACAGTATTCAGATAAGCAGTTGAGATTTGAGAAGGAAAAAAATCTATAGTAACACAAATATCTACTTTCTGCTGTTCCTCAAACATACCATAGCTACTTCGGAGTCTGAATCATGACTAAGCCTGCTCATAGTGTCCATCACATTGACCTGTCCAAGCGTACGTGAGAAACGAGAGAAGAAGAAAAAGTCTGGGCATCTACTGCTTATGATAAAACTTTCAGTAACTCAACTCTAAAGAAGCAACAGAAAAGGACAAAACGAGGTCACTGATACATATATTTTCCAATATACCTTTGGATTTGAAATGCAGAGGAGGGCAAGAGCCAAAGGAACTGCTCTTCTGATATTTTGCTCTCCATACTGTAAAAGGTGTTCTAGCGAGCGTATGGCCATCTCGAGCCCCAGTTCTTCAGCCATTGCCACCATTGCAATACCAAGAACGGCAGGTCCCTGGAAGGCTTCACCCTTCTCAAAATGTTGGGCACATTGACCAAGAAAATGTTGGACCTGAGACATTGACACTTTCAGCTATTGTTGTTACTCTCATGAAACCACTTAAAAGCACAAGTTTTGTACTACACCTTGAGCACATTGCCTGTCCCAGCATAGGCACAAGAAAGCAGGGTCATATCGCAATGTTTTCTAATCTTTTCATTGAAAGTCTTTGAGACCTCAGCTGTAGCCTCGGCACTTTCCTATAAAAAATGGCAGATTGATCCAAAATCGTCATGGCAAGAAAAAAGTTCTGGAAGATCTAACAGTTCACTGCAAGAACATTTATCAACAAATATCCAGGCTATTGGGATACTAACGTTAAGAACAAATATTTCTCGTTTCAATGTTAATTCTATATAGTATTGTTACCTGTTTTCCAAGATACAGGAGACCAAGACCAAGAGGCAACATGCGGGCAAATGGCTCGCCTAATTCTGACTCACTTCTTTCCATTAATGCAAATATTATTGCCTGAGCAATCTCTTCATTGCACGAACCCACATATACCAATCCCAATGAAATAGCAGTAAAGGCAAGCACATCAAGGGAAGCCTTACTATCTCCAAGTATTGGAGTCAATTTACTACGGATCTGAAAATCATGAAGTCAATTAAATAGTTGTATATCTCTAGAACCTTCCGCTGTACCAAATATAAAGTTTTTACACAGTAAACCTATTGCTAAACTACAAAAGAGTTTCATGTCCACACATACAAAAGATAACTATGAACTCTACCTGCTCATTGTGAGAACCAGCATAAGCAAGACCAAGGCCCATTATAGCACCAATTCTAATTGAAGGGTCCTCTTTGTCTGTGTACTCAGCTAGAAGTGCCAATGCCTGCTCAAAAGAATTAAATTAAAATCCAAGGCTAGCATGTTTTGCAGAAGAAACATAGTGAAACACAACATCAAGGAGCTCACCGGATCACATTCGTTCTTGATACCACAGTTTACAATCCCAACTCCTAATAGTGCACCGGCGATGACATGGGTATCAGTACTATGGAAATACTTGTCAATTTGTGCAAGACCAGAATCAACATCCCAAAGCAGGATCATACCCTAAATGTTTAGGCCAGAACAATCATTAACTCATGATAGATAATGAAAAACGAATAGTGACACCCGACCAGCAAAACTACGCACCAGACTTGCAGCAGCACTAGCTTTTCCATGTTCTTTATTTTTGAAAAGCCAGCTTGTCGAGGCACCACCACTTGACGCCTCTGATGGTACAGTCATCAACTTATCCTAGAACAGAAATATAAAGTGAATAGACTATATATAATATGTACCCTATTACACACACACACACACAGACACACACACACACACACACACACATATATATATATATATATATCCAGCAGAACCCATTATATACCTGACCAAATCCAGCATTCACAAAGGCATTGACAAATGTAGAGGCCAAATTTTGTCTTGCTGAATCTACACTTGCCCCCGCACTAGCCCGGCCATCAAGCAAATGTGGCTGATAAATTAAAACAAAGGGAATCAGCACAAATTTTGGTTACCAATGTCTTCTGTTTGCGCGGAGTTGTGATAGATAATAAACATAATTTGCCAGACAAGCTTTCTTCACCAAGGATGCCAGGAAATGACAAACAAGATATTTTTTTCCACTCATTATTTTTCTTTTCTTTCTTCGAGT
Source organism: Nicotiana benthamiana (assembly GCA_034376525.1). Classification (NCBI taxonomy): domain Eukaryota; kingdom Viridiplantae; phylum Streptophyta; class Magnoliopsida; order Solanales; family Solanaceae; genus Nicotiana; species Nicotiana benthamiana. The sequence continues at coordinate 8,328,194 of CM067337.1, forward strand.
GGGTAATTCAAGGAGATCAAGGAGTATTGAGATTGCCTATTTGATAGCGGTGGTGACAGGATGAGCGGGAAAAGTATGAAATTATGGTGCTTTTTTAATTGGGAGGGGGGTGAAAAGCTAGTCTGCATTTGCCAGCCAAATGTTGGCAAAACATTGCTAGGTGAATACTTTGCCCACCAAAAGAAGATCGACAAAAATTCAACAGCACACATGTCCCAGGCAATGTCAGTTCATATATTTCAATTAAGGAATAGAGAAGATATGCAACAGTAGATGCAAAACAAACATAATTAGGAGGAAAGGATATGTTAACAAGTGCAAACCTTGTATATGTCATCAGGGGTTTTTGGTTCCATGACCTCAATATCACGAGCAAGTGTAAGATAGCCTTCACTTAATTTAGCATTGTTAATAATCTCCTGTAATCCTTCTCTTTCTTCATCTTCTGCACACATCTCTTCATCAAGCTCAAATGTCTGACCCTGCATTTCCAAACATTAAATCAGCAATCTTAGACGAACCATTAAAGACAACAGATTTATGTCACAAGCTATAAATCCTGCACAAATAGCTCTTAGGGCAGGGGATGCTGGGTCAGGAGAGAATTTATCCGGAAATAAAGGGAAGAGAGGTCGTGGAGAAGAAAGAGAATTTGATGAAATTTAGGATGGCCACTGAGGAAAATTCACACAGCGACATCGTGAGCCGGAAAATGACGAACAGAATAGAACAATGAAGAGCTTACATGGCGAGCAAGAATGTAACAGAACTGCTTCTTCTGCAGAAGATCATCACACGACGTAAAAACTTGCTTTACATACTGCAAACAGATGCAAACCAAGAAAAAATAATCAACTTATACCCAAATTTCAATTTTAGAATCTATAGATCCACTAGACTCTAACTTAAAAGAAAACAGATCCATTAGACTTTAGCAAACATCCCTACATTCTAACAAGCGATGTTGCTTTTAAAGAATGGGAGGAGAATGAGAATAGAATTAAAAAGTGCATACCTGCATGTTATCCAGGTATAGTGCAGTCACTAGCGCACTTGGATACTCCTCAAATTTCATGTAGATAGTGTATGCAATATCAAGAACCAACATGTCATCAGGTCCAGGAAGGTATCTGTTAGACAGCAAAAATCATGAATTCTAATGCAGAGGTTCAGGGAGAATCTAAGTAGACATTAGACAATATTGACGACAGAAATTGCCAGCAGAAAACACACAAAAGAAAGGATGTATCACATTTTTTTTGTCGGTTTGATAAGTACATAGCATCTGTCTTTATATCTGGAAAAGAAGGCACCAGAATTTTACTCCTTGGCTTCCACCAGAGAGGAAGGAATACACAACTAAAGCAAGCAGAGAACAGGAAAGAAGGCCTTCCGAGGCACTTTGCTGCTCAAGAGAGACCGAAAATTTGCATATATTAAACTACTAATTAACCAGAACACAGCGCAATAATTCAGACTTCACTTCCACAAAGTTATCCACTCTCAAATATAGGCTTGCAAGGGGCAATGAGCAAGGATCTCATCAGTACCCATAGAGAAAACGCCTTCACTTTATTCTCGTAGAAAGACCAACAGACTGTAACCATGCTTCAGACTCTCCCTAATATCCTTTCCTATTACAAATTTCATTCATCGTTGATAAATTCTTCTAAGTAATTGTGTGAACCAACAATTTTTACGGAATAAAGTTTCTTAGGAAGTGGTAGGCCCTCATCTCCAAAAGGTTAAAAGGTAAGCATAAAAAATCAAAAAAGACGTCTAGGCAATGCTAAAGGGCAATGAATCAGTATAGTGCAGTAGGAACGTCAAATAAACGCATATCATCAGTTCGAATACTGGCTAATGAACTAGGTCTAGTATTTAGGTAGAGAAGGCCAGGGGCAGAGAGGCGCATTATCCACCGAGTTCCGAAGCTTGATGCAAAGGATTTGCAGGTGATAAAAAAAAGGTCTATTTCTAAGCTATCATCAATTTTAGTTAAGAACTACAACCCAACGCAATGTAGCCACAAATAACACTATGTATGTAAATGTCCGTAGCGCTAGAGTGGTTCGCCACTCCGGGTCAGTTTTTTTTTTTTTTTTTGTCGGACTTTCTTACAGAGGCAATAGACAGCCCCACTATTTACGTTAGTTTCATCATCAAGTCAACACCGAAACTTGTGGATTGGTAGGAAACTGCAGATAAATGTGAAGGATGAGAATAACTAAAAGCATAAACACTACACATTGACATAACTCCAGGAAATCTAATTTTGCCAAGAAAAATTCAAAGGATTCGTATATGCTAACAGAAACTCCAAAATTGTGTCCTGAGCAAACTCACTTTGCCGAACTGGTGAGATAGGAGCACGTCCTTTTGTAATTTGTACTATCAACATGCTCGACTAAAAGATCAAGATCTTCCACCTGAAATTATTCAAAAAAGATATCTCACCAGTGACTCACATAGAAACGACATATAATTATGTAAGGGCAGGAGAGAAAGAAATACCTCCATTAAAAGATCGACAGCCTCAGGTTCAGCATTATGCTGCATTGCAGTACAAGATAGCAGTCAAAAAATTGGTAGCCTTTCAAACAAAAGAAAAGAGATGAAAAGCAATCTAAGCTTCCCCATCAGAACAGGATAAAAGGAAGGAACCTCTATAGATCTATACTGCAACTCAACTACAATTAAATATGCAAAATGATACCTTCATGTGAAAAGCAACAATTTGTTGCACAAGCTCCATTAGATCATCAATTGGGCCTTCTTCACCCTGAAATCGTTTACACATCATAAGAACAGAAAAAGAAAAGCTGATTAATACCTCATTTCAGAAGTTATTGCATGATATAGATGTAAAAAAGCATGTTGTAACATTCACAAAATAACGATAGAAAAAGGCATGAAGTTGTTTGCAACTTTTGTTTAAATAAATTAACAATAAAATTCAGATAAATGTCACAATCTTCAAGCAAAAGATTTGTACACATAACTTATTGTCCAGGGTAAGAGAAAAAGTGACTTGTAAAAAGATGATAATAGGTACATATGTACAGTAGCAGGAAAGTTAGCCTGAATTGCATATGCATAAAGTAACCAAACTCTATACAAAGCATGAACAACACAGGCTGTAGAAAAACACATTAAAATATTCCTCTAATACCTTACACAACTTAAGAAATGAAGGAAAACGAACCTGCCGTTTTGCATACTCTTGTGATATTTCTCCAGCCAAGTTCCTGTAGAAACAGTCAGTTACCCAGTACTTGAGAGAAAAAATGGATTAGGAAAGAATTGGGAAATGAAACGCATTAATTTACACACAGAGTAACCTGCCTTGAGCTAGTATCTCAATTAGACAGCCATCTCATGAATTGCAATGGATAATTAGCATTAACATCACACAACAGTATAGACACACTTCTTTGGCTGAGGGTGACAGTGATGCCCGGGTCAGTTTGCGCCCAACTCGCAATCGGACAGCATATTAAATCCATAAGCACAGGTGCAAGTTATTCCTGCCACTAAGGCTGGAGTAGATGGGCCCACACAGAATGCTGTAGATGGGATTCGGATTAGGAATCTCCATATTATTTCTCCTACAGCTCAACCCCCCACCCCTTGCGGACAAGGGCATAGATACATTTTACTACAGCTAAGTGTTCCTTACCACTTAAATGGACCAAAACTCCTAAAAATCTATTTTTATTTCCTGATCCTACATCGACTTAACATGCAACTGCACTAGGTCATCATTGATGTCTGCCAAGACTGGAATTAATACAAATGAGCCTGTATAAGAGCCATTCAGCACAGAGAAGATGCAGATTTTCTAAGGTCAGTTACTGGTTTGCTATTACAAAGTAGGTTCTAAGATAATCATAAATAATATAAACATGGGAAAAAACAAAGAGGATAAGGATACTTGAATAGGAGTTTAAAAAGACAATGTTACTAGATGTTAAGCATACCTAACGTATTCATGTCCCCAGGAACCAATATCGCCTTGAGAACCCAACAGTCTATACTTCAAGCTCTCCTGTAAGAACCAATAAATTAGTAATAGTCATAAAATAGATGAAAAAATTGTTAAAGTCGCCAACACGAGTAATAGTATATCACGCACGCATAATTATTAGTACTCCAAAAATAGAACATACCCATTCTCCTTCAGCAGACATTGTCAATGCCAAAACAGAAAGTATATCTGCCAGAAGTGTCTGCATGCAGTTGAAGTTGCGTGAGTGAAATTTATTCAACATTTACAACGATTAAGTGCAATGCCAGCTCCATACCTTCATATCCGAGTCTGGCATTTTCTCATAATATCCCTTTAGTGTTCCATAGTGGGGACGCAAGAACTTTAATGGTTTTGGAACTGATGTCATCGAGCTTGTTGATGTACGAATTTCCTGTCTATAACATACGAAAGATTGTAAGCAAAAGAGACAAAAAAGAAATGTCCTTGCTTATGTAAAGGAAAGACCCTAAAAAGTTCAAGGATTAAAGACTTAAAGGGGGATCTCATTTCTCATTCAAACTGATAAATATGCATGCTTCATAATGCATGTAGCGCATGCTAATTCAACAAAGAGCTATCTTTTACACATCCATACATTTATTTTCCACGGTTTTTAATGTCTAATCGATGGATGTCTAAGGGCTTCAAAGGAGGTCGCATCTCTTTCTGGAAAAAGTTCCCAAAAGAAAGTGCCAGCTAATGATAAACTTGCAACTATTACATTTGATATCCAAGATCACTTTACTCACAGGTGTAAGCATATAAACCAATTCATTGGGGGTAAAAAAAGAAAGAGAAAAGGACAATTTCATTATTACCAATAATGAAATAAGGCACCTTAGAGCACTAAAGGGAACTTCTATCGTCCCTCAAAACGTCAAAAAAACATGAGCATGCAAAGAAAATGAATCCAGAATAAACTAGAATACCAAAGCCCCAAAAAACTTACTGTTAAGGTTCAAAGTTAAGCTCAACAAAAGCAAGCACCTATTACACTATCTATAGCTGTAAACATTATCCAACATAAATGAGAATTCAGCAGCTCACTTCAACAACTATCCCTCAATCCCAAACTAGGGGGACTTCAATATCCACTTTCCCGTAAATACAAATTCGACATGTATTACAAAAGAAAGGGGGAAAGAAGATACCTCATGCTCTCAAGGGCAACCTTCTGTAGCCCTGGATCAGTGTCTTGAACTCTCTCCACATACAGTTCCAATTGCTGCTTCAATGCCAAATCCTCCTCCGACTAATCCCACCAAAATCAATAAATAAACAAAAAGATACAATTAAAACATAAAGTGACCACTTCTGTTCGAGTTCAGTGATTGCTTTGATACTTACGAGATCTTCGTCTTTCTTATCATCCTTCTTCTTTGGGTCCTTAAAAGGAACCTTAATGGTAGCCTCTTCTCTGGCGGACTTGTCACCGCCGGCGCTACCGCTAGTACCTGTACTGTTTGGATCCGGAGTCTTTGACATTTTTAGCTAAAACCCTACCAGAGAAATTGCAAAGATATAAGTATAGATTATCGAAGAGAATTGTGTAAATAGCTTAGTTTTAATTTAAATACAGGTAAACATAAGGGAAGAAAACGAGCATTGACTTTAGAAGAACAAGCAAAGGTTTGCACTTTGGTTTTCCTTCTGGGACTGGTATATCTGCAGACAAACGAGGGAAGAAGTAAACCGATCCGGTCGGATTTGTGGGCTTTCCACTTTAACGGCTCATGTCACTCCTCCCCTTTTAAGCCCAAAACTGTATTTGTTTGGTCTGGTTAGTTGTTGAAGATCTGCACTTTTGGGCTTACTGCTGGATCCAGTAGTCGAATAATTACTGGATCCTCGTAGAATTTGTGGGCTTTCCACTTTAACAGCCCATCTTGGATTATAACGGTCTTGTTTTAGCCCAAAACGATTTAGTTTGGTCCGTTTGAAGGGCTGCACAAATTAGCCCGACGAGCCTCAACATTGGCCTGCTGTTTATGTTAAAATAGGACGATCTAACCAGTTTTCGGACTTGTTATTCAAAAATAGTCAATATTGTCAATTCATTAAATAATAATCACTATTTTATTGCAATAGAGACCAGTCCAGCATAATATACTGAAGTTCGGTGGACCGGTATATTTTGTTGGCTCTAGTATAATATACTGGAGTTCTACCAAAGTATTCTGAAACTCCAAACTCCAGTATAATATGTTAGAGTTCTAATATACTTTGTTGTAACTTCAGTATAATACAATGGAGTATTTTCTGGATTTTGAACAGTATTTTCGTTCAGATTTATCTTTTACCTGAAAAATAACTAAATTTCGATAATTTTTTAAACTGTGATCTATTTTTGAATGATCACTTATAAATCTAGCTATTTTTGAATTTCTCCCGCTGTTTACTGACTGATTAATGCCTATGCAAAGTTGTCTTGTCTCTCTATGGGGATATAAGGGAGGGGAAACATAGTGATCAAAGATGTTCGTGTAACATAATGCTTTACCTTTCTTGTTTATATACTTTTTTTCCTTTAATACAAATGTAAAATCGTTTTTAAATTTGTAAGTTCAAATTTTTAAAAAAAAAAAAATTAGCTATCTGGCTCTCCAAACGAATGGCAAAATAGTTTATTATAGTGAAAGTGAGTTGTAGTTAAATATTTATTACATGATCAATAATCAGAAGTAATTCCAATTAAAACTAATTACCCAACCTACCTATTCATCCCACTTTTCTTACCTTTAATTGGTTTGGCTTGGCTTGACTGGCTTGATTTTAGTAGCTTAGTTTGACTTTATTTTGTTAGAGACGCTGGGCATTAAAAAAAAAAGGCAGGGAGAGAACCTTATGTGTTGGGACAGATAAATAGTTTGTGGCGGGTAGATGTTTGCGAAAGATCTTCTATATTATTTGTTCATTCATTAAAAATCTAGACCGCATACCAACTTTGAGTTAGTTGTTTAAAAAGGGCAACTCGATGAACTGAACTTATGAATAAATTTTGTTATGAATTCATTTGAATCACACCCTTGCTTGTTGAGTCCGGTTAAATTAGTATTATTGGGCAACTCAAGTAAAGCTATCAAGCTAAGCAACTAGGTGGAGAAAATGGAGGAGGAAATTTAGCTGAAATCACTTTCTGTTGAGACAAATATATTATAAATTTTTCTTTAAATATTTGCCTAAGAACACTTCCTAAAATAAAAATTTAACTTGATTGGACCAAGTGCAGGATTATTTGCCTAAATAAAAGTGTGATAGCTCAGTAGTAAAGCTTGTATCTTGTTTTACAGCTTACTTTCAAAAAAAAAAAAGAATTAATATAACATATATTTTCAAGAACCCAGTTTAACTTGTTGTATACTTGTATAAGTTGTATTAGTCAAAGTTTATAACTTGAGAAATGCTAAATTATTTTGAGATAGACTATCAAATTACAAGCCCGTTGACCGTGAATAATTCATATTATTTTTGTACTATTTTGTAATACATGGCGTATCCAGCTCTTTGGTACTGGGTTCATCTGAACACAATGCTTTCGATGCAAAAAATAAATTTCTGTGTAAAAATTCATTAAAATTACAATAAATAATTGATATGAACCCATAATTTTAATAATATAATGGGTTCAACAATAAAAATTTTATTAAAAATTAAATCCATAAAATTTAGATTTTGGATCATCTCTTAGTTATCAATCGGGCAAATCAATACGAGAAGTAGAGAGATGGGGAGGGGGTGGTTGTAGCAGAGGAAGGTATAATAATATTACAAGTTTATAACAAGGCGTGAAGCTTCAAAATCATTATAAAAAGTTTTAAGAAAATCCAAAAGTGTTAAACAACACAAAATTCCCTCGGTCTGATTTGCAGAACTATACCTAAGGGGAAAAAGGTTGTTTGCAGACACAAGTGGAACTAATGAAACAAACACTCAAAAAAACTTAAAATTCAAACAAACTCTGTAAATTAAATCTATTTTCACGTCCTCTGCGTTTGTCCTTCTTCTTTAGACCAACTAATAATGTTTATCTTCAAGGAAGTTTATACTGATCTTCAGCGTCTGGATATTTCTGTTGTCTTTCAGACTCTTCCATTGACATCTTCTCACCATTGTTGCTATAAAAGTAGCTGTCATTATCCAAGAATCTTGTATCACTCAATCCTTGCCTTTCCACCATATTATTATTGTTATTGTAGCTGCTAACATGATTGTAATCTCAGAGTAGCCATTGTTGTTGTTGGTATTCTCATTCTTGATATCATAATAGTAATACTTGCCATTTTCCAAGAATCTTGTATCACTTAATCCTTGCCTCTCCACCGTATTGTCATTGTTACTGTAGCTGGTAGCCTGATTGTAGTTCACAAAGTAGCCATTGTCGTTGTTGTTGTAGTAATTCTTGGAGAAATCATTGTTGTTATTGTTGTTGTTGTAATTTTTGGAGAAAACATTATTGTTATTGTTGTTGTAATTCTCAGCGAAAACATTATTGTTGTTGTTGTAACTCTCGAAAAAACCATTGTTATTGTTCATGTAATTCTGGGAGTAGCCATTATTGTTGATCTTTTTGGAGTAGCCGTTGTTGTTGGAATTCTTGGAGTAGCCATTGCTGTTGTAATTCTCTGAGAAAACATTGTTGTTATTATTGTTGTTGTAATTCTCAGAGAAAATATTATTGCTGTATTTCTTGGAGTAGCCATTGTCGTTGTAATTCTTAGAGTAGTCATTGTTGTTAATAGTTGTAATTTTCAGAGTAGCCATTGTTGTTGTTGTTATAATTCTCCGAGTAGCCATTGTTGTTTAATTTTTGAAGCCATCATCGTCGTTGTTGTTGTTGGAATCATAACCATTGTTATTGTAGGACTCATCTGTATTAAATCTAGCACCTTGGAATTCCTCGGCAGGAGTTTGAGTTTCAACCTCATCAAGATTTATGACAGTGGAAGAAAATTCCTGAGAATGAGGACCATGAAGTCCATAAGGAGTGTCAGTTAAATGTGGTGTTGGTGCTTCAATGCCACCTTCCGCTGGATCTTGATTATTCCATGTTGGTGCCACTACAGGCGTCAGTGTGCCATTCACATCAGGATTGGACTTAAAAATGATAACGGAGGAAATGTGAAATCATTAAAAACGGTGTTGGTGTTGTTGCTGGTGCTGGTGTTGGTGATGGAGTTGGAGCAAGAGATGAAAATGGAGGAAAACTATAAATAGATTAGAATATTAAGTAAGAAACTACTAAAATCTCTATTTCCGTTTTTGGGCTATAAGACTCTTAATTTCCAGCGAGCTAGGTGCATAAGCGTTTTTTACTACAAAAACAATTCTTTTTCATTAATTAGAGTTGGAGTTGGAGCTGGTGGGAGATGCAAGAATGATCATAAACTTGCTTTTCTTGCATCAATTTGCACCAAAGGAGTTGAGATCACCAAGAACAAGAAGAATATCATTTGCTTAGTAAAAAATGACCCATAATGAAAATAGAACAAAAAGGAAAGAAGAATATTTGATGTGTTGGTTTCTTGGTTTTCTTATTTTCTTGATTCTTGTACAGAGTTTATATAAATTATTTGTAGTTTAAGTTTTTGGTTCTAGACTCCGTGATGATGTGCTCCCAGGAATTGAGGAAAAATTTGTGATTTGTGATTTGTGGGGTAAGGAAAAATAATGGCTTTTAGTGCATGTTGCATGTGCATCCTATTGAATATGTCCAACAGGGGAAGCACCTAAATTATAGGCAGAAAATAAAAGGCATGATTTGGTCCATAGTCAAAATATAAGTGTATTGTATCTTATTCCTCTCTTTTCTTTGCTTTCTATGTACTTAAAGTCAGACTAATACTTTCAAAATGTAGTGCAATATAAAATAAAGAAAAAGAAGAGGTGTGAGGGTCCAGCCATAACCTCTTTAGCAATTGAGTTAGATAGATATAAAACTTTAGTCAAAAGCTTTATTTTGTCTTTCATCTTGAGTTAGAAATTCTTGAGAAAAGACTCTCATTTTCACTAGTTGATTATGCAAAATTTACTGCCTTAAAAATGCATATAAAATATCATTAACTGCTTTTAGTTAACTGATTGAAATGCATAACATAATGCTAAAGCAAAAAGAGTAAAAGAAATTACAAAAAAAAATAGTTCTTTTAGTTAATTATTTTTGGCCATTGAAGTACTTTTTGGGGGGTTGGCGATAGGGATTGATCAATTACATCCTTGGATTTAATGATACAGGAACCATAGTCACATGTTCTGTGGTTTTATTTCATTTTTCATATCCCAAAACACTAGCAATTGTTTGCATGTCAATTTATGGCTTTACAAATTTCTGCTTTCTTACGACAAATCCGGCTTAATATAAGCAGCATAACTGGCCGTTAATTATGGTCTTATAACTAGATGGTCTTGAGCTGTATCATATGAAGAAATTAACATGAGGAGATGCACAAAAGATTTTTTTTTTTTTGCTTAATTTATGTTTATATAGACAAAAGATGTCTTTTCTTTATTAAATTGTATATATAAAGTTTCTTTTTTTGTTAAAAAAAAAAAAGGCAAAGCATATTGACCACGAATCGTTTGAAGGAAATGTCGTGACCCCAATCCCGATCGTGATGGCGCTCAACACACTGCTAGACAAGCCCGACCAAATTAACAAGCATAACCCTTTTATGCAGCTCACAATAATTATCATAGATAAATTACTAAGTTAAAAATACTGGAAGTCTAAAATAGAGTTAAAATATGCGGAATCCAAGATGACAATACTACTACATAGCCCCCAACAGAATTCGGTGTCGCAAATTTGAGCCTCTAATATGGATTTTATCACCCTAATACATATCAACTAGAGAATATTGTATAAAACATGAGATAGATGGGAGAGATCAGGGTCGTGATCGCCAATGCAGCTACCTCGATGCTCCCGTATAAGTGCTGCCAAGCTGGAAGTCCTCAACGATTACAGAAGCACCTGGATCTGCACGCAAGGTAGAGGGAGTAATGTGAGTACTCCAACCTAGTGAGTAATAAACATAAATAAAGTCTGAAAATAAGAAATCATGGAAAAATACAAAGTAAACTATAACCGGCAGTCCAGAACATATAATAGTGAAGCAATAAATCGATGAAAACAGAGTACAGACACTAAGGCAGGTATAACAGATAAAGAACAAATGCATGAATGCAATACAATGCATATGATGGTACATTTCGGTACCCATTGCGGCGTGCAGCCCGAGCCATCCATATTTATTTATCGTCGACGGCGCTCACTGGGAGTGCGTACAGACTTCAGAGGGGCTTCTACAGTCCAAGCCCAATATCAATATAATCAATAGGCCCTCAGCCTCAATAGCAATGTAATACTGCTGCGGCGCGCAGCTCGATCCATCCTCAGTCTGGAAATTCACATAAGCCTCTCGGGCACTTTAAAAATAATAGTTCTCAGCCCAAAATATCGTTTGGAATATCATTTAAGTTTTTAATGTTTAGAAATATGGCTAAGTTTTAAAGCATTATTTAAAACCTTGGACCGAGATCAAATAATATGCAAAGTATGCAAAAACTATGATATTAATCCCTGAAGGATTCACATAACTGGCATGAAGCCCAAATAGAACAATTAAATCCAAGTAGGATAATTATCAAATAAGTTCTAGTCGAATACACAGTAGAAACAACTCTCGGGACAGACCAAGTTGCAATCCCCAATAACAAACGACCTCGTACTCGTCATAGAGCTCATTTCTTGCCTCAATATAGAGTTACGACGTGAAATTCCAGGGTTTCAAATCCTCAGGACATCATTTACATCTATTACTCATCTCTAGCCGGCCATAGTCTAGCTCGCTATGCCTTTACCTCTCGAATCGACCTCCTCGCGCGTTGAATATGATTAAAATCATAACGAATCCGTAACAATATGCCAAGCGAACAAAACCCAATCAAAATAATCGAAAAATAACAAAAATTCTCGAAAAGTAGCAAAACCCGTGCCCCGAGCCCACTTATCAAAACTCAAAAACTTTTATATCAATGGATTCCTTATCTCGCCACGAGTCTATATATATATATATATATATATATATATATATATATATATATATATATATATATATATATATATATATATATATCAAAATCATAAGAATCGGAGCTCAATTGCCCCCTCAAATCCCAATTTTTCATTCAAAAAGTCAAGCCCTAACTCTCCCCTTTTAATCAAATTTTCATGAATCTAAGTGTTGAATCCACAATTAAATGTTGTTTCTAGGCTATAGGATTTACCTTCGTTTCCCAGTCAAAACCCTCTTTAATCCTTGTCAAAAGCTCTCAAGGTTACTCAACAATGGAGGAAATTAGATTTGGTTCGCGGATGAAATGTTTAATAAAATCTTTCTGTCAGCCTAGATCTTTCTCTATGCGATCACATCCAATCCTCTACGATCGCACAACACAAAATTCAAACTCCTAAAAAATTCCCTCTATGCGATCATACTCACACCCCTGCGATCGCAAAGCACAAGCCATCGAACCTGTGTGATCGCATGCCAACACCTGCGTTTGCGTAGAGCAAAAGACCTCATGTCCATTTAACACTACGCGATCACATTACACCTCACGCGATCGCAATGAACCACCTCCTCAACCTATGCGATCGCATACCCTATTCTGCGATCTCATTGAGCAATTCAGAACACCCTTCCAAAACCGTCAATGCGATTGCAATTGAACCTATGCGGTTGCAAAGAGCAAATTGTATGCAACACTTCAGCTAAAATTTGCAACTCTCAAAGGTTAAAATTGGTCGATTGACCATCCGAAATCACCCCAAGGCCCCGGGACCTCAACCAAAAGTGTCAACACATCCTAAAACATCATGCAAACTTGTTCCAATCGTCAAGACACATCAAACAACCCAAAAACCATCAATTCTCATCGGATTCAATCTTAAGTTCTTCTAAAACTTCCGAAATACGCATTCGATCAAAACCCCAACCAAATCACCTCTGAATCATCTGAAATTTTGCACACACATCCCAAATAACCTAATGAAGCTATTGCAACTCTTGGAATTCCATTCTGACCCTCAGATCAAAATCTTACCTATTAACCGGATATCGCCAACATGCTAACTTCGCCAATTCAAGCCTAATTCTACACCGGACCTCCAAAATCAATTCCGATCACACTCCTAAGCCATAAATCACTCCCCGAAGCTAACCAAATCACTGGAAATCACATCCGATCCCTCTAACTCATAAGTCAACATCCAATTGACTTTTCAAAACTAAACATTCCTTAAAGAGACTAAGTGTCTCATGTCCTACCGAAACCAATCCAATTCAACTCTAACACACCAAACGCCAATAATGAAACATGAAGAAGCATAAAATGGGGGAAATGGGGAAGTAACACATGAGATGACGGGTTGGGTCGTCACACCTTCCCCAACTTAAACAAACGCCCATCCTCAAACAGGTCAAAAAACATACCTGAAGTCTCAAACAGGTGAATATATCTGCTCCGCATCTCTCGCTCGGTCTCTTAAGTAGCCTGCTCCATGGGCCGACCTCTCCACTGCACCTTCACCGAAGCTATGTCCTTTAGTCTCAATTTCCGAACCTGACGACCCAAGATAGCCACTCGCTCCACATCATATATTAAATCCTCATCAACTGTACTGTGCTGAAGTCCAAAACATGAGACGGGTCCCCAACATACTTCCTGAGCATAGAAACATGGAATACCGGATGAACGCCCGACAAGCTAGGTGGCAAAGCAAGCATATAGGCGACTTTCCAATCCTCCTAAGTACCTCAAAAGACCCAATGAACTCTGGGCTCAACTTCCCTTTCTTTCCAAACCTCATCACGCCCTTCATGGGTGAAACCTCCAGCAAGACCTTTTCACCCACCATATAAGATACATCTCGAACCTTCCGGTCCGCATAACTCTTCTAACGCGCCTGGATCACTTTCACATTCTATAAGGCATCCTGGACCAACTCTGTCCCCAATAATCTAGCCTCGTCGGGCTCAAACCAACCGACCAGAGATCTATATTGTCTCCCATACAAGGGCTCATACGGTTCCATCTGAATACTGGAATGATAACTATTATTGTAGGCAAACTCTGCAAGCAGCAAAAACTCATCCCAAGAACCTCCGAAATCAATCACACAGGCACGCAACATGTCCTCTAATATTTGAATGGTACGCTCGGATTGTCCGTCCGTCTGAGGATGAGACATTATGCTCAACTCCACCTGTGTACCCAACTCTCGCTGAAAAGTCCTCCAAAACTAGGAAGTAAACTTATTGACCCTATCTAAGATAATAGAAACTGGGACCCCATGCAACCGAATAATCTCCTATATGAAGATCCTTACCAGTCGCTCTGAAGAATAAGTTGTACGTACCAGAATGAAGAGTGCAGACTTGGTAAGCTGATCCACAATCACCTAAATTGAGTCAAACTTCCTCGAGGTCTGAGGAAGGCCACTCACAAAATCCATAGTGACTCTCTCCCACTTCTACTCGGGAATAACCATCTGCTGGAGTAGACCACCTGGTCTTTGATGCTCGTATTTCACCCGCTGAAAATTGAGACACCGAGCTACATAACCCATATTATCTTTCTTCATTCTCCTCCACCACTAGTGTTGCCTCAAATATTGATACATCTTCGCGGTAACTGGATGGATGGAATACTGCGAGCTGTGAGCCTCCTCAAGAATCAACTCTTTAAACCCATCTACATTTGGTACACAAATCCAGACCCACATCCTCAATACACCATCATCACCAATGGTCACATCTCTAGCATCTCCATGATGAAATTTGTCCTTGAGGACAAGATGATCATCATACTGGCGCTCTCTGCTGCGATCACATAAAAAAGACCGAGAAACCACGCAAGCCAATACCCGGCTGGGCTCTGAATGTCTAACCTCACAAACCGATTGGCCAAAGCTTGAACATCAACTGCAAAGGGCCTCTCCCCAACTATAATATACGCCAAACTCCCCATACTGACTGCCTTTTGGCTCAAAGCATCGGCCACTACATTGGCCTTTCCGGGATGATACAGAATAGTAATGTCATAATCTTTTAGCAACTCAAGCCACCTCCGCTGCCTCAAATTAAGATCATTTGGCTTGAATAAATGCTGAAAACTGCGATGATTGGTAAATACCTCGCAGGATATGCCATATAAATAGTTCATCCAAATCTTCAAAGCATGAACTATAGCATCCAACTCAAAGTCATGAACATGGTAGTTCTTCTCACGGGGCTTCAACTGTAGGGATGTAGGGTTTTTCATCTATTGCATCATCCTTGATCAGACTGACCCAGAAGGGTGCCCCATTTCGTTGGTCCGATGAGTGTGAGGAGAGCATTTAGAATCTCAAGACTGCTCTAAGTACAACATGGTTCTTGTATTGCCTTCTAGTTTAGGGATGTATACTGTATATTGTGATGCTTCTCACCGGCTTGGTGTGTGTATTGATACATGAAGGGCGAGTTATTGCGTATGCTTCACGACAGTTGAAGGTTCACAAGCAGAACTACCCTATGCATGATCTAGAGTTGGCGACGATAGTTCATGCTCTAAAGATATGGAGGCATTATTTGTATGGAGTGTCATATGAGGTTTATATAGACCATCACAGCTTGCAACACTTGTTCAAGCAGAGGGATCTTAATTTGAGGCAGCGCAGGTGGCTTGAGTTACTAAAGGATTATGACATTGCCATTCATTATCATCTTGGTAAGGCGAATGTTGTCGCGGATGCCTTGAGCAGGAGGGCGGAGAGTATGGGTAGCTTGGCATTCGTTCCTGCTGTGATGAGACCATTAGCTTTGGACATTCAGTCCTTAGCTAACAGACTTGTGAGATTGAATATTTTGGAGCCCGACCGAGTTCTAGCATGTGTGGCTGCTCAGTGTTCATTATTAGGGCAGATTAAGGCTCGACAGTTCGATGATCCGCATTTGGAGGTCCTCAAAGAGACGGTACTTCAGGTACTTGCCAAAGGGATTTCTATGGGAGAGGATGGTGTGTTACGTCTTCAGGGCCACGTATGCGTTCCTATTGTTGATGGCTTGAGGGAGATGATTCTAGAGGAGGCCCACAGTTCGAGGTACTCCATTCATCCGATTGCCATGAAGATGTATCGTTACTTGAGAAAACATTACTAGTGGTGGAGGATGAGGAAGGACATTGTTGGGTATGTAGCTAAATGTTTGAATTGCCAGCAGGTCAAGTATGAGCACCAGAGTCCAGGTGGCCTACTTCAGTGGATGCCCATTCCGGAATGGAAAAGGGAGCGCATCACTATGGAATTCGTGGTTGGTTTGCCTAAGACTTTACAGAAGGTTGATTCAGTGTGGGTTATTGTGGATAGATAAACCAAGTCTGCCCATTTCGTTCCAGTGGCGACTACTTATACGGCGGAGAGATATGCTCAGATTTACATTCGGGAGATAGCCATGTTGCACGGTGTGCCAGTTTCCATCATATCAGACAGAGGCCCTCAGTTCACTTCCCATTTATGAGAGTTGTTCAGAGTGAGTTGGGGACCCGCATAGATCTTAGCACGGCATTCCATCCTCAGATCGACAGGCAGTCGGAGCGGACAATTCAGATTTTAGAGGATATACTTAGAGCATATGTGATTGACTTTGGAGGGCAGTGGGATCAGTTCTTACCATTGGTCGAGTTTGCATATAATAATAGTTATCAGTCCAGCATAAAGATGGCCCAGTATGAGGCATTGTATGGTCGGCGTTATCGTTCTCCTGTCGGGTGGTTTGAGCTTGGTGAGGCTAAGTCACTTGGTACAGGATGCCTTGGATAAGGTAAAGTTGATTCAGGAAAGACTGTGCACTGCTCAGTCCAGGAAGAAGAGCTACGTGGATTAGAAGGCACGTGATGTATCATTCATGATTGGTGAGAAAGTTCTCTTGAAAGTATTGCGAATGAAGGGAATTATGAAGTTTGGAAAGAAGGGCAAGTTGAGCCCAAGGTTTATTGGCCCCTTTGAGGTGTTGAGGCGAGTTGGAGAGGTTGCCTATGAGCTTGCTTTACCTCCCAGTATATCAGGAGTTCATTCAGTTTTCCATGTATCGATGCTTCGAAAGTATCATGCCGACTACTCTCATGTGTTGGAGTTCAGTACCATTCAGTTAGATGAGAGCTTGGGCTATGAGGAAGAGCGAATTGCCATTGTTGATGGACATGACCGTCAGTTGAAGTCCATGAGGATTTTTGCGGTAAAGGTCCAGTGGAAGGGCCAACCGATTGAGGAGGCGATCTGGGAGTCCGATGAGGACATGCGGAGCCGATATCCCCATTTATTCAGCAGTCCAGGTACTTTTCTATGTCAGTTCGAGGGCGAACGTTTGTTTAAGAGGTGGAGAATGTAACGACCCGACTGGTTGTTTCACTATTTTTAACCCAGTACCCTAAAATAAAACTTCCCATGCTTTCCTACACTAAATTACTACTTGCGAGGGCGATTAGTTCAGAAGTTAGAAGAGTTTTGAGTGAAAATAAAACCAATTATTTCCTTAAGGTTTTCTTAAAAGGCCAAATTTGACTTTGTCAACTTTCTTGGGAAACAGACCCGGACTCGTGATTTGACGGTCCTGGAAGGTCCGTGGGGAAATATGGGACCTGGCGTATGTTCGGAATCGAATTCCGAGGTCCCTATCACGAGTACAGAATTTTTATGTAAAATTGTTAAATTGAAGTTTTAAAGAATTAAAGAATCTAAGTATTCATTAAAAACCTAGGTATCGGGTTTGGGTTTCGGTTCCAAAACTTGGTACAAGTTCGAAATATCAGTTAAGACCTACCCATAAAATTTGGTGTCAATCCGAGTAGCTTAAGGGCATTTTGACCCGTTGAAAGGAAATAAGAACTTGAAGTTCAATAGGTTGGTTCAATTGATTTTGGGGTGCGATTCCTCGATTTAGCGTTGTTTCATGTATTCCGAGGGTTTGAGTAGGTCCGCCTCGTGATTTAAACTTGTTAGTATGTTTGGGAAGGGCTCGGGAGCCCCGAAGGTTAATTTGTCGAGGCTCGAGTGAAGTTGGAACTTGAAAGAGAACCAAACATGCTGCTTCTCTCATAACCGCTTCTGCGGCTCTTGGACAGCAGAAGCGAGACTCCAGCAGCGGTCGCCTATCTGCAGAAGCAAAAAACGTGCCAGGCCTAGGAAACCGCAAAAGCGGCCCAGAAACAGCAAAAGCGGTTCCGCCTCTGCGACCCCTGGACCGCAGAAGCGGTCCGGCCTAGCCTTCCCAATTTCCGCAGAAGTGGTTTCCTTTCCGCCTATGCGGGACCACATAAGCGGTCCTCTTGACTGCAGAAGCGGAAACAATTGGGCAGAGAGGGTTCATTTAATTAGAACCCCAAGTCATTTTCCTCACTTTTCCCTCAACCCTTAGGCGATTTTGGTGGTTCCAAAGAGGGAGTTTCAACATAACATCACAAGGTAAGTAATCTCCACTCATTCTTAGCTTAAATACATGAACATTAGATAGATTTAACACCAATAATCAAGTAAAATCAATAGTTAGAGCTAGACCTAGGGCTTTGATGAAATTTAGATTTGACCACCTAATTAGCTCTGTAATAAACTAAAAATCACATCTTAGTAATCCTTAGGTTATTGAGAGTAATTTCCTTCAAAAAATCTCGGAATCCGGGCACGTGGGCACGGGGTCGGAATTTAGGAAACTTGTGGGAAAGGTTGGAAAATCACTTAAATTAGTTAGAATTCAACTTGTAAGCACTTATTGACTAGTTCTTGCTTTATTTAACTAGTTGTTGCTTGTTCGGCTTCAAATTAAGGTTGGAGCCTATTCTTGTTATTGAAAGAGCACTTCGGAGCGAGGTGAGTCGTTTTTCCAACCTCGTGAGAGGGAATAGTCCCTTTAGGACTAATAAATGATAAGTTGATATTAAATGCGGGGGCTACGTACATACTAGGTGACAAGAGTCTGTGCGTAGCAACTATGCTATTAAATGTTTGGGTAGTATAGAACCCACATCATGCCTAATGTGAGATATCCATTATTTGAATTATCGAAATGATCTTTTATGATATGTTAGAGACTAGAGGAGAGCGAAAATTGATCATACGAATATTGTTGAACCTTGTAAGAATTTCCATGTATATGAATGATGCCTTTATGTGAATTTTTTATGTTTTAATTGATATTTATGGATCAGGACGATTGCCTCGGTGAAATAGATGCATCTATGGTACGGGCCGCTCGACCCTCGGCAGTGCACAATTTATATTTTGTTGGAGCAGACCGTCGACCTCAGCATTGTTGCTCATAATATATATGTATATACGTATTCTCGAGCTTAGACCTTTTATGATTTGTTGCTAATTATTGCAAAAGAGGAAAAATAATAAAAGAAAATTGTGATTAAGAGAATGATTATAACTTCCATGATAACTGTTGTATAAATGAACTATTTATGCTCTAAATTGTACATCACTATTATGATATTATCTTGACCTAGTGGGTATCAAGTCGACCTCTCGCCTCTACCTCTTCGAGATTAGGCGGGATACCCACTGGGTACATATTGTTTATGTACTCATGCCACGGTTTTATTTACAGGTTCTGAGGCTGATTCATCTGGTTACCGATCGGGCACGCCAGTGAGCTGCGACAGAGACTTCTACAGTGAGTTACTTCCTTCCCTACGTCGCTCAGCAGCCGGATGGAGTCTTCTTTTGTATTTTTGCTATCTTTCTTTACTTCATACAGTAGGATAGAGATGTTTTGTATATTCTACTAGATGCCCGTACTTGTGACACCAGGTATTGGCACACACAGTGGTGGATATTTATTTTGGGATTGCATACTTATTTTGCCACATTATAAATCCTTACTGGTCATGGCTTTAACTTTGAAAAGAAATCTAGTATAGTTGTTCTTTGACAAAGGTAAAATAATAACATAAATTATAAATTCCGTAGCTTGCTGGCCTGACAACGGTGTTGGACGCTATCATGACCTCTTTGGGTAAAAAGGTCGTGACAATTGCGAAGAAGAAAAGGTGAAAGATGTCAGGTGTGCCACGCGGTCGCAGAAGCATGCATGCGAATGTGAGGAAGGAAAATATCAGGGCCCAGAGGTTGCTCTTTGCGAACGCGTGAAACCGTACGTGAACACGAAGAGTGGACTAGCATAGATACGTGAACGCGATGGGGAAATAAACGGGGCTTTGCAAATGCGAGGAGAGTTATACAAAAGCGAAGAAGTATTTCTAAGTGGTCAGCATAAAGGCTTCGTGAACGTGAAGGGCTGCCCGCGAACGCGATAGAGGGATACCAGCAGCAGCAACAGTTAAAAAATAGGAGAAAATGATCCGTTGGGCATCCGAAACACACTCGAGGCCCCGGAACCTCAACAAAACCTACAGACATAACATCATTCAGACTTGTACCAATTCTTAAATCACCTAAAACAACGTCATAAACTCGAATTAATCAATGATTTAAGCCTAAGAACTTCAATTCCTCTCAAAACGCGCTTTCGATCGAAAACCTAACCAAACCACGTCCGAATGACCTGAAATTTTACACATATATCCCAAATGACATAACAGAGCTATTGCAACTTTCGGGAGCACATTCCGAATCCAATATCACAAAAGTCAATTGTGGATCAAACATCTTCATTTCCCAAACTTCAACTTTTTTTTTTCAATTTTCGCTAAAATGCCTCAATTCACTCTACGGACCTCCAAATCTGAATCCGGATGCGCGTCTAACTCCAAAATCACCATATGAAGCTGTTGAGGTCATCCACGACCCATTCCAGGGCCGTTTACCCAAAAGTCCAAATCTGGTCAACTTTTCACCGTTCAAACTTCCAAAACTAGATTCCTTCTTCCAATTTGACTCGAAATCACCCGAAAATTGAATTCCGCCATGCACTCAAGTCGATACTCATAGTTCGAAACTGTTCCAGACCTTATACTGATGAACGGAGCTTAATTTCTCAAAATAGTCGATCAGATCGTTACATTGGGTAAGTAATTTTTAACTTGTTTCCTTCCATTTTCATCAACATCTATTGAATTTCTAGGCCTAAAATATATGATTAAGGGTAAAAAAATTTAGATATTTGGGTAGTTTAGGACTTTTTAATTAATTGTAATTTATACCTCATTTTGGGGTCGAATTCTGAAATTAATTTTTTATTTGGATTCATTGGTGAATGAGTGATTTGATTTTGGTCGGAACCTCGTATTTTGACCAAGCGAGTCGGGGTCAATTTTTGGATTTTTGGGAAGAATGATTGGAAAGCTATAATTAGGCGTTCGATTCGCATTGTTTGGCATCTATTCATGTATTGAAGTCATTTATGTAAAATATACAATTGATTTGGAGCCGAATTCGAGAGGGAAAGCAGTAATTGAGGATTGAGTTGGAAGTTCGAGGTAAGTGTTTGGTCTAACCTTAGTTTGAAGGATTAGGAGTTGAGTCATATTTGCTATGTGTTTCTTTTTGAGTACGACGTATAGGCTAGATGACGACTATCTCTACGTTGCTGTCAAGCATGACCGTGAGTCTTAATTTGATATCTGTGTATTCTTGAATTATACTATGGTTGCTATAGTGAGTAAACCCGTGGTATTGAGCAAAGACTTAGTTTATTTTCGTAGAAGAACTTAAGAGTTAGAAACGATGATAATAGAGATGATTAGAAATTGAATTAAGATTGGTTATAGTTGATATACTTTTTACCGGGATGTATATATTCGTATTGTTGAGTTCCCTTGCCGGGATAGATTAACTTATGGTAAATCCCTTGCCGGGATTGTTGTTATAATTAGTGTGAGCTGTATATTTGGAACGGGTAATATATTGGATCGAGCTGCGTGCCGGAACAATTATTATATTGGATCGGATTGCACGTCACAACAATTCTTATATTATATCGGTTTGCACGCTGCAACATTGTAAATGATAAAGGATCGAGTTGCACGCCATAACAGTAGTATTATTACATTATTTTGGATACTGTACTGTTATTTCATATTTATTTGGTTTCTGCTAAGTTAAATTGTTTCCCCCGAAGCATGTACCCCCTCCTTTTTTACTGCTTATTACCTGTTTACTTTTCCGCCCTATATTATATAACTGCACATGTTTATCTGGAGTCTGGTCCTAGCATCGTCACTATCTCGCTGGGATTAGGCCAGAACTCACCAGTACATGGGTTCGGTTGTGCTGATGCTATATTATGCACTTATGTGCAGATACCGGAGCGACATACAGTGCGCAATAGTAGTTCAAGAGCCAGCCTTCAATCCACGAGATCTCGAGATAGTCCTGCAGGCATTTGCAGGACCGACATCTCATCTATCTATCTTGATTCGCTGTTTCCTATTGTACTGAAACATATTTTATTTCTTTTGTTTCAGACATTTGTATATAGCACTCCTAGATAGTCTGTGTACGTTGTGACACCAGGCGCTGCATAGAGACACGTATTGGCTTTTATACATTTTGATTTTCTATTTATCTAAGACTTCCGCTAAATTTTATTTTTCGCTGTCATTTAATCGCTTATTCATTATTAATGTAATTGTTTAAACATGTATAAAATGAAAGATGTAATGGTTTCAAAGATTCACGATTTGCCTACCTTCCATGAATAGGCGCCATCAAAACTACTGAAGGTGGGAATTTCGGGTCATGACAAAGTGAAAGAGATTCAATTGTCTTTCTGTAAACCCATCGGTTTTAATTTATCAGAAACTTTCTTTTTGAATCAATATATTGTGTATACTGCTTCTTCAACAATAACATGTTAATTTTAAAAGTTCAGATTGATAAATACAACTTTTAAACAACATTAGCATTCTGCAATAGTTTTTATGCTAAGTCCACCAAACTTTAGACTCAACAATATCAGTTTCTTAGTTTGTACTCCTAGCATAGAGGGATAACATTTGATAAAAAAATATCAAGTGTATAACTGAAACAAAGATAGTCACTTGAAAGGATAAAATGAAAGAGCTATTTGAAATAAGAAGCAACTAAAACTATGAATTTCACCATGAATTCACATAAAAAAAATATAAAATATTTTACAGTGATAATTGCACAATACATCTCCCATGAGAAATATCACACCTACCTACCCAAAAATAGACAAACGTTATTATAGATATTAGACATAAACCACAACAATCTGCATGCCACATCTTGAAGTCATGTACTGCAGTCTTCCAAATATTTTCAAGGTTTTCATCTATATGAAAATGATGCAACTAAAGAATAGAAAGAAACACTGCAAAGAGACACCGTCTAACATTAAATCGCTAGCTACTTCCCCCAACATAACTCCCATTTTGTGATATTTATATTTTTATCCACCATTAAATAGCAATTAAGAGTGTGTCCACACAGAAAAACTTTTCAGTTTGTAAATAGATCTGACCTATAATCTATATTGAATTCGTTGCAACTCTTCAAATTCTTTTCTTCAAGTTTGAAGAGTAATAAATAGAAGTTCTTTTTTCTAATTTAACTTTTTTAATCTTTATTTGAATGTATAATTAAACTTTTCAGTTTCTGTATTGTTACCTGGACTATCACCTTCATATATCAGACTGTAAAAAGCAAAGTTAATGGTCAGGTTAGAGTGTGTGTATTTCTTTTCTATACTTTAAAAGAGCTTGAGTTTCGACATGTGTGCTTCTAAGGGATTAAATCAGAATCTGAGGGTATTATGAACTTTTAGCATTGTTTACTGTTGCTTTTGTGTCGGAGAAATTACATGACTGTTCCTTGTGCTTCTAAAATTTGTTCTGCACATGAGTAGACATTTTATTTTATTTTTCATAATATACAATTTTGCTTTTTGTAATCCAATAAACAACTTTGTGCCTACTTTCTTAAAATTTGGGAGTTGGGAAGGTCAAACTTATGCAAATATGACTGTTGAGCTTCACAATTACCCAAAAGAATGCAAGAGGAAAAGAAAACATGCACAAACTATTGAACTTCACAATTACCAATTGAATACAAAAGGGGAATAAAAAGAAGAAAAAGAGATAAAGATATATGCAATATGATTGTAAGTGAAACATATTTGCAGCTTGAGAGGACGAAGACAAACAAAGATCTAACTTATTATCTACTTAAATACAGCCAGTGTAGTTTAATGGGTACACGTGAAGTTCTGTACAAATAAATGAACTTATACTTAAATAATTTACGAACAAGTTAAGAAAAGCTATATAGTGCTTACAAGATGATGTAGAGGACACAACTACCACAACTCAGAGAAAAAATTGAAATAAAGATGATAAAACAAGAATAAAATAGCAACAGCCCCAGAAAAAAAAAAAGTTGGAGAAAGGCACAAAATAACATAAATAGATAAATCAAATAAAGGAATAAAGACAAAATAACTTCTGTTAGCTTTTTTTTCCTTAACTTCTTGGTAAATTATTTAAGTATAAGTATTATCTATTTATTTGAGTTACTTTTTGTTTGTTAGATATGCCAATAAATAAACTTTATATTACTATATATGCAGACTAAGTAATGTTAAGTGCATCCTTGAGTTGAGATTCAATATTACTTTAGTATTGTTGGAAGCTTTGTTTTTTGACGAATAAAAAGGACTTCAGTGTTGTCGAATAAGTATAAAAGGATGAAACTTTTGAAAAAAATATTAGGCAATACGAATTATATACAGTGATGCAATCTGATAAAAATGATGCTCTTATAAGCATAATAAATGAGACTGCAAAAGAATAAAGTGATCAATAAGAGAGAAGAAAGAATCACACCTCTATAGTCCCTTTTTAAGGAGGGTAAATGTCACCACCCATTTTCATAACAAGTCATGATGGCGCTCAATATTCTTACCGGGTAAGCCAAGTGCGGAAGACATTTGTTAATTTAACAATATTATTATTTTTAAGAAGGGGAATAAGTATCCCAAATGGAATTTTCAGAAACCCGAAACAGTAATCAATATAGGGACATAATATTATAACTCAAAACTAATCTACTAAAGTGTGTGCCAAGACCTGGTGTCACAAGTAGGGACATCTAGTAGAATATACAAAACATCTTTATCCTACTATCCGAAATAAAGAAAGTCAGTAAAGTACAAAAGAAGACTTCATACGGCTGCTAAGCGGCGTAGGAAGGGAAGCAACTTACCGTAGAAGTCTCTGTAACCAGATAAATCGGCCTCAAAACTTGTACATTTAAGTACATAAGCGTAGCATAAGTACATAAACAATATGTACCCAGTGAGTATCCCGCCTAATCTCGAAAAGGTAGAGACAAGATGTCGACTTGATACTCACTTGGTCAAGATAATACTATAATGCTGATGTACAATTTAGAGCATAAATAGTTCATTTATACGACAGTTATCATGGAAGTCATAACCATGCTCTTAATCACATTTTTCTTTTATCATTTTTCCTCTTTTACAATAATCAGCAATAAATCGTGAAAGGTCTAAGTACGAGCATACATATGTGTGTACGTATGGATATGTATAAATTATGCACTGCCGAGGGTCGAATGGCCCGTACAATAGATGCATCTATTTCATCGAGGTGATCGGCCCGATCCACAAATATCAATTAAAATATCAAGAATGCACACAAAGGCATCATTTATACACAAGAAAATCCTTACGAGGTTTAACAATTTTCGATGATCACTTTTCGTTCTTCTCTAGTATCTGAAGATATCATAAAAGACCATTTCGATAATTCAAATAATGGATATCTCACATTAGGCATGATTTGGGTCCTGAACTACCCAAAGATTTAATATCATAGTAGCTACATACGGATTCTCGTCACCTAGTACATACGTAGCCCCCGCATTTAATAGCAATTTATCATTTATTAGTCCTAAGGGACAATTCCCCCTCACGAGGTTAAAAGGAGACTAACCTCGCTCCGAAGCGCACTTCCGACAATCAAGAACAAGCCCGGAATCTCAAAGAGAAGCTGAAAGCGCACGAACAAGTTAAACAATATAGGGATTAGTCAATAAGGGTTACAAGGTTGAATTCTAACTATTTAAGCGATTTCCCACATTTCCCATAATTTCCTAAATTCTGACCCCAGTCCCACGTGCTCGGATCCCGAGATTTTTCGAAGAAAATTATTCTCTATAACCTAAGGGTCACTAATATGTAATTTCTAGTTCATTACATAGCTAATTATGTGATTAAATCTTAATTTTATGAAAACCTAGGTCTAGCCCTAACCCCTTTGATTTTACTTAATCATTAGTGTTAAATCTATCTAATATTAATATATTTAAACTAAGAATGAGTGAGGATTACTTACCTTGTGATGTTATGGTGAAATCCCCACTTTGGAATCACCAAAATCGCTCAAATGTATAATGAGAAATGAAGGAAATTAGGTTGGGTTCGTATTTAATGAAATCCACTTTCCTAGTGATTTTCGCTTCAGCAGACGAATTTCCGCTACTGCGAAATCCGCTCCTGCGAAAAAGGGCCGCTTCTGCGGTCCTGGCGCAGGTTGGAAATACCGCTTCTGCGATCAAGAAGCCGCCTATGCGGGATCACTTTTGCAATTTTTCCTGATCTGCCCCCACACCGCTTCTGCAATGAGACGATCGCTTCTGCGGTCTAAGAGGCGTAGAAGCAGTTATGACAGAAGCAGCAAAGTTGGTTTTTCCCTAAGTTTCAACTTCACTCGAACCTCGACCATTTGACACTCGGGGCTCCTAAGCCCCGCCCGAGCATACCGACAAGTTTGAAATCACGAGGCGGACCTATTAGGACTCTCGAAACACCCAAAACAACGCTAAATCAAAGAGTCGAACCCTAAAACCAATTGAACCAACTTAATGAACTTCAAGTTCTTAATTTGCTTTCCACGGGTCAAAACGCCCTTTAATTACTCGAACTGACACGAAATTTTATGAGTGGGTCTTAACTGATATTTCAGACTTGTACCAAGTTTCGAAACCGGAATCCGATCCCGATATCTAGGTTTTTAATGAATACTTAGATTCTTTAATTCTTTGAAACTTCGATTTAATAATTTAACATAAAAAATTCGTACTCGGGCTAAGGACCTCAGAATTTGATTCCGAGCATACGCCCAAGTCCCACATTTTCCCACGGATATTTCGGGACTATCAAATCATAAATCCGAATCTGTTTTCCAAGAAAGTTGACTGAAATCAAATTTGACCTTTTAAGAAAATCTTAAGGAAATAATTGGTTCTGTTTTCACTCGAAGCTCTTCTAACTTTCGAATTAATCGCCCAAGCAAGTTATATTTTAGCTAATAAAGACGTGGAAAATTTTATTTTAGGAAACGGGGTTTTAAATACGACCAGTCGGATCGTTACAGTAAATGAATAAAGTTCTAGGTAATAGTGAGAAACTTTCTTATGTGTGAGGATTTTAGTTCTAAAAATAGCTCTGTGTAGTATCTTCAAGTTGAAACAATGAACAAAAGCTTCAGTTTTCTTGACAAGAAAATACAAAAAGAAACTCTAAATCATATGCTAAGTTGTACAGTATACTAAATGCAAAACCTTAAGTTTAGACAAACAACCGACTTCATTCAAGATTTGACAACACAGGTTACTAAAGGGCTGAATTAGTTTAGTTATAGATTTCGCAAAAGTTCGCGTAGTTATATTTGGCATGCTCTGCTACACATTAATCTCTAAAATTACTAAGCCATTTGGTAGTTGAGGCGCTCCAACATAGAGTTTAGTGAACATTTTGCCGGGTAGGCTGGTTTTTCTATATATCTGTATTTAACTTATTTTTATTATTTATCTTGATGATGTGCATTGGTGCGAATAAATTTTATAGTGATACATTTAATTTGCTTATTGAATTTGAGAAGAACAAGTATAATATTTGTATAGAGCCACAGTCATGTATTTAACACCATCTCCTACAATTTCTCCTTTACATCTTGGTGTTGTCATATTTCATTGGATACATTCATGAACATCAGTTATTATGGTCACTTATTATTTGTACCGAACAAATGATAAAGGTACACTAGATTGAGCATGTCTCGACCCCAGTTTATCCTTCGTAAATATGGCATGACCGTTCCTAGTCCCTACGACTAAGTAAGCATAACAATACAGAAAATAAATCATAAACTTGCGGAAGAATAACTAAAACTGATTTAGTAAGATAATTCAGTTGTTTAAGGTTTTACCTGTAATTCAGTGTTTAAGATTCCACCTGGTACATACAATAACAACTCTTGAATCTAACAAAAAAATTCCAAAATCCGAAACCTCACAAATCACAAGTTAAGGGATACATAAGAGGCTCTGTCTCAAAAATATCTATACAAAGGAAAACTACTGAAAGAATTATACTTATTACATAAAGTTGGAAAGGGACTCCTCGGTCTGCGGACGCAATAGATTTACCTCGAAGTCTTTATCGATACGCCTCTTTCCAAGGCTGACAGAACTAAATAGGAGTACCTGTATATGCACAACAAAAAGTGTGCAGAAGAGTAGCATGAGCACACCACAACGGTGCCCAGTAAATATCAAGACTACCTCGATGGAGTAGTGACGAGGAACAGTCAAGACACCTACCGGTCAATAAACACTATAATCATGGGAATAATGGAAACGATATATAATTATGTAAAGACTGCATGAATGACTAAAAATGATACAATTCACAATAAGGGTAAAGGGGAATAAGTAACGACTAGAATATAATAAATGATGATACGAATGATGGCACAATCAAAATCCAAATCCTAAGGTCACCACACAACAAGGAAAAAACAAGTCAATAACTCATATCATGCAATGATGTTCACATAAGGTCTTATTCAACTTTTTTCACAATTTTATCAAAAATCTCGGACAAACTACAACTCACGAAAACCCAACATCTCAAGTCTAAAATTTGTCCTCTAACACCCCATCAATCTTATGGGCATGCTGACAACTAACTGGTTAACTAGGACCACTCTCACATATATAATGGGAACGAGGGCGTATCTCCACCCTTAGCAAAATCAAAAGGAATTCACCTCTAATTGGGGAGGGGGGAGGGGGTGTCCAACTACGTATATGCTTGTGCAAGTGTGTTTAACAAGAATTCCACCAACTAGTAAGTATAAGAAATGGAACGGCCATCACCCGAACTATTTGCACTCGGATAAGATCAATGAAAACACCAGCTCAGAACACAATGGTTTAACGGGGACCTCCCAGTATATCGTCCTGTAGTCCCAAATATAAATATGTGTGCTAGGGATCTCTTAGTATCCCGAGGATCTCTTGGTATCCTCAATATATGTACTAGGGATCTCTTGGTATCCCGAGGATCTTTTGGCATCCTCAATATATGTACTAGGGATCTCTTGGTATCCCGAGTATCTCTTGGTATCCTCAATATATGTACTGGGAATCTCTAGGTATCCCGAGGATCTCTTGGTATCCTCAATATATGTACTGTATCCTCAATATATGTACTGGGGATCTCTTGGTATACTCAATATGTGCTAGGGATCTCTTGTTATCCCGCACCACAGCCCAATCAACATAAATGTACATGTGCACGGCATCACCCTTCGTGCCTTATCACTCTTCCTCACCCAAATAATAGAACAACAACATGCTGGCAAGAGAGTCAGCAATAGGAGACAATAACATCCCGGCAAGGGAATCAACAACAGAAATAATAACATCCCAGAAAGGGAATCAACAATACCTAATAAGCATCACGGAAAACCAAGAAGCAAAATAACCTCAACAAAATAGTAAGACATAATAAGCGCGTGATAGCTACACCGGTAATCATAACTGTTGGACATGTAACATATTTGCACGAAGTCACATATGAACTTACAATCAAGGAGTATCCAAACAATAAGAAAGTTAACATGAATCAAATAATTACAATTAAGGAAAATATCAACCAAACATAGGATATCCAACTTCTTTACAACTAAGGAGAATCAATTACATGAGAAGTAAAAATAATAATTTCTAATTAAAGACAAGCACTTAGGAAAGATAACGAGGCTATATAAGGGTAGATGTCTTTGGTTAAACAAGTAAAAGTCAGCTAGGGAACAAGAATACATCAAAAGGGGCAAGTAAGTTCCTAGTAAGACATTTAGTGGTGAAACTAATAACAGAGAGCTCAACCGTATTAAGAACAACTTCATACTCAGTGATTTCAAGAGTGTAAGATTCTAAAAGGGGCAATTTACCACAAACAAAACCGAGCACATACTCGTCATCTTGCGTACACAGAATACAATCAACAGAGAAGACTCAAATCCTAAGGGGAAGTCCTCCATACAAGGTTAGGATACTTACTTTGAACCGGCTAAAATCAACTAGCAACCACGTCTTTTCCACTAGTACTCAACTCCAAATGGCAATCTATTCACTTCAATCACATATTGTAAATAACATCTCAAGAAACTCATTCTACTATTTAATTCAAAGCTAAAGCATAAAATTAGGTAAAATAACCAAAATGCCACTAGGACAACGTCTCGCAATCGAGTAAAATTAATATTTTTAAAATCCTCGTACTCTCACAGGTCTAACCATATAAAAATCTCTCAAATCGGAGGTCAAACATCCCCTCAAAACTCAATAATTTGGTCTATGAAATTCTACCCATTTTTCATTCAGAATCTGAAATTAACGGATGAAATTAGGAGAGATTCATAAAAATTGTTCTAAATCGAGTGAGAAGCACTTACCCAAGTTGCCCAGGTGAAACTCCCTTAAAAAATTGCCAAGAACCAAGCTCTAGAAGTCAAAATGTGATAAAATGGTAAAACATCGAAATTGGGATTAAATTATGCCTGCCCAATTAATTGGTCATCGCGAACGCGGAAGAAGCATCACGTTCGCGTAGAAGAAAAAAGTGAAGGGACTCTTTTACTCATCACGAACGCCAAGACGTGGCCATGAAAATGAATAAGAAGAATCTGGTGGCCCAGGGACCGCTTTTCGGGAACGCGTGGGCCTGTACGTAAATGCGTGGAGTGAAATGGCCAAACTGAGCGAATGCGGGAAAGGGAATGCGAACCCGATGGATGGAGAGGCAGAGCTTCGTGAACGCGAGGCTCTAAATGCAAACGCGAAGAAGGATTCAGGCAGCCAGCAATAAAGCTTCGCGAATACGAAGGTATGTACGCGAACGCGGAAGAGGATATCAGAAGCAGACGTTTCAGCAGTTCAAAACAAGAGAAAATGACCAGTAGCCCATCCGAAACACGCATGAGGCTCTCGGGACCCCGTCTAATGACACACACAAGTCATATAACGTCACACAAACTCGCTTGAAGTTCCAAATCACATAGCACAATATCGAAACGACGAATCAAACCAAAAATCAAGCTTATGAACTTCCAAATCTTCAAATAACAAATCTCATGCCGAAACCTATCAATTCAACTCGGAATGATGCCAAATTTTGCAGAGAAGTCCAAAATAACATAACGGAGTGCTCCAACTCTCGGAATCACATTCCGACCTCGATATAATTGCATTCCGACCTCGATATCCCAAAAGTCAAATATGGGTCAAATATCTTCATTTTTCAACTTCAACCTTCACCGAAATTCCTCCATTTACTCTACGGACCTTCAAATATGAATTTGGACACGCACCTAAGTATAAAATCGTCATACAAAGTTGTTGAGATCATTCACGACCCATTGTGGGGTCGTTTACATAAACGTCCAATTCCGATCAACTTTTCATCGTTCTAACTTCCAAAACAAGGTTTCTTCTTCCAATTGACTTTAAACCATCCGAAAGCCAAACTCCACCATGCACACAAGTTGATACTCACATTTTGAAGCTGTTCCAAATCTTATACCACTGAACGGAGCTTATATTTCTCAAAACGAACGATCGGGTCGTTACAAAGGAGAAGTAAGACTGATAAAGGTACACCGGATAGAGGAGAGGTAAGACTGAATTTGTGTTCAATATTAGATAAAATTATGTGAAAGAAACTTGAAAATACCAATTTGTTATGTAATAAGATAAAAGACAAGAACAATAATGCAAGAACAAGAGCAATAGAGAGAAGAGTAGAGAGAGTTCTTCTTATTGATACTTAGAGAATGTTAGGAGTGTATTACAATGGTAGAAGACCCCTTTATTTATAGGGAGGGGGATGATTTATCTACCAAGAATAGAACTCTAGAATCTCTCTAACTATAGACATTCACCTTAAATAGGAGATTTCATAACACTCCCCCTTGAATGTCTATTCAATCA
Organism: Nicotiana benthamiana; assembly: GCA_034376525.1. Taxonomy (NCBI): domain Eukaryota; kingdom Viridiplantae; phylum Streptophyta; class Magnoliopsida; order Solanales; family Solanaceae; genus Nicotiana; species Nicotiana benthamiana. The sequence goes on from CM067337.1 coordinate 8,360,548, forward strand.
TGTGCCTCGTTAAAACCTTAAAACCAAAACCCAATGGGAAAAATTAAAGTAAAGGAAAAAGAGTACACATGTTTGAATATGCGCCTATTGGTTGCCTCGTTAAAAACCTCGCAAGGAAAACCCATTTGGGACAAAACCTTGTAAGGGAAAAAGAGTGTAACGCGCATTAACTCCCCCTAATGAGTACATCAATTTATATCCTTGAGCATTTGCATTCCAATCTTGTGCATCATCTTCAAAACGATCTTTGGTAGGCGCATTTTAGCACCATCAATAAAACAGTTCCCTTCCCCTTCCGGCGCATTTTAGCAACCGGAATTGCTGCCGGAAATGGCTAGGAAACGGCGTAATAATGCTCCGACCGTCAATAGCAACCCTCCAAAACTTGTCACACCTGAACATGGCATCACTACTACTCTAGAACCTCTCACATTTGGGAATTTTCTTCCTCAAAAATCTAATGAGCATGTAATACCTGCTGCAAGTGTAAAAGGAGATGGTATGGTGACTGATAATACAGCAAGGCGACTGCAATTCTCAGAGATAATGGCACAAGAGGAACATGCAAAAGCAGATGCAGCGATCGAAGAACATGCAAAGCCAAAACCAACAGTAGCAGTTATTGAAGAACATGTAAAGCCAAAACCAACAGCTGCTGAGATTGTTAGAGGTAATCGCGATGTGAATATGGGGAAATCATTATCCTTTGTTCCTCCTACTATGCGAGATGGTAGGAAAATAGTTACCATCTGTGAAGAAGATCTGAAGCCTCAATTGGAGTATTGGCAAAATTCATTGATTGGCTTTGTGATTGGTGATAGGCCTAATGAAAAAAGCATGGAAAATTTTGTAATGCATGTATGGAACTTTGTTGCTAAGCCTCAAATTTTGATTCATGCTGAAGGATATTGTATCTTTCGATTTGCTAGTACTGATGATAGGGATGCAGTTATGCAGGCTGGTCCATATACATACAGGAATAAACCTATGGTGGTGCGACCTTGGGAAATTGATTTCAGTTTTCATAATAGTGTTCTTAGCACTATTCCCATTTGGATTCGATTCCCTGGCCTACCTGTAGGATATTGGTCTGCTGAGGTGTTGAGCAAACTAGCAAGTGCTATTGGGAAGCCTCTATATACAGATAGTTTCACTGCTCACTATGATAAGATCTCCTTTGCTCGAGTGCTTGTTGAAGTTAATGCTGCTTATGAGCTACCAGATGAAATAGAGATTGACACTCCATATGGATCTAAAATTCAAAATGTTGAGTATGATTGGAAGCCAACATTTTGTAATCATTGTTTGAAATTTGGGCATGAGACAATTGAGTGTTGGTATGATAATTCAGATGAACAGAAAAAGGAGAAAGGAGAGAACAGGAGGAACAAATATCAGGGGAAACAGAATAAAAAGGAATGGATTGTTAAGAAGGCTGTTGAAAAGGATACAGAGGTGAATAAAAATGTTGTTACTGAGGTAAATGCTGGTAGTGTAGTACATCAAATTTAGGATATTCCTGCAAAAGATGCAAGTATAATTGAGCAACAAGAGAAAGAGAAGCAAGCAGCTGAAGTGCATATTTCTGAAGTTAATGTGAACATTACTGAAGCAAATGTTACTGCTAGAAATGAGCAGTTGAGTTCTGCAGCAAATAGGGGAAAATCAGTTGTGAATGAACAAGTTAAGAGGGGTTTTGATCCTGGTCCCTCTTACAGTATACCTAATGTGGATCCATGATTGTGGTAACATGGAATATTAGGGGACTTAATCAGTCTCCTAAACAAAAGGAATTGAAACAATTCCTTGTAGATAATAAAGTAAATGTAATAGGTATACTTGAAACTAGAGTTAAAGAACACAAGGCTAAGATTATACTTGGGAAAATTGCTAAGGGATGGCAGTGGAAGTGTAATTATGAAAGAGCAACCAATGGGAGAATCTGGCTGTTGTGGAAGACTCATATTCATATCCAGATAGGTGCACTATCTGATCAGTACCTACATTGCTTGGTGGAGGATTCAAGAAGTGCAATTAGATGTCAATTTACTATCATATATGCACACAACACAGCAACACTTCGATCACAGCTTTGGAGTGACTTAAAGGCAATAGCTATACCTACACAAGATGCTTGGCTTATAAGTGGAGACTTTAATTGTGTGCTAAACTCTGATGACAGGATTGGCTCCCCTGTGACTGAAGCTGAAGTAAAGGATTTCAAAGAGACTTTGACTGAGTTGCAACTGACTGTCATTAAGGCAACAGGATGGCATTTTACTTGGACTAACAAACAAGATGCTGACTCTCGAGTATACAGCAAGATTGACTGGGCAATAGGGAACTATCAATGGTTGCAACAATTTGGGCATCCGGAGGCAGATTATATGAATCCAATGGTATCTGATCACTCTCCTATCTTAGTGAAATTTGGTGATTACAAGCCTTTGCATCCCAAGCCATTCAGACTATATAACAATGTTATGGAACATCCAAAATTCCATAACATTGTGAACCAAGTCTGGAAGGAGGAATATCAAGGTACTTATATGCAACAAGCTTGGAGGAAATTAAAGAAGGTGAAGCAGGAACTACAGGCATTAAATACTCATCTAGCCAAGTACAAGCAGCAAATCATCCAGACAAGAGAGAGACTAGACATCCTACAGCATCAAATGCAAAGGACCTCCCTTTCTCAGGAGCTGATACAGGAGGAAAGGAGCTTACTAATTGAACTGGACAAATGGAACAATATAGAGGAGCAAGTACCGAGGTAGAAGTCTAAGGCTGTGTGGGTTGAATGTGGTGATGCAAATACTAGATACTTCCATGCACAATGGAAAATCAGAACAGGCCAAAGCACAATATCATCCATCTATACAGACACAGGTATTAAGCTGTTGAGCAGGAATTTATTAAAGTGTTTCAATCATTAATGGGGGAGACTTCTACTGAGCTTCCTTGTGTGGACATTGATATAATGAGCAATGGCCAGTGTCTTTCCACTGATCAACAAAATGAGCTCATTAGGCCAGTTACCATGAAGGAGATAAGTGAAGCTATAAATGATATGCCTAGAGACAAGGCCCCTGGAGTTGATGGTTTTCCTATTGAATTCTTTACAAAGTGCTGGGAGACAGTTCAGCAGGACATATACTATGCAACTAAAGAGTTCTTTAATACTTGTCAAATGCCTCATATGATAAATACCACTGCAGTTGCTCTTGTGCCAAAGATAAAACCCCTATCACTGTAAAGGATTACAGGCCTATAGCATGCTGTACTACATTATATAAAATCATCTCTAAGGTGATTACCAGGAGGATGAAGATAGTAATTGGTAATCTGATTGGTCCAGCACAGTCTGCATTTATTGAAGGAAGGAGTATTATGGATAATATCTTACTCAGCCATGAGATCTTTAAAGGATATTCTAGGAAAGGAGTTTCACCTAGATGTGTCCTGAAAGTGGATTTAAGGAAAGCTTATGATACTATAGAATGGAGTTTTCTTAAGCAAGTTCTTATTTCTCTGGGATTTCTTGCAAAATTCACAAATTGGATAATATCTTGTGTCTCAACTGCTTCTTACTCTCTTGTAATGAATGGTGGGCTTACTAAACCATTCAATGCTAAGAGAGGAATAAGGCAAGGAGATCCTATGTCACCTTATCTATTTGTATTGGCTATGGAGTATTTGAACAGACTTCTTCAACAACTGCATAAGAATGGAAACTTTAATTTCCATCCTAGGTGCAGAAAGCTCAATATATCCCATGTCTGTTTTGCAGATGATTTACTTATGTTTTGTAGGGCTGATCTGGGCTCAATTCAGATATTACACAGCACCTTTCTTATCTTTTCTGCTGCTTCTGGATTACAAGCAAATATAAACAAGAGTGCTATATATCTTGCTGGAGTTACTCAGGATGCAAAGAAGGAGATCATTGATGTTCTAGGGTATACTGAAGGATAGCTTCCCTTCAAATACCTTGGTGTTCCTCTTGATTCCAAGAAGTTATCCATTCAACATTACCTGCCACTTATTGAGAAGATCACAACAAGGGTAACATGTTGGTCAGCTAAGTTTCTATCTTATGCAGGGAGAGTTCAACTCATCAAGGCTGTGATTTTTGGAATGCAAACATATTGGGCACAGGTATTCATCATCCTAAAGAAGGTACTGAAGACAATAGAAGCAACTTGTAGATCATTTCTTTGGTCAGGAAAGGCTTTATCCAAGAGGGCCCTTATTGCCTGGGATAGGATATGTCAGCCTATTTCAGCTGGAGGACTCAACATTATGAAGCTACATATCTGGAACAAAGCAGCAGTCACAAAATTGTTATGGGATTTGGCTAATAAAAAGGATTGTTTATGGGTAAGATGGGTACACTCTTACTACATAAAGAGTAATTGCATTCAAACAGTCAGTATTCCTTCCAACTCATCTTGGGTGGTAAAGAAGATTATTGGCTGCAAAGATCTGGTGATGGAGAATAGTCAGTTACAAGGTAACATGTTCAACAGACTGCAGAGTGTATGCAGGAATGGAAGGTATCAAATTCATAATATGTACATCTCTCTGCTGCCTGTGTTTCCTAAGGTCTCTTGGAGGAACATTATGTTGTGCTCAAATGCTCTCCCAAGGCATAGGTTTACTGTATGGATGGCTGCCCATAACAGGCTCCCTACTATTGAGAGACTGCAACATTTTGGTAATCACATTCCTCCCTTATGCACCTTCTGTAAATTGAAAGATGAGGAGTTCAAGCACTTATACTTTGAATGTGACATCACAAGAGGAGTATGGAGTAGAATATGTGCATGGTTGGGACATGTAAGAAGAATCAGCTGCTGGGAGGATGAACTTAGCTGGATATGCAACAAAGTGAAGAGTAAGAATTGGCTGAAGGCACTTACTGCAACAGCATTTATCACCACTGTTGCATTAATTTGGAGGTATAGGAATTTACTTAGATTTGAAGATGCAAGGTTTGATGAGGAACAATGTTGCAAGGAGATAGCTTTATTGATTCATACTAGGAGTAGGAAATGTAAAAGGTGGCAAGAAGGGCTTAAACTGCTCAATTGTTATCCTTAGTTTTGTTTCTTAATAGTTGATAGAATGTTAGACATAAGTGGATATTAGTTAGATTGACATTGTCATGAGTAGTAGTGTCCATACTACTACTATAGAGGCATACTTGTACATATTTCTTATATAATACAAAGGACAGTTTGAGCTAAAAAAAAAAAAACGATCTTTGGTAGACTTTTGACAAATCAACCATATTGACTTGAATAAATATTCCGTACCTTGAAATCATCATTCTTGATAGATATGAACATCTTCATATAATGTCGTGGAATAACTTTTTAATATCTCCATAGATGCATTCTCAATGCCATCATGCTTATAGTTATAGCAAGATACATATGTACACAAATTGTACTTAGGATGTGGTACTTCAGGACCAAGAATTGCATATGCTTCAAGCAACTTAAATCTTTCAAGTTAAGTCATATAAGCCATATAATAGACTTTAGATGCATATCAAGTTTTCCATGTCATGCTAGACAAATAAGATATCGAAAACTGATTATACATACCTTTGACTTTATACTTTCAAGCATTTGAACTATAGGTTCAAAACTACATGTCTTTCATATGGAATCAATTCTTCTTGAATTGTATCTCTTCCATTAGTTACTTTCTTTGGGTCAGCAAATGCGTATAGCATGCTTTGCAATATGTTGCAATTGAATTATCCCTTTTATGAACTTCAGGTTCATATCATGATATTCGGGGATATACATATCCAAATGATAATTCATCCTATGTAACCTTTTCTCAAGTGTTTATCATGTCTCCCCCTCATGTTAGAAAAGCTAACTTGTTTCCTCAACTTTGGGAAATCATCTTTGTGCATTATTATGTCAATGTACACAGCACATTAATAATAAGATGAAATTATTTGGTTCCTGACCCTGAACCACTTGTGAGGGGAGAATATACTCTCGTATACAACTTATATCAAACTGATATATATTACTTTGTTCTCATAAGAAACAGATAGCTATTAAGTGGAAGCACTCAATAATTATCTTGCTAAACCAACTTTGATATAAACCAACTTATCAAGATGAACTATCTTGAGTAGGAAATCTGGAAATTATGCTCGAAGTTAGATTACTGAGCAATTTACCTCGCAAGCACCGGCCAGGCTGCGGGTTAATAACAATTGTGCATGTAACCATATCATAGATGCATCATATGTGGTATACATGGCAGGTGAATGGGCCCATATTCACCTTTGATATTTCCAAAATTTATGGGCTTCAACCCGAACTCTTTAGTTGGTCAGTTCATTAATGAGAACAAGTGATACAAGAGAATTCGTAAAGAACTTTCTAGTTCTTTAATATTCACCTATGTGAATTTGCACATCATACTTAAAATGAGATGGCTAACACGAATGCCAACTGAATAAATTATCAATATTGGTAAACTTCAAATTTACACCATGACATGTGCACTTATCAATAAACTTCAGGTTTATTATGACATGGGTTTTTATACCAATAGATATCCACTTTATTGTGGCATTCTTTCTTTTGTGTAGTACAAACTGGAGAACAAAGCGGGTAGCTTTTCATATGCAAATTACCCCGCTACAAGTTGTAGTAATAGGAGATTTCAAATCTTTCCTTCATTTATAGTCTTAATATAATCAATCGCTTTCGCGTGTACTTTGGAAACTGAATAAGTTTCTTTGAGACTTACTACAGCACAATACTTAATTGTGTTTCTCCAACATAGTAATTGGCTCTTCTAGAGCTCTCAATTAATTTTGTACTACCACAGATTCATCAACATCCATGTGGTGAATATCTCTTTTAAAGAGAAAGTTATACCATTATGGTCATGGTCAAAATTATATGCAAGATATGTTTCTTGCATTATTGTTGTCCTTTAATAGTCATATTTCCAAAATACTTTGGCGTACAATAGGTACGTGACCAACGATCATTCATGCAATATATCATCTCAAACCTCCTTCTAGGGGTGAGTGTGGTATATTTAATACCAATTTCATGTTCATATTCTTCCAATAATGAATATGTATTCGTGAATCAAATGTTGTCACATTCACTTCGAGGATATGTGATTTTGTTATCCTTTTCAAATCTATAAATGCGTCAGGCATTTGATTTGCTATTCTTTGCAAATGGATAATCTTTTGTGCCTCTTTCACAAATAGAGGTATGTGGATCAAGATGAGATAATGATGCATTTTTCCACAAAATTTCCCGTTTGGTTTCACCAACTTCTCCCCCTAATTTTGGGAAAAGTGTCTCATCAAATTGACAGTCTGCAAATCGTGCAGTGAACAAATCTCCTGTCAATGTTTCGAGGTAGCGAATAATGGAGGGCGATTCAACCTCAACATATATTCCTAACCTTCTTTGCAGACCCATTTTGGTGCGGGATGGCGGTGCTACAGGCACATATACTGCGCATCCAAAGATTCTTAAATGGGATATATTGGGTCCATGACCCAAAACCAATTGCAACGGGGAATATTTGTGTCAATTCGTCAGTCAGAGACGAACTAGCATTGCTGTATGCAAAATGGCGTGACCCCAAACCGAAGTGGGCAGCCGACGAACTAGTATTGCTGCATGCAAAATGGCGTGAACCCAAACCAAATTGGGCAGCCGACGAACTAGCATTGCTGCATGCAAAATGGCGTGAACCCAAACCGAAATGGGCAGCCTCGTTTTCATGAAGAATTCAAGATTATTCTCATCTATTGTCTCAATATGATATCCATTTTGAATGATATCTTTAAAACTCAACAAGTTCTTCTTAAACTTGGAGGAGAATATTGCATTCTCTAAGATAAACGTCGTGCCTTTTGGCAGAGTTACAGTTGCTCTTCCGGAGCCTTCAATCAATTTACTTCCCATGGTTTGACATATAAAAGAAAATATACGAACATGAGAATAAACAACTTCAATCCGTTTGTCTCACATAATATTTTCAAAATCTGCTGATGTCAGTTGACTAAAATAAATCAGATAGTCGATTACATGTTTTCCATAATCGATTACTATGCAGTTTGAAAATTTCAGTTTAAGCATTTTCATAAAACAATCGATTGTTAAACACACACAATCGATTGTTGAGCATTGAAAATTGATTGTTAAACATAGACAATCGATTGTTGACAATTTTTGAAAAAATTCCAGATCACACTGTTTTAAGACAATCGATTGTTAAATATAGACAATTGATTGTTGGCTATTTTGAAAAATTCCAGAGCACACTGTCTTAAGACAATCGATTGTTAAGCATAGACAATCGATTGTTGACTATTTTGAAAAATTCCAGATTACACTGACTAATGACAATCGATTGTTAGACATAGACAATCGATTGTGGATGATTTTTGAAAAATTCCGGATTACACTGTCTAACGACAATCGATTGTTAAACATTGACAATCGATTGTTGACTGTTTTTGAAAAATTCCAGAACACACTGTTTTAAGACAATCGATTGTTAAATATAGACAATTGATTGTTGACTGGTTTTGTAAAATTCCAGATCACTGTTTTAAAGACAATCGATTGTTGATCATTGACAATCGATTGTTGACTGTTTTTGTAAAATTCCAGATCACACTGTTTTAAAGACAATCGATTGTTGATCATTGACAATCGATTGTTTTGCAGTTTTTATGCGAAATATGAGATAACCGACTAGTTTTTCAGGTTAGTCGATTACCTCTACTGGAAAGTAAAAATATTATTGATATTTGAGCATATTGATACATTCTAAAGAACTAATACTAACATTATATCATGAACTAACTAACACGAGCTAATACTAATGGCTATTAGTTTATTCATTCAATAATACAAACAAGTAAAATAAAATCAAATAGCTCCATCTTCTTTCATCACGGATCCATCACCGATTAGGCGGTCTATTTTCCCCTCGGGTTGCTCAAAGAAGTCTGCCACATCCAAGTGGGTGATGTCAAAGTTGTCGTCAGAGACAAAATTCGTTTCAGGGCGTTTACTCTTTCGAGATGCTTGATAAAGGTCAACCAAATGTCATGGTATACGGCAAGCCTTTGACCAGTGCCCGTTTTCACCGCAACGATAATATATAGTTTATAAACTATTTGCTTTTGGGTTCTTTTCGTATCGTGCTTGTGGCAGAGTGACCAACTTCAGGTTGTCATATCTCTTCTTTAAGCCATTCCACAAGATAGGTGGATCTTTGACGGTGAGATATTCAATCTTCAAACCTTCATCAAGGTGATGGCGCAAGAAAATCAAGGCCTTAGCATAGTTTCAAACCTTCATCAAGGTGATGGCGCAAGAAAATCAAGGCCTTAGCATAGTTTCAAACCTTCATCAAGGTGATGGCGCAAGAAAATCAAGGCCTTAGCATAGTTTTGGGTGGATGCATTATTTCTGTCTTTAATGGCGTCTCCAAGACCCATAGCATCTAAGTGGATTTCAGCATCCAACACCCATGTCATATAGTTCTTGCCCGAAATTTCAAGGGCAACGAACTTTCTTTTCATAATGTCAGACATAAAACAAATTTACATCAAGAGCGTGTTCATACTTACGGGCTCTATTACAATTATCACATTCACTTCAGGGAATGGATCAAAATCATGTGCTTTACACAATCTCATGTCAAATATTACTTTCATAAAGTGAAAGATTATTTTGAGAATCCTTATTGTTTTCATTACCATAATAATGACGATTATAACTTCGTCTATTGCCATGTCCACATCCATTGATACCTTTACGGTAATTAGTCTTCTTTCAGACTTATCACATACTGCTACCACATTCTCTAAAGGGAATGGAGCAAATTCAATTGGACGGAATTTTTTGCCACGTCCACATTCATTGATACCTTCATGGTAATATTTTAGTCTTCTTTCAGACTTATCACATACTGCTACCACATTCTCTAAAGGGAATGGAGCAAATTCAATTGGACGGAATTCTTTGCCACGTCCACATTCATTGATACCTTCATGGTAATATTTTAGTCTTCTTTCAGACTTATCATATACTGCTTCCACATTCTCTAAAGGGAATGGAGCAAATTCAATGGGACGGATTTTCAATTATTTGCCCACAATCATACATAAATTTAATCATGGCAGGACATAGAGATTTTACCACTTCATGTGGTTATAATTTCTTACAAACTCCATTAGAGTTATAATCAAACTTTGTTGTCTATGCTTTGTATATAAAATCAAATTATAGAATTTCAAGAATTTGAAAGGGAAAAGTAAATTACTTACCTTTAAGGTATACCAATTATATTTTCAATGTTTTCTTCCTTTTCTCTTTTGCTTTCCTTCTTTTGAAGCAAAACCATTTTGTCACAGCTATATAAACGACCTTGGCAGCATTTCTTCTGCCTGTTTCTTGGACTTTGCAGCATCCTCATGAAAGACTTCTCCTTCAATTTCTTTTGAAAGGAAACTGTTGCCGGTGTCATTAATGCAAGATGTGAAACATAATCTTCTGTTTCCTCTGCAGTCCAGTATGCTCCAGGAGGACCATTGAACAGTTCACCAGCCAATGCTGAGAGCACGGGCTTAACTTCAGTATACTTGCGATTCTTGAGGCCACAATCAGGGTTAAACCAAAGTATATTGGTATCCTGCAAGCATCTTAGATTTTTCGAGAATTGTTCTTGAGACGGTAGAGTCTCGTGCTGATAACGTGTTATGTAATAAGATAAAAGACAAGAACAATAATGCAAGAACAAGAGCAATAGAGAGAAGAGTAGAGAGAGTTTTTCTTATTGATACTTAGAGAATGTTAGGAGTGTATTACAATGGTAGAAGACCCCTTTATTTATAGGGAGGGGGATGATTTATCTACCAAGAATAGAACTCTAGAATCTCTCTAACTATAGACATTCACCTTAAATAGGAGATTTCATAACACAATTGAAATAATTGCACATGTCTATTTTAAATGAAACTCTCTCTTTATCTTTGTGTGTAACTCACATATTCATCATTATGAAGTGACTCCTTTTAATTCACGAAATGTTAGAAGGATTGTCTAAATAACAGTAATTTAGCATCTTCAACATAGTATGTATGCACCATCGTACACATGAATGATCACATTGGGGAAATACCTAAATACAAAAAATCAGCACACAATGCTTTTTAACCTTCTCATATTGCATTATATTATGGGTCTTTAAAAGAAACTTCAGATTACCCAACATAAAATTGAAAACTCAGAAGAAAGCATACAACTTTTTATTATTCTTACCCGAGGTTTTATTATTTATTAGCAATTGGTATGATCTTTTCCTCAAAAGAACAAACAGAAGAGAGCATGTTTGAGCTGTATCTCTTGCCATGTATGTAATAAGCATTAACTCGATTTTGTTTGGCTCTACAGGTAAGTTAAAATCTTAAGTTAATTTTGTCTATGTTCATGAATATGTAAAAGTGAAATATTTTTTGGATATGTGTTAGGCAGAATAGCCTAATAAATATATTTACTTCTCCCACTTTGTCATCCCGATCCCTATACTTTACAAGATTTTACCCAGACACTCATAGTTGTTAAAACACGCTACTTTAAATCTTCCTTACCTCGCGTGTTCTTCAAATGCACAATGTGAATGACACGTAGTCGTCCACATCAGATTTTTTATGACACATCATTATTTTTTAATTTAATTTAAAAAAAATTAATTTTTTTTCCTTTTCATTCAGACTCCGCCTCCCCCATCCTTACCACCTCTCTTCATTTTTCACAGCAGAAAGCAATAAACATCACTCTGACTTTCTATCTTTACCAGCAACAATACCACCATGAATAACAAAAAAATCATCATTCTTCAATTTTCATTGTCCGTCTCACCCTTGCAAATATTTGTCCAACAACGCCACTCACTACTTCAATCCACCATGTTGTACATTCCAGCTAATTCTGCAAAAATCTCCGTCAACCATACTCTCTAAAACGCAGCTCAAGAATCTCAGCATAAACTGTCAAAAATATTAGCTTCTCTCGATCAAATAAATCCGCCATTAAATATTGACTCCACAATCTTAAAATCATAGTCCCTAAAGGATCCTTACCAAAACAGAATCAACACTGTAATAGCCATAGATGTAATTCATCTCAAAAATACTAATGCTGATTGTTGTTAAGAAAGGGGTTTTAAAGATATTTTTCTCAAATATTGATTTAAAGTTTGTGAAAATGGAAAGGATGAATAATAGGAAAGGAAAAACAGGGAACGAGAAAACAGATGGAGGAGAGGTGGTGAAAGAAGCGGACAGGGGAATGGAGAACTGTAGAAAAAGAAAAGGAAATGGGAGAGGCGTGGGGAAGGAGGCATATTTGTTTTTATTTTTTTATCTTTTACTTTTCTTTTTATTTATTATTCTTATTTTAATTATTTATAGTCTAACTTTTTATATTCACGCTCCTCGTACATGTAAAATTCACGTATTTTGTCCAACTCGGCCATCAAGTTACCACATATACTCTGTCAACGGTCCGAGGGGTTTAAAGCAGCGTGTTTTAACAACTACAAGTGTATGGATAAAATCTTGTAAAGTATAAGAATCGGGATGATAAAGCGAGACAAGTAGAGGTATCTATTGAGCTATTCTGCCTATGTGTTACTCACAAAGAAGCACATCTGCTATACCATGTCCTTAGCGCAGTAGCCGGGCGGGTATGAAAGATTAATTTCGATTGATTTACTGAACTGTACGCCAATCGTGCCTGCATTCGCATATTTTGTTCTAATATAATTGTTTGATATTTGGAAAGGCTAAAATATTATTGTATATATATTTTACCTAAGGAAAGAATGAAGCAGATCTTCAAAATGTGTTATTTTAGCATTGGATATAATGCCTTGGATTTGGTTTTCCTATAACAATATAAGACATAATTTTTTTTTAACTGTTAATTTTATTGATATCAAAGGATTTACAGTGTAAGTTTTATAGTAGCAGCATTGACTAGCTACTACTCATTTACAAATATCACTAAGCTAATACAAACTTAAAACAAGCTATCTTAGTATGTGACTATTAAGCTATAGCTAAGGATAACAGTTTAGTTGCTGCAACCCATCTTGCCATCTTTTACAGTTTCTGCCTCGTAAATGAATTAACAATGCTACTTCTCTACAAAACTGATCTTCAACAAAAGCTTTATCATCAAATCGAATACAGTTTCTGTCTCTCCAAATCAATGCAACAGTAGTCACAAAAGCAGAAGCAGTGATTGCTTTGTGCCGTACTTTGCTCCTAGCCTTGCTGCATATCCATTGAAGTTAAGTTTCCCAATTGCCAACTGTTCTTTTGTGTCCCACCCAACAACATATTCTGGACCATAATCGATTAGTGATTGGGCATTCAAAGAACAAATGCTCAAAGTTTTCGGCCTGCTGCTTACAGAACACACAATTAGCAGGCACTTGAATTCCATACTTCTGCAATCTGTCAACAGTAGGCAGCCTGTGTTGAGCAGCTAGCCATACTGTGAATTTGTGCCTAGGTTACACATTAGCAGTCAGCATCACATTCTTCCACACTACCTTATTAAAACTAGGCAGCATTGCAAGGTATAGTTTTGGATTTGGAACTTGTCCAGTTTGCACATTGTCTGCAATCTGTTAAAAAGATCCCCTTATAGCTGCTGGTTCTCCATAACAGCATTCCTGAAGTCCAAAATCTTTCTAACAACCCAAGAAACAGTCTTGGGCAGAGGCATAGTTCCAAATAATATAAGACACAATTAGAATACCTAAATATGTATAACATCAATAATTCTTTTCTAAAATTCATGGCTTTTTGCAAATCTTTAGCAAATATATGAGCAAATATAGATTAGTTCATTTATTGCTGGAAATTTATGAGTTCAACAAACACTACCTTTTTATCATGCATAATCATAAGTTGATACCTTTTTTATTATCCTTAAATCCGCCTGAACTCTGCAGGTCCATTCTTTTATTTTCGAAGTAATCACATTGATATCAAACCTTTCTTTCATGTTCAGATAATCTGCAATTACAGGATATTACAATATAATAGTATGTTTGAACTCTAATATAGCACACAACAATCATTAAATTGCATAATCAAACGTATGTGAATAACACATAAAAATCACAAAATTCTAAAAATCAGCAAGGTTAGAGCTTAAAATGCACTTTTACCACCCGATTTCACACACTAGCCATTGAATTGTAAAATTAAAATTCATGCAAAGAACCTAAAAGACAGGGCAAAAAATAATAATAAGGGGAAAAAATTAGGAAAAATCAGAGAGAAACAAGAGAAGATAACCTCTAACAACCATTGAGCTTCACAATTACCCAAAATAATATAAGAGGAAAAGAAAACCTGCACAAACCATTGAACTTCACAATTACCAAAAGAATACAAAAGGGAAAAAAGAAGAATAGAAAAGTAAAGAAGATCTAAGAAAAATGCAAGGAATCTAAGCTAGCGTTTGGACATAGATTTAGTTGAAACTTCAAAAAATAATTTTCGAAGTAATTTTGAAAAATAATTTTTGGAAGTTAAAATTATGTTTGGGCATGCATTTTATTTGAAAAAGATTTAAAGTTTTGTGAGTGGGAGACAAGTTTCACCCAAATTTACCCTAAACTAGATTTTGGGAACTTGAAAAATAATTTCAAAAATTTTTCAAAAATAAATCATTAATCTATGAACAAACAATATTTTTAAAAAAGATTTGAAAAACGTTAGCCAAAATATATGGTCAAGCGGAGCCTAAAACAAACCTAGGAAAAAAACGAAGGAAAAACAAATAAAGATATGGGCAACAATGATTGTAAGTGAAATATATCTATAGTTTGAGAGAACGAAGACAAACAGAGGCCTAACTTAATATATTCTTAAATATAGCTGGCATGGTTTAATAGGTAAGCGTAGTGCTCTATACAAATAAATGAAAGCCACGTATAATATTAGTGAGAGATGATCTAAATAACTAAATTAACCTTGACCTTTATAAAAAAGATACAAAACACACATGTCAAAACTCAAGCTCTTCTAATATATAGAAATACATGTTTTTCCTATTTTAAAAGAACCAGATGCTAACTAATAATTTTTATAGGTATCCACTTTTTGTAAAAATGGTGCTTTCCGGCAGCATATTGGTTGCATTAATGCATCACATTTGTGTGTATCATCTTATTTTGATGTGTAAATATAATATGTATGTGAACAATATAACTATAAATATACAACTTTTTGTTCCCAAGTGCATGTAGATAACATGCAGTAGTTAATCAGCGAAAGTTGAATCTATTCAAGTCTTAAACAAAATAAAATATGTGTGTTACCTTACTGTTTATATTCTCATAACACCAGTCAATATTAAGCATGTGTTGAGCCTAGTATATATATATAGAGGGGCGACAGTGTAGAAAGCATCCAACAGCGGCCTTTGAGTTTGAGGAGAAAAACTCCTCCTTCTGCCGAGGTCATACATCATACAACAGGCCTGAATTGAAGCCGAAGACCTATTCGAGGTCAAGATCGATATTTTCAGGGTCATGACTGGCCTTGATCCAGAAGGAGATTGGCTGGGACGGGGAGCTCGGGCCCTCATCCACTTTGGGGGAACGAATCTGCCTCATAGGATGGTGCCTGTCTTCCAACGCAAGGGCTTAGTTTGCGCAGTTGAGTGGCGCTTGTTAAATACCTCTCGTATATATATATATATATATATATATATATATATATACACTACAAAAAAAAACTCAATTACCAACAAAAAAAATGTTGGTAAATTGATCAAATTGGTTGGTATTTTGACTTACTAACCGATTACCAACGGAAATTGGCCTGTTGCTAAAAGGCTCGATGGTAAATTTTACCAACCAGATTGAATTGGTTGGCAAACTTACCAACTAAAAATTCGTTAGTAAACACCAAATAAATATGTTGGCAAATTTTGAATCTTGAGTCCAAGATTTTCGTTGGTAAATTTACTAACAAAAATTCAGTTGGAAGTTCGTTAGAATTTACTAACATATAGAAATTGAGTTAGTAAAATTGGTTTTTGATTATTTAAATTGTGTTTGTAATTGGTTGGTAAATATAGTAACAAGAAAATTTCCATTAGTACTATGTTAGCAACTATACTGATGGATACCAATTTGGTTGGTAAATCCGATAGTATAATTTTAAAAATACATTGGCAATCAGTTGGTAATTTTGTCTATAGAAAAGTTCTATTTAGTAAATTGTAGGCAATTTACAAACAAATTTCAAATTCATTAACAAATATGGTTATAATAATTGTATTAATATTCATTTAAAGCTTTAAAAGATCCCAAAAAAACGAAAACAAAATAAAAAACATACTAAAACTTTATAAATAATAATATCTATCATGAAGTTGAAAGCAGAATCCAAGATGTGTCTAACATAAAAGAAGCTAACATAAATCTAAATGTGACTCGTGTCATTTGGCGACGAGTCGTGTCTACGAGAAGGCGGTGTAGGTAAGCCACCTATGAGGACCGATAGACGGTTTTGGAGTAGTTGATCAACTTGCTCGCGCACCTCTTGCTGCATTTCTTGTCTCATTTCTTCACGCATTTCTTCTCTCATTTCTTGTCTAATCTCTTCTCTGATCTCAGATCTCATCTCATGCTTCATCTCTTCCTTAATTTCTTGCAAACGATGTCCTACACATTCACTCACCCGTGTATTAAAGTCTAGATCTTGAGGTGGAGATATCGAGCTGGAGGAAGCACCAACATGCCCATAGAAAGGAGCTTGAGAACCAAGACCATAAATGCGCGTCTTCTTAACACCAACTTCCTCCAAATATATTTGTGAGAAATCAACTTCAGGAGGCTCACCGGACCCATCTTCAGGCTGAGACGCAGATAGAATTTTAGACATTATGGCGTCCTGGACAAAAAAAAAAGATATAAGCTCTATAATAATAACTTTGACAGAGAAAACATCAAGAACACAGTCATAAAATGTAACAAAACTGAACAGTGACGCAGGACATGCTGGGTAAATTAAGAGGTGACGCTAGAGATTTTTTGAATGCAAAAAATGCAAGTCGTCGAATGGAAGAGGATCTACCTAGTAGAGCAGCTGCTCCTATTCTGTCAGAATCACAAATGCAAATAACGAAAGCCAAAGAAAAAGCTGTCCAAGCAGGTAATAAGCATAAAAATGGAGTGTGGAAGATTGTTGTTAGAGATAATGCAGCTGCTTCAAAAGATGCTCATGAAGCTGAGTCAGGTTGTGAATATGATCGATCAGCAAAAGAGGTTGTGAATATCCTGGGCAAAGGAGGTTGTGAAACTGATTCTCATGAAGCTGATATTGATGGTCATTCAGCAAAGGAGGTTGTGAATATGATCGATCGACCACACATTACTGTTGTATCGTCTGTCATAGCTGGAGTTACGGAAAGCATTAACTTATCAGCTGATCTTGCAAATATTTCAGCAAAGGAAATGCCTGCAGATGTCTATTGTCAACAAACTGAGAATGTTGAAGCTGCCAAAAATAAAATTTCTGTCACAAATGATGATGCTGCAGAATTTTTATTAGGAACATCTCAAGTTGTTATCCGAGCTGATCAACAACTGTTAACAGTTGAATCCTCTAAAGTTGTTAAGAATAGTACTCTGTTGGGGGAATCAGGTTGTGAGGACAGGGGAAATTTGAATGCGATTAGTGCAAGTCGACGAATTGAAAACAGTCAACAA
The DNA here is from genome assembly GCA_034376525.1 of Nicotiana benthamiana. NCBI lineage: Eukaryota > Viridiplantae > Streptophyta > Magnoliopsida > Solanales > Solanaceae > Nicotiana > Nicotiana benthamiana. The sequence continues at coordinate 8,378,374 of CM067337.1, forward strand.
ATTGAGAAGGGAGATACTGCCAATGCTGCAGAAATTGTTTCAGGGACATTTCAATCAGTTCCTCGAGTTGACCATCTTGCTGATCAACTTGAATCGGTTAGGAAATCTGTTCAGATGTCTAATGCAACTGCTAAATCAATTCAACGGTGTGGAAGAGGGAACGAAGGCTCTACTGTTATATTGGTGCAGCAAGCCAATAAGTTGGTAAGTTCAAATCCAACATTTTCAGTCACAATGCCTAATTCAAATGAAGATGAGGAAGCTATAACTGATGCTACACATAACAATGAGCCTCTATCTGATCGAGGCCATAAGAATGCTCAGACTGATGCTTCTAAAACAGCCTGCTCAAAAGACAAATTTGCAACTGATAGGGGGAAAAAATCCATGTCTTCTGTTTCTTTAAAGCCAATAAGCATGAAAGAATTTGAACTCTCAATAGCAAACAACTCATGTGATATAGGCTCAGTGTCAGGTACCAAATATGACCACTCGCAGCAGCAGTTGTATGATCAAATTGGACAATGCTTCAGTGGCAAGGCCAATTTTTTGAATAAGCAAAACAGTGACAACATTCCAACTGCATTTGGTTCAGCTTGGTTTTCAAAGCATAATGGCTGGAATAAATCAATGCAGTCCAGTATTCAAGCTGTGAGTGATGGTGTGCATGACACTGGACAAATTGCCATTTCTGAATCAGATGGATAGAACCATTTCGATGACCAACAAATTGCAAGAACTTCTGATTCATCGAAGACCAAAACAGAGAAAACTGTCCAGAAAAACAATAACCAGATAGTAACATCATCCTCTAAAACAGTTCTTGTGATGGAAAAGATGGAAAATCTTAATGGAAACAAGATTGGAGGAGTGATTAAGAAGGTGAACAGTATTACACCCATGTCAATTTCAAGTGCATACAGCGGGGAAGATATCATCGACAATGAAGATATTTCAAGCTTTGAAGAAACGAGTAAACACGTAATTATATCTACCATGAAAGAATCGGTCATAAAATCAAAACTCTGGGATCAAAGACCTTTCGATGATGACGAGAGTTGGGACGAAGGCTCTGGTGGAGGGTCGTCTACAGAAGAAGAGAATCAACATGAGGGTTATAGCTCAGGAGAGGAAAGTGATACCACGACCAAACCATCTGCTCATCCGAGTCAAGTTAAAAGGAACGGAATCTCAAAACCAGTAGCTTCAGCTAGTGTTTTGAACCCAAACAAGACTGCAACAGCATATCCTCTGATGGACCCACAAACAAGTATCACACAAAAAGAACAAGAACAGAATGTTATCATCTCCTCTGCTGACAAATCAACTATTGAATACGGATAAAAGAATTGCATTTTTTCGGAAAACAAGGCGATAACAGTATCGCATCAGTCCCTTGGAATGTTCATATCCTCAGAGCAAGCTCCTATCCAAAATGAAACGGAAGGAAGGCACATATATGAAGAAGGAGAAGAAGAGGATATTCTAACGCAATGCCGAATAAATGCTACAAGGCGGGGGGATTTATCTCCAATGCACAGTAATCCTAATAAAAAGAATCACCGAAGGGAAAGAAGTTGGGACGACAGATCGGTTGAACACGCAGTAGTAAGAAAGCTCCCAATGAGAATGGCAAAGCAAAAACACGCAGTAGCAAGTAAAAGGTGGTATATATAACCTGTAGTTGGGACCCTTAGACAGAATATTGAAGATTCGCAAAATCAGAAGAATGCTTTCCACTGGAAAATAACATTCAATTATCATCAATTCTTTGACTCTTAAGTAACATCTTGCATGCTTTGTGCTAATCCTATAAATTGTGACGATGACTACTATAGATATATATGTTAAAATTAAATGGCCATCGCAATCAAAGTAGCAAACGTCACAGAAAAAATGGGAGAAGTAACTTACGTAGGTGCTCTTAGATTTCTGGTCCACAAACTCCTTGTTCGCCTTGACATGTGTCTTCTTCATAAGCTCATGTGGATGAGCTGGTCTTCCCAGTTCTTTAGCCTAGAATTGAAAACCACGTTCACTATATTAATACATAATCACTAGCTTTGGAGATATTATAACTAGGCTAATAAAAAAGGAATATACCATTTGTCTTGCATGTTCTCGGTGACTTCTGGAGCCTCCTGTGTGGCGCGAGGGACCAGAACCTTCACCACCTTTTTCACTTAGCCGATTCCTTGAGCATTGTGCAGACTTGGCTTTAAAAGCCTCAGTCTCCCAGTGAGGCTTCCAGCTGTCCCAAATAGATACTGGAATAGTTTTGCGCTTCTTCTCACAACTTCTTGCTTCAGATAACATACCCTTGTATCGTTCTGCACATTTGCTCATAAACTTATCCTTTATGGAACCTTCATTTGCAGCGTCCCACTGAAATCGTTTCTGTTTGAGAACATCAAATGAAAATAACACAAGATATTGATAATAACAACAAAAACAACTTATACCGAGTATAGTAAATCCCTTGCTCAAGAAAGATAAAGGAACTCCAAATATTATTGATCTTATAATGCTATAACTTTACCTTAAACTCTTCCCAATAGAAGTCTTTTGTCTCTGGTGTAATAGACTTCCAATTATGTCCTTCAGGATCCAGTTTCTCCTTGAAGATTTTTGTGACAGACCGAGCGACGTCATTGCCCGGGTCCAGTTGGCTAAAGTAAATAAGAAATGAATTATGTTGTTACTCTATTCCATTTAAGCCTTTCATATTCTTTCAAGAAGCATTTGAGATGCACTAATGCATACCAGATAAGCAAGAAACAAAATATTAAAAAATATAAACAAGTGACACTGTTACTCTTACCCTCCAGGGACGATTGTAATTGGGATACGGTTACCGCCAATTGTGTTGGACGAACTTGCTGATCGGATTTCATCTGCAGGTGTACCAATATCAGAAGAAGAAGATGGTAAGGATCTGCTTAGAGTTGCATCCAAATGTGGTGTTTCTGTAACTGGAGGTTCAGGTGACTGATCAGCTTCGGGTGACTGATCAGATGTGGGACTCAACATCTCACGAGATCTCGGTGTGTTTGAATTCCTATTTTCAGCATATCTACGTGCTCCACCTCCCCTAGGTGCCATATCTGCGATTCCAAAGCCAGATGCAGATGAACAAATAACATATTTAATGAATCATGGTCAAATCTAATTGGATACAATAATTGATATATTATTCCAAGAGTAATTAAATGATATATTACTCCAAGAACAAAATGCTTTGAAAAAATAAGGCATACAAGTATTAATCTAGAGATGGCAGATTCAAAAGACAAACATCTAAAAATGAACAAATTTACTTTATAAAGTATTTCAAAAGACAAACTTACTTAAGTTAAAAAAAACAAGAACCCATAAAATCTGAAATCCAGGAACTTTTTCTTAAAAACTAAAAACTAAAAATAAATTATATACTATGTTTCATTCATTCAGACTCTATATTTGAAGAGATTGAAGCACTTTGACTCTATTCACTGTCATTTTCATCATATAGCTCTTCATTCTCATTATCCTCATCCTTATCTTCATCTTCGTCCGATCCAAATTCAACATGAAGTTCTACCTCATCATCTAAATCATCATCCTCGTCTCTTATGTTTATGAATCCACCATTTGGATCATTAAGGAGAATAATGTCATCGTTAGGTACCACATCAAATGTTAAACCAACTTCCTCAGATTGAAATGGCTCAACACCATCTGTCGGAGTTGACTGTGAAGATGATGGAGGCATGTCCACCAAACCCCGTGCTTTTACTTTGCACACAGCCCACCACTCACTCTTATCACGTCGTAAGCTAGGATAAGTTGTATAATACACTTGAGCCGCTTGCATTGCCAAAACAAATGGTTCATACTTCTTTAACTTCTTTTCATGGTTGATATCCACAAGTTTATATTGTGGGTGAATCTTCATTCCTGCCTTTGGTGTGGGATCAAACCACTCGCACTTAAATAAAACAGTTCTCTTTATATACTCACTACCCTTGTACTCCAATTCAAGGATATCAGTTAGCACGCCATAGTAGTCACTATCATCTGCACTATAATTAGTTCCTTTTATGCATACACCGCTGTTGTTAGATGATCTAGAAGAACTTCGGCTTTTAGTGTGAAATTTAAAGCCGTTGACTGTATAACCAGTCCATGGTTGTGCTGTTCGACATGGACCTTCTGCAAGGGCTTTGATGAACTGATTATCTTTATGGACGCGTGCCTATAAAAGAAAAATAATTAGAGTTTCTTATAAGTGAGGTAAGTATAAGTGGAAGGATATTGTACAAGTACTCACATATGTTTTAAACCATGATGCAAATTCTTCATCAAGTTTCTTATCCACTTCCTTCTCCGTAATTTGTAGGAAATTTTGACGAAGGGAGTCAACAAAAATCCTTTGAATCACATCCAAGAAAATATTTTATTAAGGTTTTGATGATTTTGTTAATCTACAAATGAAAACAAAAGCTTGAAGTCTTACTCGATATATGGGTGTACTTCGGGGCAATTTAATAAAACATAAATATGAGCTGCATCAAGTTCTTCTTCAGTCATATATCTTGGTTTACATCTCCCAAATGCTTTACCTGGATAGGTAAATATAGAAAGATTACCATCGCGCTCATCTTTTTCCCTTGTACCACCATCATCATTCCGTGGAACTTTTCTATGCCTTGTGTAAACATGAGGTTCAAAGTAGTGTGAACAAAACGATGAAGCTTCCTCAACTAAATACGCGTTGCATATCGATCCTTCAACTTGTGCCTTATTTCGAACATTATTTTTCAATTTCCGAAGGTTCCTGGAAATAACACATAAGCTCAAATAACAAATCTGAATTAAAAGAGTTCCTGGGAGCAGAAGATTACAATAAACTACTGCTACATCTTCTGTAGTAGCAGATGACTGTATGCAGAATAAAAAAATTGAGCAGCACCTTCTGGTACATAATAGTAAGATTCATTTCAGTACATTATGGAGAATACAGAGCTTAGTTAGTTCTTCACAGTATAGAATTCATTAGTTACAATACTCTTGTTACTCCTGTTTCTTTATGTCATTCAAAACAAGTTAATGAATCTGTTGCTGAGGATATCTCAAAACCAACAAATGATCTATCAATCTGCAACAATCTTATTAGCACTGTTCCATCGAAGTTGTTAGATGAGAATGAGGATGATGCTGATTGTAATCCTTCAGATGTAAGGGATTATCATCACGCTCTTAATGAAGGTAATCAAGATGAGTATGTCAAAGACAAGAAGGATCCACGTGATGAAGGAATCAATGGGGATGATGAGAAAGCTAATTTTTCAGCTTAGATTTCTGCCTCAATAATTAAAGATGTGTCTGCTTAAGGACAAATGATCGAGAGGAAGAAGCAAAGCAGTTAGATGAAGTTTTTCAGGCGCGAGCTAATGATGCTTTGATGGAAAAAAAATCCTCTGGAGAAAACACTCAAAAACAGCTGCAGCATTCTCTAGTTCAGATATCGAGCTCAACTGGTCTATTTGATCATAACCAATTCACTGCTCGGAATGTGATTAATAATCAATCTGAATTGGATGTGAAGGAGAAGGTGGACGATGATGGTCTGGACTCAAATCCAATTTCCATCGATGCAGACACTAAAGATTCTACTGATCAGTTGGATAATGCAGTTCAAAGCAGCAATGTACCAATGCAGATGGAATGCTCAGCTGCTCAAATTGAATTAGAGCACACAGAATCAAATGGCCAAGTGAAGTTAGTTAAAGAAAGGAAGAAAACTGACAGTAACAAGGAGGATTCAGATGTTGTGGAGTTAAGTCCAAATTTTGAAGATGCTGAACATCATGAGCTTTATAAACAGAAGGATTTGGCTAATCAGTGCAGTCATTCTCCAGTTCAGATATCGAGCTCAACTGGTCTATTTGATCATAACCAATTCAATGCTCGGAATTTGATTAATAATCAATCTGAATTGGATGTGAAGGAGAAGGTGGACGATGATGGTCTGGACTCAAATCCAATTTCCATCGATGCAGACACTGTAGATTCTACTGATCAGTTGGATAATGCAGTTCAAAACAGCAATGTACCAATGCAGATGGAATGCTCAACTGCTAAAATTGAATTAGAGCACACAAAATCAAATGGCCAAGTATCAGCTGATCAATACTCTATGGGTAAACCACGGGAAAATGATTGCAAAAAAGATGCAATAAAGGTCAATACTGTTACATTGAATAACAGGAATTCAAACAAGTCTCCAGAAAGAACCACAATTTTAGAAGATCAATACTGCAATACATTGCCTAAAAATGCAGCATCCTCGTTGAATCAAAACAGGCAGATTGTGAAGACATATCAAATTATTGAGCAAGTAAAAGGTAGTATATACAAGTATTAACATCAACTATAAAGATACAACTATAAACAGCAACTACAAAGATACAACTATAAATAGAAACTATAAAGATACAAGCAGAAAGATGAAATTTTACCTCTCAAATGGGTACATCCATCGATATTGCACCGGACCTGCTATCATTGCTTCGTAAGCAAGATGCACGGGGAGATGCTCCATTGAATCAAAGAAGCTGGGAGGGAATATACGCTCCAATTTACAAAGAATTTCAGGTATTTCTTGTTGAAGTCTAACCATATCCTCTTCCCGAATTGTTGTTGAAGTGAGATCCCTAAAGAAAAGGCTCATCTCAGCAAGTGGTTCCCAAACTTTTTGTGGTAATAGCTCACGAAACGCGATAGGGACCAATCTTTGCATGAATACATGACAATCGTGGCTTTTCATACCAAACAGTTTATGTTTTTTCATGTCCACACACCTTCCCATATTTGAGACATATCCATCTGGAAATTTCAGATTCTCCACCCATTCACACAACACTTTTTTCGACTTCTTGTCTAGTGTATAACAAGCTTTCGGATATTCGTCACCAACAGTATGTAATTCAGGGCGTCGGCAGAACTCTTTCAAGTCTTCTCTAGATTTGGCATTATCTTTTGTTTTACCATCTACGTCCAGCACTGTGTTGAACACATTCTCGAAAAAGTTTTTTTCTATGTGCATAACATCTAGATTGTGTCGGATCAGATTTGTACTCCAATACGGCAAATCCCAAAATATGCTTCTTTTCTTCCAACCCGAAAACTTACTAATTTTGCCATTACTATCAGCCCCAAGCTCTGTCACCTTTTTCAACCCCAATTCATTTATCTCCTTCAATATATCATCACCTGACCGTATCGGGGGAGGATGCGTTCGGACCACTTTATTTTTTCTAAATGATATTCTGTTATTTCTGTATGGATGATCCAGTGGTAGGAACTTACGATGATTGTCAAACCATGACTGTTTGCCACCTTTAGTCAAAGTAAAAGAATCTGTATTCTCCATACAATATGGACATGCTAGCTTACCCGCAGTACCCCATCCAGACAACATCGAATATGCAGGAAAATCACTAACTGTCCACATCAAAGCAGCTCGCATGTTAAAATTTTGCTTTTTGGAGATATCATATGTGTCCACACCTGTATTCCACAATTGTTTTAGTTCTGCAATCAAAGGCTGCAAGAAAACATCAAGCTTTTGCTTAGGGTTATTCGGTCCAGGAACTATAACCGACAAAAATAAATAGGACTCTTTCATACACATCCAAGGCGGCAAGTTGTATGGTGTCACAACTATTGGCCAAGATGAATATTGTTGACCTGTTTGTCCAAATGGTTGAAAACCATCTGTGCATAGCCCTAATCTGACATTACGACTTTCTGCTGCATAAGATGGATGCATCTTATCAAAGTGTTTCCATGCGGGCGCATCTGAACAGTGACGCATCACATTTTCCTCAACTTCATGCTCGGCATGCCATCGCATATGTGCAGCAGTCATGTCGGAAGCATATAACCGTTGTAATCGTGGAGTGAGGGGAAAATAGTACATATGTTTGAAAGGTACAAGATTTCTCTTTGAACTCGATATTTGCCTAGTAGGCTTGTACCTGGGATGGCGACAAAACTTGCAATGGTTGAGTTCGCTGTCTTCTCCCCAATAAATCATACAGGCATTTACACAACTGTGGATTTTTTCTACTGGCATGTTCATTCCCTGCATTAACTTCTTAGTTTCATAGAAATTATTTGGCATTAAGTTATCCGGAGGAATCATCTCATTCACATATTGACAAATATCATCAAAACATCTATCAGATAGATGGTGTTCAGACTTGATGTGCAATAAGCGTGCAACAGCTGACAATTGAGAATGTGTTTCACAGCCAGGCCACACCTCTTGATTTGCAGAATCTACCAGATCATAAAATTTCTGCGCAACAGGATTCGGTAATTCATCCCTATCAATCGGATCAAATGAGGGGCCAGCGGCGTCAAGGACCATTCTGTGGTATGAAGTAGGTGATCCAGGCTCATCAATTGCACCCACATTTACGGATTTTGTATTCATAGACTGATCCCAATTTCACATCTCTTCATGTTGATTTATATTTCTCGTAACCTTATTTTCTCCATGCAAGTACCAAATATGATATCCAGGTACAAAGCCATCGCGCAATAAATGCTCGTGGACAGTAAGAACATCTTTAAAATTTCTATTCTGACACTTTTTTCGGTTACATGGGCACCTTAGTCTCTCACCATCCCTCCCTTCACGATGATTTTTTGCAAACTCGATAAATTGCTCAACACCCCTTATGAATTCGGGATTATACAAACCTCTCGTTAGCCTTTTGTACATCCACTCGCGATTTGAAGTCATTTTTCTGACAAACTTTCTTTCCTGATAAGGTAAAAGTATTACAGTAGCATTTATTGATTACAAAAAATCTTTGGACAATAAAAAAGAGTACTAATAATCAAATTAGGTCTAAAATCCCCGTATATTGAGCAAGAGCTTTCAAATATTTAGCAAAAAACTGGCAGAATAAAAGCTCAAACAGGGCGTCGGCAGAGATAGTTACATACCATAGCAAAGGACTAAAAAACAATCAAGTGAAGCTCACAAGCATATCAATTCATATCGACAATATACTGAAAAAATAAGATTGATAAAAACAAACACTCGCCACTTAGCCGAGTGGGTTGTGGAATTGAGAAGAATCCAAATAATAGCTTGTGAGAGACTTACCACTTTGCCGAATCTATTTTGCAATTGATCAGAAGAATCCAACTGATATCTTGTGATGAGAGGCTGCTTGAGATAATCTTTCAGTTGGGAAAAAAAATGGACGAACTTGCTGATCGTGGCTGGAACTGTCGGAGTCGTCGTGAAACTGAATGGAAAAAAAAACGCGGGGTTTTTTCAGAAACAGAGGAACTGGTTTGGCGGCTTTTTTTTGTTTAACATATCTTCTTTTTTTGTTTGTTTAATTTTTCTTCTTTTTTGCGCCAGTTCTTCTTCTTTTTGTTTAATTTCTTTTCTTTTTTGTTTAATTTCTTCTTCTTTTTTGTTTAATTTCTCTTCTTTTTTATTTTATTTCTTCTTATTTTTTGTTTAATTTCTTCTTCTTTTTATTTAATTCTCCCGCATTCCATTTTTTTGGGAGTATTTTAGTTATTTTATTTTATTAGACTCTTCTACTATATTAATCAGTCACATGGCATATATAAGAGTCTTTGGTTATTAAATTATCATATAAAATAATAAATTTTAATTGCACCAAACTATATATGTGTATAAAAAATTAAAAAATAATTGCATTCATGTTTAAATTACAAAATATAAACTAAGTCCACAAATAACTTACAGCTTGTTTGGATAGTTGTACCTATTGTATTGTATCGTATTGTTACATTAAATACAATATTTTTTATTGTTATTAAACTTGTATCTTATCGTATCATTAAATATGTCGTTACATAACGACGAAATGTGCCACTTTATATAACGATCGATTTGGTGTGGTCGCGTCGTTACCTTGTATTTTTCTCTCAATTTCACCCTTCATTATTATTAAATGATTTTATTTTATCATTTACCCTACCTTTTACAATCAACTTCTTTTAATATTTTTTCTCTAATTTATAATATAACCAATTTATTTGATTATTCTTGAGATATTGTTGATCTTAGGTAAAGTTTTATTAATTTTGTTTTCAAAAAACACTTCCCGTTGGAGGAAATATCTTCATGTTTTTTTATGAGCAATATATTTTTTCATATAGGCATGTGAAATTAATAAGAATTAGTAAATCTTTTATTTCATTGAGTATATTTGTTAATTAGAATATTATTTTCTACTTGTAAAAGTTTTTCGTAGTATAGTTATTACAAAATTAGTCAAAAAATCAATATCGAGCCAATTATCTCAAGGTATTTACTGAATCCACTGTAAAGTGAAAATTCATCCAAGTTGAAGAGAATAGGAGGAATGAAGTGGAAAATTATTTAATTAAGTACATATCATTTATTTGTTATAGCTCAACACCCCTTATGAATTCAGGATTATACAAACCTCTCGTTAACCTTCTGTATATCCACTCGCGATTTAAAGTCATTTTTCAAACAAACTTTCTTTCCAGATAATGTAAAGGATTACAGTAGCATTATTGATTTCTAAACATCGTCAGATAGTAGTACAAAAAGAGTACTAATAATCAAATTAGGCCTCAAATCTCAATTATAATGAGCAAAAGCTTTCAACATATATCTATAATACACTGGATAAATTAGATTGATAGAAAATACTTACCACTTACCCGCCGAATATTGAATTGTGGAATTGCGAATATTCCAAACGATAACTTGTGAGAGACTGTTGTGAGATTATCTATCAGTTGGGAAGATAATGGAAAGGATTAGCCATACTGTGATCGTGGGTACAGAGAAGAAGCTAAAATGGCGCCAGTTCTCTGTAATTTTAGGAGAGTGGGGATGGTAGGCGGTATGTGCGACAAGGAGGCTTACTTGGAATGAAATCAGGAGCCTCCCACTTGGTCTTTAATTTTCCAACTATAGTGTTTTAAAAAACTGGAGTTTGAATTGCATACTTGATTACTCTTTCTACTCGATGATTTTCAAAATGGAAACGTTGTTTAAGTCTATTTTCCTGCTCCCTTTTCAAATTTGCGCAACACTTTCCTGCGATCTGAGTTTTATTGTTGGATTTTGGTGTTACTTATTTGTTGGCCATCGATGACCATTGTCCATATTCTCTTGTGTTGTCGATTATCAGCAGACTGTAAAGCAGAATTTGGTTGAGCTAAGGCAGCATTAGATATAGCATCAGTAGTTGTATATGAAGAATTGATCACATGGAACAATGTACTTTGATGAAACAATATATTTAGTCAGTTGTGTTATATCAAACTTTGGCATTGAATGAGCCTCTTTAGCTTGACAGTAGATTGATTAGTGGCAACAGTTAATGCAGCATTTTCATTTGACTTCTGTGCAAAATTGTAATAGTCTTTACAAAGATGAGCAGTAGTCGAGTTTGTCATTGAAAATTCTGTAGCATTCTTCAGTGAGGATTCTGTCGACAGCAAGTCTGGACCTTTTGTATAATTCTAAACAACTCTAATATTTGACATGGTCAGTGTACGCGCATATCGGCGTGGATAATAATACTCGTTCTAATATTAATTAGAAATAATTTCATTGCATATTCGAACATTAAGTAATTAGCTATAAATTATGTTTGGACCTAGTTTATATTTAATAATTAAAATATGAGTGCAATTAAAATTTTATTATTTTATACATATAGTTTGGTGCAATTAAAATTTATTATTTTGTATGATAATATAATAACCAAACGATACATGTATAATTCATGTGATTAGTTAGTATTAACATAGTTTTATTAAGAATCAAAAATAAAATTACGAAACTCAAATTAATATTTGAAGATTTTATGGATTTTAAATTTCTAACAATTAAGATTTTTTAAATAAGTCTACGCAAACAAATTAAAAGACAGAAAATAAGAGTAAGGAAAAAAAATATTTTGCCACCATATATATATATATATATATATATATATATATATATATATATATATATATATATATATATATATATATATATATATATATATATATATATATATATATATATATATATATATATATATATATATATATATATATATATATATATATATATATATATATATAATTAATGAAACACCAAATTAAAGTAATAATTCTCAAAGAAAATTACATCGAGTGTACCGCCTAATTAATTACCCCCAATTACATAAATTTCAGGTGCGCATAGAGGGTTGTATTCACTTCCTAGATACACCACCAAACAATGTGGTCGACCACATTGGAACAAGTAAGTCAGGTGCTATTTTGATGAAAATTGCAACATGGGCAGACAAGAAATCAAATGTTAATTAGGCAAATTCCAATGAGAGCGGTCAAACAAAAGCAGGCTGCTACAAATACGTCATCGAAATCCAACCGTTCAAAAAATAAAAGATGATTTTTGAATACCTTTTGAACAAAGTGGAGGACATAGAAGTACAACTTCAACATTATACAAGTTTGGAAAATAAGGGACAACAATCAATTGGTTACTATACATTTTACTCTACGACTTCATTAGTATCCTCAATTGTAATCTCATCACATAGTATGTTATAAACTCTGTGATGATCATAAAATATTTAGTCATGTCAAGTTCTTATTTTATGCATGCTTGTTAATAAGTGAGGTTGTCAAACCTCAATTAATAGGATTAGTACGGTAAGGATAGCCCGGTTTCAATACCGGTCTACTGTCCCTTATTTGAACTTTTCCTATTTGTTGTAATGTTATTTTCAATTATTAATAAAAAACTAGCCCTAGGCTCTTGCCTAGTGGATTAAAAAAAAAGATCTATTAATAAAATTTTCCAACCGATTAAGTATTAGTTGGCAAGTTTACTAACAGATACCAATCGGTTGGTAATTTACAAACGCATTTTAAATTAGTTGGTAAAATTAGCAACAAAATCTTTCTGTTGGTAAATAATTGGTTGGTAATTCGTTACTAATCTGTTAATAAATAATAATTCATTTTTTACAACATATTTAACAACGGATATGTACTCCGTTGGTAATATTACCAACGAAAAATATTTGTTGGTAATATTTGAGTTGGTAATCCATTAGTACGCAGTTGCTATATTAGCCGCCTATTTTTCCCGCCATATTTACCAACTGAATTATTTAGTTAGTAACATTTTGGTTGGCAATTCGTTAGAAATCTGTTACTAAATTATGAAAAATAAATTAGTTACCATTTGGTTAGCAATTTGTTGCTAATACACCAATAAATTCGGGGCGTTGGTAAAATCCGTAAGCAATTGGAGTTTTTTTTGTAGTGATATATATATATATATATATATATATATATATATATATATATATATATATATATATATATATATATATAGAGAGAGAGAGAGAGAGAGAGAGAGAGAGAGAGAGAGAGAGATAAAGAGAGAGATATTTTACATATGGGATCTCGTGACCAAAATCCTCTTTCCCCGTAATATCTTTTCTTTGTACTTTTTTTTTGGGGGTTTACATTTTACAAGATTGTGTCCGCTCCTATATATATTTAATTAGCGTTCTTTGTTGAAGTAGAGAGGCGCGAATTATTCGAGAAACATATAGCACGTAAAAGATTATACTTATTTACACTGGGAGTCTATATAATATTTTGTGTCATCTGTATATTACCTTAATTTAGACCAGCGTTATTAATTGACTTTGAACCCAGCAGCCAGATTGATCCGCCATCAGATAAGTTAAAAAGTGGCCGTGGTTCCTTTGTCGCACCATAAATGGAAAATAAGCTACTCAGCGCGTGGTCCTTATCCTTGATAATGAAAAAGAATTTATACCATTAGCATATAAGTTAAATCATACTCTATTTTTTGTCAGTAAATACTTATGGGTATTGGGTATTGGGTATTTTCATCAAACTATGTTAATTTTCTGATGAAGCGATCAAATAAGGTGAGAATACATATTAATTAACCATAATTAAGTGCTAAAAGTCGTTACAAAATATGTCATGTATCTGCTAGTTTTGTGTGAACACTGTTCGGGTCAAAAGTTATCAATATACTTTGTAATCTTGAAAACAATCAAAAGTAAATGAGGATAAATCGTAAATATAATAAGACCTAGAGATGAAAAAAGAAGTTGTTATTGTAGATTTGATAGTATAAAAAGGTAATATCAACTTGAGAGCAAGTATTCGTTAGAGATAGAGAGAGAATCCGAGAGTTGTATTATTCGATAATAATAATGATGCCTCTTACAATGTGAAGGTCTCCCTTATATAGTAGGACACCTTCCTCGAAATAATCAAAAAAGTACAAAAGTAGGTAGCGTCTTCTTAGTGAAGACGCTGAGTTTTAAACGACGTCGCCTTTGTCCCCACGTCCAAGTCTTACCCTTGCTTTAGCCGACGTATACGCTTTGGGCGTGCCCATCGGCATAGAGACAGTGAGGGTCAAATTTGACCCTATATAGTTAGTCCCTCTGTTCGTTGAAGATGAACGGTAGGCGTCTTCAATGGATGGAACTGCAAACCTCATCTTGGGAGAATTTAACCTTACCCTTGGGCGGCAACGTGAACGAGATGAAATGTATGACATTGTTTGAGCCGCTGACGCGTGGCTTCCTTTCCGGAATGATGTCATCGCTCGCATGCATTATTATTACACTTATTCCCGAGGCGATTCAGAGGATGATGTGTTGTTTTAGTTTCCCTCACCCATTTTGAATCATGCCTTTTCGATTTTCGTGCAACCTAACTGTATAAATAGGGGGAAAGGTTCAATCTGATTCATCTTTCGAAACTTTGGAAAATAGTTTTCGGCTTACTTCTTTGTCTTTCTCTCTTGTAACCATTATTTCGTGTGAGACTATTCCGCTTCTTTGAAGTCGTATTTCTTGTCGTTAGTACCTTATTTCTTAAATAGAACAACATGGAAAAATACCGTCAAGGTAGTAAAAAGACC
This sequence comes from Nicotiana benthamiana, assembly GCA_034376525.1. Classification (NCBI taxonomy): domain Eukaryota; kingdom Viridiplantae; phylum Streptophyta; class Magnoliopsida; order Solanales; family Solanaceae; genus Nicotiana; species Nicotiana benthamiana. The sequence goes on from CM067337.1 coordinate 8,393,375, forward strand.
AAAGACACCGCCCCATCTCGGGTTCCACCCTCATCTGGCGGCAAAGAGGAAGAAGTAGAAAAGACCCTCGCCCCCCTCGGTGGACAACGTGCTTCCAAAGGAAATGCACATTCGAAGAGATTTTGAAATGAGAAGCCTAGCTCTTCCCTGGGAACCTAGTGAATTATCGCAGCCCCATTTAGACAATCTTCGAGCGACACAGCACGTTCTAGGCCATGTGGAAATGGCTCCAATTGGAGTGGATTATGTCAATGTACGCAGGCCTGGATACTACACATTTTACGAGTATCTGGTTTTGATTGGTTATCGTCTCCTGACTTACCCTCTAGCAGAGGAGCTCTGTCACTCTTTCAACGCATGTCCGGCTCTGCTCACTCCTTACACCTTGAAGGTGTGCAGGATTCTGACCATGTACGTGGCCGAGGCTGAGTGTGAAGTCTCAATTTGTCATTTTTTACAGTTATTCATCACTGGTTACCTGAGGGGTATCATGTTGCACTTGAAGAGCCATGGGATGAAGGGCTTGGTAGTTAAGTATGACGACAAGACCAATCGTGGCTTCTGGCGCAGGTACTTTTACATCAGAACCGAGCACTTGGTGTCGAACCCTAATGGGTTCCCCGAAAGGTGGAACTCAGAATGTAAGTACCTTTGTGTGTGCAATTCATGATTGCATGCTGTTTTGACCATTCGACTACTGTGACTTCTCTTTTTTTTTTGTAGTGAGGACTTCTCCACCCCAATTTATCAATAATATTAAATCATGCGCGGAAAAGTTGATATCCTATGCGGAGGAGTGCCGTACCTGGGCCGCATTTCTTCAATATTATGGACCGTTAGGTAATTCTTTGGCTTTGGTTTGAAAGCTCCCTTAGGTGTTGTCACTTGAGTTACTCGTGTTGGCAGGTCGGAGCGCCCCTAAGAAGAAGAAGGTCGTAGTTACCTCGCCTAGGACAGAGACCGATTCTGATGGTGAAGATATACCCTGCGGCTCATTCAGTGATGACGATTACGTGGTTCCTCAGCAGGAGGTTACGCCTGTGACGGCATCCGTAGGTGAAAAAACTCCTTTGGACTATCCCTACAGCCTGTGGAGGAGACTTCGGAAGGTGAGGAGCAGCCAGAGTGAAAGAGATGACAGTTGATAATGGGTAAGGGGATAGAAAGTGAAGACGAGAGGGTTAGTGATCCTCGTCCAGAGCCGAGGCCATTTCTCATGGCTGGTGCTATCCGTTTGGGAAGGTCAGCTCCTCAAAGGAGAGTTGCCGCTAATGCCAGCCCAACCCATGTTCCGTCGGGCGGTTCGTCGGTCGCTATTGGAGAAGTGGGAGATGATGCTAAGAGGGCGGGCCCTGAGGCTACCCCTGGATATGTAGATTGTTTAACGACGGATCCGGCCCACGTGGGTATGACGACGGCTAGGTCCAACCCCCTAATTATGATCCCGGAAGGGTATAATTTGCTAGAAAATAGCGAGCAGGCCGCAGCGGATATGAACCTGTTATGTGCGGCTGCTGAGCGTGAAATGCTGAAGGGTGTTAGTGACAGGGATCTGTCTCGGATGGTCGCTGGTGCAGCCTTGCAGGTAGCTTTTACTTTTTCTTTGTGGGCCATGAGGGCGACTTTGATGAGTACTGACTCTTTCCTCTTTTTCCTTTCTTTTTTAGACTCTCATTTTGGAGGTGGAGAGGAGGTGGAGTGCGCAAAAGAAGGCGATCACTTTCAGCAAAATGGAAAAGAAATACTGACGATGTCGTGCCAAGCATCAGGCGTTGGCAGATATGCTTAAATAGGACTCGGAGGTTTGGGTGTTCGTGAGGGCGTTGAACAATTGGAGGATCAACTGAAATGGACGGTAGCTGAGCTGGAGGAGGTCAATGAGTAGCTGATGGCCGCTTTGACTCGGAACATTGAGTTGGAAACTCTTCTTCAATCGAAGGAAGAGGAGTTTGAGACTAGCCGTAGGGTAGTAGCGGAGGTTGTAGACCAGGGCCGCTGCGTTGACCGCCGAACTCGATTCCAGGGCGGGTGAGATGGAAGTCCTCAAGCAGACCGCTCCGCCAAGGTCTGATGATTATGCGCATTGTAAGGCGCATGAGATGTGGGTATACGCCGATGCCAGATTGGTCGTACTCCAGGAGTACTTGTCTGCGGTTGATCCATTGAGGTAGGTGTTCAGGAGCAACAACGTGTAGCCTGTGAAACCTGTGGGTATAGTTCTGACTCCCCAGACCGGACGGGCTATTACTTCGAAGACGTCAACCGTCTAGAATCCGGCTCTTAGATCTCTGCAACTGACCAACCGGGGGGCGGCAATGGACAAGATGGCAGTCACGCAGGGGGTGACAGGCGAAGCAGTCCCCTTTGGACTTGTTTATATTTTTTGTTTTATTGTATTTTGGAATATAATGTGGACCTTTTGTAATTATGATCGCCTTCAAATTACTTACTTTCCATGGTTAAGCTAGGTCGACCATTGACGGTGATGGCCTTGGCCGTATATGTGACTTCGACTGTTTTTGAATTACGTACTTGTCGTAGTCGAACTGGGTCGACGATCGATGACCTCAAAGGACTTGGCCAAAATAGTGTCGATGGCCTTAGCCATGTACGCAACTTCGACTATCGTCGAATTACTTGCTTGTCGTAGTTGAGCTGGGTCGATTTATCAACGATGATGGCCTTAGCCATAATACTGTTGATGTCCTTAGCCATGTACGTAACTTCGACTATCGTCGAATTACTTGCTTGTCGTAGTCAAGCTGGGTCGACTTATTGACAACAATGGCCTTAGCCATATGTGTGACTTTTGACTGTCGTCTTGCTTGCTGTAGTTAAACTGGGTCGACGATTGACGGCGATGGCCTTGGCAAAAATAGTGTCGATGGCCTTAGCTATGTATGTAACTTCGACAGTCATTGAATTACTTGCTTTTCGTAGTCGAGCTGGGTCGACTTATTAATGACGATGGTCTTAGCCATAATACTATCGACGGCCTTAGCCATGTACGTAGCTTCGACTGTCATCGAATTACTTGCTTGTCATAGTCGAGATGGGTCAACTTATTGACGACGATGACCTTAGCCATAATACTGTCGACGACCTTAGCCATGTACATAACTTCTACTGTCATCGAATTACTTACTTGTCATAGTCGAGCTGGGTAGACCTTATTGACGACAATGGCCTTAGCCATATAATTTCAATAGCCTTAGCCATATGTATGACTTTTACTGTCGTCGAATCACTTGCTTGCTGTAGTCGAAATAGGTCGACGATTCACGGCGATGGCCTTATCCATATAATTTTGATGGCCTTAGCCATATGTGTGACTTCGACAGACGCCGAATAACTTGCTTTCCGCAGTCGAACTAGGTCGATGATTGACGGCGATGGGCTTAGCCATATATCCGACTTCTACTGTCGTCGAATCAATTGCTTGTTTTAGTTGATTTGGGTCGATGATTGACGGCGATGGCCTTGGCTAGAATACAGTCGATGGCCTTAGCCATTTACACATTGGAGATGGCCTTAGCCGTTTACACATTGGAGATAGCCTTAGCCGTTTATACATTGGAGATCGTGGCCTTAGCCGCTTATACATTGATGATCGTAGCCTTAGCCGTTTATGCATTGGAGATTGTGGCCTTAGCATTTTACACATTGGAGATCGTGGCCTTAGCCATCTAAACATTGGAGATGGCCTTAGCCATTTTACACACTGGAGATGGCTTTAGCGGTTTACACATTGGAGATTATGCTAGTCGAGTCCCTTTATCATGTCGGCCTGGAGAGCATATAGAGAGTATGATATGATGAACTTGTTTCGCAAATATCTCCAGGTGTCCCCTCCGTCGCCTCGTTAAAAACCTCCCTGAAAAAACCAGTTGGGACAAAACTAGGGTAAGGGAAAATGAGTATGACTGGGGAGGCGCCTTTTAGAAATGTAAATACTTGAGGTGGGCGACGTTCCAATTGTTTTGAAGTGTTTTTCCATCCATTGTTTCCAATTGGAATTCTCATTTACTTACTGCTGCTGTGATTTTGTAGGGTCTGTCCCTGTTAGTGCCCAGTTTTCCTTCGCTTGGGTCTTTTGATGCAGTATTTTGGCTATGAGGACTTAGTCTCCCACTTTGAGCGGTCTTATCTTGGCTCTCTTGTCGTAGTACCTTTCAACCTGTTGTTTTTTAGCCACCATTCTTATGTGGGCCATTTCTCTTCTTTCCTTATCCTCATCGAGGTCTTGGAGTATGTTTATGTCATTCTTTGCTTTGCTGGTGTGTGAATACCTTAAGCTTGGTTCGTCGACTTCGACTAGAATAACCACGCCAGTTCCCTAGACCATATGGTACGGAGTTTCTCCTGTGATGGATTTGGGTATGGTCCGGTGAGCCCACAACACTTGTGGTAGTAGCTCGGGCCATAGCCCTTTGGCCTTATCGAGTTTCGTTTTCAATATGTTAGTATTCTTTTGATGGAAGACTCCGCTTGGATGTTGGCGATGGGGTGATATGGCATGGAGAGGATCCGCTTAATATGTCATTTGTCGAAGAACTCTGTCGTCTTCTGGCCGATGAACTATCGTCCGTTGTCAAAGCTGATTTCCTTGGGGATGCCGAAACGGCAAATGATATTCTTCCATATGAAGGCGATGACTTCCTGTTCATGTATTTGGGCGTACACATCTTCTTCCACCCACTTGCAGAAATAGTCAGTTAAAACTAATAGAATTCATATCTTTCCTCGTCCCGCTGGTAGGGAGCCAACTATGTCCATTTCCCACTTGGTGAAAGGCCATGGGAAGTGATTGAGTGGATGGGTTCTCCCGGTTGGTCTATCATGGGGGCATTCGCATTGGGCCAATAATAGCCAGCCTGCATTATGCAGCGCACGAGGGCGCAATTACGTGAGTGGGCGCCGAAGTTACCCTCGTGTACCTCTTTAAGTATTGGACTAGGCACTTGGCCAGGGGTCCACCGAGCGTCCTTTTGTAGAGCTCGTGGTTTATCAGGCAATACCGGGCGGCCTAGACGAGGAGCTTCTTTGCTTCTTTTTTTTTTGTTGAGTAGGAGTGTCCCATCCTACAAATAGGATACAAATTGGTTGCGCCTGTCCCAAGTCAAATTTAAGGAGAGTACCTAAGTGTGATCAATGGCTGAGTGGAAGAGGGTGACCACGCTTTCTTTGTTGAAGTTTTTAGTGGTTGCGTCCAATTTTGCATAACTGTCTACTTCAACATCTGGAGAGCTTGCATGATAATTCAGGCTTATGTAGGACGCTTCTCAATAGGAAGGTCGTTACTACGTTGTTGGTGTGGCACTGAAAATAGGGTCGGAGCTTCTGTGAAACTACGACCAATTCCAGAGCTAAATTTTCAAGGTGTGGATACTGTGTTTTGGCGTCCACTAAGGTTTTGCTAATATAGTAAATAGGAGATTGCATACCTTTATTTTCACGAACCAAGACTACGCTAATGACGACCTCAGATATGGCCAGATACACCAGAAGGGGCTCGCCTGGACTCGCTTTGGCCAATAGTGGTGGCGAAGATAGGTATGCTTTCAATTTTCTCAAGGCTTTGACGCAATCCTCGTTCAACCGTAACCCATTGTCCTTTCTCAACACATTGAAAAATTTATGGAACCTGTCGGAGGATCGTGAGATAACGTGGATAGGGTGGCTATTCACCCCGTCAGTTTTGTACCTGTTTTTTGCTGTTCAATATCTCAGGTATTGCATCTATCACCTTAATCTGATCTGGATTGACCTTGACGCCTCGTTGTGATACGAGAAATCCTAAGAATTTTCCTGAGGCCACGCCAAAAGCGCGTTTCACGGGGTTCAGCTTTATCTCGTACCTTCTCAATATCTCGAAGGCTTGTTTCAGATGGTCGATGTGGTCTTCTTTCCTTGACGACTTCACCATCATATCATCGATATAGACTTCTATGGTCTTATCGAGCTGCTCTTTGAACATTTTGGTAACCAGTCTTTTGTACTTAGCCCCTGCATTTTTTAGCCCGAATGGTATTACCTTGAAACAATATATCCATTGGTGGGTGATGAAAGTCGTCTTCTCCTGGTCTTCTTAGGCCATCATGATTTGATTGTAGCCGGAGTAAGCATCTAAGAAGCTCAGCAGTTTATGTCCTGCGGTGGCGTCGATCGGTTGGTCGATATGGGGTAGCGGGAATGAATCTTTTGGACATGCCTTGTTCAAGTCCACACACATTCTCCACTTCCCATTTTTATTTTTGACCATGACCACATTGGCGACCCATTGGGGGTATTTCGATTCTCTGATGAAGTCATTGGCTAGTAACTTATCTATCTCTTCACTGACCACTTCATTGATAGTGACATTGAATTTCTTTTTCATCTGCCGCACGGATGGATGTAATGGATCTACATTCAGCTTGTGGGAAGAAAGTCTTGAGGGATTCCCGGCATATCTAAAGGGGAAAAAATAAATAAATTTGCATGGTTAGTTAGGAATTCATGATACTTACTTGGTTTGGCGAGGCCGTGCCCGATGTAGGCTTTCTTTGTAAGGTCGGTGTCGTCCAATTGGATTGAGTCGAGATCTTTGACTGTCGCTTTATAAGCCTCTACGACATCGGGGTCATTAATGGCGTCTGTTGTCGGGTCGACCTTGGTCCTTACATAGCTAATTTCTATGACTTAACACTCGCCCGTTTTAGCTGTTTGGTATGGGCGCAATCTTGAGCTATTTTATAGCATTCCTGTGCGGTGCGCACCTCGCCTAAAATGCTGAATACTCCCCATGGGGCAAGGAATTTGATCACTTGGTAAAAGCTTAAAGGGACCACTTGCATGGCATGTATCCATGGGCATCCTATGATGGCATCGTACGCTGTTTCCTGATTCATCACGTGGAAAGTTGTTTCCAGCATGAATCCTTTTCCTAAAACGGAAAATGATATTTCTCCGAAAGTCTATTCCACTACATTATTAAAACCAGGTAGTGTTATGCAACGCTGTCTTATCTTATCCTCAAATGCCATTTGTACGAGGACCCTTAGATGGATAATACAGGAGCCACTTCCGTCGTCAACAATGATTCTTTTAACATCCGTATATGTGATACGTAAAGGGATAACTAAATCATCGTAATGAGGGAAAGACAAACCGTCGGTATTGGACTTATTTGAGGTAATATTATCTTCGAAGCCTTCATACCGTTCATGGGCAATGGTTCGCTTCAATTTATGCGTGGTGGTGAACTTGACGTGATTGATTGTTGAGTCACCGCTGTCTCCGACGATCATATTTATTGTACGCGCTGGGGAGGGTGGCTTTGGCGGCCCATGGAGTTGTTCCCGTCCGTGTGGAAATTTGGTTTATCCTTTGTCATTGAGTAGTTCCCTCAGGTATCCCTGGTTCAGCATCCTGACCACCTTTGCCATAGGCATATACAGTCTTCGATTTTGTGCCCTCGTTCCTGATTGAACTCACATAGGACATTTGATTTTCTTGTGGTAGGGTCTAATTTCATCTTCATCGGCTACTTAACCTTGGTGCCTAGTTTCTCCAGTGCGTACACTATTTCTGAAGGAGACACGCAAAAGTTATGGGCAGATAATAAAGGAGGCATACCTCTTTCATTTCGGAGTGGAGCGAGATGTTGCAGTAGTGCATCTGTGTTCCTTGGTGGTGGTGGATGGGAAGATCTGACGTAGGGCTGGTGCCTTTCTTTATTGAGATATGGGATTTTATCCCGCCGTCCCTTGTTGCGTCGATCCTCCTGATTTCTGGGTGCATCGTTGTTAACCGTTGGGTAGCCCATTAAGATCGTCCTCGTCCGCTCGTACCTCAGCATAATAGGCGTTGTGGATTTCCTCCCATGTGGTAGGGGGATATTTCATGAGGCGACTTAGTAGCTTCTTAGTCTCCCTTGAACCGTCTCTATTTATCCCATTCTGGAAAGCGGTTCTGACACGTTTGGCTGGCTCATCCTTACCCTGTTAAACTTGGCTAGGAAGTCCTTGAGTACCTCTCCTACAGTTTGCCTGACGACGAAGATATCGTTGAGCCTTGCTTCCGCTTTCTTTGCTCCGACATGGGCGGTGACGAACTTGTCCGTCATTTCCTCTAACATAGAAGTCTTAGCTGGTAGCTGAGAGTACCACGTTAGGGCTCCTACTGTCAGCATCTCACCAAACATCTTCAGCAGCACGGATGGTATTGTTCCTTTGAAAGGTCTTTTCCCTTCACAGCAGTGACGTAGTGGATTAGATGATCTTCGGGATCTGTGGTTCCGTCATATACCCTTAGGCAGGGTGGCATCTTGAAGGTTTTTGCGATAGAGTGAGGGGCATCTTCTTCGGTGTATAGTTGTTCAACGAAACTTCCCACGTCGCGTTTTGGTAACAACTTGGGAGCACATGTGATCTTGTCTACTCTCTCCTTATGTTCTTTCATTTGGTCGCGAAGTGCCTTGTTTTCATTTTCCATTTCTTCAATCTTCTTAAGGATGGTTGTGAGTGTGCCATCGTTCGTTTGTACATCGATGTGCCCGTTATTTGCTCGTACAACCTCGAGTTCACCCATGGCGGCAATGTGCCTACCGTTGGTATACACTCGACGTTACTTTGCGGTGACTTCTCAGCCAAGCCACTTAGAGTACTTGTTAGTCATTCTTCTAGTAGCTTCTTGACCACCGAGGGTGCTTCCTTAGCCGCAGATGTGGAAGCTCCTTTTTCATGCATGATCGTCAGATCTTCAGATGAGGAAGGTGAGATCTCTGCACCTGGTGTGATGCTAGGAGTTGCATTGAAGATTCCCTCGTCACCGGCCTCGTTGAGAGGGCCAAGGAGATTGACTGTGATACCCACTATTGTTTTCATTCTTGTGTTATTTTTGGCCATCTTTTATTTTTGTGTGGTGTAGAGAATGGTAGTTGGTTGTTCTCTAGGTGGATACTGTGATTTTGATTCTCAAAATTCCCACAGCGGGGCCAAATTGTTTGGCCCGAAAGTTATCAATATACTTTGTAAGCTTGAAAACAATCAAAAGTAAATGAGGGTAAATCGTAACAAAATATAATAAGACCTAGAGATGAAAAAGGAAGTTGTTGTAGATCTGATTGTATAAAAATGTAATATCAACTTGAGAGCAAGTATTCGTTAGAGATAGAGATAGAGAAAGAATCAGAGAGTTGTATTATCCGATAATAATAATGATGCTCCTTTTACAATGTGAAGGTCTCCCTTATATAGTAGAGAAATAATAAAAAAAGTACAAAAGTAGGTAGCGTCTTCTTAGTGAAGACGTTAAGTTTTAAACGACGTCGCTTTTATCCCCATGTCCAAGTCGTACCCTCGCTTTAATCGACGTATATTCTCTGAGTATACCCATCGACTTATAGACGTTGAGGGTCAAATTTGACCCTATACAAACACTGTAAGTAAATGATCTCTAATGAGATTGTGCGAGATTAATTTGACATATATGTGACTTTGACATTTTAGAAGCATCAACTTTAGAATGGTGCCATTCTATTATATTTAACAGTTTTTCCTATCCTTTTGTCATGGATGGCACTATTTTCGCCCCAAAACAAGCTCAAAACAGCTCCAAAATGCTTCCGGAACAGTCCGGAATACCCCGGAAGGTCCTGGAAGACTCTAGAAGGCTCTAGAAGACTCTAGAAGACTCTAGAAAACTCTAGAACACTCTAGAAGACTCTAGAAAAATCTAGAAGACTCTAGAAGACTCTAGAAGACTCTAGAACACTCTAGAACACTCTAGAAGACTCTAGAATTGTGCAGATTGTTGAAGACAAGCCTAGAATCATGTGGAGGCTTCTAGGGGGCAGCAACCTTGTGTAAATATCTTAGATATTCATTTAGGAAGATTCTAGATACTTAGGAAAAGTCTAGACATTTAGGTAGCCGACTATAAATAGGCACCTAAGGCATTCATTTGGAATCAAGCAAGAAAGCAAGCAATCAAGCAAAGTTGTAAAGCATCCAAAGCATTGTAAAGCTCTCAAGTTCTCTTAATAAAAGAGTTCTTTCTTCCAACTACTAGTTTCCTTCGCCAAGTTTCTACAAGCTTAGTCTTTCTTAAGTTCTACTAAGCATCCGGGTAGGCTGACTAGCTAACTTTGGCATTGAAAGTTCGCTAGGCCGGACAGATCGTTGTGTTTGAGTTACGGTCTCGTCACAATTGGTATCAGAGCATCAGGTTCGTTGGAACATCTAAGGGAGTATGGAAGGCAGCAGTGAAATCACCCGAACCGAAAGGGACAAATCTAAGGGCCAAAGGTCTCGCTCCAGGGACGCCATGGGGGAGTTGGAGACAAGGCTGGCCAAGGTGGAGTTGGCCATTGCCGATGGGCAGGACAAGTTCATGGAGGCCGACCAAAGGTTCGAGGGGGTCGAACAAAGGGTCGAGGAGGGCCTAGACGGTTTGCGGGAGGAGATGCAGTCCGCCGTGAATCAAGTCCTGGCACAATATCTTCAGGCGGTGGAGGAGAAACACCAGGCCGAGATTTCGCTCATGCGGGAAGAGCTAGGGAGGCTTTCACATGAGCTGGAGAGCACCAAGGAGGAGCTCAGCTTGTGCAAAAGGGCTCTTGCACAAGGCACTGCCACTACGTCCGAGGTAAGGACTACCCCTTCCAAAATAGATGTTCCCCGACCCAAATACTTCAAAGGGTCTAGAAGCGCGAGGGAACTAGACAACTTTGTTTGGAGCATGGAGCAATACTTTAGGGCTCTCGACATGCAAGACGAGGCTCTAAAGGTAAGCATGGGTAGTCTTTTCCTCGAGGACACCGCAATGGTTTGGTGGAGGAGAAGACAAAGCGACATAGAGAAAGGCACCTGCTCTATCAAAACTTGGGCAGATTTCAAGGCAGAACTCAAGAAGCAGTTCTACCCAAGCAACGTCGAGGAGGAAGCTCGTGGCAAGCTAAGGCGTTTGCAGCACAAAGGAACCATCCGGGAGTACGTCAAAGAGTTCACAGAGGTACTTCTCGAAATCCCTGACTACCCTGATAAAGAAGCTTTCTTTGCCTTCATGGACGGGTTGCAGCAGTGGGCAAGGCTTGAAATCCAACGCCGTGGTGGCCAAGACTTGACCACTGCCATATCCATTGCCGAGTCCCTTATTGAGTTTAGGAAAGTGGAGAAACCTAAACCCAAGGACAAGGGCGGCAAGGGAAAGAGTGGGGGAGACCCGCCTAAGGGCAAGGAGGCGTCAGAAAGGGCCAAGGGACGTAGAGATTTCCCTCCTAAACCTATCCGATGTTTCTATTGTGATGGACCGCACTATGCAAGGGAGTGCCCCAAAAAGAGTAAGCTTTCTGCTTTAATCGAGGATCGCGAACAGGAGGAAGCAAAGATTGGGGCCATGCGGCTTCTAAGCTCAATTCAGGCAAAAGTTGAGGTGCCCAAGAATGAGAAAAAAGGGAGGTTGTTTGCCGAGGCCAAGATTGGGGAGCATACCGTGAAGGCATTAGTTGACACGGGAGCCGACAGCAACTTCCTCACTTTCCAGCAGGCTAAGAAGATGGGCATCCGGTACGAGACAAGCCGAGGTTGGCTCAAGGGCGTTAATGCTGCACCAACAGAAACCTTTGGAGTTGCCCGCAATGTGCCGGTTCACTTAGGCAATTGGCACGGCCACATAAACTTCTCGATCGTGACCATGGATGATTATCCACTCGTCTTGGGTATTGAGTTCATGGACAGGGTCAAGGCCGTCCCAATTCCCTTTGCGAACTCCTTATGCATCTTGGAGGAGGGCAACACCCATCTAGTTCCACTAGAGCGGGAAACCCGACTCCAAGGAAGACAAATTTCAGCCATGCAACTCTCAAAGGGCATCAAGAAGGAAGAGCCAACCTACCTTGTTGCCTTAAAGGAAGAAGCTGTCATTCCTACAACCGAGTCCATGCCACCCAAGGTCCAGCACGTTTTGGAGGAGTTCCAAGACGTCATGCCACCGGAGCTACCAAAGAGGTTACCACCTAAAAGGGAGGTGGATCATAAGATAGAGCTGGAACCAGGTGCCACCCCGCCAGCTGCCGTGCCTTATAGGATGGCGCCTCCGGAGCTTGAGGAATTACGGAGGCAACTGAAAGAGTTGATGGACATGGGCTATATTCGTCCATCAAAAGCACCTTATGGAGCGCCGGTATTGTTCCAGAAGAAGCACGACGGGTCACTTCGACTTTGCATTGACTACCGGGCGCTTAACAAGATCACGGCCAAGAATAAGTACCCGATACCACTCATTGCCGACTTGTTCGATCAGCTTGGGCAAGCTCGTTGGTTCACCAAGATGGATTTGCGATCGGGGTACTACCAGGTCCGCATTGCGGAGGGAGACGAGCCTAAGACAGCATGCGTCACAAGGTACGGCTCATATGAATTCCTTGTGATGCCTTTCGGACTCACCAATGCGCCTGCAACGTTTTGCACCCTCATGAACCGAGTCCTACAACCTTTCTTAGACAAGTTCGTCGTGGTGTACTTGGACGACATTGTCATCTGTAGCAACACACTGGAGGATCATGTAAATCATCTAAGACAAGTCTTCAAAGTACTCCGCACGAACGAGCTTTATGTCAAGAAGGAGAAATGCGCATTTGCTCGACGAGAAGTCTCCTTCTTAGGACACATTGTTGGTGAGGGAAAGCTACGGATGGATGAGTCCAAGATTCGGGCTATACAGGATTGGGAGCCGCCGAAGAAAGTTCCAGAACTTCGGTCTTTCCTTGGTTTGGCTAACTACTATCGGAAGTTCATCAAAGGCTACTCTTCCATCGCCGCGCCACTCACAGATCTACTGAAGAAAAACCGGACCTGGGAGTGGACTGATAAGGCCCAACAAGCATTTGAGGAGTTAAAGGCCGCCGTGATCAAGGAGCCGGTATTGGTTTTGCCCGACCATACCAAGGCTTTCGAGGTGCAGACGGACGCCTCTGACTTTGCCCTGGGAGGCGTCCTAATGCAAGAAGGGCACCCTGTGGCTTACGAAAGTCGTAAGCTGAATGATGCAGAGAAACGCTACACAGTCCAAGAGAAAGAGATGACTGCTGTAGTGCATTGTTTACGGACGTGGAGACATTATCTCCTGGGCAGCAAGTTCATCGTGAGGACGGATAATGTTGCCACCAGTTACTTCCTTAAGCAGAAGAAGCTTACACCAAAACAAATTCGGTGGCAAGCTTTCTTAGCAGAATTTGATTTCGTGATGGAGTACAAGCCGGGCAAGGGAAATGTTGTGGCCGACGCACTAAGCAGAAAGGCCGAACTTGCCTCCATCACAAGCCCAAATTTCCCTATAGTGGATCGCATCAAGGAGGGGCTGGAACATGACCCACAAGCCAAAAATTTGTTGGGATTGGCACGTCAAGGGAAGACACGCCAGTTTTGGCTAGAGGACGGGCTGCTCCTCACCAAGGGAAATAGGGTTTACGTACCGAAATGGGGAAGCTTAAGGAAGGAAATCCTCCGAGAAAGTCATGACTCCAGATGGGCGGGCCATCCCGGAGTCCGAAGGACGATGGCGCTGATCGAGCGAGCATACTTTTGGCCCCAAATGCGGGATGACATAGAGCTATACGTAAAAACTTGTCTTGTGTGCCAGCAAGACAAGGTTGAACAACGCTCACCCGCGGGTCTTTTGGAGCCTTTGCCTATTGCGGAGAGGCCATAGGAAAGCATTTCCATGGACTTCATCACATCTTTACCCAAGTCCGAAGGCTGCAGCAACATAATGGTTGTAGTGGACCGCTTCAGCAAATATGGCGTATTCATTCCCGGTCCAACAAAGCTTACTGCCGAGGACGCTGCTCGATTATTTTTCAAGTATGTGGTGAAGTATTGGGGCATTCCAAAGACCATTATCAGCGACCGGGACCCCCGCTTCACGGGAAGGTTCTGGATGGAGCTCTTTAAAATAATGGGGTCCGAGCTCAACTTCTCTACAGCCTTTCACCCTCAAACTGATGGGCAAACGGAACGGGTGAATGCTTTGCTGGAGCTATATCTTCGCCACTTTGTCAGCGCCAACCAGAAAGATTGGGCCAAGTTATTGGACATTGCCCAATTTTCTTATAATCTGCAAAAGAGCGAGTCAACAGGGGCAAGTCCGTTCGAGATAGCAACAGGACAACAACCGATGACGCCACAAACTTTGGCCATTGGTTACAAAGGGCCCAATCCGTCAGCATACAAGTTTGCCAAAGGCTGGCACGAAAAGGCAGACTTGGCAAAAGCCTACTTAGCAAAGGCGGCACAGAAAATGAAGAAATGGGCAGATGCTAAGAGGCGTCACTTGGAGTTGGAGCAAGGAGACTTGGTCATGGTAAAACTCCTTCCTCACCAGCGTCGAAGATCCGGCCAGGTGCATAAAGGGCTAGTAAGGCGCTACGAGGGACCGTTTCCAGTAGAGAAACGCATTGGCAAACTAGCCTATCGCTTGACTCTTCCATCACATTTAGAAATGCATCCGGTCTTCCATGTGAGTCTTTTGAAACCATATCATCAAGACAAGGAAGATCTAAGCCGAGGAGAGTCTAAACGAGCACCAACAGCCATCACAACGGTGCCAGAGAAAGAAGCAGAAGAGATCCTTGCGCACCGTATCATTCCAAGACGGGGGACTCACCCAAGCTACATTGAATACTTTGTCAAGTGGAAAGGGTCTCCTGACAGCGAGGCGAGCTGGGAGCATGAGCTAACTTTGTGGAATCTCCAAGACCTCATCCAGGCTTACAAGGAGCACGCGCCGAGGTCGTCGCGAGATTGAGCGTGGGAGAATGTCATGGATGGCACTATTTTCGCCCCAAAACAAGCTCAAAACAGCTCCAAAATGCTTCCGGAACAGTCCGGAATACCCCGGAAGGTCCTGGAAGACTCTAGAAGGCTCTAGAAGACTCTAGAAGACTCTAGAAAACTCTAGAACACTCTAGAACACTCTAGAAGACTCTAGAAAAATCTAGAAGACTCTAGAAGACTCTAGAAGACTCTAGAAGACTCTAGAACACTCTAGAACACTCTAGAAGACTCTAGAATTGTGCAGATTGTTGAAGACAAGCCTAGAATCATGTGGAGGCTTCTAGGGGGCAGCAACCTTGTGTAAATATCTTAGATATTCATTTAGGAAGATTCTAGATACTTAGGAAAAGTCTAGACATTTAGGTAGCCGACTATAAATAGGCACCTAAGGCATTCATTTGGAATCAAGCAAGAAAGCAAGCAATCAAGCAAAGTTGTAAAGCATCCAAAGCATTGTAAAGCTCTCAAGTTCTCTTAATAAAAGAGTTCTTTCTTCCAACTACTAGTTTCCTTCGCCAAGTTTCTACAAGCTTAATCTTTCTTAAGTTCTACTAAGCATCCGGGTAGGCTGACTAGCTAACTTTGGCATTGAAAGTTCGCTAGGCCGGATAGATCGTTGTGTTTGAGTTACGGTCTCGTCACACTTTGATGACAACCGTCGAATACATGAAGATTTTGGTTGAATCATCTCTGCCATGATTGATAGGAATTATTGATTCACATGATGATGGCACAGTAGTCCTTTGTCTTTTTGTTTTTGTTATCTTTTGGATTATGATAGAAAGATTTTATCTTATCTAATAAACAAACATGAAATATATACTAGTATTATAATAAATAACATATTATATTGGACGTCTACTCATTTTCCATAATCTTCATCTCAAATGCTTAATGACATATTCGATGACATATTTTGTATGTTCAATGGCATATTCTATGACATATTTTCTTTACTTTTTATGCCTATATAAAGGCCTTGTAATAGATAGGAAAGGACATACAATTGAAGAAGAAAATCTCTTCATTCTCTCTATCTATTTTTCTTGTTCTTGTTTCACTAAGTTGCTTATATATTTTGTTCATGTTTTACTAAATTGCTTTCATTTTATAACACGTTATCAGCACGAGTCTCTAACCATCACGGTAAGTTATCTTCTTTTAAAGTTCTCGACTTTGATTTAAAATTATCGGGTACAACATGTTTCTTTTTTTTTTGGTAAGAATAATGATATGTTTTGTTGGATACTTAGTTTTTCTCAATTATGTTTCTAAACAAAAATAAAATAGAAAGAGAAAGATACTCATACTTCACCATGATCTCTTTATTTATGAATAAAGATGTAACGATTTAATAAATTGCTTCTTAATTGATTTGCAATATTAAAATATAAATAGAAGTAATCAACAATAGACTTAGATAACAATAATATTTTCTTGACAGTAGTACGTATCCAAAATATGAATATAAATAATATTTGCATCATTAAAATATTACATCCTACTTTGACTAAATCCAAGAAGTTTTTATTGATTATTCATTTTATTCTTTGTAGAAATAAAACATGTTAGTAATAATGAGGTTACTTGAAATTGTTTTTGTTTTCAAGTCTATTTTCTTATTGAATTCATGTATATCTAGTTACATGCTTAAGTACTTGGGTACACCTAAAATAATGTGTGATTATACATTATTGTGCCGTATAACATGATATACTACACTAGCTACATTTAACTATTTATTTTGAAAAGCTTACATACTGAATATTAGTACACATGGAGATACTATGTTGTTTTAAGCAATCCACTAGGCAGAGCCTAGGGCTAGATTTTTATTAGTAGTAGAAAAGAAAATTACAACAGCAAATAGGCAGAAAACAGATAAGGGAATCGATCTCACCGGAGTTGTTATCCTAACACAACCGGTCTAACCTTATCGTATTCTTCCTATTGAGGCATCTAAAACCTGATTACAACCACGTCCTGTAAGGACTAACATCTATGATCATCACAGAGTGTTGTATCAAAACTCTATGATGTAAATAGTACGATGACATAAGAGTTTGGAAACTAATGTGATGGGAATTTTTGCTCGACTGGATTATGAAACAGGGAATCAAGCGACTTGTTTTTGTTTTGCAGCTCTCGTTGGGAGCTTCCTCGTTTTTTGATTCTGTACATGGGTTGATAAATCAGAGTCGTTTTGACGAAACGCTGGAAGTCGATTCCACGAATGACTTATTTGTGCATTATATGCTGCAAATATGTCTGTATTCTGTGATGTAATATCAAGAGTTAGTGCTTTGTTGGCCATCGTCCATTGTCCATCTTCACTTGATTGTTGTCGAGTATCTGTTGGTTGTTGAGTTAATACATAGACCTTACTGGATGGTCTCCTTTGGTTTGCGACTTCAACTAAGTTTTTATCTGCTGACTCATTCTGTTCTAACTTTGACGTCGTTGTATTTGAAATTACTGTTTTTGTTCTTGGGACAAATAGTGGAGCGTTACAGTTCATATTTCTGTTTGGAGTTGATGTTTGTTGCAGAAGAGTATGATAGTTCTTTATTGCAGATTTCCCTTGACATTTTTGCTTGATTGGATCTTCAGAGACTTCTCCAGAATTATTTTGATCACACTCTTGGTCTTTTTCTGACAAAAGTGTTAACTTATCTGTGTGCTTAATGTTACCAATCTGTAATTTTTCTTCCAAAAGTTCTCCTTCATCATCATTGGAATTGGCAATTGTTGAGAAGGAGTTTGAAGTTGAGGGTATGGATGGGTTGTTTCCTGCAAAGTGATTTTTATTTTTGGATTTTGGAGTTACTGCTTTATTGGCCATCGACCATTGTCCATTTTCCTGTCGATTATCTGTAGGCTGTACAACAACAGTTTCTTTAGATAAGGCATCATTATTGACAGCATCAGCAGAAGCAGCTATAGCTATATGAAATGTTGTTCTGTGAATTTTTGTATTGACTGCTTCATGATTGTCAAGCTGTGATTCAGCTTGATCAATAGAAATTTGCCTATAAAGTGATGGTTCATTTTGTACTGTCCCTTTGTCTGTGTTGGTATCCTATGTAGTAGTTAAAGCATTCGATGACTGTGTCAATGAACTAGATGATGGCATTATACAAACCTGTGCATTGTTATCATTTGGTGTCACAGGAGGTAGTGCAGCGGTTGGTTGATCCACAGAATGCTGTACCATTTGATGCTTGTCGATAGCTGATATTAGGCAAGTCTGGGCAGTAACAACTTTTGGTAAAATTTCTGCAGCTGTAGCAGCAGGGAAAATGCTTTGTTGCTGCTGCACATTACACTTGAAATGATTTTCATCATTTTCATCTGATTGATCAGCCGGTGCAAAGGAGTCGATACCATCTGGAGTTGTCTCATTCATGGGCTGAACTGGAAAAGCAATATGCGAGGCCTCTAAATTATCATCCACTACAACAGGTTTCGATAGTAGATGTTGATCTGCAGCATTCCTATCCATCACAGAAGTTTGAGAAGTTTTTACATCACCATTTTGTATCGTAACATCTTTTACAATGCCCTGATTTGTTGGAGAATGAAAATGACCAGAATTGGTTATCACCACTGCATTCTGCTGTTCATTCCCTGCTTCAGCCAAAAGTGCATTGTGTTGCGCAATTTTTATTAATTCGTCTCTTGAATCACAACCTTTCTCTTCTATTCCTTAGCTTGTTGATCAGCTCGTTTACTGACTTGTGATGTCACTGAAGGCTTATTTGACATTTTCTTTTCAGTTAACATAATTGATGTCAGCTGCAATGTAACAGTAGATTTCTCTGTACACTGCTGGATATGAACTGCTTTCTGGCTTGGGAGTGAGACTGCAGCTGTATAATTTAAAACAGACTCAGTCTGTTGGGCAGTAGCAACATTCTCAGAAATTGAGACCACTTCAGCTCGTCGACCTGCACTAAGCTCATTCAGAAATTCCCTGGCATCACATCCAGAATTATCCAATCTGCCCCGACTTTCAGATTCAGTTACATGAACTGCTTTTTCATTAAGATCTTCCGTATTCCAACGACAAGATTTTACATCATGACCTTGATGATTACAATAAGTGCAATATTTTGGAAGATTATCGATAACGATCTGCTGGTCATATTCAAGCAATTTTCCAGATTTTATATCAAGAATCTTGATCTTGATTCTCTTCGGATGTTTGTCGAGTAAGTTAATCAAGACTTTAACTCGTGCCGTGCTAGGTCGCGTTCAATATTTAGTAGCCTTATCTACAGCAAGAGGTTTCCCAACAGCAGATGCAATGGTAGTGACTTTCTTGCGAAAAAGTTTGCTGGCAGATCTGGGAATGAAATCCAAACGACTGCTTTTGACGTTTCTTCGCGAGGGTTAAATCCCATAGTCCATGGGAATGTCCTAAAGAAGAACTCGTCTCCTTTCGACTGAACATAACCAGATGTTCTTGATACGACATTAGCAAAATCTTCAAATAAATCGAATCTTACCAGAATATGTCGATATTCTAACTGTCCAACGTTACAATTACCTTTGACGTCGAAATGCTTCGGCAAGATCTGTCTCAAATCTTGAAGCGCAGGTTTTCCGTATGAAAATTTGATTACAATAGCTTGATGAAGACCTTCCTCCCTGGTGAATTGATTTACTTCGTCTACTGTAAATTCAACAGTAGGTGTTCCATTTTTGAAAGAAACTGGACAAAGTTCTAGTTTCGAAACTGGCTCGGCAGAATGATTTTCATTTAGTAACGAAGCAAAACTTGGTTTGTCGCCTATATAAGATTGATTTGCAGTTTTGTTTTGAGGATCCTCTCCCACATCAAAAAGCTGTGGAGAGTACGCATCTTCCATCGATGCTTTATATATCAGCCGCAATCGATCACAAACATGGTAGCGATCGAATGTTTAAAGCCAAAAAAAACTGATGCTACAGTAAATCGCAGATCTTAGATTTAAGATGTAGGCAAATTGTTTGTGAATTAGAGGAAAATTTCAATTGGAAAATGATCCCAAAGAGAAGGAGATCAAGTGACGCAAATTATGTGACAATCCGCCGTCGAAATCCGGTAATCCGCACGATGAACAGTAACGGAATGCACTGTTCACGCACAGAGGAATGCATTGTTCTAGTGATTTAATCCTCACACATGGAGATACTATGTAGGTATAGATTTTATGATATTAAATATTTTTATATTCTTTAGGTGCACATATAATTCATTTATATGGTCAATCTAGAAAAGTAACAATACTAGTTATGTAGCATGTCAAATCACTTAGCCAAATTATTAATAAAATTGCTTGATAAAGATCTTAGTGCAATAAGTGTATTCATATTAGCCGGTATTTTCCTACACGTATTTAGTACACTTTAAATCATGCTAATTAACTTGAATATTTAATGATGCATGAACTAACTAGACATACAAGATTAAGTATGGATATCTCACAAAACAAACTTGGATCAAAATTCAATTGTAAAAATATTTGTTTAATTGAATCATGTACCACATATACAATGTTCAAAGAGAAGAAATATTTCTCTCATTTAAGTATATGTAAGGCAGATGTTACTACAATTTCTGGTAGTAGTAAGTTAATTGAAGGCCCTGGAAGAGCTACTATAACTCTGCCTAAAGGAACAATATTTATCATAGAGAATGCAATGTTCTCCTCCAAGTCCAAGAGGAACTTGTTGAGTTTTAAAGATAGCAGTCAAAATGGATATCATATTGAGACAATAGATGAGAATAATCTTGAATATCTCATCATTATAAAGAATGTCTCTAGCCAAAAGAGGGTTATTGAGAAGTTCCCATCTTTATCTTATGGCCTGTATTGGACAAGAATTAGTGCAATTGAGGCACATTCTACCGTAAACCAAAAGGTTACTGATTCCAATACTTTCGTACTTTGGCATGATCGATTGGGACATCCTGGATCAATTATGATGAGACGGATTATAGAAAACTCAAATGGACATCCATTTAAGAATTTAAATATTCTTTTAAATAATGAATTTTTCTTGCACTTCTTGTTATCAAGGCAAGTTAATTAGTAGACCATCACCAACAAAGGTTGGAATTGAGTCACCTGCATTTTTGAAACGTATACAAGGGGACATTTGTGGACCTATTCACCCACCTAGTGGGTCGTTTAGATATTTTATGGTCTTAATAGACGCATCTTCTAGATGGTCTCATGTGTGCCTATAGTCATCTCGCAACCTTGCGTTTGCAAAATTAATGGCACTAATAGTTCGATTACGGGCACCATTTCCCGGTATTCCAATTAAGTCTATTAGACTAGATAATGCTGTTGAGTTTTCATCCCAAGCATTTAATGATTATTGCTTAACAATCGGGATAAAAGTGGAACATCCTGTAGCTCATGTTCACACTAAAAATGGTCTTGGAGAGTCTTTAATTAAACGTCTGCAGTTGATAGCAAGACCATTACTCATGAAAACGAGGCTGCCCACTTCGGTTTAGGGTCACGCCATTTTGCATGCAGAAATGCTAGTTCGTCTCAAACCGATAAATTATCACAAATATTCTCCATTGCAATTAATTTTGGGTCATGAACCTAATATATCCCATTTAAGAATATTTGGATGCGCAGTATATGTGCCTATAGCACCACAATATCGCACCAAAAATGAGTCCGCAAAGAAGGTTAGGAATATATGTTGGGTTTGAATCGCCCTCCATTATTCGCTACCTCTAAACATTGACAGGGGATTTGTTCACTGCACGATTTGTAGACTGTCGATTCGATGAGACACTTCTCCAAAACCAAACCGGAAATTATATGGAAAAATCCATCATTATCTCATCTTGATCCACGTGCCTCTATTTTTGAAAAAGAGGTGCAAAAGATTATTCATTTGCAAAGAATAGCAAATCAAATGCCAGACGCATTTACGGATTTGAAAAGGATAACAAAATTACATATCCCCGCAGATAATGTGATAACAGTATGTGATAAGTCTGAAAGAAGACAAAATTATTACTGTGAAGGTATCAATGGATATGGACGTGGCAATAGATGAAATTATAATCGTCATCATTGTGATAATGAGAAAAATAAGAATTCTCAAAATAATCCTTCACTTTGTGAAAGTAATATCTGTCATCGATTTGACATGAGATTTTATATAGCACATATAGATGATTATGGTCCATTCATGGTGTGAATGTGGCAACATCTGATTTATGAATACATATTCATTATTGGAAGAATATGAACATGCTATTGGTATTGAATATACCACACTCACCTCTAGAAGGAGGGTTGAGATGATATAAGAAAATAATGTCATTATTATGGCATGAATGGTCATTGGTCACGTACCTATTGTACGCCAAAATATTTTGACTGTGATTATTAAAGGACAATAATAATGCAAGAAACATATCTTGCATATAATTTTGACATGACCATAATGGTACAACTTTCTCTTTAAAAGAAATATTCACTATATGGATATTGATTAATATGTGATAGTACTAAATTAATTGAGAACTCTATAAGAGCCAATTATATTATTTTGGAGAAACAGAATTGATTACCAATAAGGTATTGTATTGTAGTAAGTCTCAAAGAAACTTATTCAGTTTGCAAAGTATACGCGAAAGCGATTGATTATATTGAGACTATAAATAAAGGAAAGATTTGATATCTTCTATTACCACAACTTGTAACAGGATAATATGTATGTGAAAAGCTACTCGATTTATTCTCCAATTTGTACTATACAAACAAAAGAATGCCACAATAAAGTGGATGTTTATTGATATAAAAACCCATATCATAATAAACTTAGAGTTTATCGATAATTGCACATGTCATGATGTAAACCTGAATTTTATTAATATATATAATTTAGTCAATTGGCATTTGGGTTAGCCATATCAATTTAAGTATGATGTGCAACAATAATAGAGAATTCACATGGGTAAATATTAAAGAACTAGAAAGTTCTTTATGAATTCTCTTGTATTACTTGTTCTCATTAATTAATTGACCAACTAAAGTTGGGGTTGAATCCCATAAATTCTGGAAATATCAAAGGTGAATATGGGCCCGTTCACCTGCCATGTATACCACATAAGATGCATCTATGAGATTGGTTACATGTGCGATTATTATTAACCTGCAACATGGCCGGTGCTTGCGAGATAACTCGCTCAGTAATCTAATTTCGAGCATAATTTCCAGATTTTCTATTCAAGATAGTTCATCTTGATAAGTTGGTTTACATCATAGTTGGTTTAGCAAAATAATTTATTGAGTGTCTCCACTTAATAGCTAATCTATTGCTTATGAGAACAAAGTTATCTATATCAATTTGATATACGTTATATACGAGAGTATATTATATTCTCCCCTCACAAGTGGTTCAGGGTCAGGAACCAAATAATTTCATCTTATTATTGTTGATGTGCAGTGTATATTAATATGATAATGCACAAAGATGGGTTCCCAGAGTTGAGGAAACAAGTTAGTTTTTCTAACATGAGGGGGAGACATGATAAACACTTGAGAAAAAGTTATATGGAACGGATTATCATTTGTGTATATAGATCCTAGAATATCATAATATGAACTTGAAGTTCATAAAAAGATAATTCAATTGCAACATATTGCAAAGCATGCCATACGCATTTGCTGACCCAAAGAAAGTAACTACATTCTCATTGCAAATGCTCATATTAAGTCCTAGAAGGAAAAATTCTTTGGTACGCTTAAAGCGTATAAACAAATTGGTTTCAAATAAACTTCTTGATAAAGAAGATGAACAAATGATCAAGGTGATCATAATAAAGGAGGTAAGTGATCTAGAAGGTCACATGACATAACACTTCATAAAATCTCATGAGAGATTCAGGTACCTGAATATATGAAAGAAGAGATCTATATGTTATGTCTTTATGAAAATTTGTTGGAACCGATATAAAATGTTCGTCGACGACATCTATGATAGCGCTAAATATCGATGAGGATCTTAAGTTTGTCGAATACAAATAAAAATATTGGCCAAATGGAAGAGATACAATTCAAGTAGAATTGATTCCATATGAAAGACATGTATTTTGGACATGTAGTTCGAATACTTGAAAGTATAAAGTTAATGGTATGTGTAGTCAGTTTTTGATATCTTATATGTCTAGCATGACATGAAAACTTCATATGCATCTAAAGTCTATAATATGGCTTATATGACTTAACTTATATGACAATCCATAAAGAATTTAAGTTGCTTGAAGCATCTACAGTTCTTGATCTTGAGGTACCACTTCCTCAGTGCAATTTATGCACAAATGTATCTTGCTATAACTATAAGCATGATAATGTGATAGCGATGATACATTTATGGAGATATTAAGAGCCATTCCACGATATTTGTAAAGACATTATATATCTACCACGAGTTATGATTTCAAGGTGCAAATCTTCATTATAGTTAATATGACTGATTTATTTATCAAATCTCTACCAACGATCTCTTGAAGATGGTGCACAAGATTGGAATGCGAAGGCTCAAGGATGTGAATTGATGCTCTTTTCAGGGGGAGTTAATGCGCGTTGCACTCTTTTTTCCTTACAAGGTTTTGTCCCACTGGGTTTTCCTTGCAAGGTTTTTAACGAGGCAACAAAAATGCATTTTGTTAGATATGTGTACTCTTTTTCCTTTTCTAGAATTTTTTTCCCATTGGGTTTTATTTTAGTTAAGGTTTTAATGAGGCACATTATCTATGGACATCCAAAGGGGGAGTACTATGATAAATATCATAATATGTTGGATGTCTACTCATTTTCCATAATCTTCATCTCAAATGGTTAATGACATATTCAATGACATATTTTGTATGTTCAATGACATATTTCATGACATATTTTCTTCACTTTTTATGCCTATATAAAGGCCTTGTAATTGATAGGAAAGGACATACAATTGAAGAAGAAAATCTCTTCATTCTCTCTATCTATATTTCTTGTTTTTGTTTCACTAAGTTGCTTATACTTTTTGTTCATGTTTTACTAAATTGCTTTAATTTTATAACAACTAGCTACTTTTGTTCCTTTCTTGGCATTTCGACAAAAGATGAATAGTTTTTTGTCTAAATTTTTCCATATAAGTCAGTTAGTTCCGACAGTCAAATAACATCATGGAGCAAAGGAGACTACTCATTTATTCCGGTCAAAAGATGAGAAGAAAAACATATATGTAATTTTAACCAACATTAAGAAAAGGTAAAACCAACATTTGCCTCTTTATGTCAAGCATGTTTTACATCTTGAATAATGTATGAATCCAAACTTGACCAATCAAGAAGACAAGTACGACGATTGACAAAGCCTCCTTGAATTGGCGTCATAGGGGAGACGACCCTGAGACAAACCAAAGACTGGACGACCCTCGCAATAATGTGTAGCCATTAGGGAACATTGAGAGTATTTCCTCGAATATTCCTTGTATTTTGTCTTTTACAATTTAAAAGAGTTTCTCTCTTAGTATTAAAGGAGGACAATAATCTTTTAACGGGTATTCCAAACTCTGGAGAGATTACTACTTAGGAATAACAAGAAACCTCGCGATCTATCATCTCTTTTCTATCGATCTTTTTAGAGATTATTATCTACAGCTAAGACCCCTTCATCTGTGATTGATTTTCTCAAAAAGGTTTTAATATCTTTTGAACAGTGTCAGAAGTACTCCCCTATGATACATCAAGCAGGAGAACTCATTCATTCTGTCACTCACCATGACCATTCATAAAGTGGGGAATGGACATAGTCAACCCCCTCTCAGCAGGATGAGGTAAGGTAGGTTTCCTTTTGAGTTTAACTGATTTCTAAATGGGTAAATGGGTGGACGCAAGTGCATACACTCAGATACGTGAGCAAGAGGTTATCACACTCATACGGAAAAACATAGTATGCTATTTTGGCATCCCCAAAGAAATCAGCTGCGATAGTGGACCTCAGTTCGTCGGAAAGAGAACTACTGAGTTTCGAAAAATGGCACATCAAACGAATACTCTCCATGCCGCAAATGGTCAAGCCAAATCTCCAATAAAGTAATACTGAATATATTTTAAAAAAATCTTGAGGATGCTAAAGGGTTATGGCCTGTACTACTACCGGAAGTATCATGGGCATACCGCACTACACCAAAAACTAGCGCAGGTGAGATGCCATATTCACTGGTCTTCGGAACTGACGCGGTTATACCCTTCGAGGTCAGAAAACCCAATTTTAGATACTCCAAGGAGAACAGACCAAGCAACAACGAAAGTAGGCTATGAAATCTGGATGAAGTCGAAGAATAGAGAGATATGGCCCACATAATAATGGTAGCCCAGAAGAAGGAAGTGGAAAGGTACTACAATAAGAGGGACAAGGTACGATCGCTCAAATTCGGAGATTACGTCCTCAAAGATAAACACAAGCAGCGAAAAACCCTAATGAGGGAAAACTAGGAACAAACTGGGACAGATCATACAAAATCACAGGCGCACCAAACAAATCAGCATTCCAGTTAGAAACAATGGAGGGAAAACTACTCCAAAATAACGGGAATGTCCCTTATCTCAAGTACAACCACTTCTAATAGAAGACGTCACCTAAGGCGTAGTTTTCCCTCACCTGGGTTTTGTTCTAATTGGGTTTTTCCAAGGAGGTTTTTAATAAGACAGCAAGGGAGTCGCCTTGAGGATTGAAGTGTTGCTCATCACCCTGCCCTATCGACATGATCTCCGAAGCAAAGTAATGAAAGTACTTTATATAGATAATCGACTCCATTGTAATCGTCTCTATTGTACGTACAGAATCATGTGATTCTCACATAAACTTAATCAAATTTTTATTGTATGCATAGTCGACATGTGATCCTTACAAGTATATAATCAAATCTTCATTGCATGAATAAAGTCAACATATCTTCCTACAGGAATACGATCAAATCTCCAAGAAATTCCAAGGCCATCAACAAAACATGAGTTCGACCTCGTTCGAACTATGAAGATGGAAGAACCATCCTAATGGCCAAGGCCGTCGACAAAAACATGAGTTAGAACTCATTCGAACTACGACGAGATCCTACTTCGATGACAGTTCGAAGCAACATCCCAATGGCCAAGGCCATCGACAAAAATATGAGTTCGACCTCGTTCGAACTATGATGGGATCCTACTTTGACGACAGTTCGAAGCAATATCCCAATAGCAGAGGCCATCAATAAAAAAACGAGTTCGAACTCATTCGAACTATGATGGGATACTACTTAAACGACAGCTCGAACAAACATCCCAATGGCCAAGGCCATCAATGAAAAAAGGAATCTTCGCCCAAAGTCTAAATAGACTTAACAGCTCGACAGGTATCCCGGATGCCATAAACATTTCAATGAAGAACAAATCAACAAAACCAATTTTACATTGCATCAAATATTATTTACACTTGTCCTTACAAACGGGCACAAGTATGCCCTTTGCAAAAACCACAAAATAAAAGCAAGTACAAGCAAAAGACTACACATCATCCCCGGTAGGGTAAGCATCTTCGTACCACGAGTCCGAAGCAAGACATTTCGCATCATTAGAATTGATGTCATCCCCATCAGGTGTAAGAGGGTCATACTCATATGCCTCACGAGATGCACGAGCTTCGGTGTGCATGGCCTGAAGCTCCATCTCAGTCACCCTCCCATCAGCATGAAAATCCTTGTACACGTTAAGCCAAGCCTCAGCATAGACCCACAACTCGTATAAATGACGAGGCACGATCGGATCGGCTGAGGCATGAGACGTAGAAGGCGAAGAACGTTGACTTACATCATCCACCCTCAGAAAGGCCACATGTCCATTTAGCGCAGACAGCTGCGCCTCCAGTTCTTTGACACGCCCTTCGAGCCCCAAAACCTTACAACTAGAGGCCTCCTTCTCTCCAGCCAGTTCTGACCTGAAAACGCGGAGGGCATTCTTTAAAGATACGGTTCCAAAAATAGTTTCAGCCAACTTTTCAGTACCAATGCTCGGCTTGTCTTTAAGCCCCTCTACCTCCACCTCATTTTCACTGGACTTCGCCATCAAATTGGCCACCTTTGCCTACAAGTAGGCATTCTCGGCCATCACCCCTACTCAGCTCAAGCTCGTCATCCTTCACCTTAAGGGAAGCCTCGAGCTCATTGCTACAAGCGACAGTATTCATGAGCTCCTCATCCTACTCCCTCAACTCTTCGATCTTACGCTCTAGTTGGTCCTCCCGCTGTTTGAGCCCCTCACGAAACAACTAAAACCCAGGGTCCTAATGGTACACGTCGTCCATCGCACGATGCTTAGCATGATACTGTTGATATTTGGACGACATCTTCTCAGAAAGAACCGTCCTTCTCCTCTCCCTACACTCTCGCTCAATCTCCATGGTGACGGTCTGACAAAAAAAGGGAGAAATTAGAAACAAAATACAACACGACGATCACCATACAAATCCAACGACGAAAAGGGAAGGAAAGGAACCTACCCACAAGGCCATACCGACGACCTTCTGAGGTAACGTCACATTGCTCATCGCCCTAAGCACCTAATGGTTAGGGGCAGCACATAGAGTGGATAGAGCATACACCACTTGCTGCAATTCAGCAGCAAGTTGTAGTCCCCCGGGATGACTATGTGACGATCAGACCCTTTTGTTCTAACCTACACATGATTATGGCGACCTACAAACTCATTGACATCCTCCAGATCGACATCTGAACCTGAGCCGTCACTATAAACACGACGGCGTACTGAGCCAACTCTTGGGTAAACTCATTCCACTTGGGGAGATCTCTCCGATAGAATGGCGTCAGCCATAAATACGGGCACGGGGACCATATGCGACACCCTACTTCTATCAGCGTCCATGGATATGCCCTTCCCAAGTTCCACCCTTTTCCTTTTTTCAATAACGGCTCGTCTCCATTAAAGGATTCGTCCAAAGGGTGTGGGGTCTGTACTGAAGAAACCTCCTCCCTCATGACCACGACTCAAGTAGGACCATCTAATTGAATAGGTTGGGGATGACCCTCTCTCACAGACTCACTAAAAAAAAATGCATATCCGCGGTAGGCACGGCCTGTCGAAATGCAGGGACTAACGCCATCCGCAAAAAATCTCCTCGACCTGTCATCACAAAGGGTCGTATTAATAAACAAGGTCATATGGCCAATGAAGTGGTGAGGAAAAAATTTACCATAGGGGACATTAGGGCCGTAAAACTCCACGAAAGCGGGCCAATCTCGGGTTTCTGCTGCATGAGTCAACAGACAGGCTACCCAATCCCTAATATCTGCAATATGGCGAGATGGACGTCCCATAGATGCAAACGTGAAGCGGAAAAATATATAATGAATACAAATGAAAGAAGAGTAAAAAGAGTGGCGACACTTACAAATCTCATTCCATCGCTCCGGGAACCTGGCGGAGTCCAAAACGACATGTTCGGTTTTGATAAAGAAATACTTATGCAAAAACTTGCTACTTGACCGGTCATCTATCCCAACTACCATCTCTTTTGTACCACGGAGCCTCAAATGCACCATGGTACCCCTGTGGAAGCCAGGCTTGAACATGTGCAAAAGGTGGTGAATGGAATTGTTACACTCCGCCAACTCGGCATACTTGGTCAACAGCAGAAGTATCTTGAGCGTATATGGCAAATGTTACGCCGGACAAACTTGGTAGAACCTACAGAATTCTTCCGCTAAGGAAAAGAAAGGAAGAGTATTGCCAATCATGAAAGGGTACTCATAAAAAGCACAATACCTAGGTATGTGGATATCTACGAAATCGCTCCCCGCCGGAACCATATCCATATGAGCGGGAATGTCGTATTTTACATAAAGAGCATCGATATGAACTTGCTCCGTCTCAGAAA
Source organism: Nicotiana benthamiana (assembly GCA_034376525.1). NCBI lineage: Eukaryota > Viridiplantae > Streptophyta > Magnoliopsida > Solanales > Solanaceae > Nicotiana > Nicotiana benthamiana. The sequence goes on from CM067337.1 coordinate 8,423,133, forward strand.
GTACGAGGTCCGGAGAAGGAGGGGGGATCTTTGAGGAAGTCATTTCGAGATAAGGGAAGCCTCGGCAGTAGCTTCTCCATCGTAGGAAGGCTATCACCCTCTTCTACCATCGTATTTTCACCGCCAGAAGGGGGCGTCGTGGACAATGCGGTGGCCTCAGGAACCTCTTCACCAGAACGAGGAGACATTGGAATAATGTCGTTCAAAGGGATATCAACATAAAAAGAAGAAGGAAAAGAAGCTTCCAATGAAGAACGTAAGAAGAAGCAGAAAAGTATGAAGCTCAGAAGAATGAATAAGGTTATCAAGAGTGGAATGGCCAAAAACTTCCAAAAAAAAAAACCATTCACCTATTTATAGGGTTGGATGGTGCCAGAATTGAAGCAGAGAGTCACAACGTAGCGCTAAAATCGAAGCATCAATCCATCAACTCCTGCCTCAAAAACATGTGTGATGATGACACACGTGTAGATGACATCATTTCCCGGTAAAGTATATACATGGTGTCTTTCTAAGCACGCTGACCTTCCCCCGTTGGCAGTTTCGCAACATCACAATGGCTCAAATTTCTCCATAGGAACTCATGGTGTCCGCTCATTGATGAGTGTCCATGTAAATCTAGAATAATCATCAACAATAACAAAAGCATAACGATTTCTACCAAGACTTTCAATGCGAGATGGTCCAAAGAGATCCATGTGAAGAAGTTGCAAAGGTCTAGTAGTTGAAACAATATTTTTCGATTTAAAAGATGCTTTTGTTTGCTTCCCTTTTTGACAAGAATCACAGATAGAGTCTTTTTCAAATTTCAAATTTGGAAGACCAATAACTAAATTTTGTGAAACTAATTTATTTAAAAGATGCATGTTGATGTGAGCTACTCTATGATGCCATAACCACATATCATCTTCTTTGCTCATAAGACAATTCACATATTCAGACGAAGAATTTTCGAGATCAACCATATAGATGTTATTCATTCTAAAACCACGAAGAATAATTTTAAAATCGCTACGGCAAAAAACTAAGCATTCATCCGAATCAAATAAAACAAGATTTCCCTTGTCACATAATTGACTTATGCTCAAGAGATTATGTTTTAGACCTTTAACTAGCAAAATATGCTTAATGGAAGAAGGTTCATCCTTACCGACCGATCCAATGCCGATAATTTTTCCCTTGTTGTTATCTCCAAAAATAACGCTTCCTCCTTCCTTGTGTTCTAGTTGAAGGAACTTGGATTCGTCTCCGATCATGTGTTTGGAGCATCCACTATCAAGGTACCAAAGTACACTTGATCCCTTCAAACATACCTACAAGACAAATTAATGAGTCTTTGGTACCCAAGCTGTTTTGGGTCCTTGAGAGTTAGGTGTAACATGCTGTTGTGCTTAACATGCAGTTAAGTGTCTATGTCTAGTGAAACAAGCAGGAGCAATATGTCCAATTCGATTGCAATAATGACAAATGACATTAGGATTATGCATTCGTCTAGGTTGATAGTAGTTGGACGGACGAAATTTGTTTACTCTATTTTCGACAATATGACTATTGCGCATTTCATGAAATCATTTCTCCTACTATTTGTTCTAGGATATGCAGCATTTCTAGAATAGTTATTTCTAGGTTGAAAGCCATTTCTAGGTGTCCTAAAATGTTCAAAGTTTCTTCTAGTGTTTGGTCTAGGATATGCATCATTTCTAGAATAGTTATTTCTAGATTGAAAGCCATTTCTAGGTGTCCTAAAATGTTCAAAGTTTCTTCTAGTGTTTGGTCTAGGATATGCATCATTTCTAGAATAGTTATTTCTAGGTTGAACATTTGTTTTATTTATCCTAGGTTGAGCCTTAGGTGGTTGGGGTTTGGCTTCACCTTTTTCTTTAGGCTCGTTTTTAAAACCTATCCCATGTTAGGTCGATTTCAAATTAACAAGAACTTCATTCAAATTTTTATGAGAAGAATTGAACTTATCTAGGGTGCCCTTAAGTCTTTCTATCTCAATTTTTAGATGCATGCAAGAAATACAATTTTTACTAGAGCTCTCGGGTTTGTCGGCGCTTCTCTTGCAAAAAAATTTATTTTCTTCTTTCAACTTCTCATTTTCCAAAATCAATTTTTCCAAATCTTTTTCTTTCAAAGAGAGTTGTCTTTCAAAATCTTTTTCTTTCAAAGAAGCATTTTCCTTAGTATTTTTAACAGTTTTGGAAGCTTTAATGAATTCACTATACAACTCATCAAAGGCATTTTGCATTTCCTCAAGAGAATAGAAGTTTTTGGAAGAAATTTGACATACCTCTTCTTGATTGTCTTCATGTGCCATGGCATAGATTTGTGGTTTCTTCTTCTTCTTCCTCACTCGACTCGTCTCCGGAGTCGCCTCCCTAAGATATGTATGCTCGTTATTTCTTGAAGGGTTTCTTCTCCTTTTTGACATTTGGGCAATTTGATTTAATGTGCCTGATTTCTCCGCACCCATAGCACTTTACTTGATCTCCTTGTTGTTTGCCTTTTCGTTCATACTCTTTTCGCATGAACTTTTGAAATCTCTTAATAACGAGTCCGAACTCGTTATCTCCGTCCTCATCATTTTGAGGTTGACTTGTGCTTGCCTTGAGGGCGATTCTTTATTTCCTTTGTTCATTAACAAGAGGGTTAAGTATAGTAGATTCATAAGTTTTAAGATTACCTCTTAATCCGTCGATGGTGACATTTGAAATGCCAATAGACTCTTGAATCGCGTCGGCCTTGGAGCGCCATTCCGGAGTGAGACTTCGGAGAATTTTTCGGACAAGTTCCTTATCCGTGAAGGTCTTCTTAAGAGCATGTAAGTCATTAACGATTTTTGAAAATCGTTCGAACATGCCCTCTACCCTTTCGCCTTCCTTCATGTGAAACAGTTCATATGCATGGGTTAGAAAATCAACTTTAGCCTCTCTTACCTGGTCCGTACCTTCGTACGTGATTTCCAGCTTATCCCACATTTGCTTCGCCGTTGTGCAACATGATATTTTTCTGTAATCATTAGCGTTTATAGCACAATACAATAAGTTGATGGCTTTAGCGTTGTTCTGCACTTTTCGGATATCATCCGCATCGTATTCATCTTCGGATTTTGGAACCTATTCATTTTCAACCTTTTTGGTTGGAATTTGTTCTCGCTTCATTATAACCTTCCACAGATGAAAATTATTCTCACCCAGTTGCGACCCCGTCAAGCGGCGGGACTAACTGTGTGGGTCCAAATTTGACCGACCATGATCGACGACGAGTACGGCGATTGACGGAGCCTCCTTGAATTGGCGCCCTGAGGGAGATGACCCTATGATAAACCAAAGACTAGACGACCCTTACAATAATGTGTTGCCATTAGGGAACATTGAAAATATTTCTTCGAATATTCATTGTATTTTGTCTTTTCCAATTTAAAAACGTTTCTCTCTTAGTATAAAAGAAGGACAATAATCTTGTAACGGGATTGCAAACTCTAGAGAAATTACTACTTAGGAATAACAAGAAACCTCGTGATCTATCTTCTCTTTATTTATCGATCTTTCTAGAAATTATTATCTTCGGTTAAGATTTACCCCCTTATCTTTGATTGATTTGTTCAGAAAGGTTTTCATATTAATTCTTTTGAGTCAAACATATAATAAAAACAATATGCTGTAACAAGGTATATATTACTTTAATATATAAACATTCTTTGCATTTTTTTTTTTGTAAAATACACTAGGCAAGATGCCTAGTGCTAGTTTTAATATATATCTAAAATTAAAAAAGAACACATAATGTCAATGTTGCTAAAAGATGAAAAAGGCTAACTATTGTGCTTAGCCTTTAGGTGCAAGAGTACAACTTAAACTCTTGTTAATCAGTAGTCATTGTTATAGCCATTCTGAAGTACTGCTTACACATTACTATATTATACGTTCTGCAGCATTTCAGAATTGCCAAGAAAAGAGCAAAAGAACGAATATATATCTCGCTCTTAAATTTATTTTGACTTTTCGTTAGATCTTACTTCAAACTTAAATTCTAGATCCATGTAAAAGTAATATATCATGCAGTTCTGATTGAACTAATTATAACTAGGAGGACCATCACGTACAGAACCACAAACCTACTAAACTTCTTGCCTATTGTTGATCAAAATCCTTTTTTGTGGGAGGAACAAACAAAACTGTTTTGGGTAAATAACGAGAGAGAACAGTAACCTTTTTTTTCCCATGCTTCCGAACTAAGAGTGATATGATGCATGATTACAACAGTCCACCTAAATGTACCCTAGCTAGCCGTATTTTGTTCTTGTTTTTTTCTAAGGATCCAGATTTTTAAAAAAAAAATTTATATCCCACGTTGATTCTATGCAACATAATAGCTCCATGTGAATGACTTTTGCGTTAGTTATGGTGGGCTTAATTTGGAAGACAACTATGAGCTCAAATTACCCGATATTCATATTCATGCGTGGAGTAATCTAGCTATTTTAACTTGTGCATTCTTTCTCGCCTTTTTCTTGAATATTTATTTGGCGAAATAGTTTCTCGACCACTCAAACTTGCAGCCGATTTTAATGCCGATACACAACTTTGCATTTTTCCATTTGAACAGTCAAACTCCTAAAATTGTGCACGCTTACATGGCGACTATATAGTTGATGTAGCCAAAATGCATGTGAATCACATTACTTAGGCGCGTGAATGAGTTAATATAATTTAAAAATTATAAAATAAAAAAAGAAAGATAAAATTGATTCCCACCCTTTTTGTCATCCTCCTTCTTCACGTCGCCAAAGACACCAGTCGACCTTCACTGCCCAAACGACCTCCACCCCAGCTGCTGCCCGCCACCAGCTTCCCAAACAACCCCCAAAATATCCAAACAACATAGCTGCCCAACCACCAATGAACCAAACAGCCCCCGTATTTAAGGTCAATGGTTGAAGCGTCGTTGTCGAGATCGAGAGAGAATGGATCACAGAGATTTGGGTGTAATATTCCTAGAACACAAACCACGAACCAGTGTCCAAACGACATAGCTGCCCAACCGCTGCTCGTTCCTGCTCGACAACCACCACTGTCACGTCGTCGACCAACCCCAAACATCCAACAACATTGCTAACCAGTCAAACGACCAAAACAGCCCCGTCGCCGTTCCATCTAAGGTTGAAATTCAAGTGAAAAATATGGTTGCCATTTTTCCGGTAGAAATTTCGCCGGAATAATTTTGGTGGTCTGCTACTCCTATCATAAATTTGACTTTGTGAGTAAATTAATTTTTTAAAAGCGGGACTCATAAATTACACGTGGCAATTAATAAGAGGATAGGTATGTGACATGACATTTGTGTCATAGCGCTTGTAGATCACGTACAATTACATGTGTTTATTAGTTATATGTTTCAGGAGTTTGATTGTTCAAATGGGAAAATGCAAAGTTCGTGTATCGGCTTCAAAATCGGCTGCAAATTTGAGTGGCTAGGAAGCCATTTCGCCTATTTATTTCGTATAGTAAGATTTCTTGAGGAATTTGGGTGTAGTTTGGTACTCGATCAGAAAACAAAAGGATTGCATGCATTATTCAATTAATTAGTATCAGAGTCAATGCACAAATAAAGGTAGAATTGAAGAAGAGAACCTTGGAGCAAGTTTACAAGAAGCCCTCGCTATTATTAGATTCTCAAACCGGTGATTACATCATGACAAAAAGATATATATCAGTTCATGCATGTGCAAACCCCATCTGTAAGTTAAACAATAACAAAGTAGGACAACAAAAGCTAAGAAACAAAAAAAGGTTTCTGATATATGAGGAAAAACTGCATTATAGATGATGCTGATGACCCCCGAGTTCAGCTTCATGCATCTCTAAGTGCAGGAAATGTCGTCGAATTGAAGGGTTCCCTTGTGTAAGAAAACCCCAAAAAATTCCACCGGCTTTGCTAGCTGCACTGCCTCAATAACTCTATGCACAAGTTGGTGGTATTTTAGGTATCCCTTGACGTTGTAATTCTCCCAATACACTGTCGACAGCGGGAGGTTTCAGTCCAAGGGGAAGTGGCAGCCATGGTTTTGATAAAACATCTCCAATAGCCGCATCTATGCTCTCCTTTGACTGTCAATATCCACAAATATGTTAGTAAAACATATTGAAAGCTTGAAACCGTACGTACTAATATACATTTAAAGAAAATTCCCCATAAAATTGAGACCTACTTCAACAATGACCTAAACGGAAACTAATACTATATACCAAGTGTTAAAGCTAGTTAATGATTAAAGCTAGCTAAGTTGGTGTGAATGAGAAATGGAGGGAAGAAGACAATAGAAGGAAAATGAAGTTTCAAAGCAAAGTTCCTTTGAAAAGGAGCTTTGTACCACATTGGTGGTAGAAAGGGAAAGTTATGTGCTTATATTAGAAAGCACTTCTTCTAGCTCTTAAAGGGTTAAGAAGAGGGATTCCCCTCGCGCCATCGTCGCTCGGCTCGGCTTCGGCTTCGGCTTTGGATTTGGATTTGGATTTGGTCAAATGATCTGATTGATTGATAATCTTTTTGGACCAAATTTATTTCAAATTCAATCTTCATTTTCTGAAATTATTTTTAATTCCCGCGGGAAAAATATTAATTTGTTAACTGTAAACTTCCCAACGTTCTTATTTTTCAGAAAAAAAAAGGCATGGCCTTTCCCGAACAGGCACCAAGCATTTCCGAACAGTCACAATTCGAGGCTATATAAACAGAGGCAATGCCTCATTTTCGAGTACTGGAAAAAAAAAATATTCGTGCATTAAAAAATTCTGCATTCTTTTCTGCAAACTGAAACATATCGAGTCATAGTGTGATTTCGTTCCCGAATTTGAGTTCGTCGAAGTCGTAGGCGTTTGAGGTACCGCCACTCCTACGACAGGTATATCCGTTATATCCTGGGAGGAAATAATCCACAACCTCGGGTACAGTGAGGGGGTTAAATTCCTTAAGGACACACAGTGAATTCTGTGGTCTCGGATTTCTTCATTTCTGTGATTTTTTTTTTTTTTTGTCTCTTCTTCTTACTGGTTTCCAGTTTCTCGTTGCTTTGAACACGGACAATCGATAACAAGCTTAAGGAATTTATGTTATTATTTTCGTGTTCATCTGCTGTTGATTAAAACGTTACAGAACGATACAACAGTACGAAATCTTACATAAAACAGTGACTACATACAGTTTTTCCTAACATAAAATTGTGACTGTCCAGAAAATAAAAGAAACTTGTAATTTTGTTGTTTGCATGTAACGAACTTGTATGTTGTTTGGAGACTAAATCTTCGGATTTTCTACTCCGGTTGAGATTAAAGTTTTCAGAACTTTCTACTCATTTGGGTACTTGATTTGAAGATATAAAAACTTCATCAAGTATACTACATACAGTTTATTACATTCTATTTGAAGTTTGTTTTAATTCTGTTTGTGTAAATTTGATTCGGTTTGAAGAAATAAAATCTTCACCGATTATTAAAGTGTTCTGTTATTTCCTACGACAGAAATGGGAGACCAAACTCCAAATTTGAATGCTACTGCTACTGTTACTGCCACACCAGCCCCCGTGGTTGGTTCTACGAGCAATGCTGCGTCCTCCAGTCGTACTGCACCAGCACCGGCTCCGGCAGAGAAGCCCGGAAAATTCACCGGGATTGATTTCAAACGATGGCAACAAAAGATGTTCTTCTATCTAACTACTTTAAGCCTTCAAAAGTTTATTAAGGAGGATATTCCGGTTCCGCCGGAATCAACACCTGAAAATGAACGATTTGTTGTAATTGAGGCGTGGAAGCACTCAGATTTTTTGTGCAAGAATTACATTCTTAGCGGATTGGAGGATGATCTTTACAACGTCTATTGTAATGTGGGAACATCAAAAGAACTATGGGATGCGTTGGAAAAGAAATATAAAACAGAAGATGCTGGCTTAAAGAAGTTTATCGCTGCCAAGTTTTTGGACTACAAAATGGTAGATGGCAAGTCTGTTGTCACGCAAGTTCAAGAGTTGCAGGTTATCATCCATGATCTCCTCGCTGAAGGTATAAATTTAATTAATGCCTTTGTCAAAAGTATTCAGTGCCCCGTCACTTACATGTTGTTTGTTGTAGGTTTGGTGATTAGTGGGGCGTTTCAAGTTGCGGCAGTGATAGAGAAGTTGCCTCCTTCATGGAAGGACTTCAAAAATTACTTGAAACATAAGCGAAAGGAGATGACATTGGAAGATCTCATCGTCCGGTTGAGAATCGAGGAAGATAACAAGGCAGCGGAGAAAAAGGCAAATGGGAGATCAACCATAGGGGGAGCACATATAGTTGAAACTGCCCCAACTAATATGAAAAAGAGGAAAAAGGCATCGGGACCAAGGAACTATCCCAACAAGAAGAAATTCAAGGGAAACTGCCATAATTGTGGAAAAATCGGACACAAAGCTGCAGACTGTCGTGCTCCGAAAAAGGAAAAGAAGAAGGGTCAGGCTAATATGGTTGAAACAAACGAGGAGGTTGATGACTTGTGCGCTATGTTGTCCGAGTGCAACCTAGTGGGAAGTCCGAAAGAGTGGTGGATTGACTCTGGCGCCACTCGCCACATTTGTGCTGTTAGAGAAGCCTTTGCTTCATATGCTCCCGCCGGGCCCGACGAAACAATATATATGGGAAATTCTGCAACGGCCAAGATTGAAGGTTATGGAAAGATACTGCTGAAGATGACCTCTGGCAAGGTGGTGACTCTCAACAACGTCTGTCATGTTCCTGAAATTAGGAAAAATCTTGTATCTACCGGACTTCTAGTGAAGAACGGTTTTAAATGTGTTTATGTTTCTGACAAGGTTGTAATAAGTAAGAACGAAATGTACATAGGAAAAGGCTACCTCACAGAGGGCCTTTTCAAACTGAATGTAATGGTTGTTGCTAATAATAATAAAGTTTCTGCTTCGTCTTACTTGCTTGAGTCAAATGATTTATGGCATTCACGTTTAGGACATGTCAATTATAGAACCTTGCGAAAAATGATTAGTTTGGAAGTATTGCCTAAGTTTGAATGCAATCAATCAAAATGTCAAATCTGTGTTGAATCTAAGTATGCTAAACATCCTTATAAGTCAGTTGAAAGGAATTCAAGTCCTTTAGACTTAATCCATACAGATATTTGTGACATGAAGTCAATTCCATCTCGCGGTGGAAAGAAGTATTTCATAACTTTTATTGACGATAGTACGGGGTATTGCTACGTTTATTTACTTAATAGTAAAGATGAAGCAATTGAAGCGTTCAGGCAATACAAAACTGAAGTTGAGACTCAACTTAACAAAAAGATTAAAATGATAAGGAGTGATAGGGGCGGTGAATATGAATCTCCTTTTGAACAAATATATTTGGAATATGGCATTATTCATCAAACAACTGCTCCTTACTCGCCACAATCAAACGGAATTGCGGAAAGAAAAAATAGAACACTGAAAGAAATGATGAATGCCCTGTTAATAAGTTCTGGTTTACCCCAGAACTTGGGGGGAAGCCATTCTAACAGCTAGCCGAATACTCAATCGAGTGCCCCATAGCAAAACAAAATCTATTCCATACGAAAAGTGGAAAGGAAGGAAGCCCAATTTGGAATACTTCAAAGTGTGGGGGTGTTTGGCCAAGGTGCAAGTTCCTAAACCCAAAAGGGTAAAAATAGGACCTAAAACCGTTGATTGTGTTTTCATAGGATATGCCACAAATAGTAAGGCATATAGATTTCTGGTTCACAAATCAGAAAATCCCGACATTCAGGTGAATACGGTAATTGAATCAGATAATGCTGACTTCTTTGAAACCATATATCCGTATAAAAAGGAATGTGTGTCGTCTAGCAAAGAATCTAAACGACCTCGGGAAGAAATAAAGGAAAACATTCCTGATGAGGAAAATCCAAGACGTAGCAAACGTCAAAGGACGACTACTTCCTTTGGACCAGAATTTTTAACATTTTTGTTGGAAAATGAGCCTCGAACGTTCAACGAAGCTACGTCTTCATCGGAAGCTCAATTTTGGAAAGAGGCAATCAATAGTGAGATAGAATCCATATTGAACAACCATACTTGGGAATTGGTTGATCTTCCTCCAGGGAATAAACCTTTAGGTTCCAAATGGATTTTCAAGCGGAAAATGAAAGCTGATGGCACTATTGAAAAATATAAGGCAAGACTAGTTGTTAAAGGGTTTAGACAACGAGAAGGTCTTGATTACTTTGATACATACTCGCCGGTAACGAGGATTACATCTATTCGGGTGTTAGTAGCATTAGCCGCCGTGTACGGTCTTGAAATCCATCAAATGGATGTGAAAACAGCCTTCTTAAATGGAGAGTTGGAGGAAGAAATTTACATGGAACAACCCGAAGGGTTTGTAGTTCCAGGGAAAGAGAAGAAGGTATGTAGACTTGTTAAGTCTCTTTATGGACTAAAACAAGCACCAAAACAGTGGCATGAAAAATTTGACCATACGATGCTGTCAAATGGATTCAAGATAAATGAATGTGATAAATGTGTCTACATTAAGAACACTCCGAACCACGTCGTCATTGTTTGTTTATACGTGGATGATATGTTAATAATGAGTAACAACATTGCTAACATAAATGCTACTAAGCGCATGCTTGCTAGTAAGTTTGATATGAAAGACTTAGGAGTTGCCGATTTAATTCTGGGAATTAAAATCCATAAGACTCCTCAAGGTCTAGCATTGTCTCAATCTCATTATATTGAAAAAGTACTTGAAAAGTTCAAGTATTTGGACTTTAAAGTTGCAAAGACGCCAATTGATATGAACCTTGCTCTTGTAAAGAATAAAGGTGAAAGTCATTCTCAATTGGATTATGCCAGAGTGTTGGGAAGTTTGATGTATATTATGAACTGTACACGACCTGATATTGCGTGTGCTATAAGTAAACTAAGTCGCTACACGAGTAATCCCGACCAAAATCATTGGCTGGCAATGAAACGAGTTTTGGGGTATTTGAAACATACTCAAAACTTTGTTTTGCATTATAACAGGTATCCTGCAGTTATTGAAGGATACAGTGATGCAAATTGGATCACCGGTTCAACTGAAACTAAATCCACAAGTGGATACGTTTTTACTATAGGTGGAGGAGCAGTGTCTTGGAAGTCATCCAAACAGACATGTATCGCCCGCTCTACAATGGAATCTGAGTTCATAGCTCTAGACAAAGCCGGTGAAGAAGCTGAATGGCTCCGGAATTTCTTAGAAGATATTCCATTTTGGCCCAAACCGTTGGCTCCTATATGCATACATTGCGATAGCCAAGCGGCAATAGGAAGAGCCGGGAGCGTTATGTACAACGGAAAGTCTCGTCACATACGACGAAGACATAATACCGTTAGACAACTACTCTCTAGTGGAATTATCACAATTGACTATGTTAAGTCAAGAGATAATGTGTCGGATCCACTAACTAAAGGCCTAACTAGAGAAGTGGTTGAAAGATCATCGAGGGGAATGGGACTATGGCCGAGGACAAGTCATCGTGGCGGTAACTCTACCTAGAAGACATGAGATCCCAAGATCTAGGTTCAAAGAGATCAAACAAAGTCATTGATGATGGTTCAACATTGTCACAATAACTCTTTGGTCCATTCTCGTGATGAGACAATGTTCAGTACCAGGATAAAGCATTAAGGTTTTTTAATGGTTTCTAAGTTTGATACGGGGTATATCAAATAGTGTATCTACGGGATGACACATTTAGGAATCACCTATGTAAGTGTGAAGTGTAAGCCGCTTCAAGGAGAACTCTGTAAGGCCAGCTCTCTACGCACTTATGAACCAGGAAGTGTTCATGGCTGAAACGAACAAAACAATGAGAACCAAAAACGGTTAAAGGGTTAATTGTGTGACATGTGGTTGTCTAGGTATACACCAAAGCTCGACGGTTCAAAGATATCAAATCTACCGATTGACCGAGTATATCCGACATATGCTCACTACGGAAAGTTCAAAGAGAAATCTACTTATCCAGATGCAATTAATCCTTGCTTACGAATCACACAGTTTTTTTTTCATGCATGTTTTTCATCATATAGCCATTCCCCATTCATGTGGGGGATTGTTAAAGCTAGTTAATGATTAAAGCTAGCTAAGTTGGTGTGAATGAGAAATGGAGGGAAGAAGACAATAGAAGGAAAATGAAGTTTCAAAGCAAAGTTCCTTTGAAAAGGAGCTTTGTACCACATTGGTGGTAGAAAGGGAAAGTTATGTGCTTATATTAGAAAGCACTTCTTCTAGCTCTTAAAGGGTTAAGAAGAGGGACTCCCCTCGCGCCGTCGTCGTCGCTCGGCTCGGCTTCGGCTTTGGATTTGGATTTGGATTTGGTCAAATGATCTGATTGATTGATAATCTTTTTGGACCAAATTTATTTAAAATTCAATCTTCATTTTCTGAAAATATTTTTAATTCCCGCGGGAAAAATATTAATTTGTTAACTGTAAACTTCCCAACGTTCTTATTTTTCAGAAAAAAAAAGGCATGGCCTTTCCCGAACAGGCACCAAGCATTTCCGAACAGTCACAATTCGAGGCTATATAAACAGAGGCAATGCCTCATTTTCGAGTACTGGAAAAAAAAAATATTCGTGCATTAAAAAATTCTGCATTCTTTTCTGCAAACTGAAACATATCGAGTCATAGTGTGATTTCGTTCCCGAATTTGAGTTCGTCGAAGTCGTAGGCGTTTGAGGTACCGCCACTCCTACGACAGGTATATCCGTTATATCCTGGGAGGAAATAATCCACAACCTCGGGTACAGTGAGGGGGTTAAATTCCTTAAGGACACACAGTGAATTCTGTGGTCTCGGATTTCTTCATTTCTGTGATTTTTTTTTTTTGTCTCTTCTTCTTACTGGTTTCCAGTTTCTCGTTGCTTTGAACACGGACAATCGATAACACCAAGTTTAGCAAATAGAAACGATCTTGACTATGTATGCTTAAGGATTTAGCTTATATGTGATGCTATAAATTATTTTCTTTTAAATTAATGTTTTAACCAATTATAGAATGTCACATGCTTCATTTTTCAGGTCACTTATTATGAAAAGTTACCTTAGTCCATCTTTTTTTATGGTACTATTGGTATATGAAAGTTAAACTCTATGCTTAATTAAGTAGCTAGTAGGAGTAATAAATTGTGCATATACATGTACATGGAGCTGTGTACCAAAAGTGTTGCAAGTGTCATATTTTAAAACCGTCGTTCTATATTAGCATTATCTCTCTGCCTTGACTAAGTAAGAATCGAACCTCATTTTGGGTCCTTAAACATATAGCTTATTGCATGGTGCCGGAGTGAAAAGGCATTCATTCAAGTGCATGATCCGTTTAAAGTGACCATGTAATGTGAATAAATTAATGTACGTACTTTCTTATTTTTAACAATTTGTACAATGCATGAACTAAATCAAGAATTATGAGAGAAGCTAATTAAGGAAAGAGAGAGAGAGAGCATACAGGATGAAAGGCACAAGGAGGTTTAGGAAGAGGTTGTCCAGCTCCGGCGACGGCAGTTCGAATGCCAATGCCGGAATCTACTTTGTACATGGCGGCGGGGGGCGGAATGCCTGGGACCGGATGAGGAGCAGTATATCTCTGCATCAAATTATTCTGACTATATAAGCCAAACTTTTTAAAAAAGATAGTAGTACTATATATGCCACCCCCACTTCCAACCGAGAGGTTGTGAGTGAGTCTCCCCAAGAGCAAAGGTGGGTAGTTTTTGGAAGGAAGGATGCCGGGGGTCTATTTGGAAACAGCCTCTCTACCCCAGGGTAGGGGTAAGATCTGCGTACATACTACCCTCCCCAGACCCCACTAAGTGAGATTATACTGGGTTGTATTTTTTTACTATATATGCCAAGAAACACATGGTCTCTATTACATAAATCCAAAAGTAATTAAATTACAAACTTTCTGAGTAGTAATAATTCAAAGAGCAATGATTAATTGATTGAATAGTTACCGTTGGTGCTATAGGTGCTGGAAAGTAAGTAGTTCCTGGGGCAAGAGAATTTGGTACCTGCAACAATAGAAAAAGGAGAATTTGTCATTTTATTCTTATAGTCAATAATCATTTCTAAGTACAAAATGTTTTTAGGCCAAACTTGATATATTACAAAAATCCTAAGTATCACACTTACAGTTTATTAATTCATATAAGCTTCTACAAAAGGTCTTTTGAATCTACTTTCTTAAAATAGGGGTAATGTCTCTTATTATTGTAAGCTTCTACAAAAGCATACTCTTTTCTGTTTTCTTGTTTAAATATTTTCAAAATGACCTTTGAATGCTGATATATAATACATACAATTAAGTAATTAAAATTATACCCTTTATAATAAGACGTTAAACTTTAAGATAGATTAAGTGGTCTCGCACAATTCAACATATCTGCCTAGATTAAAATAATTCAAGTTGATGTAGTTCAATTTTCTTAGTTTATAAGTAGAATTGAGATGAATAAAAGAAAAGACTCACTCGTTGATGATGTGGATGCCAAAAGGAATGATCTGAAGGTGGTGGCGGAGGAAGATGAGAAGGATGAGCAGCAGCAGGTGGCCATGCTGGTAATGGATGCTGGTGAGGAGAAGGTGAAGATGCTAAATGTTTAGGCCACATGTGCATATATGATTGGTCGACAGATGGATGACCCCATACATGTAAGGGTCTAAAATGAGGCATTTGAGTTGCCATTGCAGAAGGAGGAGGAAATCCAATAGTTGGTGCAGGCCATGGATTCAAATCTCTCTTTCCTCCTCCGCCTCCGGCCGCCGCACCGCCGTAGATTTGTCTTCTTTGACTCCAGCTCGCCGCCTCGGCTTCTCTCGCAAGCAAATGTTTCCTATGGGATCGATATTTCTGCACATTCAACAATTTCAGTCAAACTACTTGAACTCAGTATTCCGTGGGATGATTACAATTTTGAAGATGCAGTATTTATAAGCAAACGAGAAGGGGAAGTATACAAATAGTACTTCTCATGAAATCTGCTTCTCTCTTTAATGAATATGGCATTAGAGAACAAGGGAAAGATTACAAATAGTACTTTCCATCATTGTCTAACATATTCCTTTCCGAATGCAATGGAACAGCTTTGCCCAGACGATAAGAATGGACATTGGGCCTAACTTAACCCCAAAAACTAGCTTACGAGGTGAGGATTGCCCAAGCCATATAAGGAGACCAAGGACCTCAAATTCCTCCGATGTGGGACAACTTAACACTCCCTCACGCTCAGATCTCTGGAGCGTGGACAACATAAATGGGGGCCCAACATCGGTAACAATAATTGGGATGAGCCTGGCTCTGATACCATGATAAGAATGGACCTTTGGCCTAACTCAACCCCAAAAGCTAGCTTATGAGGTGAGGATTTCCCAAGCCATATAAGGAGACCAAGGACCTCAAATCCCTCCGATGTGGAACAACTCAACATAAAGGGAGGACCATTTTGTATAACCATAAAGAAAATTAAGTTAAAAGGAAAAGAAGAAGATTGCATACCTGAAGATGGCTAGCAATGTTATGGCGAGTGAGACAATCGATTCCCATAATTTCCAAAATTCTAGATGGGACTGCCTTATCTACACCTAGCTGCTCTACTGCTTGTACAAACCTTCTGTGCAATTCTGTCGTCCAATCCACCTTCACACAGTTCAAGAAAATTCCAAATTTTATCCACAAAACTCAACCCATCAAATATCATTTTAAAAAAACTTCCTTTAGATTCATAACAATGTAAATAAAACATAGTACTATTCTGTCAATTATTCAATGTTTCTAACATAGGATCTGAGAGACACCCAAGATTTCTCGTGAGTTTTGCTTCTCATTTGTCAAATTCCATAAATATGAAAGAGAGTTAGGTTACGTTATTTGAAAATTAGTCATTCCCTATTTATCAAATGTCGAAAAAATGATTAAAAATTGTTTTCTTCTCTTTACCTTAACTTTCCTCTTCCCTTGAGGATTATTCTTGGATTGAGCAGATGACTTTTTCCCTTTATCACTTTCTTTATGCACATGATTCTGATTCACTAGTGGTGTAGATTCTTCACTCTTTTGAATACTCACAATTTCTTCTCCCTGATAGTTTAGGCTCGTTAACCCCGAACCAAGATCCGAAGCTGAAACAGATGATGCTTTTTCAACTTCTTTTCTTAAACAACTCTCTTGTTCTACATTTTTTATAGTAGTAGTAGTAGTAGTATTATAGTTGTTCACATCAGATTCATCTCCACTAGTACTACTAACTGAAAATTCAGCAAAAATTTCTGCATCCATCTCCAAATCAGGTAGCAAATCTCCATCGCTGATCCCAACAAAAAGGTCATCAAAATCAATACTGTCGAGCAAATTCTCACCCATAAAATCTGGAAAATCGTCACCTCCTCCGATCGTGAAACTTTCCATCTCATTACCCCTTTCATCTTTGTTCGTTGTGTTACTCAAAGATGACACAGCAAGCATTACAATAACACAATAACCAAACACGTAATTATTTGAACTGCAGTTACGTGAATTTAACGTTGCATGCCAAAACTTGAACAAAACCTAGAAGCTGAGGAAAATGGTTTAGTTTATGGGGGGGGGGGGGGGGTATATATGCCGAAAATGGTTTATGTTTGATTTTGAGAAATGTCTTGTTATTTCCTTTTTGTTGTTAGAATAGTAGTAAAACTATAGGGAGCGTGGAGAGCGAAAGATTTAATCTACACCACAACTTGTGTAAAGGGGTGTCTCTAAAATTTGTAATTTTCTTTTTGTTTTGTCTTGTTCTTTTATAGAAAATAAATATTTGGTTCCAGTATTAAAGGGTTTGTGGATGGTCTTTTTTTGACATAGAAAAAATCTTATAGAGAAGTGATGGTGAGCTGTTTTATTAGATTTCTTTTGTTATTAAACTGAGAGAGCCTAAGGGATGAAAGGTTGCAAGTTGATGACAGTCAAGTCAGACATGGTAGGGTTGCGCTGGAAGTGGATTTATATGTATGTATTATGAGCTCATCTATATCTGTTGAAACAGTAAAAAGAAAAAAAATATTGTAAATATAAACAACTTAGTGAAACATGAACAAGAAATGTAGATAGAGAGAAGGAAGAGATTTTCTTCTTCAATTGTGTGTGTTTTTTATTGCAATTGCATAGCCTTTTATAGGCATAAAAGGTATTAAAGATGATGGATATAAAATAGGAGATTTAATCTTTAAGCTATCAACAACATGGACATTCAATGTAGCATCCAATGTAAAAATTATTCATAACCCTCCCCCTTGAATGTCCATGTAAGATAATGTGCCTCATTAAGAACTTACAAAAAAAATTTGGGATATACATAGTTATTTATGATATGCATTGCTTGCTGCCTCATTAAAAATCTTACCAGGAAAACCCAGTGGGACAAAACCTTGGTTAAGGAAAAGAGTACAGCGTGTAGTTACTCCCCTTGAAGAAAAATCACTTAATGTCTCGAAGATGACGCATTTCAATCTTATATATCAGATTTTCAAATCTTGAGGTTGGTAATGCCTTAGTGAACAGATCAACCAAATTATCACTTGAACGAACTTGTTGTACATCTATTTTCACAATTCTTCTCAAGATCATGGGTAAAATATATTTCGGTGAAATATATTTTGTTCTATCTCCTTTGATATATCCTCCTTTCAATTGAGCTATGCATGCAGTATTGTCTTCATACAATATTGTTGGAGTATTCTCTTTCGAAGAAAGACCACATGTTTGCTGAATGTGTTGAGTTATCGATCTCAACCAAATGCATTCTCGATTTACTTCGTGAATGACTATTATCTCTGCATGATTTGAAGAAGTAGAAACCATAGTTTATTTTGTCGAACTCCATGATATGGCTGTACCTCCGCCTATAAATAAATAATATGTCTGAGATTACGCCTTGTGTGTGTTAGATAAATATCCATCATTAGCATAACCAACAAGATCGTAATTGCAATCATTGCCATAAAATAAGCCCACATCGGTAGTCCATTTTAGATAACACAATATGTGTTTAATTTCATTCCATTGTCTCCTTGTAGGAGTAGATGTATATCTTGCTCGGACATTAACTGAAAAAGCTATGTCACGCTTGTAGTGTTAGCAAGATACATTAGTGCATCAATTGCACTAAGATATGGTACTTCGGGATCAAGACGTTCTTCATTATTTTCATGAGGTCGTATATCAAGTGATCACACAACCATCAGGGTATTCAATGGATGTACTTTATCCATATAGAATCACTTTAAAATATTTTCAGTGTATGTTGATTGATGGACAAAAATTTTATTTTTCATATTTGTAGACTAAGATAAAATTTTATCTTTCTAAGATCATTCATTTCAAATTCTTTCATAAAACACTCTACTGCTTTATGAAGTCCCCGGGAGTTCTACTGATATTTAAATCATCAACATACACGGCGATTATAACAAATTCAAATTTAGATCCTTTTATAACGACACAAGGACAAATTGACTTATTCTTGTGCCCTTCTTTCGACAAGTATTTTCTCGGAAAATTATACCACATGCGCCCATATTGTGTCAATCCACATAAGAATTATTGAAGCCTTATTTAATAAATTTCTTGGAAATCATAATATGCTTCAGAACAATTTAAATCCTTCAATGATTTCCATTATACGCATATCAAGTTTTTATGTATTGCCAGATCAAACCCTGAAATGACTACATCCACCACAAGAGAACATGTCTCTATATAATCAATGCCAGGATATTTCAATCTTCCTGTAACAGAAGTCGTCTTTATGTCTATCGACTTGACCTTTTTCACACAAGAATACATTTATACCTCCACTGGATTTATACTTTCATGTTGGGACTATCTGTCCAACTTTACATTTTTCAGGTGAAATCAATCTTGATTGCGTATTTTATTTTATTTTATTTTGGCCAATCATTTATCTGTCCAAATTTCATGACAGATTTGAGCTCAAGATCCTCGTCAATATTAATAATATTGAGCGCTACATTATATTAACAATATCGATGACGATCACTTTATGCCGGTTCCATTATTACCTTATAAAGATATAACTTATTATGATCTCTTTATCTCATTATTTCAGGTACATGAGCCTCTTCCATGAGATCTTATGAAGTGTTATGTCGTGGTGCTCTTCTAGACCATTTGCCTCCTTATTATGACCATTTTGCATATTTGCCCCTATCCTTCTTCAAGGAATTTATCTTTGGAACCGGTTGGTCTGTTATGCTTTATACCTGACATAGACTCTGTCCCCCATGGACTTTATTCTATTTGGAGAATTAGCAGCTAAAATATGACATTTAGCTTTAGGTCAGCAAATGCGTCTGGTAATAATTTGTAAATGAATTATCACTTGAACTTCAAGTTCGTATTTTCTTGTACGAAGATCTAAGTTATTCATCATAATTCATTTCACGTATTACTTTCTCAGCTGCCATTCTCTCCCCCTAATGTTGGGATCACCAACACATTTCACAACCTTCCGTGGGAATTCATATTTGTGCGTTGTGGTGGCATAATTAAATCATATAGCACATTCATATTTCTATATAGAAATTATTTGGTTCCTGATCCTGAACCGATTTTGATAAGGGAAATTTTTCATAACTTGGCTAGATGCGAACAAGTGTTGTTGTATATTAAATAATACATCTCATACAAAATTTTGTTTTTGAGAGTTTTGTTCTCATAACCTATGATTTAGCTATAATTGGAGGCATACAATTTCTGCTAAACCAACTTGGACTTAAACCAGTATTACTAAGATAAATCATCATAATTTATATTCTAGAACTATGCTCTAATAATATGAGCAAGAAATCTTGCAAAAACCAAACTGCAAGTTGATAACAAATGTACATGTGACCATAGAATAGATGCATATATTAAAATCATATAATTGTAAACGGTCCACATGGCAGGTGACTGGGCCAATATATTTATCACCTTTTATTCGTTTCAGAAATAAAGGGATTCAATCCCAACATTAACTGGTATATCATGAGAATTAGCAGCACGAGAGAATTTTTGAAGAATCTTCTATTATTCAATATACGTCAATGGAGTTATCAATTAATTTTTCGCATCATAATTGAATCGGGATGGTCAACCGGTTATGCCAACTAATATTTATTTTTACAAAACCTCTAGTTTACTTGTGGCATATGCTTCAAGCATCATGCTTATATTTGTGTAGTACAAATAGAGAGAAAAAAATCGGGTAACCTTTCATATTTACCAGGTATGATTATAGAAATATGAAGATATTCAATCTTCCTTTCATTTATAGTCTCAACATGTCAACCACTTTGACTTATACATTTGAAACTCAAAAAGTTTCTTTTGAGACTTTTCAATATCAATGTCATGAATAATTTTATTCATCCGGATAGTAACAAATTAGTTTTCCCGGATCTTTTAAGAACTTTTGTACTATAAAATATTTTATTATGCCATTCATATGGTAAATGTCTCACTCACAGAGAAACTTATATCATAATAAATTGTCATAGTCAAAATCATCATAAGCAAAATCATTTCTTGCTTTAATTTTGCCTTTAATAACTTCTATAATGCATGCCAAAATATTTCGGCGTATCACATGTACGAGACCAATGATATATTCATGTAACAACACAATAACATTTATTCTCTTTATTTCACTCAAACCTCTCTCAAGGGTGAGTTGTGTGGTATTCATCCAAGCATGCCTTGCATGCCTTTATTCATTACTTTTACCACATATTGCCACATTCACATATAGGAATGGGTCTGCATTTTCAATGCTTATAACAAGTCACATTTTCTTCAAGGAATGGATCATAATCAGTTACGTGCTTTATTATTTTCATACCAGTTTGATGATAAACATTGCCTTCACATTTTGAAGGACTATTTTGAGAATCTTTATTGTTCGCCTTTTATATTCGTAGTGATGATTATTATTATTTTGATCTTTGAAACGCTCACGTTCATTGTTCAACCACTTATCTTCATTTAGACTTATTATGCGTCGTTGTCACATTCACTTCAAGAATGGAGCAAATCAAGTGGGACAATCTTCATGCCTTTAATGAAAAATGTATTATTTTTTTTAGTCATCACTATATCATCAATATGGTACAGTGAGACTCAACCCAATGTCTTACCAATATAAATGCATATTAGGCCATAATGAATTGGGATTCATACCCAACTCTTATTATTATGGTGCATCAGGATTTAATCCCGATTCCTTACCCTCAATCAGTGGTATAATATGTTAAACGATACTGAGATTCATTTTCAAGCCTTAATTTCAATCACATGCTAAGAAAATTGTACACAAGTAATTTGCAACTTAGCAAATCAAATTTCCTTTCTTAAATAAGTGAAATCTCAAATCATTGTAAAGCTTTATCAATTATTTGTAGCATCTATAAAAAAAATAACCGTTTGTATGTCTAATTAGTGCATGCATCATAAATTATTCAAGTTAATTAGCATGACTTAAAGTTTACTAAATACATGTAGGACAATACCGGCTAGTATGAATACCCTTATTGCAAGTAAGGACTTTATCAAGCAATTTTAGTAATAATTTGGCTAAGTGATTTGACATGCTACATAACTAGTATTGTTACTTTTCTAGATTGACCATATAAAAGAATTATATGTGCACCTAAAGAATATAAAAATTTTAATATCGTAAAATCTCCACCTACATAGTATCTCCATGTATACTAATATTCTGTATGTAGGCTTGTCAAAATAAATAGTTAAATGTAGCTAGTATAATATATCATATTATACTTCACAATAATGTATAATCACGCATTATGTTAGGTGTACCCAAGTACTTAAGTATGTAACTAGATATACTTGAATTCAATAAGAAAATAGACTTGAAAGCAAAAACAATTTCAAGTAACCTCATTATTACTAACATGTTTTATTTCTACAGAGAAGAAGATGAATAATCAATAAAAGCTTCTTGGATTTAGTTAAAGTAGGATGTAATATTTTAATGATGCAAACACTATTATATTCATATTTTGGATACGTACTACTGTCAAGAAAATATTCTTGTTATCTAAGTCTATTGTTGATTACTTCGATTTATATTTTAATAATGCAAATCAATTAAGAAGCAGTTTATTAAAATCATTATATATTTATTCATAAATAAAAAGATCATGGTGAAGTATGAGTATCTTTCTCTTTCTATTTTTTGTTTTTAAACATAATTGAGAAAAATTAAGTATCCAACAAAACATATCATTATTCTTACAAAAGAGAGAAATATGTTGTACCTGATAATTTTAAATGAGAACTTTAAAAGAAGATAACCTACCGTGATGGTTAGAGACTCGTGCTGATAACCTGTTATAAAATAAAAGCAATTTAGTAAAACATGAACAAGAAATATAAACAACTTAGTGAAACATGAACAAGAAATGTAGATAGAGAGAAGGAAGAGATTTTCTTCTTCAATTGTGTATGTTTTTCATTGCAATTATATAGCCTTTTATAGGCATAAAAATTATTAAAGATGATGAATATAAAATAGGAAATTTAATCTTTAAGCTATCAACAACATGAGCATCCAATATAACATCCAATGTACAAATTATTCGTAATAATTGTCATGTATTTGGCCATATTGCATTCTTAACATGTGTTTGCTTTAATTACAATAACATTGTCGCTTATATAATTAAGTTTGTATGTTATGTAGAACCTTTTTACCGGAAAAGAGACCTTTGAGTTTTCTTGTGAGTTAGAATTGTCAAAGCACAAAACACTCTAAATTAAATTAGTATTATGATTATTTATTCAGCAAAGGGTCAAATATACTTTGTATTATAAAAAAATATTTAAATTTACTTTTTATTATACTTTGAGTCCGAATATACTCCTGTCGTAATAATATTATGGTTCAAATATACTCCTATTTTGTTAAATTTCTTCAAAGTGAATATCAAATCCTATATAACGCTGATATTTAATAAGGTGAATGTCACATAACTTGCTATTTTAGCCCATGAAATGTGCATGGAAAAAGGAAAATTATAATGAAATAGAAAATAACAAGAAAAGGTTGCTTGAGTATTGAGTGTTCCATCGTCAACAACTAAAGTTGGCAGTCAAAATTGGAATAGCATTGACTTGGAAAAAGATTTGTGGTGAGATGTCAAGCAATAAATTGTCCATTATTTGCACCCTCAAAATAATTGTTGTAGCAAAACACTTCCTGCATTTAAAATCCCTTAATACCTGAACAGTCTCAGTCAGTTTTACGATATAGTAGCTAGCATATGACCAAAGAAATAGGATTAATAAAATCTTCTTGTGATCATTATAAATAAGATTATAGATTTGGGGTAAAAAATGAAACGATATCTTTCATATTAAACGTCCTCAAATATTTTAAGATAACTTTAACTTATTAGAACGATAATATTTAGGATCTAAAGGAATTGAATATTAATTTTTTTTGGGAACTCCGTGAGGATATAAATTACACAGAGATTTGATATATATATTTGTGAAAGATACCAATAAGGCAATAATAGTGGTCCTGCGGACATTGCAATTCAAGAACTTATGCTAATTGTTTTACCCCATTGAAGCAATTTAATTTAAGCAGTTATAATAAGATAGGCTGTCAGAATCAAATCCCACACCACCTCAAGCTGATAAAAAGGAACCTGAGCAGTTATAAATTATAGTGAAAATACATGCGACTAAATCATATTTAAGTGATAACTTTGTCTATGAAAATACATATATTGCATTCATCAATTAGATATAGGCGCGGGCGGAAGTGGAATCAAGATTTTGTGTTATGAATTCTAGTCGTTTTAAGTTATTTGGTTCTAAATTAATAATTTATATATATTCAATAAATTCTTTAAAAAAAAATATTAAAATTCGAACCAAAATTATTGGGATCATCAAACCCACTCTCAACATTCTAGCTCGGCCACTTGAAACTGGGCACCGAAAATGAATAAATTCTTCTTGTATTGGATGACTTATGAAAAAGGTAAGGAGTATAGAAATTAGAATTCGGACAGAGGTGTGTTACTGAAAGTCGTTCAACCTTGTATTATCGTTCATATTGTGACCTTAATCTTTATCTTATCCCGTTTAGCTCAAAGTTCTCATATATTTTATAAGCATAAATCAATTAAAATCAACGTAGGGTCAATCATAGCAGATCGTAATAAATTAAAAAATCAAAAGAATATAATGTAAGAGACAATAGTTATGGTTAAAGGGGAGGAGAGTGAAGATCTTTATTAACAATATTGGTTTGATCTGCCTTTCCATGGAGAGGTTCAGAGCCTTACAATGATGTCTTTTCTCTTCATTTAGAAGTAGATATGAAGAAGAAGAAAAAGCCCCCCTTTTAGGGTTCTTTCTCTTAATATTTATAGCTGTGGATTTTGCCAGGTGGCAACAGGTGGCCGTTGCCACATCAGAGGGACGTCCGTAAATGATGAGTAGGTCGTGGTCTCGCTACTTGCTAATTAGATTGAGTAACCTTGGAATACTTTGGTCGGTGGATAATTATACCTTTTATTAACCCAAACGAGCTTAAGAGCTATTTTGACATACTACTAATCAAGGATCTAATTGTCATACAGATAGTCCCTCCGCTTATTGAGGTCGGGAGCCGGCCGAGCTCCATGAGCGGATTTTGCCGTTAGCCGTAGCTGTTTATACTTCGGAAATGACCGTAGCCATTTGGAACGAATATTCCTTGACTGCAGTGGAGCTATTTCATTAAGTGAGTTTACAATCGACGACAATTCTTTGGTTGATTTTCATACGAGCGACAAGCCACAGTCGTTTGTACTTTTGAGATCACCGTAGTCATTTATTTTTGGAGATAGTCATAGCCATTTATACTTTGAAGGTGGCCGTAGCTATTTATGTTTTGAACATGGCCGTAGTTGTTTTGTATTCACGAAACGGCCGTGGCCGTTATTACTTCATAGGCGGATGCAACCAATACTACTTTCAGAGGTGGCCCTTGCCAGCATTACTTTGATGATGGACGTAGCCACTAATGGCTTAGAGATGGTCGCGAGCAATTACATATGACTGGGGAGAATGCGATCATGCTTACCGCGTACTAGGAAGGCATCATATGCATAGTGACGCATGGGGCCGTTAAAACCGTTTCACGGGCGATGTACCGATCGGTGGTTGAATGACCGTTCCGTAGTATCTGTCATAATGAATCCCGTTACTGTAGGCCTGAACCGTTTTACGGTTGGTTGGGCAGTTAATGGTGACCTTTGGGATTCGTGAAAGTCATTTATTCCCCATCTATAAATAAAGGGTTGTATCATTCAGTTCTTACTTTCCTGATATTCGTTTAAGTGAAATTCTGAGAGAAATAGTTCTTCTTGTTCTTAGATTAGTTCGACTTTTCGCTCCGTGTTGCTCCATTCTTCGTCATATATCGTCAGATTTTCATCTTCTCTTACTTTTTCGGTGACCTTTGCTTACTTATTTTCGTTATATCTACAATGATGAGCAGTTCCCGTTCTGATATTGCTCCAGTAGCGGTCACAACGGTTGAGGGTCCATCTATGGTGGTGAGAACCGTAGATTCGGCAAATATTGATAGGCCTCCATCGGTGACCGACATTCTTTCACTGCCGGGCGGTCCAGAGACAAGTTTCTCCGATCCCAAAGGAGAGGACCAAGTGGACGAGGCCTCATTGATGGGGGAGGTGGGCCTCGCCCAACTGAGGGATCGATGTGACATTCCTCGTTTTGCTGACATCGTCCTTGCTGGTAGCGGGGAGAGGGTTCACGTCGACCACCGAGGGTACTGCATTTTCTACGCTTACCCCTTCAAGCTAGGATTTAAGCTCCGCCTTCCAATTTTAGTGGTGGACTTCTGCCGTTACTACAGGATATGCCCTGGTCAGCTCGTCCCCTCCTGCTACAAGTTGTTGGAAATGTTGATAAGATATGCGGAGTTGGCACGGAGGGAGATTACTCTTGGGCTCGTGTTAACTCTCAACGCCCCTCAGAGGGTACGTTGAACCATGGTTTGGTTGGTCCCTCGTGGGGCCGGCGGCTTAACCGCAGAACTTGATGAAGAGGTCGATACCCGTCCTTATGAGCATTTTTTCTACATCAGGACTAAGCACCTGGTGGCT
Source organism: Nicotiana benthamiana (assembly GCA_034376525.1). Lineage (NCBI taxonomy): Eukaryota > Viridiplantae > Streptophyta > Magnoliopsida > Solanales > Solanaceae > Nicotiana > Nicotiana benthamiana. The sequence continues at coordinate 8,449,396 of CM067337.1, forward strand.
TGCGCTACTAACTTCCCGGAGGAGTGGAACCATGCACGTAAGTTTATTTTACGCTGGTCTTGATTTCCTTTGGTTAAATGTCCTGTCTTATGTTCGTACGTACTGATCTTCTTCTTGTGTCGTAGCAGGAGGTGCGCCACCGGCATCGTCTTAGGGCATCCGTGAGTGGGTTGAGGTCGTGCTCCTTGTTAAAGCGGGAATTCGCAGGTGTGCGTCTTTTTGGGAGGTCCATGTCCGTAGGCCGGCCACTAGTAAGAATCTGACTCACTGCATTATTCTTCTTTCATAGTTCTTTGCTTCTTTTCCTTGACCCTTCTTCCTTTGCTGGTTAGGACGACCACGTCGCATGAGGGCTTCCCAGATTTCTTTTCGTAGGTAGGGGGCGATTGCCCGATTGATTGTAATGCTGGTACCTTGCATGGTTCCGAGGGCGACCTCAGTCGAATCCTTAGCGTCTCACTCTCTGGCACGGTCCGCGCACCGAGTTGAAGAATCTTCAGGGGCCGTGCGTTCCAGGGTGGAGTTGCCACCGAATGAAGACGAGGAGGGAGAGGAGAGGCCGCTGGTTCGGCGCAAGGTGGCCTTCACCCTGATCCTTCCGATGGTGATTAGTTTGGATTCTCTCAATCGGAAGTGTAAGGGGACGCAGTGGATCCCGCCCTAGAGGGCGAGCATTCAGTTGGGGATGCCCCGGTTGGCATAGGCCAAGGTGACACAATCGCTTCGGCTATTCAAATTTTAGTTCCTGTGCTGAGAGGGAAGGTAGTTCCTCAGCGACCGTTTTGGCGGAGGATACGGGCGTCGATGTTTTGGCGAATGCGGGCGCTTCAACTTCTCGAGTGGCAGAGGCCTCGACTTCCAGGGCGGCGGAAGGAAGGGGCGTCTCAAGAGAGGGGGATGATTCTGAGTCTGACATGGACCCTGAGGACGTCCGCCTGTTTCATGTAGGTTATACCCGCCCAGCGGTGCAGGACAAAGGGGATTACCGCTATTCTGAGATCCCTAATGAACAGAACCTACTACTCGAGGAGGAGAATCTGGTGACGTTGTTCGAGGTTCTTGCTCGGAGGCAGAGAGTGCGTCCTTAAGGGGCATCTCATACGTCAGGTTGATGGGCGAGGTAACCGCTTGTAGTATGAAGGTACGTATGAAGTCTTAGTCTATTTCTTTCCTTAGCGTATCTTCTCATATTAACTGTTTTCCTGCTTGCCGCAGTCATTCTTTTTGGAGGTGGAGAGCATCCGCTCGGCTATCTTTGTGCGGTTGTTGGAGAAGTACCGCCGCTATCGGGACCGATGTTGTGTCTTGCGTGAATTCTTAAGGAACGACCCACGGAACCAGGAGCTGGTAGAGGAGTTAGCGCGGAGGGAACTTCATACGCAACAGACCCTTAACAGGGTAAATGCTCTTGAGGAGAAGCTCCGTCAGAAGAATGAAAAGTTAGACGGTGAGAGAAATTTGGCTACTGAGAGGGAGCGCCAAAATCGGGCTGAGACAGCAAAGGTCGTTGATGCTTTGACTAGCCACGAGGCTGCCTTAGAGACGGAGGCTGCTGTTTTAAGGAAACATGCAGAGGATGCCCTGGCAAGGGTTGAAATGTTGCAGACGACCAACCGTGCCCAAAAAAGAGAACGCAGATTAGAGAGGTCCGCCGCTACTTTTCGATAGAGGGCATTGGAGGAGCGCATTGCTGTTTGTGAGCAGGATGCTCGTGCTGCGGCGTGCCAAATTGCGGCCTTGGAAGCTGAGAACCAACGCTTGAGGAATCAGGTCGCCTCTTTCGGTCCTGCTTGTGAGCTTTGGACGTACGCCGAGGCCAAGCTCGACGTGTATAGGCGGTTGTGGGTAGCCGGCGTTGTGCCTGAGGACACCTATGAGGAAGCACGCCAAAAGGCTCGTGATGCCCTCCTCGATTTTTGTTTTGACCCATTTACGCCCGGGGATGACGATGGCACCGAGGGCGTCGACAACATTGAAGGTGACGTTGGTGGCGCCGAGTAAACGAAAAGAAAGTTTGTAATATTTGTTTAGTTTTCATTCTCTTTTTCTTTTTTATTATTTATTTTTTGTTGCCGGCCCTGGGACAATGTAGTTAGGGGTAGCCCCTTGTAAATATTGTAAATATATATGGCTTTATTCCTTTCTATTTGTTTTGTATCAATTTCGTGCGTTTCTTTTTTGAGCTCGTTTGAGAGGACCTTGCCTTAGAGCTTTTCTAGTGAGCATGCTAATGGTCTCGACCGATTAGGTGCTTTTGACCATTGTCGGATTGATTCCTTGTCTTAAGGAAAAATTGGTGTAGATGGTTTTGGCCATAGATAGACGCTTTTGATCATCACCTTCCTCCACTTGGTGGGAGTGGGTTGTAGTCATATTTGAGTAGTTGAGGCATATAGCCTTAGTCCCAGTTCGGGCTTAGTCGGATACTGGCCGTGGTAATGAAGAGCTCGACCTTGTAGTTCAACTTGGGCCAAACTTTATGTGGGCTGAAGATTTAGTTTTTAAGTTAGTCGTACTTACTTGAATGGCGAGGGTGCTTGGCCCGACCTGGGGTTAGACCATGGATGAACGTTTGGAGCGCTCGACCTCGCCTGATCACGGTCCGACTCATAGCTGCGGGGTCATATATTTTTGGCTTTGGTTCATCCGTGGTTGAGTTTGTGAATCCTGTGACGGGGCTCTGTAGCCTGAATTCTAGTTCCACTCATAATTGAACTTTTCGGGCGAGGGCACGTAACCTGAGTGGTTCAACCGTAGTTGAACTTTTGTAATTTTTTATGTCCAAGGTACATAGCCTGATTCCCAGTTCAATCATAGTTGAACTTTTTGGGTGAAGGCATGTAGCCTGAACTGTCGTTCAACCGTAGTTGAACCTTTGAAATTTTTGAAGTCGAAGGTAAATGGCCTGAGTCTCATTTCAACCGTAGTTGAACTTTTTGGGTGAAGGCACGTAGCCTCACCTACCATTCAACCGTAGTTGAACCTTTGTGATTTTTTTAAGTTGAAGGCACATAGCCTGAGTCTCAACTAAACCGTAGTTGAAGCTTTGTAATTTTTTAAGTCGAAGGCACATAGCCTAAGTCCCAGTTCAACCGTAGTTGAACTTTTTGGGTGAAGGCACGTAGACTGAACTGTCGTTCAACCGTAGTTGAACCTTTGTAATTTTTAAAGTCGAAGGTACATGGACTGAGTCTCGGTTCAAACATAGTTGAACCTTTGTACTTTTTGAAGTCGAAGGCACATAGCCTGAGTCCCAGTTCAACCGTAGTTGAACCTTTCCAATTTTTGAAGTCGATGGCACATAGCCTGAGTCCCGGTTCAACCGTAGTTGAACCTTTGTAATTTTTTTAAGTCAAAGGCACATAGCCTGATTCCCAGTTCAATCATAGTTGAACTTTTTGGGTGAAGGAATGTAGCCTGAAGTGTCGTTCAACCGTAGTTTAACCTTTGTAATTTTTTGAAGTCGAAGGCACATAGCCTAAGTCCCAGTTCAACCGTAGTTGAACTTTTTGGGTGAAGGCACGTAGCCTGAACTGTCGTTCAACCGTAGTTGAACCTTTGTGATTTTTTGAAGTCGAAGGCACATAGCCTGAATCTCAGTTTAACTTTAGTTGAATCTTTGTAATTTTTGAAGTCGAAGGCACACAGCCTGAGTCCCAGTTCAACCGTAGTTGAACCTTTGTAATTTTTTGGAGTCGAAGCACATAGCTTGATACCCAGTTCAACCGTTGTTGACCTTTTTGGGTGAAGGCACGTAGCCTAAATTGTCGTTCAACCGTAGATTAACCTTTGTAATTTTTTGAAGTCGAAGGCACATAGCTTGAGTCCCAGTTCAACCGTAGTTGAACCTTTGTGATTTTTTGAAGTCGAAGGCACATAGCCTGAGTCCCAGTTCAATCGTAGTTAAACCTTTGTAATTTTTTGAAGTCGAAGGCACACACCCTAAGTCCCAGTTCAACCGTAGTTGAACTTTTTGGGTGAAGACACGTAGCCTGAACTGCCGTTCAGCCGTAGTTGAACCTTTGTAATTTTTTTTTGAAGTCGAAGGCACATAAACTGAGTCCTAGTTCAACCATAGTTGAACCTTTGTGATTTTTTGAAGTTGAAGGCATATAGCCTGAGTCTCAGTTCAACCGTAGTTTAACCTTTGTAATTTTTCAAATCGAAGGAACATTTCCTGAGTCCTAGTTCAACCGTAGTTGAACTTTTTGGGTGAAGGCACGTAGCCTGAACTGCCGTTCAACCATAGTTGAACCTTTGTAATTTTTTGAAGTCGAAGGCACATATCCTGAGTCCCACTTCAACTGTATTTGAACTTTCTGGGTGAAGTCACGTCGCCTGAACTGCCGTTCAACCGTAGTTGAACCTTTATGATTCTTTGAAGGCGAAGGCACATAGCCCGAGTCTTAGTTCAACAGTAGTTGAACCTTTGTATGTTTTTAAGTCGAAGGCACATAGCCTGAGTCCTAGTTCAACCGTAGTTGAACTTTTTGGGTGAAGGTACGTAGCCTGAACTGTCGTTCAACCGTAGTTGAACCTTTGTAAAAGTCGAAGGCACATAGCCTGAGTCCCAGTTCAACCGTAGTTGAACTTTTTATGTGAAGGCACGTAGCCTGAACTGCCGTTCAATCATAGTTGAGCCTTTGTGATTTTTTGAAGTTGAAGGCACATAGCATGAGTCTCAGTTCAATCGTAGTTGAACCTTTTGTAATTTTGAAGTCGAAGGCACATAGCCTTAGTCCCAGTTCAACCGTAGTAGAACTTTTTGGGTGAAGGCACGCAGCCTGAACTCCCGCTCAACCGTAGTTGAACCTTTTATTTTCCTACGTAACCCGCTTCGTGTTGGGTGTTAGGATTTGCTCCTTGTTTCGGATCTTGCCTAACTCGCACTTGTAGTCTTCTCGACTGGTTCACACGGGTCACCCCATTACGGATCTCGGTCCGAGATGCTTTTGTACTTTCCTCCTTTTTGGCAGGATCCCGTGTAAAAACAGGGCGAGGCACCTCATGCATATTTTCCCCATAGGGACGGGGAATCTATTTTTTCTTCTTTTTCATTTTTCTAAGAGATGCGGGGATGTGGAAGCAAGCTCGTCTCGAGGCTTTTGACTTCCTCCGATCCGATATGCCGCTTTCCTTTTTTGGTCTATGGATAAACTACGCGATTCTGCTATGAAATCCCCACAGACGGCGCAAATTATTTAGCTCAATGTTCTCATTTTCTTTATAAGCATAAATCAATTAAAATCAACGGAGGGTCAATCATAGCAGATCGGAATAAATCAAAAGGCCAAAAGAATGAAATGTAAGAGACAATAGTTATGGATAAAGGGGAGGAGGGTGAAGATCTTTTATTAACAATATTCGTTTGGTCTACCTCTCCATAGAGAGGTTCAGAGTCTTACAATGATGTCTCTTCTCTTTTTTTAGAAGTAGATGTGAAGAAGAAGAAGAAGAAGAAGAAGCCCTTCTTTTAGGGTTTTTCTTAATATTTATAGCTGTGAATTTTGCCAGCTGGCAACAGGCGGTCGTGGCCACATCAGAGGGACGTTCGTAAATGATGAGTAGGTCGTGGTCTCGCTACTTGCTAATTAGATTGAGTAACCTTGGAATACTTTGGTCGTTGGATGATTATACCTTTTATTAACCCAAACGAGTTTAAGAGCTATTTTGACATACTACTGATCAAGGATCTAATTCTGAGCCATACAATCCCCTTCTCTAGACTTCATTATGTTTAACGATGTTTTCTTGGAACTGATTTCTCGTGAGGAACTGATTTAAGGAGAAGATTGTTTTGCACCTCACATAGTGTTTACATCACACGGAGAAGTTTTACCGTGTGTCTCACCCAACTTACATTAATTGTGTGAGTTTTTTTTTGTCTCACAAATTTATGGACCCAAATCTTATATTTTTGGGTCCATAAAATTATGAGACAAAAAGGATGTCTCATACAACTAGTGTCAGTTGTATGTGACACAAAATAAAATTTTTCCAACACACGAATGATTGCGACATATATGTTTTACATATACATATCTTTAGGGGCGCAAACAAAATCTCACATTGGTAGCTGAAAAGATTGAAAGTGTAACCATGCAGGCTTGGTCCGAAACAGACAATATCACACCATGTGAAGAGTGTATTTGTGTTAGTTTAACCCAACAACTGATATCAGAGCCTAAGTAATTCATTGGGACGAGTATGGTGATGACAGGATGATGGCGTGGAGCTCAGTTTCTTCACCCTGACGAGCTTAGAGACGCGCACACAATAAGAAGCTAGTTGCAAGCTTTGGTTGCCATAAATACTCTGGCAATGTGGGTGACACATACTGAATCTCGGAAATTGACCGGTGGATCGTGGTAATGGACCACGTAGAACTTACTTCGAAGGGGAGATTGTTAGGTGTGCTAACAAAGTCCACATTGGTTGTCCAAAAAATTTAGAATATACATATAAAGTATAGGGAGCTCTTAACAGTGTGAGACATTTTGGAAAAAATTTTGCGTGCTTAGTCCAAAGTGAATAATAGCACACCATGTATTTGAGCTAGTTTAGCCCAACACATAATAAACTTGAGAAAAAGTTCAAATTGCCTTAGCATTATTTGAAAGTGTTCAATTTGGTCCATTCACAATCTTGCCATTAGAAAATCTTGATATACAATCTTGCGATTATGAATCTTTAGACTGAAATGAGTGACTTCAAACTTCCACGTGTTCCAGATTTCCGATAAAAAAGTCCAAAATTTTCCCTAATTTTTTTTTCTATAATTTCAAATTGTCCTCAGTTGGACTTCATTAGGCGTTAAGTGAAGAAATAAACTTTTTCCTAATTACATGAATAATATTATTAGATTACAAGTCTAATGGTGGACAGATAAATTGCTAAAGTTCAGCTAGCATATGGCATGCATATTTAACTGTTTTACTTATAAATTTTATCCACATACCCATGGAAGTAACATGTTTGCACAGTAATTTCTGTCCCTTATAATTAAATTGATTAATTTGATATGAACATCAAGTATGAATAAATCAAATTCTGTGTGGCTTTTTTGCTTTCTTTCCGTGTATTTTGTTAAAAAATCGAAGTACCAATTCCCACCCAGCCTAGGAAGTAATAATTTAACATAAATGCTTAGACGTAGATGTAGTTCTGATATTATTGAAAAAATGTCTGATAACATACAATATAATAAAATAAAAAGGAAAAATAATTAAACAGTGGGCAAATTTCCAGACTGACAATCGAAAAACATTACACAACAAAGAGGAAGTTGCAATATTTTGAACCACAGAATAAGATATATTTTACACAGGAAAAGTTGCATCCACTCAAGATTGATTTTCTTGAGGGTGTTTTTTGTCTGATACTTTAACCGACATTATTCATATTTGAGTCCAAAAATTGAAGAAATCAATGGCTTGCAATATAATATTCCGTAACCTTGTCTACTCTTATGTATTTTCCTTTTCACAGATCTTCTCCACATCAAATTTTCAATACATCATTTTCTCTCTTCTTGATACATGAAAATGGAAGAATTAAAAAAAAAAAAAATTTGCACGGTTAACTTGTAGTTCTCCAATGAATGAAAACTTTGTGCTTCTTTATATTTCATTTTGGTGGACATTAGTTCAGTTATATATTTTCTTTATCTATTTCATAAGATGTAAAATGAAGTTGCTAGCGAAAATATTTAGGCTTATGGAACATGAAGTTTATCTCCTCAATTTTCATAAGCAGAATGGGTATATCCATTTTTTTTTTGCATCTGCCCTTTGTACAGGGGTATTCATTATTCCGAATAATACAATCTCTATTTCTATCACTACTCTCTCTCTCTCTCTTGAGTGAATAACCTTTGCTTCCTTCTTAAGCTAAGTCTATTATCATTATCCATTAAAAAATCTACGAAGATACTAGAAGTGATAATCATCTCTTGGGCTTATTATATTTGATCACAATTTACCCCCATACTTTTTTTGATTATTTTTTTTTGAACCTTCCCTTTGTACAGGGGTATTCATTATTCCGAATAATACAATCTCTATTTCTATCACTACTCTCTCTCTCTCTTTTGAGTGAATAACCTTTGCTTCCTTCTTAAGCTAAGTCTATTATCATTATCCATTAAAAAATCTACGAAGATACTAGAAGTGATAATCATCTCTTGGGCTTATTATATTTGATCACAATTTACCCCCATACTTTTTTTGATTATTTTTAGGCTTACAATATACGAAGATAATTTTTGAGCTAAACAATGTGGCGCCATCTGTGGGGATTTCGAGAATCGAAACCATAGTTTGCACCTAGAGAACCATAAAAAACTTTTCTTTACTACACCAAAACGAAAAATGGCTGACTATAACGCAAGAATGAATACAATAGCAGATGTTGCAACCAATCTCATCGGCCCTCTCAACGAAGCCAGTGAAGATGGAGTTTTTATTACAACCCATAGTACCACCTTGAGCGGAGAAATCCCACCTCCACAGCCCGAAGATCTAAAGATTTTGCGGGAAAAAGGCGCTTCCACATCTACATCTGAAGAGGCACCCCCGGAGGTCAGGAAACTACTGGAAGAGTGGTTAACGATCACTCTAAGCAGCCTGGTTGAGAAGTCACCTCAACACAATGTTAGATGCAGACCAACCGCAGATCTTGCTGCAGCCGGATGAGAACTCGAGGTCACCCGCGCAAACAACGTGCCCCTCGAAACTCGGGCCGACGGCGACGCGCTCACAAACATCCTCAAGAAGATGGAGGAAATGGAAAATGAAAAAAAGTCACTCCATGACCAGATGAAGGAACACCAAGAAAGGACGGACAAAATCCCTGGTGCCGTCAAAATGCTGCCGAAGTGTGACGTGGGGAGGTTTGTTGAACAACCCTACATGGAAGAGGCTGAACCATACCCCATTCCAAAAACCTTCAAGATGCCGCCTTATCTTAGAGTGTACGATGGAATTACAGATCCCGAGGACCACTTGATCCACTAGGTCACTGCCGTAAAAGGTAACGTCCTCTTAAAAGAACAGGTACCTTCGGTACTACTGAAGAAGTTCAGCGAAACACTAATGGGGGAGCACTTACCTGGTATTCCCAGCTACCGGCCAAAATTATTTCCACGTTCGAGGAAATGGCGGACAAGTTTGTCACCGCCCATGCAGGAGCTAAGAAAGCAGAAGTAAGAGTCAACGACATCTTCGCCTTTCGGAAAATCGCAAGGGAATGACTCAAGGACTTCCTAGCTAGGTTCAACAGGGTAAGGATGAGCCTACCCAACACATTGGAAGGCATGGCAGTTGCTGCTTTCCAAAATGGGTTAAGCAGAAACGGCTCAAGGGCGACCAAAAAACTACTTAGCCGCCTCATGAAGTACCCTCCCACCACATGGGAAGAGATCCACAACGCTTATTGCACTGAGGTCCGTGCAGACGAGGACGACCTCAACGGGCCGACCCAATGTCTAACAACGATACATCGAGAGATCAGGAGGGATCAACGCAATGAAGGACGATGGGAACAAGGCCCACGTCCTAATAGGGAGAGCCACCAACCTTACATTAGATCCTCTCACCCACCACCCCCAGGCACGCAAACGCACTACAGCGACGTGTCGCCCCACTACGAAATGATAGAGGTACGCCACATTTATTATCTACCCTTAATTTTTGCGCGTCCCCTTCAGAGATAGTGTACGTACTTAAGAAGCTGGGCAACAAGGTGCAATGGCCGGCAAAGATAAAGTCGGACACCGTCACCAGAAAATTAAATGCCTTGTCGAATTCCACCAGGAATGGGGGCACAAAATCGAGGACTGAATAGGTCTACGCAAGAGGTGGTTAGGATGTTGAACCAAGGGTTCCTGAGGGAGTTACTCAGTGAAAAAGGAAAAATAAACTTTGCACGCGGACGAGAGAGCAACACCACGGGCCACCAAAGCTACCCTCATCATCCTGCACGATCAACATGATCATTGGAAACAGCAGCGACTTGGCAATCAACCACATCAAGTTCACCACTACGCACAAACTGAAGCGAACTATCGCCCACGAACGGTATGACAACTTCGAGAACAGTATCATCTTCGATAAGTCTGATGCTGACGGTTTGTCTATCCCTCGTTACAACGCTTTTGTTATTACTTTACGTATCGCAGATACAGATGTTAAAAGAATTATTGTCGATGACGATAGTAGCACCTGTATTATCCACCCGAGGGTCCTCGTACTAATGGGACTCGAGGATAAGATAATACCGTGTTGTATAACGCTAACCGGTTTCAATAATGTTGTGGAACGAACCTCCGGTGAAATATCGCTACCAATTCTAGCGAGGGGAGTTACATTGGAAACAACTTTCCACGTGATGAACCAGGAAATAACATACAACGTCATCATCGGACGACCGTGGATACACACCATGAGAGCGGTCCCTTCGAGATTTTACCAAATGGTTAAGTTTCCCAACCCGTGGAGAATATTCAGCATTCACGGCAAGACCCACACGGCTCAAGAGAGCTATAAAATAGCTCAACACTATGCCCACACCAAGCACTTTAAGGGGGTGAGCGCAGACGCATAGCAATCAGCTATGTCGGGGACTAAGGTCCACCTGATAGAAAATGCCATTAAAGACCCTGATGTCACAGAAGCCCATAAGGCTATGGTCGAAGATCTCGACCCGGTCCAACTAGACAACAACAACCCTACAAAGAAGGCTTACATCGGGCACGACCTCTCAAATACAAGTAAGTATCGTAAATTTTTGTCTAACCATACAGACCTGTTTGCTTTTTCTCATTCAGATATGTCGGGAACCCCGCGAGAAATCGCCACTGACAAGATGAATGTCGACCCATTACACCCGCCTGTACGGCTAGTGAGAAGAAAATTCAACGCCGCGATAAACAAAGCGATCGGTGAAGAAGTAGACAAACTTTTGGCCAACGGCTCCATAAGGGAATCAAAGTACCCTCAACGGATCGCCAATGTCGTCATGGTCAAAAAGAAGAACGGGAAGTGGAAAATGTCTGTTTACTTCACCGTCTTAAACAAGGCATGCCCGAAAAATTCCTTTCCACTTCCCCACATTGACCAGCTAATAGACACAACTGCGGGGAACAAGCTGCTAAGTTTCCTAGATGCATACTCCGGTTACAACCAAATCATGATGGCCAAAATGGACCAAGAAAAAGCAACTTTCATCACCCACCAGGGGACATACTGCAATAAAGTAATGCCCCTCAGGCTCAAGAATGCAGGAACCACGTATCAGAGGGTAGTAACCAAAATTTTCAAAGAGCAACTCGGTATGACCGTGGAAGTATACATAGACGATATGCTAGTAAAATCAGCAAGGAAAGGGGACCATATCGGCCACCTGAAGGAGGCCTTCGAAATACTGAAGAGGTACGGGATGAAGTTGAACCCTGAGATATGCGCCTTTGGCGTAGCATCAGGAAAATTATTAGGATTCCTCTTATCGCAACAAGGTATCGAGGTCAATCCAGACCAGATCAAGGTGATTGACGCAATACCTGAGGTGGTGAGTAGCAAGGAATAGGTACAAAAGCTGACGTGGCGTACAACCGCCCTGTCCCAGTTCATCTCACGGTCATCCGATAGGTGCTATAAAGTTTTCAATGTACTGACAAAAGGATCAAGGACTACAATGGAACGAGGAATGCGTCGAAGCCATGAGGAAGCTGAAAGCATACTTGTCTTCGCCACCCTTGCTACTCAAGGCAAGTCCGGGCGAACCCCTGCTGGTATTTCTGGCTGTATCAGAGGTCGCTATCAGCACCGTCCTAGTCCGCGAAAATAAAGGTACACAATTCCCTATCTATTACGTTAGCAAAACCCTAGTGGACGCCGAAAATCGGTACCCACACGTCGAAAGGTTAGCATTGGCACTGGTCGTAGCTTCACGAAATCTATGACCGTATTTCCAATGCCACCCCATAAAAGTGATAATGACCTTCCCATTAAGAAACGTTCTACACAAGCCCGAATTATCGGGCCGGCTCACAAGATGAGCCATCGAGCTCAGTGAGCACGACTTCTCATATCTTCCAATAACCGCCATTAAGTCGCAAGTCCTGGCCGATTTTATAGCCGAATTTAGCGCAGAATTCCTGCCAAAATCAAAACTTGAGGCACAACATGCCTCCGCCAATAACTACCTATGGGTCTTCTACACTAATGGCGCTGCCAATGCATCGGGATCGGGACTGGATCGAGGTCCCCATGGGCAAAACGATTCGTCAGTCCATACGATTCCCCGAAATGACTAACAACGAGGCCAAGTATGAGGCCGTTATTGCAGGCATGAAGCTGGCCATAAAATATGGCGCCCGCCGACTCATCCTCCACTGCGATTCCCAACTCGTGGTAAACCAAGTCACAGGGACTTACTAGATCAAAGAACAGAGACTGCAAAAATACTAGTCAGAGATCTACAGGTTAATAGCCATGTTTGATGAATGCCGTCTAGAACAGATCCTAATGGCACAAAATATCGAATCAGACGTTGTAGCAAAGCTGGCTACGAGCACTAAAATTTTTGACAAATAGAGCGTAGTCACTCTCCTCCACGTCACCAACGATCACACTGAGGTATTCTCTTTAAATTTGACTTGGGACTAGCACAACCAATTTGTATCTTATCTACAAGACAGGACACTGCCACCCGACAAGAAAGAGGCAAAGAAACTCTGCATGCAAACCGCTCGGTACTGCTTAATAAACAAAAACCTCTACAAGAGAACGATTGGAACCTTGGCCAAGTGCGAAGGGCCACACCAAACAAGGTCGGTACTCGAAGAAGTACATGAGGGTCACTGTGGTGCTCATACAGGAAACTGCACCCTCGTACGATGCATCATACAGGCCGGCTACTACTGGCCCAACATGAAGAAGGAGGCGGCAGAATACGTTCGCTAATGCGAGCAATGCCAAAAGTACTCCCCCATGATACACCAACTAGGAGAACCCCTCCATTCGGTCACCTCCCCATGGCCTTTCATCATATGGGGAATGGACATAGTTGGCCCCCTACCCGCAGGATGGGGAAAGGTACAATTTCTATTAGTATTAACTGACTATTTGTCTAAGTGGGTAAAAGCAGGTGTGTACGCAAAAATACGCAAACATGAGGTAATCGCCTTCATCTGAAATATTATATGCCGCTTAGTCAACCCCAAAGAAATTAGTTGTGACAAGGAACGACAGTTCATCGGTAAAATAACGACCGAATTCATCAAGAAATGGCGCATCAAGAGGACACTTTCCACACCATATCGCTCTGCCGCCAACGGCCAAGCGGAATCCTCCAACAAAACAATATTAAACATACTAAAGAAGAAACTCAAGGACGCCCACGGGCTATGGACCGAGCTGCTATCTGAGGTATTATAAGCATACCGGACCACACCCAAATCCAGCACTGGGGAAACACCATACTCGCTGGTCTACGAAACCAACGCAGTCATACCCGTCGAGGTCGGTGAACTAAGCCTAAGATACTCACACACCAGTGGAACAGAAAACAACGCCAACAGACTCCAAGACCTCGAAGAAGCTGAGGAAACAAGAGAAATGTCCCATATCAGAATGGTTGTTCAAAAGTAACAAATCAAAAGATACTACAACAAGAGGGCAAAAATAAGACCACTCAAGGTGGGAGATTGCATCCTCAAAGTCAAGACATTGGCATCCAAAGACCCAAGTGAAGGAAACCTGGGCACCAACTGGGAAGGACCCTACAAAATCACAGTAGTAGCCAGCAAACGCGCATTCCTGTTAAAAACAATGAAAGGAACACGCTCCAAAATAATTGGAACGTTGCTCACCTCAAGTATTTCCACTTCTGAAGGCATCTATCGAGTCGTACTCTTTTTCCCTTTCCCGAGTTTTATCCCAATTGGGTTTACTCGGGGAGGTTTTTAACGAGGTGGCGGAGGGGATACCAGGGGATATTTGCGAAACACTTTTATCATGACAACCTCTCCTTATGACCTCCAGGCCGACATGATAAAGGGACTGTACTAGCTTAATCTCCAATGTATGAAAGTCTACATCCATCTCCAATGTATGAAAGGCTATGGCCATCTCAAATGTATGAAAGGCTATGGCCATCTCCAACATTTGAAGGGCTACGGCCATCTCCAATATATGAAAGGCTACGGCCATCTCCAATGTATGAAAGGCTACGGCCATCTAAAATGTATGAAAGGCTACAGCCATCTCCAATGTATAAAAGGCAACGACAGTCTCTAATGTATGAAAGGCTACGGCCATCTCCAATGTATGAAAGGCTACGACCATCTCCAATTTATGAAAGGCTACGGCCATCTCCAATGTATGAAAGGCTATGGCCATCTCCAATGTATGAAAGGCTACGGCCATCTCCAATGTATAAAAGGCTACGACAATCTCCAATGTACGAAAGGCTACGGCCATCTCCAATGTAAGAAAGGCTACGGCCATCTCCAATGTATGAAAGGCTACGGCCATCTCCAATGAATGAAAGGCTACGGCCATCTCCAATATATGAAGGGCTACAGCCATCTCCATTGCATAAAAGGCTAAGGCCATCAATTATATCATGGCTAAGGCCATCACCACGAACGGTCAACCTAGATTCGACTACGGTGAATAAACGACTTGACAATAGTCAAAGTCATCTACATGGCCAAGGCCATCAGTTCTATCATGTCCAAGGCCATCGACTATGGCAAAGGCCATCCTCACCAACGGTCGACCTAAGATTTGACCATGGTACGTAAATGACTCGACTGTAGTCAAAGTTGCCTACATAGCTATGGCCATCAGTTCTATCATGGCCAAGGCCATCAACTACATTATGGCTAAGGCCATCGTCACCAACGGTCGACCTAAGATTCGACCACGGTAAATAAATGACTCAACAATAGTCGAAGTCACCTACATGACCAAGGCCATCACCTACATTATGGCTAAGGCCATCCTCACCAACGGTCAACCAAAGATTCGACCACGGTAAATAAACGACTCGACAGTAGTCGAAGTTGCCTATACGGCCAAGGCTATCAGTTCTATCATGGCCAAGGCCATCAACTATATTATGGCTAAGGCCATCCTCACTAACGGTCGACCTACGATTCGACCACGGTAAATAAACGATTCGAGAGTAGTCGAAGTCGCCTGCATGGCAAAGGTCATCAGTCCTATCATGGACAAGGTCATCGATTGCATTATGGCTAAGGCCATCATCACCTACGTGCAACCTAAGATTCGACCACGATAAATAAATTATTCGACAACAGTCAAAATAGCCTACATGGCTAAGGCTGTCGATTTCATTACGACAAAAACTGTCGATCTAAGATTCGACCAAGGCCGCCAAACACCGACGGTCAACAAAGACCACAACAAAAGCTCTAAGGAACGAAAGAAAAGCTGTGTCAAAAGGGAGGAAAGATAAATTATATTTCATTCATCCAAAAAATATATACATACAACGGGTCCTACAAAATTTCCATCCACAAAAATATTCGCATACAAGCCCTAAGGCCTTTACCACCCCTTCCATCGTGACCCGCCTGGTCTCCATCAGGTCCGCTGCCGTCCCCAGGACGATAAGCCCTAGAAATCCTCGAGCTGGGGTCTACACGGTTTATATCCTAAGAATTATAGCCCTCCCTACCAGGCGAGTCAGAGCTATAACCGGACGCCTCACGGGCAACGCGAGTCAAGTGCCACTGCCTCTCTACTTCCACCTCGAAAGCTCATCCCGTCGCTAAAAGCTACTCAAAGACAACCAATCTTGCATCAAGGTACCCCCACATCTTATGCGCCTCACGGTGCATGGCATCTTGTGGGGGTGATGTCCTAAGGTCCTCAACTTCGGTCGCCCTGGCATCCAGCTCGGTTATAAGGGCAATAACCAGCGCCCGTAATTCCACAGCCTCGGCCGCCACCCACAGCTGACCTCAAAGTCCTCCTCCCTTTACCGAAAGAGAGTTTCCAATTCATTATTTCGAGCCAAGGCAGTCATCAATTGCTCATCCAACTCCTTCAGCTCCGCTGCCTTCTTCTTCAAAAGATCCTCTGATTCCTTAAGGCCCTCGAAGAGCATACGGAACTGGGGATCCAGCTCAAACATGTCTTCCAACGCCCGATGCTTGGCACGGACCTCTTTGTACTTCTTTTCCATTTTGGAGAAGGTGGCCGCTCTCTTCTGCTCCCGCCACTCTGCTCTACCTCCAAAACAAGGGTCTGAGAAAGAAGAAAAGAAATGTGTCAGTACAAACCACAGTCACTTTGAGCGACAAAACAAAGAAGGGGCTGAAAGCTACCTGTAAAGTTGAACCGCCTACCCACCTCGACAAGTCCCCATTGCTCGCGCTTCTCAATGACTCATGCTTTGTAGCCGCGCACAACAGGGTCATTTTAGCCACAGCCTGCTCGCTATATTCTAATAAGTTGTATCCCCCAGGGATCATAATGCCGCTCGTAGACCAGGCCTCCCTCATCTCCATACGAGCCGAGCTGCCCGGTACTTCCCTAAGAGCGGCTTCAGAGCCCGTCTTCTCAGTCTCTACTGCCGTCTCATTAACAACGAAGGACGGCTCGCCTCTTGATGCCCGAGCCAAACGAGCGGCGGCAGCTGCTCTCTGAGGGACCAATCGCCTAGCATGAACGGCCTCGGTCATAAAGGTTGACCTCAGTACTTGGAGAAGTTCACTGGGTCTCCTTATACCCTCGACGGCAATGCATTTACCAGTAATCAGCTACCGCCTCTTTTTCTCATGCGGCTTCTCTCCTTCGAAAGCTGACTCCGCTGGAGCGACTTCAGGTGTCGGCACGGGAGAGGTTTCTGGTGTCATTGTTACAACAGCCTCTGGTACCTCCACAGAGGCAGCCTCAGACACTGTCACCAATATGGGTGCCGATGTAGTTCCTTGGTGGGGAATCGAAAGGGGTCTACCTCTATGTGAGCCACCCACAAATATATCTTTGGAGTCAGACTCCGCCCTAGACGGGCCAGCTTCAGTCTTCTTCTTCTTTATCCTTCTGGAAGCACCCCGACCTGGTAAACGAAAAGCACATCAGGTAGGAAGGTATCCAAGCTAAGACGAAATGTAAAAAAATAGGTAACTTTGTTACTAGTTGGACCGTATAACCTACGGAATTCAAGCCAAGTGCGGCATCTCTCCATATATTGTATCAACCCCGCCAACCACGACCTAGTGTCATCAACGGGGCGGGGTGAGCAATCCACCAGTGCAAAAAGGAAGAAAGTGAGTTCAGAGTTAGGACAATATAAACAGAACATCGCAAAGTTACATACAGAGATACTTACATCTTGCGTTCCACGTCTCTGGAAATTCTTCAAGATCAGACACTAGATGGCTCGTCCTAACGTAGAAGAATCTATGCCAGAACTCATGATTAGCTTTGTCGTCAGCCCTCACGACAAATCTCTTCTTGCCACGGCTCCTCAGTTGGATCATGGTACCCCTCATGTAACTCGGTCTGAACATCTGTAGAAGATGGTGAACAAAAACAACAGCCCCGGCCATGCTGGCAAGCGTGGTAAGGATCCGACATACCTTCAGGGCGTAAGGTGTGAGTTGAGCCGGACATACGTGATAGAAGCGGCAGAGCTCTTCCGCCTAAGGGTTAAGAGGAAAGCCATACCCAATCTTAAGAGTGTATTCGTAAAATGTACAAAACTTGGGCCTATGTACGTTCGCATGGTCCGTCCCAGCCGGAGCTATCTCAACGTGATCACGAATGTGGTACCTGGTTCTGATAACGTCTAGGTGAGACTGGAGTAAATCACTCTACTCCCAAGGGTGAGAGGTGCTTTCCGTATTAAAGTCTTTTCTCGCAGTCAAATCCTTCGATAAAATGTTGTTTACCGTCAAAGGAATTAGGGTTTTACCCGCTCCTTCCCCTTCACCATCAGAAGAAGGCGGAATCCTAAAAGGGGAAATGTCCGTAGCCTTTTTTCTTCCTTGGCATCTTTCCATAGTACACGATAAGAGAATGAAGTGTTGGTAATGAGTAAGATAATTCTCAGGAAGAGTATCTCTCTGAAAATGATATAACTATTGCAGGAAAGAAGGATGAAGAAAGAAACAAAGGGAAACATTCTAAAAGATTGAAAGATGAAACTTTTTGAACCACTATCCTATTTATAGGAGAAAGACACACGGGAATCGAAGAGACTCAGTTCTGAAACCGGTGCCGGAAACCAAAATGTCACGTCATGTTTTGAACAAGTCTGGGGAACACGTATAATGATGACGCATATGACAATTGACGTCACCTTAAAAAAGGTGGGTCGCATGTTAACAGCCCAACCAATGCTATCCACGTCCATGTACTGCAAAGGAGGCGCCTACGGACACAGCCAAATTTCCATAAAAGCAAATCGTGCATGTCCGTCCATTAGAGATGATCACCTAGTACATCTCCAACGAACGAAGGAACTAACTGTATAGGGCTAAATTTAGGTCATAATGTCCCCACGCCAGATGGGCACGACCCCCATGATAAGGGCGACCCAAGCAAGGGTGTGACCCAAACTAGGAACGATGTCGTTTAGCACCTGACCCCTTTACTGAGTGGATGCCACCAACCTTTGTACTTTTTTTGATTTTTCGAGGAAGGTTTTCTACTATATAAAGGAAACTGTCCCTTTATAAAGGGGAATTCATTGTTCTAGAATAATACAATCTCTATTTCTATCTCTGCTCTATCTCTCTCTCTCTATCTATCTATCTATCTATCTATCTATCTCTCTCTCTCTCTCTCTTTCTCTCTCTCTCTAGCAAATAACCTTTGCTTCCTTTTTAAGCTAAGTCTATTATCATCATCTATTAAAAAATCTACGAAGATTCTCGAAGTGATAATCATCTCTTGGACTTATTATATTTGATTACGATTTACCCCCATATATTTTTTGATTGTTTTTAGGCTTACAAAATACAAAGATAATTTTTGAGCTAAACATTGTTGTTGTTGTTACTTTTGAAATAGAATTTACCTCTCTTGGCCACATTTGTACTTCAAGCTTCTAAATCTACCTAGATGAGTGACTCTTGTGATACACACACCTGTCATAGTTAGTTATAGTTAGTTATATTTGTTATGCTTAGTTGTCTTTAGGTTAGCTACCATTAGACGTCTTATTATTCTTAGTTGGTTAAGTAGTTGGATACTTGTATACATAGTTAACTGACAAGTGTAACAAGATTGGCGATTATCATTTTCTTCCCAACTCTTTATGCGTATTCTCTCGAAGCTTCCGTCCTTGAAGAGCTTGCTAGCTCAAGTTGTAGCTCGCTGATTCTCAAGTATTTTTGTATGGTATCAGAGCGGGCGATGAAGATAAAGAACACAAACTAATTTCAATTGGCAATCTCGTTACGTTTTATGAATCGGTTGTGAATTCCCTTTTCAGTCATCTCATTTCATCAATGATAGAGTCGACGATTCCTTATATACATCTGCTATACCTTGGTCCATCTGATACTTCAGAAATAGTTCTAACTCATGTAGAAATTACAGGAACTAAGAATTACAGTCTCTGGAGTTGGAAGGTGAAGATTTCTCTTCTAGAGAAGCGGAAATTAGGTTGTAAAACTGGTACCTGTACCAAAGAGTCCTGCACGACAGAATTGCATGAACAATGGGAGACTTGTAATGCAATAGTTCTTTCATGACTCAGGAACACTGTATCCACAGAGTTTCTTAATGGAATCGCTTATGCATCTAATGGACACCTTGTTTAGGAAGATTTGAAAGAGATTTGACAAGGTGAATCACATGAGGATCTTTCAATTTCATAGAGCCATAGCTACTTTTTCACAAGGTACTGACTGTGTCTCAATTTATTTCACCAAGCTGAAGAGCCTTTGGAATGAATATGATGCCCTAGCACCTACTTCCAATTCAAAAAAGTATGTTGAACATCTTTAGCAACAAAGACTATTGTAGTTTCTTAGTGGCTTAAATAATTCTTATGATCAAGCTAGAAAATAAATTCTATTAAAATTGAAGAGCCTACTATTAACCAAGCTTATTCCATGGTGATTGAGGATGAGTCACATCACGCTCCTAGTTTAGGCTCTGTGATCGATAAAACTGATCCAATTGCTATATAAGTTGGTAAGGATCAGAATTACAGAGGTAAAAAGCCATTCCGACGGACTTAAAGGATATACAAAGGAAATTGCTACAAAATCATTGGTTACCCGATGGATTTTAAGCGAAAGAAAAAATTCAATAACGCCAAAAATATTGGGAACCAATATAGTCGTGGAAATCGTAATCTTGGAGGGCAATTTGGTCATGGTACTTCATAGCCCTTTAATGCTACTAACAATGCTTCTGCTTCAGCACAATGTGCTTCAGGATGTGATCTGCATAGCAATCTTGCAGCGAAGGGACCATACTTCACAGACGAGCAATACAGACAGATTCTAGGATTGCTGAACAAAGAAACTGGTGATAGCCAAGCTAACATGACAGGTATGGCTGCTAGTTTGATGTCACACACAATCACAAAATACTGAATCATAGATTCTGATGCAATTACCACATAGCGACTACTGAAAATTATTCAACGATGATCCTGAGAACAAGAAGTTATCTATGGACAAAGTTAATTTACCAAAAAGGCATAAAGTTATGATTTCCAGCATTGGTCAAGCATTCCTACTTGAAGGAAAAACAGTGGACAATGTGCTTTGCATTCAAATTCAATTTGTTATCAGTCTCCAAGTTAACTAGCCAGCTCTCATGTTCTGTGAATTCTTTTCCTTATTTTGTATTGTTTCAGGACCTCTACACTGGTAGGGTGAAGGGATTGGTAAAGAAGATACTGGACTGTACATATACAAGGGAATAGGAGACATCAATAAAGAGGAGATACATAGCTTATTTAGAGTAGCTGATAAGCATTAGGTGCTTCAAAAGTACTTTTAAGTGGTTGATTTAAAAAATAAGCAGTTATGTGTTTGGATAAAAGTGCTGAAATTAATAATATACAGCTGAAGAACTGGGTATACGAAGGTTTTTATTTTAAAAAGACGTACCTTAGGGATAGAATAATAAATATTTTGGTCAAACTTAAAGTGATTATAAGCTGAAATTTGATAATTTGGGGGAGACCAACTTATGGCTTTTAGCTTATTTTTGGCTTGTAAGCACTTAACTTACAAGCACTTTTAATTTTACCAAACACGTAGATAAGCCAAAAAGTGCTTATAAGTCTGTTGACCAGTTTATAAGAATATCCAAACACCCTCTATGTGGCTAAGAAGAGTTGTAAATAATAAATTATTGAATATTTGTACTGTGTGTTCATTGGCCAAACACACTAGACTAACATTTTCCATTAGTGAGTCTAGAGCTGAATGTCAATTGTCTCTTGTTGAATAATACATCAAATAAGTTGTACTCACACTCCATAATAAAATGGTGTTGTAGAGAGGAATCACATGCACATATTAGATGCAGCAAGAGCAATAAGATTTTAATCCTTACGCCACTAAAATACTATGTATTTGTATTTCAACAACAATGTACCTGATCAATAGAACACCATCTTCATCCATCAAAGAGAAAAGTCCATATGAAATTTAGGGCATTTGAGAGTGATATGTTATTTATATTATGCTACTGCGATGCCCAGGGGTGACAAATTGCTGCAAGAGCAAAGCCTGCAGTGCTCATGGGGTACTCTGAGAGATAAAAAGGCTATGTGCTAATAAAGTTGGCCTCTAAACAAATCTTTATTAGTAGGGATGTGGTATTCAAGAAAGTAGAGTTTGTTTCGCTTCCACACCGCTAGCTGATTGTCAATAGTTCCTAGCTTGGGTATGTAGGTTTCCTAAGACCTACCATTTGATCTAATCTACATCAACAGAGGCACAACCAACAATGATCTCATAGAGTATCATACATTGGCCACTAACCGTCCAGCAGAGCAGGTAGAAGAGATATCTTCCCAAGGTTAGTGATGGTTAGTTATCTTTGTTATGCTTAGTTGTCATTAGCTTTGCTATCTAATTATTCTTAGTTGGATAAATAGTTTGACAATTGTATACTGTAGAAAATCATTCTATCCATGATATGTGCGCTTTAGTTGTATTAGCATGATTTTCAGGTATATGTTTTGATGAATGACAAACAATGAAGTCAAGTGTCGAACAAAGTTATTATATGGCAAACAATCAAGATTGAATGCCGAGAAGCATATTGATGAACAGATTGCATGGAAAAGCCAAAGACAAGCTCAAAAGTTCAAGACTGAAGACCCAAGGCGTAGGTCGTTAGGTAGAACCAATGTAAGATCAACGCTTAAGTTATCTCGTCTTTTGGCTCAACATAGGTCATCATAAATATGCATAAAAGCATAATAGAATAATCGATTATGCAAAAGTGATAATCGATTATTCTGGGAAATTCCATTTATTGGAAATTTCCGCAAGAGTCAATAATCGATTATCCTCAAGAGCATAATCGATTATTCTCTATCCGTTGCCAGTTTTTGAACGCTGTAACAACATAATTGATTATGCATATCACAATAATCGATTATCATGCATAAAATCAGCTTCCGATTTTGTAACGGTAAGCTGATAATCGATTATCCAAATCTGATAATCGATTATCCTTGCATAAAATCAGCATTATTGATTGTCAATTAAGCAACGGACATACAACTTCTACCACCTATAAATAGAGGTCTTTTGAGCTGATTTTATACATACAACACCTCTCATTGTTCATATACATATTGATATTATTTGTGCATCATTTTAGAGCTTTTGTAGAGCCATTTGAGAGACAACTTTGAGTTGTTTATAGAGCTAATATTGTATCTCTTTATCTACTCTTATTAGAGAGTTCTTGTTGTAAAGAGAAAGGTGTTTGAGAAGACCATGTCTTCTCATTGATTGTCGGGTTTGCTAAGTACCCTCAATCTTAGTGTGTGAAGTCTTGTGGTGCGGTATCCACGAGCAAGGTGAAGTCTTGAGGTGAGGTATCCTCGAGCAAGTTGAAGTCTTGTAGAGTGTACATCTACGAGCAAGTGTAACGGTTTGTTAGGCACCCGTAAGCTTAACGGAGTTAGTGGAATCTCGAGAGAGTCTCTCGGGGACTGGACTAACCACACGTTGTGGTGAACTAGTATAAATTCGGTGTGTTCTTTCATTACTATTTTAATTACCGCATTTAGTTTAATCCTGCAATTTTAATTCCGCAATATTTATCAATATTCTCGTGCCGCACTATTCACCCCCCCTCTAGTGACGGGCATAAATCCTAACAATTGGTATCAGAGCCTAACTCTCTGAAAGCCTTAACCGGTTGAGAGAACGATATATTTTTTTGTTGAGAATATTGAACGCAGGAATGATGAGCGAAGGACACTCCACCAATAGGCCTCCACTATTTGACGGAACAAATTACACATATTTGAAAGAGCGGATGAGAATCTTCATCCAATCAAATAACTTTCGCTTGTGGCAAATCATCAAGAACGGTGAACAAATGCCAACAAAAAAAGTTGGGGAAACCACGGTTCCAAAGGAGGAAGATGAATATGATGCCGAGGACGTCAAGAAAGTTGAAAATAACGCAAAGGCCGTCAACTTATTATATTGTGCGGTGAATCCGGATGACTATCGGAAGATTTCTTGCTGTACAGTCGCCAAGGAGATGTGAGATAAACTCGAGATCACTTATGAAGGTACGTCTCAAGTCCGAGAATCTAAAGTTGATATTCTAACACATAAATATGAACTCTTTAAAATGAGGGAGAAAAAACCCATCGGTATTATGTTCGAACGATTCTCAAAAATCGTCAACGATCTTCATGCTCTCGGGAAAGTGTACACGAACAAAGATCTTGTTCGAAAAATCTTACGGAGTCTCACTCCCCAATGGCGTTCCAAAGCCAATGCCATCCAAGAGTCGATAGGAATCACGGATGTCACAATTGATGGACTAAGAGGTAACCTCGAAACTTATGAAAGCACAATTCTTAATCCCTATCTTAGAAGTAAAAGTTCGAATATTGCCTTCAAAGCCTCATCTTCTAAAAGAGTAGAGGTAAGTGATTCGGAAAGCGATGATGATATTATTTCCAATGATATAGTTGAAAAGTTTTATAAGTTTATGAAGAAGGAAATAAAGAAGGAAGAACCAAGTCCTTCATGCCAAAATTGTGGAAAACATGGCCACACCAAATCACATTGTCCAAAACCCAAGGACAAGAAAAAGAAGAAACACCATAGGCGCGTGACATGGGATTCGGACAGCTCGGGCGATGAAACTGCCGCACTATGCCTCATGGCCAACGAGGAAGAAGAGGTAAGTAATTCTAACTCTTACTCGTTTGAAGAAATGCAAAATGCCTATGATGAATTATATGGTGAATTTATTAAAGCTTCCAAAACCATAAAAGAATTGAAGAAAATAATTTCTTTGAAAGAAAAAAATTTTGAAAAACAACTTTCTTTGAAAGAAAAAGATTTTGAAAAATTGACTCGTGATAATGAGAAGTTAGAAGAAGAAAATAATTTTTTAGAAAATGATAATATTGATCTTAAAAATAAAATTAAGGAAATGAATGAAGCCTCTTCAATTGATCAAAGTTCCAATTGTTCTTCCTGTAGTTCTTTGAAAATAAAGAACATAGAACTTAGGAACACACTAGAAAAACGTAGTGTTGATGATCCTAAAACAATTGAAGAAATTAAGAAGAATATTAGAAAGGATGATAGAAATGAAGTTGGACCACCTAGAAATAATTCTAGGAACTTCACTAATGAGTCTAAAATTAATCATTTTAGACCACCTAGAAATGACTTTAGGAATTTTGTTAATGAGTCTAGAATGAATAATTCTAGACCACCTAGAATAACTCTAGGAATCGCAATACGTCTAGGAATAACGACTATAGATCACCTAGAACATTTTTGGCTCAACCAAGACATATGCACAACCCGAATGTTATATGTCATTATTGCAACCGGGTAGGACACAATGCGCCCGTATGTTTTGCAAAACATAGAGATTTATCATTTAGCTGTGATTATTATTTGCCTAACCCCCAAGGACCCAAAAGCAGTTGGGTACCGAAAACCTATTTTTAGGTACGTTTGCAGGTGTGCTTGAAGACTACAATATCGTAGTAGATGCACCAAGCACGAAACCTTATTGCATCGAGGGGGAACTTCGGTTAGTTATCACATTTTTGATAAAAACGTAATAGTTGATATGTGTTAACGATTAATATATCTTTGTTAACAATTGGTATTAATTATTTTTGTTGATTCGTGTTTTGATAACTTTTATTTTGAATAACAATTGGTATCAAAATTAATGATTGATTCATGTTTTGATGAATATTATTTTAATTTAATTAACAATTGGTATATTCTGAAAAATAAATGATTCATGTTTTTTTAATACAACTATTGGTGTGTTAAAAATTAATAGTTGATATATGATTTGCTAAAAATAACCAGTATTATGGTTGGTATGTTTTTACTAACATTTGGTATTATTTTATGTTGGTATGATTTTTAATCGTCAATGTATATTCCTCATTATATTTTCTATTTTTATTCTTAACACTAACAATTGGTATACCCAAAAGGCGGAAGTGTCGAAAAGGGAAAAGTAGCCTTTGTATACTCCTTTTTGCTAATGCCAAAAGGGGGAAGAAATTAGGCGATATGCATCAAATAAGGGGGAATGAATCGACGTTATAGCATGCCTTATTTGAGGGGGAATTATCATTGAGGGGAATTGTTTGCATGAATTGTATGTTGAGATATAGCATGAATTTAGGGGGAATCCGATATACATATCTTCTGTGTTTTGTCATTATCAAAAAGGGGGAAATTGTAGAAAATTATTCTATCCATGATATGTGCGCTTTGGTTGTATTAGCATGATTTTCAGGTATAGGTTTTGATGAATGACAAACAATGAAGTCAAGTGTCGAACAAAGTTATTATATGACAAACAATCAAGATTGAATGCCGAGAAGCATATTGATGAACGGATTGCATGGAAAAGCCAAAGACGAGCTCAAAAGTTCAAGACCGAAGACCCAAGGCGTAGGTCGTTAGGTAGAACCAATGTAAGAGCAACGCTTAAGTTATCTCATCTTTTGGCTCAACATAGGTCATCATAAATATGCATAAAATCGTTTTATCAAATCATATTTATCATAAACATATTTCAAATACTTCAAACAAAATGATTTTAACATTTTCATTTTAACTAAAATGGTCTTTGAAGTAAGTTGTCAATTCTGGACAGCATAATAGAATAATCGATTATGCAAAAGTGATAATCGATTATTCTGGGAAATTCCATTTATTGGAAATTTCCGCAAGAGTCAATAATCGATTATCCTCAAGAGCATAATCGATTATTCTCTATCCGATGCCAGTTTTTGAACGCTGTAACAACATAATCGATTATGCATATCACAATAATCGATTATCCTGCATAAAATCAGCTTCCGATTTTGTAACGGTAAGCTGATAATCGATTATCCAAATCTGATAATCGATTATCCTTGCATAAAATCAGCATTATTGATTGTCAATTAAGCAACGGACATACAACTTCTACCACCTATAAATAGAGGTTTTTTGAGCTGATTTTATACACACAACACCTCTCATTGTTCATATACATATTGATATTATTTGTGCATCATTTTAGAGCTTTTGTTGAGCCATTTGAGAGACAACTTTGAGTTGTTCATAGAGCTAATATTGTATCTCTTTATCTACTCTTATTAGAGAGTTCTTGTTGTAAAAGAGAAAGGTGTTTGAGAAGACCATATCTTCTCATTGATTGTCGGGTTTGCTAAGTACCCTCAATCTTAGTGTGTGAAGTCTTGTGGTGCGGTATCCACGAGCAAGGTGAAGTCTTGAGGTGAGGTATCCTCGAGCAAGTTGAAGTCTTGTAGAGTGTACATCTACGAGCAAGTGTAACGGTTTGTTAGGCACCCGTAAGCTTAACGGAGTTTGTGGAATCTCGAGAGAGTCTCTCGGGGACTGGACTAACCACACGTTGTGGTGAACCAGTATAAATTCGATGTGTTCTTTCCTTACTATTTTAATTACCGCATTTACTTTACTCCTGCAATTTTAATTCCGCAATATTTATCAATATTCTCGTGCCGCACTATTCATCCCCCCCCCCCTCTAGTACGGGCATAAATCCTAACATATATATAGTTAACCGATGAGTGTAATAAGATTGGCAGTTATTATTTTCTTCCCAACTCTTTTTGCATATTCTCTCAAAGCTTCCGCCATTGAAGAGCTTGCTAGCTCAAGCTGCAGAGTGAACGTCCAAGAGGAAGAAGCATCAATAACCCGTAAAGCAGTGGCAGAGCCATATTGACATAAGGGTCAGTTGAACACCTTCATGTGAAAATTATAAAGCATATATATGCTAAATATAATATCTTTTATAAACACACACACACACACATACAGATATATATATATATATATATATATATATATATATATATATATATATATATATATATATATATATATATATATATATATATATATATATATATATATATATATATATATATATATATATATATATAAAATTTTGAACATCGTTAGTAAATTTTTTTATTTCGCTGCTGCTATTAGGGAAAAGGCGGGATTGACTCCCGTCGAGGATAAGATGCGAGAGGCGAGATAAACATGGTTCGGACATATAAACAGGAGAAGGAGAGATGCCCAAGTAGGAGGTGTGAGAGGTTGTCCTTGGTGGGGTATGAGGAGAGATAGAGATAGTTAAAGAAGTATTGAAAAGAGGTAATTAGAAAAACATGGCGTGATTTAGACGTATCGAGGACATGACCCTTGATAGGAAGACGTGGTTAAAAAATTCAGCTATAAAATTAGTAGATAATCGAGTATTCTTCTTTTTCTTTTCCATACCGATAGTATTAATGTTAATATGGTATCTTAATTATTCTTGGATTTTTATTATTACATGTTTCTTGGTTGTTATCATTTGCTTCATTTTTTTAATATCTTGATGTTGTTACTATTTGTTGTTATTGCTTTTCATCTTTTCTTTATCTGAGCGTATCGAAAACTATTTTTTTACGTTTCTAGAATAGGGATAAAATTTATATACACTATTCTACTCAAACCTTATTTGCGAGAATTCACTGTGTTTTATTATTATTTTTGTATGAAGGAGTCAAGATTAGTGGTGAAAACAAGGGAATATTGACAGTAAGGAGTCAAGTCATTATTGAGAAGAACAATAACTTTCATGGGCCAATTTTTTTAATAGCAATTTTATCCAAGGAAATGGTGGGGTAGAGGGAATGGGATTCTTGAGAGGGGACCGTATAGGAGGAATTACTTTTGGCAAGCAGCACTGAGTTTAGATGACACATTTGTTAGTACTTCCAAAAAACAGACATACATGTCTTTGTTGTGTGGTCATTGATAGAAAAGGAAATGCATTTAACAAAATGGGTCCTCTTAAATAACAATAATTGCTCTTCCTTTTATATATAGGATTTCACTGTTCCAGAGATTTTCTTCCATTTGGGTCATTTTTACAATAGGTCCCCCTTTTCTCCACTTTTTTCCCGTTTAAAACTGCCAAAATGCTAGACTTGACCCACCTAACTCTTCAATAATTCAAGCTTACGATAATGATCATATCTTACGTCGTTAAGTGGTGCTGTGATTTTACTCGGTCCTCTGGATGTAGAAGCGGATCCAAAATTTAAAGTACAACAATTATAAATTAATAAATACAATATTAACTGAATTACTTCAAATAGTTGCAGATATATAGTGGATTCCTAATAAATTCAGAGAGTAAGCAAAGCTGCTAGGTTCACAAGAACTCGTAATTTACATGGTAGCCCCGCCCCGTCCATCTCTACCTCGACATATAAGCAGATTCAGGATTTATAGTTTAGAGATTCTCACAACGGTCTCTAGTTAAAATATACAATAATACTTAAATTTATTGCTAAATGTACATAAATATTAAGTTGATTTCTTAATACATATACAAAGCCGGGGACATTAGTAAGTTTCTCATAGAGTCTACGGTAACTATAGGTCCAATAAACGTACATAGTGAATTAATTGCAAGATTCAAGACATTTTCGTCACATTTTGCGTACATATTAACTAAGCTCAGAATTTTTACCGGAAAACAAAATAGCTAGTGACTATACTTTTTATTTTACTCAAACTACAAATGCTCTGTAAGTTTTATTAAGAGGTTCTGGTTCAATTTTAGTTTCTCTTTAATTTTATTTATCCCAAATTGGGAAAAGATAAATATCATGTGGCATCAGTAGCATTAAATGCCCGAGAAACATCTCTCTCTCTCTCTATATATATATATATATATAAAATAAAAAAAATATATCTTTTATTACTATGTTATCATACTTAATTAGGTTAACGATCATATGCAATTATATTAGGATATTTTATTATCTTAATTCAAAGTATGTAAATACTATTTCGCCTTTGGCAAAAAAAAATTAACTTTATACTTTTTTACATTTAAAATCCTATAATTATAATTCTTTAAAATACTATAACTAGATTTTAATAAAACAAATTTCTTTTAAAGTAAATATAATATATAAGGTAAACATCTATATTTATCCAGATAACAAAAAAAAGTTTAAAAGTTGATAAAAGTTTCCTTACATGTAATATAATGAAGTAACCTACATGGCGTAGAAAGAAACATTACAAAAATCATATTCAACACAAGCTGTTTTCTTTTTAAAATGTTTGTTTGAAGCGTCAACTTATACAAATGGACAACAAAAAAATAAAAAGACTTTGATTATATAATTGATTAATTTCTATTTAACACCTTCTAGGAATTTCTATTAAAACTTATCATTTTGTTATGAAATAACTTTTTTGTGTAATAAAAAAAGAAAATGTCACGACCCCAGTTCGCCCTCCGTGTACATGTCGTGATGGCACCTAATCCCTATGACTAGGAATTTCTAACAATGCGGAATACAAATCAATTTGTAAAAGATAATAATTAAACTGAATTGGTGAAATAAATCAGTGCTCAAGGTACCGCCTGACGCATACAATAATATCTCTCATAGCTAATCAAAGTTCCCAAAACTCGGAATATCACAAATCACAAGCTAAGGGATACATAAGAGGCTCTGACTCAAGAATACTTATACGAGGAGAAATATTGAAAGAACTATACTTATTACAGAAAGGTGGAAATGGACTCCTCGGTCTACGAACGCAACAGATATACCTCGAAGGCTCTACCGATACGCCACCCTCCAAGGCTGACAGAACTGAATGGGGGTACCTGTATCTCTGCAGAAGAGTAGATGAGACAGCGGTGCTCAGTAAGTATCAAGACTAATCTCGGTGGAGTAGTAACGAGGAACAGTCAAGAAACCTACCGGTCAATAAACAGTATAATGATATGAATAATGGAAATAATATATAATTATATAAATACCGCATGAACAACTAAAAATGCTACGATTCAAAATACGGAAAAACGCAACCAGTAACAACGAGAAAATAACAAATGATGATACAAATGACGACAGAATCCAAATCCGAATCCTAAGGTCACAGCACAATAATGATAACAAGTCACTAACTCATTATTCTGCAATGATGCTTACATAAGGTCTTATTCTGCAATGATAACAAGTCACTAACTCATTATTCTACAATAATTATATAAATACCGCATGAACAACTAAAAATGCTACGATTCAAAATACGGAAAAAAGCAACCAGTAACAACGAGAAAATAACAAATGATGATACAAATGACGACAGAATCCAAATCCGAATCCTAAGGTCACAGCACAATAATGATAACAAGTCACTAACTCATTATTCTGCAATGATGCTTACATAAGGTCTTTTCAACTCTTTCCACAATTTTACCACAATTCTTGAACTAGCCACAACTCATGAAACCCAGTATCTGAAGTCTAACACTTGGCATCTTGTGCCCAATCAATCTCACGGTCATGCTGACAACTAACTAGTCAACTAGGGCCACTCTCACATATTTAATGTGTAAACGAGGGCATATATCCACCCCTAGCCAAATCAGGAAGAATTCATCTCTAATAAGAGTGCCCAACTACGTGTATGCTTGTGCAAGTGTATTTAACAAGAATTCTACCAACTAGTAACTATAAGAAATGGAACGACCAGCACCCGAATTATTCATACCCAGATTCATACCCAGATAGAGTAAATGAAAATATAAGTTCAGAACACAATGAATTTATCGGGGGTCTCCCTGGATATCGTCCTGTAGTCTCAAACATAGATATGTGTGATGGGGATCTCTTGGTATCCTCAATAGATGTAATAGGGATCTCTTGGTATCCCGAGGATCTTTTGGTATCCTCAATATATGTGTTGGGGATCTCTTGGTATCCCGAGGATCTCCTGGTATCCTGAATATATATATATATACTAGGGATCTCTTTGTATCCCGAGGATCTCTTGGTATCGTCAATATATGTGATGGGGATCTCCTGGTATCCCGCACTACAGTACAATTCAATATAGATATACAACCTAAACAATAAAATAGCAATATCTCGGCAAGGGAGTCTACAATGGAAGACAATAATATCCTGGCAAGGGAGTCAACAACAGAAATAATAACGTCCCAGCAAGGGAATCAACAACAGAAACAATAACGTCCCGGCAAGAGAATCAACAACAGAAACAATAACGTCCCAGCAAAGAAATCAACCATACCTAATAAGGTTGCGGAACACCAAGGAAAAACACAATAACCTCAACGATATAACAAGATATACTAAGTGCATAATAGCTACACTGATAACCACAACAATTGGACATGTAATATGTTTGCACAAAGTCACAGATGAACTTACAATCAAGGAGTATCCAAACAGTAAGGAAGTTATGATGAATCAAATAATTACAATTTAGTAAATATCAACTAATCATAAGATATCTATCTTCTTTCCAATTAGGACCGATTAATTACATGAGATAAAAAATTTATGATTTCCAATTAAAGGCGAGCAGTTGGGAGGGATAATATGACTATAGAAGGGTAATTGTCTTCAGTTAAACACGTAAAAGTCAATTAAAGAGAAAGAATAAATCAAGAAGGGAAAATAAATACCAAGTAAGACATGTAGAGGTGAAACTAATAACAGGGAACTCAATCGTATCATTATCATCTTTATGCTCGAGGATTTCAAGGGTCTAAGATCCTAAAAGGGACAATTTAACATAAATAAATCCGAGCACGCACTCTTCACCTGGCATAAATGGAATACAATCAACAGAGAAGACTCAAATCCAAAGGGGAAGTCCCCCATACAAAATTAGGCAAGATACATACCTCAAGCCGGCTAATGTCAACTAGAAACCGCGTTCTTGCCATGAGTACTCGACTCCAAATGGCCAGAATCTATTCAATTAAATCACACATTGTAAATAACATCTAAAGCAACTGATTCTACAATTTAATTCAAAGCTAAAGTGAGAAATTAGGTAAAGTGACCAAAACGCCTCTCAAAACAAAGTCTCGGAATCAAATAATTTTTACATTTTCAGAACCCTCGTATTCTCATGAGTCTAACCATATAAGGTCAAATGCCTACTCAAAACACAATAATAAGTCTAAAAAGTTTCACCCAATTTTCCCCAATTTTGACCTTGAATTCGAATTCTAATGGTGGATTTTTCTAGATATTGATAGAAAACAGCTAAATGAGGTTAAAGAAACATTACCCACTGATCTTCTCTTCAAAAAATCGCCTTCTCCTGAGCTCCCAACTGATTTTCCAACTTTTGAAATAAGCCCTCGATTTATACTATTTCATACCAGTGATTACCGCTTTTGCAGTCCAGGGACCGCTTCTGTGGTCCCGCTTTTGCGGAAAACCAACCGCTTCTACGGTTTCTTTAAGCCCTCCAATTTTCGCTCATGCGGTTCTTTCATCGCACAAGCGAGTCCGCTTCAGCGAAAATCCCTTCGCTCCTGCGGCTCCTGCCTAAAGGTCCTCCATCGCTTCTGCGGCTGCCAAGTCACTTTTGCGGCTCCGCTTTTGTGGTTCCCAAGCCGCAGAAGCAAAAATACTAGTAGCCCTGGTGCAATTTTCCTCTAACTCCAAACTTTGCCCATTGAGCATCCGAAACACACCCGAGGCCCCCGGACCTCAACCAATCACACACACACAAGTCATATAGCCAAACACGGACTCGCTCGAAGTTCCAAATCATATAACACAACATCGAAACGACGAATCAAACCAAAAATCAAGTTTATGAACTTCTAAATCTTCAAAAATCGAAACCCATGCCAAAACCTATCAATTCAACTCGAAATGACGCCAAATTTTACATACAAGTTCAAAATAACACAACGGAGGTATACCAGCTCTCGTAATCGCATTCCGATCCAGATATCCCAAAATTCAACTGTTAGTCAAACTTCTTCATTTTCCAACTTCAACTTTTGCCGAAATGGTTCAATTTACTCTACGGACCTCCAAATCTGAATCCAGAGGTGCGCCTAAGTCCAAAATTACCATACAAAGCTGTTGAGATCATCCATGACCCATTCTGGGGTCGTTTACCCAAAAGTCCAATTTCAGTCGACTTTTCATCGTTCTAACTTCCAAAATAAGGTTTCTTCTCTAAATTTCACTCTAAACCATCCGAAATCCAAATTCCACCATGCACGACGTCACAGATGAACTTACAATAAGGAGTATCCAAACAGTAAGGACGTTAAGATGAATCAAATAATTACAATGAAGAAATATCAACTAATTATAAGATATTTATCTCATTGCCAATTAGGACCGATTAATTACATGAGATAAAAAATTTATGATTTCCAATTAAAGGCGAGCAGTTGGGAGGGATAATATGACAATAGAAGGGTAATTGTCTTTAGCTAAACACGTAAAAGTCAATTAAACAACAAGAATAAATCAATAATGGCAAACAAATACCAAGTAAGACATGTAGAGGTGAAACTAATAACAGGGAACTCAATCGTATCATTATCATCTTC
Organism: Nicotiana benthamiana; assembly: GCA_034376525.1. Classification (NCBI taxonomy): domain Eukaryota; kingdom Viridiplantae; phylum Streptophyta; class Magnoliopsida; order Solanales; family Solanaceae; genus Nicotiana; species Nicotiana benthamiana. Next base: position 8,483,550 of record CM067337.1, read on the forward strand.
ACGCTCGGGGATTTCAAGGGTCTAAGACCATAAAAGGGACAACTTATAACAATTAAATCCGAACACGCACTCGTCACCACTCGTAAACGGAATAGAATCAACAGAGAAGACTGAAATCCTAAGGGGAAGTCCCCCACACAAAGTTAGGCAAGATACTTACCTCAACCGGCTAAATCAACTAGCAACCGCGTTCTTGCCCTGAATACTCGACTCCATATGGCCCAAATCTATTCTATTAAATCACACATTGTAAATAGCATCTCAAGCGACTGATTCTACAATTTAATTCAAAGCTAAAGTGCGAAATTAGGTAAAATGACCAAAACGCCCCTCAGGCCAATGTCTCGAAATCAAATAATACTCTCGTACTATCACAAGTCTAACCATATAAAAATCTCCCAAATCGGAGGTCAAATGCCCATTCAAAATACAATAATTAAGTCTTAGAAGTTTCATCCAATTTTCCCCATTTTTGACCTTGAATTCGAATTCTAATGGTGGATTTAACTAGATATTGATAGAAAATAACTAAATAAGGTTAAAGAAATATTACCCACTGATCTTCTCTTCAAAATTCACCCAATATCGCCTTCTCCCGAGCTCCAAATTAATTTTCCAACTTTTGAAATAAACCCTCGGATTATACTATTTTGTACCAGTGATTTTCGCTTTTGCGGAAAACCAACCGATTATGTGGTTTCTTTAAGCTCCCCAATTTCCACTTCTGCGGTTTTTTCATCACAGAAGCGAGTCCGCTTCTGCGGAAATACCTTTACTCCTACGGCTCCTGCCCAAAGGTCCTCCATCACTTCAACGGCTGCCAAGCCGCCTTTGCGGCACCGCTTCTGCTGTTCCCAAGCCAGAAGCGAAAATACCTGTAGCCCTACAAGAATTTTCCTTCTAACTCCAAACTTTGCCTGTTGAGCATCCGAAACTCACTCGAGGCCCTCGTGACCTCAATCAATCACAAACACAAGTCATATAACCTTACACGGACTCGCTCGAAGTTCCAAATCATATAACATAACATAGAAAGGACAAATCAAACAAAAAATCAAATTTATGAACTTCTCAATCTTTAAATATCGAAACTCATGCCGGAACCTATCAATTCAACTCGAAATGGCGTTCAAAATAACATAGCGAAGCTATTCGAACTCGCGGAATCACATTTCGACCCCTATTTCCCAAAAGTCAACTATGGGTCAAACTTATTTATTTTCCAACTTCAACTTTCGCCGAAATGCCTCAATTTACTCTACGGACCTCTAAATATGAATCCGGACACGCGCCTAAGGCCAAAATCACCATACGAGCTGTTGAAATCATCCACCACCCATTCCGTGGTCGTTTACCCAAAACTTCAATTCCGGTCGACTTTTTACCGTTCTAACTTCCAAAATAAGGTTTCTTCGCTAAATTTGACTCTAAACCATCCGAAAGCCGAATTCCACCATGCACGCTTGTCGGTACTCATATTATGAAGCGATACCTTATGCCGCTGAACAGAGGTTAATTTCTTAAAACGACCGGTCGGGTTGTTGCACAAAACATAAAAGAATAAGAAAAAAGAAAATAAATATATGAAAAATCTATAAACCAGAAATAAGAGATGACAAGGAATTTCTTCTTAAGTTTCATCTTTGTTGAGCATAAAAAATATGGACGATAATCTCATCGATTTCAAATATTTTTTTAATAATCTCATCGATTTCAAACGTTTTTTCACCTCAAATACATAGATTATAAGATAAGGATATCTTAGAATTTTTTTTTATTTACATTGTGTGTTGTTTTTAAAAAAATCTTTATTGCTACCAAAGTGATATGATATTCGAATTTGAATTTAATTGTAATTTAAGTAGTTTGCATTGAGGTTAAGTCAAATATGGTGAAACAATTGCCTAGCAATTTTAAGACAATATATGCAATGTTATACAATAACAATCAATTAATTTAACATGCAATGATTCAAAGAACAAAAAATCTGTATATGTATAGGGTATTCAAAATTAAAAATTTGTGGCTAGAGATATCGATAAACTAAAAATAGAGTCATACTGAAATAAAATTTACCGGCCAAAGAATCATTTAAGTTTTTAGATAATCGATTAAAGTGAATTTTAAACTAAGGAGAATATCTTCACTTGCATCATTATAATAATAATTATTTTATTTAAATACATATAATATTAAGAAAATTAAAATTTCAAAATAGAAATATTTTCTTTTTTAACATTATAGCATACCAAATAAAAATTCAAGTAGTAATAAAAGAGTCACGTCGTAACCAAATAATCGTTCATGTTGCCAACCTTTGTGCTTTTCTAGAGCTCATAAATACGAGTTATTATTTCGTGACTATTTTTAGGTTCCAATGACACCAATAAGAATGGTGCAAAAATAAAATTATCGCTACGCGATTTGAGAAAATGTTAGCTTTTTTTCATGCAGTGTTTCATAAAAAATATCTAACGATTATCTATAGTTACCTAGAAGGTTTAAAGTTTAAGGTTGTTTACATATAATTCAAATAACTCACATAGTTAACATGTTTAATGCCAAATATCATAATGGAGTCGCACTAGAAAGAAAATTACTGGCTAAAGAATTTTTAAAATTTTAGATAGCCGATTAAAATGAATTTTGAATTAAGGATAATATTTTCACTTACATTGTTATACAAATAATAATCATTGAAAAATAAAGTCTTAGAAACTGAAAAAAATAATTTTAGAATATATCAACACACCAAATAAAAGTTAAAACAGTAATAAAAAAGTCAAGTCGTATCCAAAGAGTCCTTCATAGTCTCAACCTTTGATTGTTTTGCCATAAATATGAATTATTATTTTGCTTCGTGGTTATTTTTAATCCAATGACACCCGCGAGAATGATATTAAAAAAATAGTTATAACTAGGAGATTTGAGAAATATTTAATCATTTTCATGTGGTGTTTCTTAATTAATTTCAAATAATTATCTTTATTTATTGAGAATATTTAAATTTTAAGATTTTTTACATATAATTTAAATAACTCAAATATTTAACATGATTAGTGTCCGTGGGTGCCAAAATCAGTGATATTATTAACCGAAACAGGGGGACAGACACAAATAGAGCACGAATTCAGTTTCGACTAACCAAACTGAGACATATGGTCCTTGGTTAACTAACACCAACACATGGTATTTACTATACTTGGTGGGTGTTTGAGCATAAGATTGTGAAACTTAAAAAATAAAAATAAAAATTAAAAAGATAAAATAAAATAAAATTCAAATTGAAAATAATATTTGGAAATTATCATTGTATTTGGATATGAATACAAATTGAAATTATTTTTGAATTTTTATAATTAAATTAAAGTGAAAATTGTGAAAAATAACTTTTTGCAACTTTTTCAAATTTTGAAATTTGAAATTTTCATGGCCAAACTATTTTCGGAAAAAAGTGAGAATTCTGGAAAAAGTAATTTTTAACAAAGTATGATATTGTCCACTTTAGGCTAAGTCACACGGTTTCTTCTAAAAGGCCTCACACCTTTAAAAGATTCATGTACCTTATATGTAGCTCTTAATCTTTCCAGCTACCAATGTGAAACTTTATTCGCACAAATTAACAAAACATACCGTAAATTCGCCTCCACCAATCTAGTTACCCAAAAGAAAAATTGAAATGATCAATAAAGCCAAATAGCAAATGCATTATAAAACCTAGTTGCCTTAGCAGATTTACAGTTGTGGTTTGGGATTTGGACATGAAATAATCCTTGATCGTATCTTTAATTACTTAATTATTCATTAAAGAAAACATTATTATGGCATTTAAGTAGTTTATTTTGAAAATTGGGACAGGTTGATGAGTCACTTAACACTAATTCTACTTATGTCTCCCGGACTCTGACTCGATAAGACCTTTATCTCGATTTCGATCCCTTGTCATCACGTCTCTAGCTCGATTTATCTTAGAGGAAGTCGGGTGTATCTTGAGCTCGGTTTTACCCGTATACACAAACAACGAAAATGATCATGAATAAGTAAGGTTGTTTTACGGTTCCTTGTTTATTAGCTCAAATAAACCAATCTAACTAGACCAAGGTAAATTTTAGACAGATCGAATCATGAAGAATGGAAATTGATGACAGGAAAAACACAAAATTAATGGTTTCGTGAAGAGCAGCTACAGTGCTGGGACTCCATTGTTGTGCTGTGGCCTGTGCGTGGGTTACTTGTGTTGGTTTAAGGTGATGGGAAGTACAATGGATTTTAGCTTAGACATAGTTTTTTATATCAACAGAAAGATATGAGTGTGTCAAACACAAAAGCATTTATTTGTTTGATGCTCGTCAACTCTTAATGTTTGTCTCTGTTTGACACCCCCACACCTACTCGTGAAGAGGCTAATAATGCACTCTTTAAGAGTTTTTAATTATTTTCTTTTTAAATTTTCCAAGGAATAAATCATGATAGTATATGTTATTAATTGATCGCCAGATGTAGAAAACTGGTCCTTTTTATGCGGATTTGGGGAGTCTTCATATAGTGATTAACTTTGAAGAATTAACTTAAATAGCCATCCACCAAATAGCTTAAGCTAAAAATGCCGGCGCATATATAATATAAGTATAATTCGTGTAAAATATATATATATATATATATATATATATATATATATATATATATATATATATATATATATATATATATATATATATATATATATATAGATGTGCATAATCAACGGATTACAGTTAAGGGTGTTCAAATCGAACCGAAAAATCGCATCAAACCGAAAAGTCATACGAAACCGATTAAAAAATCCGACTAGGTTTGATTTGGTATGGAGTAAAATATTTCGAAAAAAACCGATATATAAATATATAATTTTTATATATTCTTTTAAGATTATATATAAAATTTTCTTCAAAAAAATGTCTAGAAAAATTGAAATTCTCTTGCGGGATATAATATTTAATAGTAGATGAAGTGCTCCATATTTATTAACCTTAAATAATGAATTGTATGATCACTTTCTCATCAAGTGTTACTCAAATGTGTCAATCTCTTTGTTCTTCCATATTCATATCATATATATTAAATTGTTATATCTTTTTCGAATTTGAAGTGATTATTATCATATAATTTTATATTTAATTACTAAATTCGGTTAACTTTGAAAGTGTAAATCAACAAAACAGACAACTAAAAAAATAATTATTATGTGTTACTAGATAATTCTCTCGAAAAGATATTTTATTAGATAATATGTTTGTCAATTTTTTTTTATATTTTTACTAAACAATATTTACTTATCAAAAATTTAACAAAATAATATTAAAATAATATTTAAATAACAAAAAACCTGAAAAATTCAAAAAAAATCAAACCAATCCAATCTGATATAATTAATTTAGTTTTAATAAAACCGAACCAACTCGATCCATATACGCCCCTAATACTAGCTGAAAAGGTAAACTTTGAATCTGACCAGCCATTTATGTAAAAATCCCATTTGGACGTGCAATAGTGTTAAATTGTCCTACAAATCAACGTGAGACAGGTGTTCTAGACAATCCCCAGCTTATCAGTTAACTTATGAAACTTAGATTCAATGTCTATTATTTATTTATTTTTACATATATAGGAAGGTAATTCCCTCACCCCATGCATCCATTTTATTTTACGCGACACTACTAAACCCTATCCCAGTAATTACTCCATGCAAGTCATATTAACTTACTATAAATATGTGACCAAATGAAATGAAATTACTCATTAACCATAATGAGCTAGAACTGGAATTATAAAAAACAATGATTTTCCGCGTCTTCCGCTTTATTTAGATTCCCAGATTAATTAAATTAGTTCTGCCGCTATTTGTTTTTCTGTTCTTTTTTGTTTTTTCAGATAATCTAATTCTAATTTCTATGGTTTGTTTAGATTGAAATGAAGAACCATGGCAGGACCAACAGGCCGATATATGATATATTATTGATATGTCTGTTTACACAAATAGCCGGTCATATTTACTATTTATTTTTTTAATAATAAAAATAGATTATACATTGATTATATACGATTATACACGTTGTCACGATCCCAATACGTCCTTCGTGAACATGTCATGACAGCACCTACTTCCTACGACTAAGTAAATCAAACAATGGCGAAACAAATAACTTACTTAAATAAATAATTTAAAATTTAAACAACTAGAAGGAAACTATATATAAATGCCGCTCGCCATATACAACTCAACATCACGGAAGCCTACAATATCATCCCAAAACTCGAAAACTCACGGAACACAAGCTAACCAAAATGTAGTACTGTCACGATCCGAATTTCCCACCACTGGAGTCGTGATGGCGCCTACTATCGGAGCTAGGCAAGCCAACCTTTTTAAAACATTTCACAAAGCTTTAATCTAAATCAGTGAAATAAACTAAAATAAATAATTAAATTATGCAGAGGACTTTTAACAAAAAAAATAGCAAGGTGCGGAAGTTTAAAATATATCTCTACCCAGTATCTGGTGTCACCACCCACAGACTACTACGGAGTACTAAACGCATCAGTCTGAAAGGAAATACATATAACTATTTGTTCCGAATACAATGGGACAACATAATGTAGTAAGGACAGAGAAGACGTCGGGCATGCAGATGCCTGCAAGCTACCTCGGTGTCTCCCGGCTCAGAATGCTAACACCTTTACCGTTGCGGCTACTGCTGATCGAATCATGTATCTGCGCAAAAAGAACGCAGAGTGTATAATCAGCACAAGCGAACCCATGTGCTAGTAAGTGCCTGTCCTAACCCCGCCGAAGTAGTGATGAGGCTAGACAGAACTACCACATAAACCTGTGTATTTCAACATATACAGACAACGGAAGAGAATATAGAAATTTTAAACAATTAAGAGGGAGGGAAGCATGCTATGGGGTATGACAGTGTTAAAAACAGAAATCATCAGACAAGAGGTAAAGTCGTACACCAACAACTGATAAGGGATTTACTCACCCAACATCATTCGCAACTCAAGTGCGGGGGGGGGGGGGGGGGGGTAACATCAAAATACAAGATTCCCGACGAGGGAATATAACTAACAGCTCAAATATCCAGCAAGGGAGAATTTAATATATTTTGAAGTCCCGACAAGGGAAAATGATCATAGAACTTCCATTTCAAAACACGTTAACTACCAACAAGTGCTAAGTTGAGCCAATGCTCCAAAATTATACTAAATCTTCATTTATCTTCAACCGTTCATATCATGTGAACCAAATTAATTCAAACCGAAATTTATATCATGTTATTAAAAATAACGCAATTTAAAACACACGGTCATGTTAGACTCGGGTGCATAGATAACTGTCACTATGCCTATACACCAACTCCACATAGCACGTAACAAATAACATCCTAATCATAATCCATCAAGCCAAGTAAGATCAAACACTTACCTCGAAAGCTCCAAACTCAACTCACGCCTCTAGGATAGCTTTACCCCTCGAATTCGCCATAAAACCGGTCGAATTTAATCGCAATTTACTCAAATGTATCAACAAATGCTAGTTAAATCAATTTGAAGGCATAGGAATGAATTTCTCAAAGTTTTGCCCAAAAATTTCCAAAATGCCCATAAGCCCACGTGGTCAAAACCCGAGGTTCGAACCAAAATCGAGTTACCCATTCCCCCACGAGTTCATATCTATATTTTATTTTGAAATCTGACCTCAAATTGAGGTCCAAATCCCTAATTCAAAGAAAACATAGGTTAGAGAAATTGATTTTAAGATGAAATCATGATAAAAGATGTTAAAGATTTGGGAAATTGAGTAAAAGTTGACTTACAAATGATTTGGGGACGAAAGGGTTTGAGAGAAACCGCCAATGGATGTTTGGGTTTTGAAAATATGAAAAGTGAGCTTCAAAATAGGCTAAGTGTAAAATATGCAGGTGCAGATCTCGCATTTGGGAGAATAAGTTTGCAATTGCGAGCTATGAAGAAGGAGGGCGGATATCGCATTTGCGAAACTGGGTTTGCAATTGCAAACCCAACAGATATGGGAAATGCGAGAACTAAGTTCGCATTTGCGAACTCAGGGGTTTTTGGTCGAGGATCGCGTTTGCGAAGACTTGGTTGAGGGGGCGGGGGGGGCATCGCATTTGCGAGATGGCCTTCGCATTTGCAAAGGCTGGGCCAAATGCTCGGACATTGCAATTGCAAGGTCTTCTTCGCATTTGCGAAGTTAGAAGCCCAGGACCTAGTTCGCATTTGTGAACCAGGCTTCGCAATTGCGAACCAGGCTTCGCAATTGCGAAGCCTGCAGGTCTGCTACCCCTGAAGCATTTTTCAACATGCAAAATTGAATTCTTGGTCCCACCAAAACTCTCCCGAGCCCTCGGGTCTCCAAACCAAACCTACATACAACCTCAAAGACATCCTACGGACTCACTCGCGCGATTAAATCGCAAAAATAACTTCATTTACATAGAATCAAGTCTCAAAACTAATAATTTCCATTTCAAGATTCATGACTTCAAAATTTTCCATTTTTAGTCTGAAACACGTCAAACGACGTTCGATTTCAACCAAACTTTACAGAAAGAGCTTAACGCTCATTTAAGACATGTACTAGATGTCGAAACCAAAATACGAGCCCGATACCTATATTTTCTAGCTAATTTTCATTTCAATTTTTCATATCATTTTCAGATAAACAATTTCTTTCAATAATTGTGTATTCGGGCCTGCGACCTCGAATTTCGATTACGGGAATACGCCTGGGTCCCATATTTTTCTACGGACCTTTTGAGACCGTCACATCACGCGTCCGGGTTCGTTTACCCAAAATGTTGACCAAAGTCAACTATATCAATATTATTATCAAAATTCATAGTTTTTAACACATAATTCATATATTTCCACATAAAAATTTTCCGGCTTCGCGTCCAGACTGTGCACACAAATAGTGGTGACTAAATAAGAGGTTTTCAACGCCTCGAAGGCACGGAAAAAGGGAGAATTACGGTGATGACCCTTTGGGTCGTCACATATTCCACCTCTAAAACAATCGTTCGTTCTCGTACGGACAAAAGAGAGAAGTACCTGAGTTGGGGAATAGATGGGGATAATGGCTCCGCATATTAGACTCGGACTCCCAGGTCGATGCCTTAGGAGGATGACCTCTCCATTGAACACGCACTAACTGAAGCCTGTCCTGTATGATTTTGACCTTGTCCAAGGCCTCTTACACTAGATCTGTACCCCATAACCGAGTCTTTCTCGGCTCAACCCAATAGACTGGGGACCGAAACCGCCGACCATACAACGCCTCATACGGAGCGATCTGAAAGCTGGATTGGCAGCTGTTGTTGTAGGCAAACTCTGCTAAAGGCAAGAAATGGTCCCACGAGCCTCAAAAATCAATAACGCAGGCCCGGAGCATATCCTCAAGAATATGGATAGTCCTCTCGGACTGACCGTCCGTCTGGGGTGAAATGTTGTACTCAACTGAACCTAGGTGCCCAACTCATGTTGAACCGCTCTCCAGAAATGTGCGGTAAACTGAGGAGGCTGGTCCGAAATAATAGATATGGGCACCCCATGAAGGCGAACGATCTCTCTGATTTAAATCTCAGCATATCTCTCGGATGAATAGGTGGTGGCAACTGGAATAATATGCGCTGACTTGGTTAGCCTATCAACAATAACTCATATAGCATGAAACTTCTTCCGAGTCATTGGAAGGCCAGTAACAAAATCCATGGTGATTCTCTCCCACTTCCACTCGGGAAGCTCAATCCTCTTAAATAACCCACCGGATCTCTGATGCTCGTACTTCACCTGCTGACAATTCAGACAACGAGCCACATATGCAACAATATCCTTCTTCATTCTGCGCCACAAATAGTGATGTCTCAAATCCTGATACATATTCGCGGTGTCCGGGTGAATAAAATAGCGAGAACTGTGGACCTCCGCTAGGATCGACTCCCGAATACCATCAACATTGGGCACACAAACTCACCCCTGCAATCTCAATACACCATCATCTCCCAAAGTCATTTTTCTTGAAACCTCCCCATTGGTGCCGTGTCTCTCAGGACACACACATGGGGATCATCAAAATGCCGCTCCTGAATACGCTCCAACAACAACGAACGAGCAACTATGCAAGCTAACACCCTCCTAGGCTCAGAAATATCCAATCTCACAAGTCGATTAGCCAAGGTCTGAACATCCCAGGGCAAGCGCTCACTGACTGACCGGAATATAGGCAATACTACCCATGCTGGTAGACTTCCTACTCAAAGCATCTGCCACCACATTAGTCTTCCCGGATGGTATAAGATAGAAACATCATAGTCTTTCAACAACTCTAACCGCCTCCGTTGTCTCAAATTTAACTCCTTCTATTTGAACAAGTAGTGAACTTGTGATCCGTGTACACCTCACACGTCACACCATATAAATAATGCCTCCAGATCTTCAAAGCATGAACAGGGATGCCAACTCTAGGTCATGAACTGGATAATTTTTCTCGTAGATATTCAATTGCCTCGAAGCATATGCTATGACCTATCCATTATGCATCAACACTGCGCCGAGTCCGACACGGGATGAATCATAATAAACAGTATAAGGCCATGATCCCGCGGGCAAAACCAATACAGGTGCCGTAGTCAGAGCTGTCTTGAGCTTCTGGAAGCTCGCCTTGCACTCATCTGACCACCTGAACTGGGCACCCTTCTGAGTTAATCTAGTCATCGGGGCTGCAATGGATGAAAACCCCTCTACAAAGCGTCGGTGGTAACCAGCTAACCCCAGGAAGATCCGGATCTCTATAGCTGAAGCTGGTCGAGGCCAGTTCTTGAGTTCCTCTATCTTCTTCGGGTCCACCTAAATCCCCTCTGCTGATACGACATGACCCAGGGATGCGACTGAACACGACCAAAACTTGCACTTCGAGAACTTGTCGTACAAGTGACTGTCCTTCAGAGTTAGAAGAACTACTCTGAGGTGCTGCTCATGCTCCTCTTGACTGCGGGAGTATATCAGAATGTCGTCAATGAATATAATCACAAAAAAATCCAAATAAGGCCTAAACACTCACTCCATCAACTCCATGAACGTTGCCGGGGCATTTGTAAACCCAAATGACATCACCAAGAACTCATAATGCCTGAATTGAGTGCGGAAAACGATCTTAAGGACACCAAATGTCCTAATCCTCAACGGATGGTAACCAGATTCCAAATCTATCCTTGAAAACACCTTGGCACTCCAAAGCCGATCGACCCATATACTAAATCCTCAGCAGTGGATACTTGTTCACACTCGACACTTTGTTCAATTGCCGGTAATCAATGCACATCCTCATCGAACCGTCCTTTTTCTTGACAATAACACTGGTGCGCCCTAAGGCGAAACACTGGGCCGAATGAAACCCTTACCAAGCAACTCCTGAAGCTACTCCTTTAACTCTTCCAACTCTGGTGGGGCCATGCGATACGGCAAAATAGAAAAGGCTGAGTTCCCGGCGCCAAATCAATAAAAAAACGGATATTCCTGTCAGGCTGACCCGGTAGGTTCGAAGGGAAAACCACGAGGAAACTCCCAACAATAGGAAAAGAAACAATGGAAGGAACCTATGTGCTGGAGTCGCGATCATACACCAATTGAGCTAAACACCCCTTCTTAACCATGCATTGAGCCTTCACATATGATATCACACTGCGGGTCGGATGATCTAAAATCCCTCTTCACTCTAAATGGGGCAAATCGGTTAAAGCCAAGGTCACAATCTTGGTGTGACAATCCAAAACAGCATGGCACAGGGACAACTAATCCATCCCTACTATAACTCCAAAGTCCACTATATCTAAGAGCAATAAGTCGACATGGGTCTCAAGAGCCTCAAATACGACCAAACATGAATGACGCACTTGGTCGACCACTATAGAATCACCAACCGGTGTGGATACATATACAGGAATACCCAAAGCCTCGCTAGGCATGATCAAATAGGGAGAAAAATGGGAAGAAACATACGAATACGTAGATTCAGGGTCATATAGCACTGAAGCATCTCTATTACAAATCAGAACAATACATGTAACGTCTGCATCTGAAGACTCAACCTCCAAACCGACTGATGGATGACCCCTACCTCTGCCTCATGCCGGCTGGGTAGGCTGGGAAACCTCCCGGTGACTAAATCACAATACGAGAACTCTGATGCTGAGAGCTTCCAGAAGCTCGAGGACAATACTTGGCAATGTGCCTTATGTCTCCACATGTGAAACAAGACATCGGCCGCTAGGAATAACAAAGTGGTGGTGCTCTGCCAGGTGCTAACGGTGAGCGAAAAGACTGCTGATCGAAAAAACATTGCTGAGAACCCCTCAACCTCAGGCAAACCCTCGTGTTATGACCAAGCTTACCGAACTCATAACATCTACCCAAACGCTGCAGCTGAGGAACATGGGGCTGACCCGGTCGACCTGGTCGACCACCTGAAGTACCATGAGTGACAGGGGAACCCCTATCTCTAGAGGAGGTACAACTAAATCGGCCTGCATGGCAGGGCTTCCTATCCGATCGATGACCGCCTCTCTATGGCAGTACCACCTCAACTCCACGGCTCTCACTAGCCGTCTCCTAAAAAGGGACCTCACTCCCAGTCTGAGCCGCTGCACCCGGCTGACCTACCACCGCTGGCTAAGACCCTAGAAGTAAATCCACTCTAATAACACCCTCCACAAGATCAACTAAAGCGTCATGAAGAACTGGGGCGGCCATGAACCCCTCGGGGATATGAGCTGGGCCCACCTGAACGGCTCGAGCTGGAACCTCCTCATCGTGGCAAATATGAAGCTCCGCTGCGGCTACTGCAGATCGAATCCTGTATCTGCGCAAAAGAGCGCAGAGTGTAGAATCAGCACAACCGACCACATGTGCTGGTAAGTGCCTGATCTAACCCCGGCGAAGTAGTGACCATGCTAGATAGGACTACCACATAAACCTGTGTATTTCAACATATATAGGCAACAGAAGAGGATACAAAAATTTTAAACAACTAAGAGGGAGGGAAGCATGCTATGGGGTATGCCAGTGTGAAAAACAAAAATCATCAGACAAGAGGTAAAGTCGTACACCAACAACTGATAAGGGAAAAACACAATAAAATCCCACTTACAAAACAAAACCAAAATACTTTATATCTATTAGTATTGCAGCATGCAACCCGACACTTCCGATATTTATATTTGTTAGTGCTGCGGCGTGCAACCAAACCCTTCCGATATTTATATTTGTTAGTAATACGGCGCGCAACCATACCCTTCCGATATTTACCAACAAGACTCACCCAACATCATTCACAACTCAAGTTCAAGAGGGGGGAGGGGGGTAACATCAAAATACAAGAGTCCCGACGAGGGAATATAACTAACAGCTCAAATATCCCGGTAAGGGAGAATTTAATATATTTTTAAGTCATGGCAAGGGAAAATGATCACAGAACTTCCACTTCTAGACACGTTAACTACCAATAAGTCTAAGTCGAGCCAATGCTCCAAAATTATACGAAATCTTCATTTATCTTCAACCGTTCATATCATCTGAACCAAATCAATTCAAACCAAAAACATGTTATTCAATATAACGCAATGTAAGACACGCGGTCATGCTAGACTCGGGTGCGTAGATAACTGTCACCATGCTTATACACCGACTCCACATAGCACATAAAAAATAACATCCTAATCCTATTCCCTCAAGCCAAAGTTAGATCAAACACTTACCTCTAAAGCTACAAACTCAACTCACGCATCTAGGATACCTTTACCCCTTTAATTTGCCATAAAACCGGTCGAATCTAATCACAATTTACTCAAATGTATCAACAAATGCTAGCTAAATCAATTTGAATGCATAGAAATGAATTTCTCAAAGTTTCAAAAATTCCAAAAATTCCCCAGGCCCACATGGTCAAAACCCGAGGTTCAAACCAAAACTGGGTTACCCATTCCCTCACGAGTTCATATATATATTTTTATTTGAAATCGGACCCCAAATTGAGGTCCAAATCCCTAATTTTAAGAAAACTTAGGTTCTACCCCAAATCCCCATTTTCACCCATGGAAAACCTTGATTTTAAGATGAAATCATGATCAAAGATGTTAATGATTAGAGAAATTAAGTAAAAGTTGACTTACAAATGATTTGGGTATGAAAGGGTTTGAGAGAAACCGCCAGTGGATGTTTGGGTTTTGAAAATATTAAAAGTGAGCTTCAAAATCAGCTAAGTGTAAAATATGCAGTTGCAGATCTCGCATTTGGGAGAATAGGTTCGTAATTAAGAACTATGCAGAAGGAGGGCGGATATCACATTTGCGAGCAGATGTGGGAAATGCAAGAACTAAGTTCGCATTTGCGAACTCAAGGGTTTTTGGTGGGGGATCGCATTTGCGAAGACTGGGTTAAAGGGGGCATCGCATTTGCGAGATGGCCTTCGCATTTGTGAAGGCTGGGCCAAATGGTCGGACATCGCAATTGCGAGGTCTGCTTCGTATTTGCAAAGTTAGCAGCCGAGGACCCAGTGTGCATTAGCAAACCAGGCTTCGCAATTGCGAAGCCTGCAGATCTGCTACCCCTCAAGCATTTTTCAACATGCAAAATGAACTCTTGGTCTCAAAAAAACTCTCCCGATCCCTCAAGGATCCAAACCAAATCTACACACAACCTCAAAGACATCCTACGGACTCACTCGCGCTATCAAATCGCCAAAATAACATCATTTGCATGGAATCAGGCCTCATAACTCATGATTTCCGTTTAAAGGTTCATGACTTCCAAATTTTCCATTTTTAGTCTGAAACACGTCAAACGACGTTCTAGTTCAACCAAACACTACAGAATGCGCTTCGCGCTTATTTAAGACTTGTACCGGGTGTTGGAACAAAAATACGAGCCCGATACCTATAGTTTCTAGCTCATTTTAATTTCAATTTTTCAAATAATTTGAAGATAAACAATTTCTTTCAAAAATTCCGTACTCAAGCCTGGGACCTCGGATTCCAATCTTGAAAATACGCCAGGTCCCATATTTTTCTACAGACCCTACGGGACCGTCACATCATGGGTCCGAGTACGTTTACCCAAAATATTGAACAAAGTCAACTATATTAATATTATTATAAAAATTCATAGTTTTTAACACATAATTCATATTCTTCCACATAAAAATTTTCCGGCTTCGCGCTCGGACTGTGCATGAAAATCGAGGCGACCAAATAAGAGGTTTTCAAGGCCTCAGAAGCACGGAGAAAGGGAGATTTATGGTGATGACCCTTTGGGTCGTCACATCCTCCACCTCTAAAACAACCGTTTGTCCTCGAACGGACAAAAGAAAGAAGTACCTGAGTCGGGGAATTGATGGGGATAACGGCTCCGCATATTAGGCTCGGACTCCCAGGTCGATGCCTCAGGAGGCTGACCTATCCACTGAACACGCACTGAAGGAAAACTCCTCGACCTCAACTGTCGAACTTACCGGTCTAAAACTGCCACCGGCTCCTCCTCGTATAACTTATCCTTGTCCAATTGGACAGTGCTGAATTCTAACACGTGGGCAGGATCCTCGTGATACCCCTGAAGCATGGATACATGAAAAAACGGATGCATGGCTGACAATCTAGGAGGCAAGGCAAGTCTATAAGCCACCTTCCCCACGTGATCGAGAATCTCAAATGGGCCAATAAAACTAGGGCTAAGCTTTCCCTTATTCCCGAATCTCATCACGCCCTTCATAGACGATACACAGAGCAGTACTCGCTCACCAACCATGAAAGCAGCATCCCTGACCTAGCGATCTGCATAACTTTTCTGCCTAGACTGAGCTGACTGAAGCCTCTCCTGAAAGATTTTGACCATGTCCAAGGCCTCCTACACTAGATTTGTACCCCATAAACTCTCTCGGCTCAACCTATACGACTGGGGACCGACAGTGCCGACCATACAATGCCTCATACGGAGCCATCTGAATGCTAGACTGGTAGCTGTTGTGTTAGGAAAACTCTGCTAATGGCAAGAACTGGTCCCACGAGCCTCCAATATCAATAACGCAGGCCCGGAGCATATCCTCAAGAATCTGTATAGTCCTCTCGGACTGACCGTCCATCTGGGGTGAAATGTTGTAATCAACTGAACCTGGGTGCCTAACTCATGCTGAACCGCTCTCCAGAAATGCGAGGTAAACTGAGGACCCCGGTCCAAAATAATAGATATGGGCACCCCATGAAGTCGGACGATATCTCTGATATAAATCTCAGCATATCTCTAAGATTAATAGGTGATTGCAACAAGAATAAAATGCGCTGACTTGGTCAGCCTATCAAGAATAACCTATATAGCATCAAACTTCTTCTGAGTCATCGGAAGTCAAGTAACAAACTCCATGGTAATTCTCTCCGACTTCCACCCGGGAAGCTCAATCCTCTGAAATAATCCACCGGGCCTCTAATGCTCGTACTTCACCTACTTAAAATTCAGAAAACAAGCCATATATGCAATAATGTCTTTCTTCATTCTGCACCACCAATAGTGTTGTCCTAAATCCTGATACATCTTTGCGGTGGCCGGGTGAATAGAATACGGAATATTGTGGGCCTCCTCTAGGATCGACTCCTGAATACCATCAACATTGGGCACACAAACTAGCCCCTGCAATATCAATGCACCATCATCGCCCAAAGTTGTTTTTCTTGGTACCTCCCTACTATACCGTGTCTCTCATGACACGCAAATGGGGATCATCAAACTGTCGCTTCCGAATACGTTCCATCAACGACGAACGAGCAACCGTGTAAGCTAACACCCTGCTAGGCTAAAAAATATCCAATCTCACAAGTCGATTTTCCAAGGCCTGAACATCCCAGGGCAAGCGGTCTCTGACTGACTAAAATATAGGCAAGACTACCCATGCTGGCGGACTTCCTACTCAAAGCATCTGCCACCACATTGGCCTTCCCCGGGTGGTATAAGATAGAAACATCAGTCTTTCAACAACTCCAACCACCTCCGCTGTCTGAAATTTAACTCCTTCTGTTTGAACAAGTACTGAAGGCTCTTGTGATTCATGTACACCTCACACGTCACACCATATAAATAATGACTCCAGATCTTCAAGCCATGAACAATGGTTGCCAACTCAAGGTCATGAATTGGATAATTCTTATCGTGGACCTTCAACTTCCACGAAGCATATGCTATGACCTTTGCCACTCTACATTAATATTGCGCCGATTCCGACACGGGAGGCATTACAATAAACATTATAAGGCCTAGATCACGTGGGCAAAACAAATACAGGTGCTGTAGTCATAGCTGTCTTGAGCTTTCTGAAGCTCGCCTTGCAATCATCTGACCACCTAAACTAGGCACCCTTCTGGGTTAATCTAGTCATTGTGGCTGCAATGGAAAAAAACGCCTCCACGAAGCGTCGGTAGTAACCAGCTAACCCCAAGAAGCTCCGGATCTCTGTAGCTGAAGTTGGTCGATACCAGTTCTTGACTGCCTCTATCTTCTTCGGGTCAACCTGAATACCCTCTAATGATACGACATGACCTAGGAATGCAGATTAACTCAACAATGACTCGCACTTCGAGAACTTGGCGTACAACTGACAATCGTTCAAAGTCGGAAGAACTACTCTGAGGTGCTGCTCATGCTCCTCCTGACTGCAGAAGTATATCAGAATGTAGTCAATGAAGACAATCATAAGCAAATCCAAATAGGGCCTGAACACTCGGTCCATCAACTCCATGAACGTTGTCGGGGCATTTGTAAACCCAAATGACATCACCAAGAACTCATGATGCCTGAATCGAGTGCGGAAAACGATCTTAAGGACTCCAGATGCCCTAATCCTCAACTGATGGTAACCAGATTCCAAATCTATCCTTGAAAACACCTTGGCGCTCTGAAGCTGATCAACCCATATCCTAAATCCTCGCAAGTGGATGCTTGTTCACACTCATCACTTTTTTCAATTGCCAGTAATCAATGCACATCCTCACCGAACCTTTTTATTTACAGTAACACTGGTGCGCCCCAAGGAAAAACACTAGGCCTAATGAAACCCTTACCAAGCAACTCGAAGTTGCTCCTCTAACTCTTCCAACTTTGGCTGGGCCATGCGATACGATGAAATGTAAATAGGCTGAGTACCCGGGCCGGATCAATACAAAAATCGATATCCCTGTCAGGCGGCATGACCGGTAAGTCTGAAGGGAAAACCTCGGGGAAACTCCTGAACAATAGGAACAGAACCAATGGAAGGAACCTCCGCGCTGGAGTCGCGATCATACGCCAATTGAGCTAAACACCCCTTCTTAACCATGTTTCGAGCCTTCGCATACGATATCACACTGCGGGTCGGATGATCTAAAATGCCTCTTCAATGTACATGGGGAAAATCGGGTAAACCTAAGGTCACGGTCTTGGTGTGACAATCCAAAATAGCATGGCACGGGGACAACTAATCCATCCCCAATATGATGCCAAAGTCTACTATATCTAAGAGCAATAAGTCAGCACGGTTCTCAAGACCCTCAAATACAACCACACATGAATGATGCACTCAATCGACCACTATAAAATCACCAACCGGCGTGGACACATATACAAGAATGCCCAAATCCTCGCTGGGCATGATCAAATAGGGTGCAAAATAGGATGAAACATATGAATACATAGATTCAAGGTCAAATAGCACTGAAGCATCTCTAATACAAATCAGAACAATACTTGTAACGTCTGCATCTGAAGACTCAACCTCCAAACTGGTTGCTGGTTGACTCCAACCTCTGGTGGTCTGAACTGCGCCTCTAAGCCTCTACCTTCGCCTTTAGCCGGCTGGGTAGGCTGGGAAACCTCTGGTGACTGAATCATAGCATGAGAACTCTGATGCTGAGAGCTGCCAGAAGCTCGGGGGCAATACTTGGCAATGTGCCTCATGTCGCCACACGTGAAACAAGGCTTCGGCCGCTGGGAATAATTAAGTGGTGGTGCTCTGGAAGGTGCTGACGGTGAGCAGAAAGATTGCTGATCAGAACAATGCGGCTGAGAACCCCTCAACCTCGGGAAAACCCTCTTGTATTGACCAAGCTCACAGTGCTCATAACATCTACCCAAATGCTGCAGCTGAGGAACATGGGGCTGACTCGCTCGACCTGGTCGACCACCTGAAGTACCATGAGTGACAAGGGAAGCTGGAAGGATGTCCTCTACCATAAGAACCCCTACCTCCAGAAAAGGTACCACTGAGTCGGCCTACATGACGGGGCCTCTAATCTAATCGATGACCGCCTCTTCGTGGCAGTACCACCTCAACTCCACGGCTCTCAGTGGCCGTCTCATGAAAACGGACCTCACTCCCAGTCTGAGCCGTTGCACCCGGCTGACCTACCACTGCTGGCTGAGGCCCTAGAAGCAATCCCCTCGAATAACACCCTCCACAAGATCCACTAATATGACTAAAGCGTATTGAAGAACTGGGGTGGCTATGAACCCCTCTGGGACCTGAGCTGGGCCCACCTGAACGACTGGAGTTGGAACCACCTCATCTTGGTCAACATTAGGCTCCACCTCTACGACTGGTGCTCGGGGCTGAGCTCTGCCCTGGCCTCGCCCTCTACCTCTGATAGGGGCTGCTAAAGTAGACACGGACTATTGTGCAGTAGAAGAGGAAGTAAGTTTTCTCTCTATTTGTGAAAGAATAGAGTAGAAATTTTACAGGTGATTGAGGAATGGAAACGCAGGATAGGAAAGAAAAATGTGAATTTTTTCCTAACCCTGTAGACTCTGGGGGATAAATACAGATGTGTCCGTACCGATCCCTGAGACTCTACTGAGCATGTCCATGAGTTGTGAGACCCAAGTAACCTAGTGCTCTGATACCAACTTGTCACAACCCGAATTTCCCACCACCGGAGTTGTGATGGCGCCTACTATCAGAGCTAGGCAAGTCAACCTTTTTTAAACATTTCACGAAGCTTTAATCTAATACAGTGTAATAAACAGAAATAAGAAATTAAATTATGCGGAAGACTTTTAACAAAACTAATAGCAAGGTGCGGAAGTTTAAAACATATCTCTACCTAGTATCTGGTGTCACCACCCACGGACTACTAAGGAGTACTAATAGCATCAATCTGAAAGGAAATACATATAATTGTTTGTTCTGAATACAATGGGACAACAGAATGAAGTAAGGACAGAGAAGACGCCGGGCATGCGGACGCCTGCAAGCTGCCTCGATGTCTCCCGGCTCAGAATGCTAACACATGCACCGCTACGGCTACTACTGATCGAAACTTGTATCTGCACAAAAAGAGCCTAGAGTGTAGAATCATCACAACCGACCCCATGTGCTGGTAAGTGCCTGGCCTAACCCCGGCGCAGTAGTGACGAGGCTTGATAGGACTACCACATAAACCAGTGTATTTCAACATATACAGGCAACGAAAGAGGATACCTAAATTATAAACAATTAAGAGTGAGGGAAGCATGCTATGGGGTATGACAGTGTTAAAAATAGAAATCATCAGAGAAGAGGTAAAGTCGTACACCAACAACTGATAAGGAAAAAACACCAGAAAATTCCACATACAAAACAAAAACAACATACATTATATCTGTTAATGCAGCGGCGCAAAACCCGACCATTCCGATATTTATATTGGTTATTGCTGCGGCGCGCAACCCCACCTTTCCGATATTTGTATTTGTTATTGCTGCGGTGCGCAACCCGACCCTTTCAATATTTACCAACAAGACTCACCCGACATCATTCGCAACTCAAGTGCGAGGGGGGATAACATCAAAATAGAAGAGTCTCGATAAGGGAATATAACTAACATCTCAAATATCCCGGTAAGGGAGAATTTAATATATTTTAAGCTCTGGAAAGGGAAAATGATCACAGAACTTCCACTTCTAAACATGTTAACTACCAACAAGTGCTAAGTCGAGCCAATGCTCCAAAGTTATACGAAATCTTCATTTATCTTCAACCGTTCATATCCTGTGAACCAAATCAATTAAAACTGAAAATTATAACATGTTATTCAAAATAACACAATTTAAGACCCACGTACATGCTAGACTCGGGTACATAGATAACTGTCACCATGCCTATACACCGAGACCACATAGCATGTAACAAATAACATCCTAATCTTATTCCCTCAAGCCAAAGTTAGATCAAACACTTACCTCGAAAGCTCCAAACTCAACTCACGCCTCTAGGATAGCTTTACCCCTGAATCTAATCACAATTTACTCAAATGTATCAACAAATGCTAGTTAAAACAATTCAAATGCATAGGAATAAATTTCTCAAAGTTTTGCTCAAAATTCCAAAAATGGCCCCAGGCCCACGTGGTCAAAACCTGAGTTTCAAACGAAAACCGGGTTACTCATTCCCCCACGAGTTCATATCTATATTTTATTTTAAAAACGGACCTCAAATTGATGTCCAAATCCCAAATTTTAAGAAAATCTAGGTTCTACCCCAAATCCCCATTTTCACCCATGGAAAATCTTGATTTAAAGATGAAATCATGAAAATGATGACAAAGATTAGAGAAATTGAGTAAAACTTGACATACAAATGATTTGGGGACGAAAGGGTTTGAAAGAAATCGCCAATGGATGTTTGGGTTTTGAAATATGAAAAGTGAGCTTCAAAATCGGCTAAGTGTAGAATATGGAGGTGCAGATCTCGCATTTGCGAGAATAGGTTCGTAACTGCGAAATATGCAGAAGGAGGGCGGATATCGCATTTGCAAAATTGCGTTCGCAATTGCGAACCCAGAAGTTATGCGAAATGCGAGAAATAAGTTCGCATTTGTGAACTCAGGGGTTTTTGGTCGGGGATCAAATTTGTGAAGAAGTCTTCGCATTTGCGAAGACTGGGTTGAAAGGGGTATCGCATTTGCGAGGTGGCCTTCGCATTTGCGAAGTTAGTAGCCCAGGACCCAGTTCGCATTTGCGAACCAGGCTTCGCAATTGCAAAGCCTGCAGGTCTGCTACCCCTCAAGCATTTTTCAACATGCAAAATGAACTCTTGTCTCACCAATACTCTCCCGAGCCCTCGAGGATCCAAACCAAACCTATACACAACCTCAAAGACATCCTACGGACTCACTTGCGCGAGCAAATCACCAAAATAACATCATTTACATATAATCGAGCCTCAAAAGTCATGATTTCCATTTCAAGTTTCATGACTTCCAAATTTTCCATTTTTAGTCCGAAACATGTCAAACGACGTCTGATTTCAACAAAACTTTAGAAAGCGTTAAACGCCTATTTAAGATATGTACCGGGTGTCGGAACCAAAATACGAGCCCGATACTTATATTTTCTAGCTCATTTTCATTTAAATTTTTCATTTCATTTTTAGATAAACAATATCTTTAAAAAATTCAGTGTCGGGCCTGGGACCTTGAATTTCGATTCTGGGAATATGCCCGGGTCCCATAATTTTTTACGGGCCCTCGGGAGCCGTCACATTACGGGTTCGGGTCGTTTACCCAAAATGTTGACCAAAGTCAACTATATCAATATTATTATCAAAATTCATAGTTTTTAACACTTAATTCATATATTTCCACGTAGAAATTTTTTGGATCCCCGCCCGGACCGCGCACGTGAATCGTAACAACCAAGTAAAAGGTTTTCAAGGTATCGAAAGCACGGAGAAGGGAGAATTACGGTGATGACCCTTTGGGTTGTCACAAGTACAATGCTCTAACTCCAGAATGTCTAAAACAACAATAAGAAGGAAGGCTAACTCCAATAGATAGAATAAGATAGATACTCATTGGTCTACGAATGCGGCAGATGTACCTCAATGTCTCTGATAGCTAACTCTGCCTCAAGGGTGATACACCTAGGTTGAGGTACCTGGAGCTACACATGAATAACATGCGCAGAAAGGGCATGAGTATACCACACGGTACTCAGTAAGTGCCAAGCATAACCTCGGTCAGGTAGTGATGAGGAAGCTCAGGGCCCTACTGAGATCAAATAAGATATAAGGGTTAACAGTGTGAGTACAACAGTATAAATATGTGCAACAATAAGAAATCACTGGGAATTGAGAGAACAACAACAACTAGAACAGAGACAAATACACAACGGAACAAAATACAGCTCAGCACAGAGATAATAACCGCGACAACTTCAAAATACCATCCTGAGGTCCCAATCACAAAAATCCAGTTGTCACACATCCTTTTTACACACTTACCCCGAAAGATAATGTATAAGGGAGTTTTACCACTTTAAGTGACATTATTTGAAATGAAATTATTTATTGATCAGAGTCGCCCTTGGAAAAGGTTTGGCTTTTGGTGTCCCAAGTCACCGGTTTATCTTGAATCCCAATTCGAAGAAAATATTCGACTTTTCAAGTAAAGTCTGCGAACCATAAATTCTGACTAAGGAATTATATTGACCCGAGAGAAGGTGTTAGGCACCCCCGGATCCAGCAGTTCTAGCACGGTCGCTTAAATTATTTTAAATTCCTAATTATCTGTTTTTAATACACGTTTCAATTTAGAGTACCATTTTAAATTACTTGCCCCTTTGAATTAATTTTTTAAGGAATTTGCGACATTGTTAAAACACGTCTCGAACCACATCACATAAATGCACCCATAATTTTTGACATATTCTAATGCCGTTGAGATTTAGATTTGGGTCACATAAATGTGCACTCGAGTTTAAGAAGGTATTATTTAAATGATGGGCTTAAAGCAACTAGCGTGTTAATATCTTCGCGAGATGCCATGAAAATTTGCTTAATAACTTACCCCATTTCAGAACAATTTTTATAGAAATAATTAAAGAGGGCCATGCAATTTAAGATTTTATTTGGTGCGGCATACCACGTTTTTAATGTCATCCTAAAAGGTGCTATTGTTTTCTATTATAGATTGTCTCTAAAACCTATAAATTAATTATCATTGATAGCAATAAAAGGCTCGGGCCTAAAAGCCATTAGCATATTGGGCTTTGAAATTGGCCCAAGAAGAGGGTAATCCTTTATGCATTGTAAAGGGGGACTAGTCTTTGGGCTTCAAAAGCAGCCCAGCTTGGAGGTATTTCGGGTGGTCTATGGCTTAGCCCAAACATCCTGGTTCACAGGCTGGGCCTATTATTAAACAAACAAGCCCAAATTCGTTCACTCTAAAGGTTGGACCACTAGTCTTCTTTGGATTTTAAACCACTGAGTTAAACACATTGGACTGGATAACCTTCAATTGCTTTGGGATTCAAATCTCACATACATTTCATCTTGTTTGTTTCCTAATGAACTAACAGTTGAATCTGGGAATTGAACTTAGTTACTTATAGTTATTTCTGATTTTAATGAACAACATAACGAGCAGATTTAACATAATCGGTCTTTTTATCGCAACCTGAAATGCTTCAATTTCAGTGATAAACATGCATGTTATTTTTCAGATTTGAAATCATGGTCATATGTTCTAATACCAGTGATGAAATGGAAACTAAGTCTATTAGCTTGAGATCACATTCTAGGCTTAAACTTCATGACAAAACAAACAGAGCTAACCATATTTGATCTAGCTTTAGTAACACGATAACTAAGTAATAATAATCAGTCCAGTAGTTCAATTTAAAAACAATTCTAACAGTCTTAATTATACAAATGATTAAAGTTTCAAATAAACAGACTACTT
Source organism: Nicotiana benthamiana (assembly GCA_034376525.1). NCBI lineage: Eukaryota > Viridiplantae > Streptophyta > Magnoliopsida > Solanales > Solanaceae > Nicotiana > Nicotiana benthamiana. Next base: position 8,508,341 of record CM067337.1, read on the forward strand.
TACACCTTTAAACTCAAACAAAACAGGAAAAAAACTCAGAGATCAACTCAAATAGCACTTTATTATTTAATCCTTCAAATAAGACCTACTTCGATCCTTCACAGTTCATACGAGACCAAAGGAGTATCTGGAATTGAACAAATGAAAGGAGTAAGGTTCAGCAATGCAGACAACAACTAGAATTCAGCAGCAAGAATGAAACCAGTTTCAACCCCGGAATAAACTCAAAACAACCCAGAAATAAATCATAGAGGAACAACACCACCAAATAGCCAAATAAAGTTGTTTGAACCAAATCAGACTCAAAGTTATACCCAGAAAAGCATCCGAAGCTTCAAAACCCAAAACTCAAGGAATCTTCTAGCCGTTTTTGTCTTTATCTAAGCTAGAAATGTGAATCAAAGTTGGATCTCGAAATAACTCTAAACAAAAATTTCAATGGAATAGTATTTTTCAGAGTTTTGTGTCATTTTTGGATTTTTTTTGGAAATCTAAGATCTAGACTGAATTTTTTACTCCTATATTTCAAACTCTTCTTTTGAATTTGAATTTCAAAATTTTCAACCTTCAAAACTTGTTTTCCAAGGCAGTAGAGACTGCCTTTTATAAGCAAAATTGGGGCTCTTTAATATATTCACTTTTAACTAGTTTGTCCCTCCTTAATTTTGGTTTTTACTCAAAAGTCCCAAAGGGGCTGACTTTTTCTCAAGCTATACTACTAAATTTTCTGAAATTCTAAATTGAACCTCAGCTAGAAGATTCCAGGGGTTTCTAATTCTTGTTACTGCAAGATTCTTATTTAGAAAAGCCTATACCACCATTGTCCTTACCCTTGAATTACATAGTCTAGTCAAACTAACCCCTATCCCTCTTACCTGGGTCAAATAACTATGGTTAAGTACTCACAAGGACTAAAAGGTTCAGCTAAATCTAGACAAATCCTAAAAGCTGAACTAGTCAATCAACCCAACTTATTAGAACTTGGGAATTAATACTAACTAAAACTGTTAACCTAAACTAATTTTATTCACTGAATGATTCAATCAGCTAAGGAGTAATTCTAATTAACCAAATGTCTAAAAGCTAAAGTTTGTTATTAAACAAACAACTAAAATCAGACCAATAAAGCTGAAACTACACTATGAAGAATGGCAGAAATAAACTAACAAAATTAACTATGCAAAGCCGTAACTAAACATAGAATCCTACAACTGAAATTAACTCAAATGACCAGAATGTAATCAGAACCAATCAGACCCTAAATCAAATCTTAAATTAGAAGTAATACTGAAGTTGAACAAAATCAGAAAACTATGCATAAAGGGAAATTTTACAGATAGAAAGGAAAAGAAACCTAAGAACAGTCACTGATTAAAAACTCGAAACCACACTTGATGTTCTGATTGATGCTAATCACTTATTCTTCATTTAGAATGAATGAACAACGTCAATTTATAGTGAATCACTCCTAAATCTCGAAGAACAAAGGCTTGAGTCGACTGATTTGAACCGTTGAAACTCTAACTCAGATCCAACATTTGAGTAATCCTGGATAATTTCGAAGGAAACTAGTGATATATTAGGTGTGAGGGAGGCATAAGGGTTATGGGGTGTTTTTTCTTGGAGTGATTTGGATGTGGCGCCTCCACCGGAGAAACTAAAAATGGCGGCTAGGGTTAGGGGATTTGGGGAAGTTTCTGTGGGATTTGAGAGGGGATAATAGCAGATCAATGATGATGAGGTGAAGATAAGGCTCTGGTGTGAATGTGGATGTCATCTAATGAGTTAGGGTTTTGGGGTCAAGGTCTGCTATTCAAGATTCGAGGAGTCTAGTGGTGATTCGAAAGAAAGCAAGATTGGATTCGTACGAGGAGGTTGAGTTGGGATAGTGGTGTAAATTTAGGGGTTGTTAGAACTTCGCCGCCACTGTAGGTGATTTCAGGCGGCGGCAGATAGCGGAGACGGAGCTGGGCCTCTAGGGTTGCTGGGCTGTGAGAAAAGACGGATTGTGGGGAAGGTGTCGTTCGGACATTTTTATACTTAAAACATCGTTAGTTCCGGACCGTTGGATTGATGAGATCCAATGGTCGTGATTAACAGGCGGTGAAACGATGTCGTTTTGGTCATCTGCTGGACTGGACTGGGTAAAACAATTAGGCCTGGGTAAAATTCAAATGGATTTGAGGGGTTTGGGCTCAATTTAATTAAAAATAGGCCCAAAATCTGAAGTAAAGGATACCCTCTTTATTTTCCTTTTCTCTTCAATTTTTCAACTTGTTTTAATTCTATTCTTTTGTTTCTTTTTTTAAATATTAAAACTAAGATTAAACCCAAAAGATTAAACTAATCTACCTAATTATATTAAGCTTGAACTAATGATCAAACTATTAGTAAACTACCAAAAGAAAACTAATAAAATTCAAAGCTAAAATTTAAAATCAAGAAAAATATCAATCTTTTTTATTTTTATATTTTCGTAAAACCCTAATTACTAATTAATAAAAAATATAAAATCAAGTCCTAAATTGCAATGCGATGCATATTTTTCTATTTTTTTAAATGAATTATACTAAATTAAAGATGCACAGAAAAATACAAAAAAAACATGCGATTAAATACTAAAAATCAAATAATTAAAAGAAAAATCCTAATTTGATGTATTCTATAAGAATAATTCAAGAGAGGCAAAAATCAAATGCTCACATCAGTGGGTCTCCAGGGATACCAACCCGTTGCCCATGCTTCACATAATGCACACAAATAATTTAAGCAAATAGGCAAATTAAGTCAACTAATCATGCTTTTCAAAACTAACACAGGCTATATTTGCATGTAGAATAAAGCAGGTAAGAAAGGAACTCAGTTTAAGTACTTAAAGTAAAATCGAATTTTCAAAAATTAGATCAAGTACGCGCTCGTTATCTCATGTACAACGCATTCAATTACCATATATAATATCCTAAGGGAAAACGTCCCCCACACAGGTTTAGACAAGTCACTTGCCTCGAACTGGCTCCAAAATCAACTCGAAACCACACATTTGCCACAAGTATCCGACCCAAATGTCTTGAATCTATTCAATTCAATTACATATTGTAATATCTCAAGCAACTGATTCTACGATTTAACTCAAAGCTAATACGTGAAATTAGGTAAAATGACCAAAATGACCCTCAGTCCAACCTCTTAGAATTGGGTAAAATTAACTTTTTCAGAACCCTCGTACTCTCACGAGTCCAACTATACAAATCTCCCAAATCGGAAGTTAAAAACCCACTCAAACTCAATAATTCGGTCTATGAAATTTTATCATGTTTTTCATTGAAAATCTGAAATTAAAGGAGGAATTCATCCTTAGATTAGTGGGTTACAAGTAAAAAGGGGTTTAGAATCATTACCTAACCAATGTCTCGGAAAAACCCTCGAAATCTCACTCAAATCCGAGCTCTCAAGCTTGAGTTTTGGTAAAAATCGCTAAACACTCGGTTTTGAAATTTTTATACCTACCCACGTATTTAATGCACTGTGAATGCGGAGGAAATCACGCGTTCATGAAGAAGAAAAAATGAAGGCTGCTAAATTATGCTTCGCGAGCATGGAAGCAGACTCGCAAACGCAGAAGAGAAATTGTAGCCCAGAATTGCTCTTCGCGAACCCGAAGGGTGGATTTCGCAAAGGTATGGGAACGCGTGAGAGGGTATGCGAATGCGATGAGGAAAATAGGCGCAACCCTCTATGCCAAATAACACTACGTGAACGTGAAGGCTTGGCTACGAACACGAAGAAGGAAAACGACAAAGCTTCGCGAACGTGGGATATTGAACGTGAACGCCAAGAGGTAACTGGCCCTCCTCCAAGATTACTCTATGCGAACGCGTGGAGGAGGATGCGATCGCGAAGAAGATAAGGGTCTGCAACATCTGAAGAAAATTCCGTAATTTTAAGAAACTCCAAAATGCCCCGTTGAGCATTTGAAACACACTCGAGGCCCTCGGGACCTCAACCTAACCTAGGGAAATATCCCATAACATCATTCAAACTTTTACCATTCCTTAAACCACCTAAAATAATGCCGAAAACACGAATTAGTCAAGGATTAAAGCCTATGAACTACAACTTTCCTCAAAATACGCTTTCGATCAAAAACCTAACCAAACCACATCCAAATGACCTGTAATTTTACACACACATCTCAAATGACATGACAGAACTACTGTACTTCCGGAATTCTATTTCGACCCTCGTATCAAAATCTCACTATTAGACCGGAAACTTCAAAAATTCAAACTTCGGCATTTAAAGCCTATATTAGCTATGAACCTCCAAAACACATTTCGAACACGCACCTAACCGCGAAATCACCTAACGGAGCTAACATAACTATCCGATTTCCTTCCGAGGTCATCTTCACATTTTTTCAACAATAGACAACTTTCCAACACTTATGCTCTCATTTAGGGACTAAGTGTCCCAAAACTCTCCAAAACTCAAAACCGAACATCCCGGAAAATCCAATAGCAGAAATGGAATTGGGGAAAGTAGTTAATAGGGAGATCGGGCATTAATTCTTAAGACGACTGGCCGGGTCATCACATCCTCCTACACTTAAACATTCATTCATCCTCGAATGTGCATATATACATAGTGAAGCAGTGAAAAGATGAGGGTATCAGCTGCGCATATCCTGCTCGGTCTCCCAAGTCGCCTCCTCGACCAGCTGACCCCGCCACTGAACCTTTACCGAATGCAATGTTCTTTGACCTCAGCTTTCTGACCTTCTTGTCCAATATCGCCACTGGCTCCTCAACATAAGATAGATCCTTGTCCAACTGGACTGAACTGAAATCCAACATTTGCGACGGTTCACTGTGATACCTCTAGAGCATCAAAACATGAAATTCCAGATGAACCCCGGCCAAATTGGGAGGTAAGGCAGGCTCATAATCAAGCTCACCAACTCGCCTCAATATCTCAAAAGAGGCAATAAACCTCGGATCCATCTTTCCTTTCTTCCCAAACCTCATGACACATTTCATAGGCGAAACTTGTAGAGGGACCTGATCACCAACCATATAGGAAACATCACGAACCTTCCGGCCTGTGTAACTCTTCTGTCTGGACTAGGCTGTAAGGAGTCTATCCTGAATCACTTTAACCTTCACCAACGCATCCTGAACCAAATATGTACCCAATAATCTTGCCTCACCCAGCTCAAACCAACCCATCGAAGATCTGCACCTCCTACCATGTAAACCCTCATACAGCGTCATCTGAATGCTGGACTGATAACTATTGTGGTAAACAAACTTTCCCAATGGCAAGAACAGATCCCAAGACCTTCCAAATTCAATCACGCACGCACGAAGCATATCTTCAAGAATCTAATTAGTGCGCTCAGACCATCCGTCTTTTTGGGGGTGAAATGTTGTGCCTAACTCCACTCGAGTACCTAACTCCCGCTGAACAGCCCTCCGAAATCGTGATGTGAACTGAGTACCCCTGTCTGAGATGATAAAAACTGGAATACCGTGCAAACGAATAATCTCCCGGATGTAAATCTCCGCTAACTGCTCAGAGGAATAAGTAGTACACATAGAAATGATGTGCGCGGACTTGGTAAGCCGATCCAAAATCATCCAAATGGCATCGAACTTCTTCGCAGTTTGAGGGAGTCTATCTACAAAGTCCATGGTGATCCTCTCCCATTTCCATTCTAGAATCTATATATGCTGAGGCAACCCACCCAGTCTCTAGTGTTAATACTTCACCTAATGACAATCTAGCCATCGAGCAACAAATCCCACAATGTTTTTCTTCATCTGCCTCCACCAATAGTGTTGTCTCAAATCCTGACACATCTTCGCGGCACCGGGATGGATGGAATACCACGAACTATGAGACTCCTCCAATATCAACTCCGAATACCACCAACATTGGGTACACAGGCCCGAACCTGCATCCTCAATACCCTGTCCTCACCGATAGTCACATCCCTGGCATCAACATACTGAACCTTGTCCTTAAGGACAAGTAAATGAGGGTCATCATACTGCTGCTCCCTTATACGATCAAATAACAAAGACCGAGAAACCACACAGGCTAGAACCCGACTGGGCTCCGAAAGATCCAATCTCACAAACTGGATGGCTAAGGCCTGAACATCCATCGACATAGGCCTATCTGATACTGGTAGATATGCCAAACTCCCCAAGCTCTCCGCCCCGTGACTCAAAGCATTGGCTACCACATTGGCCTTGCCCGGGTGATACAGTGATGTCATAATCCTTCAGCAACTCTAACCACCTCCTTTGGAACAAGTTTAAATCCTTTTGCTTGAACAAATATTGCAAGCTCTGATGGTTGGTATAAATCTCACAAGGCATACCGTACAAATAACGACACCAGATCTTCAAGGCGTGAATGGAAGCTAACTCAAGGTCGTGGAAAGAGTAATTCTTCTCAAGTATCTTCAACTGTCTGGATGCGTAGGCAATCATCCTACCGTCCTACATCAACATCGCTCTGAGGCCACCTTGCGAGGCATCACAATAAACTGTATAAGAACCCAAACCTGTAGGAAATATCAGAACTAGGGTTGTAGTCAAAGCTATCTTGAGCTTTTGAAAGCTCGCCTCGCACTCTTGCTTCCACTGGAAGGGGGCTCCCTTCTGGGTCAGTCTAGTCATAGGTGCTGCAATAGAATAAAACCCCGCAACAAATCGATGGTAATAACCCGCTAAGCCAAGGAAACTACGAAGGATGGTCTGGGCTAACTCTGCACTGCCTCAACTTTCTTCGGATCCACCCGTACACCCTCACTCGACACCACGTGACCCAAGAAGGCCAGGGAATCCAACCCAAACTCATATTTTGAGAGCTTTACATACAATTTCTTTTCCCTCAAGGCCTGAAGCACGGTCCTTAGGTGCTGCCCATGATTTTCCCGACTCCGGGAATACACTAGAATATCATCAATAAAAAAATTACAAACGAGTCAAGATAGGCCGGAACACACTCTGCATCAAATGCATAAAAGTTGTTGGGGCATTGGTCAGCCTAAATGGCATAACAAGAAACTCATAATGTCCATACGGAGTCCTGAAGGCAGTCTTCGGGATATCTAGCTCCCGAATATTCAGTTGGTTGTAACTTGAGCACAAGTCAATCTTAGAGAACACCTGTACACCCTGAAGCTGGTCAAACAAATCATCAATACGAGGCAAAGGATAACGGTTCTTCAATGTAACCTTGTTCAGCTGGTGATAATCGATACACATACACATAGAACCATCTTTTTTCTTCACAAACAAGATAGGAGCACCCCAAGGTAAAACACTTGGTCAAATAAAAACCTTATCAAGAACTGATCCTTCGATTCCTTCAACTCAGGAGCAGCCATACGATACAGAGGAATAGACATCGATTAAATGCCCGGCAACAAATCAATGCCAAAATCAATGTCTCTACCAGGCGGCATGCCTGGAATATTAGCTGGAAACACATCGGGATAATCTCGTACGACTGGGACCAAAACAACATGAGGGATATCAACACTGACATCTCTCACATAAGCGAAATGCGCGGCACACCCCTTCTCAACCATACGTTGGGCTTTATGGAAAGAGATAACTCTATTAGGATTGTGATCTAATGTACCACTGCACTCAACACGCGGTATACCTGGCATAGTCAGCGTCATGATTTTAGCGTGACAATCAAGAATAGCATAATAGGGCGTCAACCAGTCCATGCCCAATATAATATCGAAATCAACCATGATGAGTAACAATAAATAGGCTCTGATCTCAAAACCATTAAGGGTAACCAAACACGACCGATAAACGCGGTCCACAACAAGAGAATCTCCCACAGAAGTAGAAACATAAATAACGAAACTCAAGGAAATCCTTAGGTACACCCAATTGCGAAGCAAAATAAGAAAACACATAGAAATATATGGAGCCTAGATCGAATAGAATCGGTACACCTCTATAACAACCCATGACAATACCTGTGATGACAGAAGCGGAGGCAACAGCCTCGGTACGGGCAGGTGGGGTAGCAAATAGGGATGTAACCATAGCCTGAGAACTCTACAAAGCATGCTGTGGCTGAGAAGTCTATGGAGGCGAACTCCTCCCAAGCCTAGGACAATACCTCACCACATGGCGTATGTCACCACACCCAAAGCAACCTCGCGGCTGACGTGGCAGTGGAAAATGTGTGGTACAGGCACTCCAAGATCCCTGAACACTTAAAACCCTGTGTGAAATTTGAGATACAAACTGAGCTGGCTTACCCATAGAACCTCTACCATGCCGTATATTTCTTCCAAAATAAGGACCTGCGGGTCTCTTCAATATTCGAGGTCTATCACTCCTCTATACTCTCCCTCCTGACCTCGTCTATCCTCTCTCACCTGGACCCACCTATCCCCTACTCGGCTAGATGTCCTCACGACCCGTTGAACTGGGACCATAGGCTATCTCGCCATGACACCTGGAACCTGACCATGGGTACTCGCTGCTTTAAGGTGGGGTCGGCGGGAGTCTGGGTCCCTCCCCCGATCTGTGATGTAGTCAGTACAACCTGTATCAATCCAACCTAAATCAATGTACCAAACATGCTCAGGAGATGTTCCAAAGTCTCTTGAAGGGCTGGAGTAGTAGTAGCTGTATGCGTGTCAGGTGCCTGAACTCTGGTTGGATATGCTGGTGGTACCTCGGCGACAGGTCGCACAGGTGCTCTAGCAACACCACGTGCGCGTCCTCGGCCTCTTACGGGTGTAGTAGGTGACGCGAGTTCCTGATCATCTTGAATAGCACGTGATCTCTCCATCTATGAGAGAATAGAAGACAAACGTTTAGGATTGTGATGTCAAGAATCTCGCACAACAGGGAATCAAGTGAAGTTAAATTTTCCTAACGGTTACATAGTCTCTCATAGATAAGTACAGATGTGTCCGTAACGATCAGCAAGACTCTAGTAATCCGGCTTGTGTTCCGTGACTCCTATAAACCTATAGCTCTGATACCAACTTGTCAGGACCCCAGTTCGCCCTCCGTGAATATGTTGCGACGACACCTATTCCCTACGACTAGGTAAGCCTAACAATGCTGAAACAAATAACTTGCTAAAATAAATAATTTAAAATTTAAACAACTGGAAGGAAACTGTATGTAAATGTTGCTCGCCATATACAACTCAACATCATGAAAGCCTACAATATCATCCCAAAACCCGAAAACTCACGGGAACACAAGCTAACAGAAATGTAGTACAATGCTCAAACTCCAGAATATCTAAAACAACAGTAAGTAGGAAGTCTAACTCCTAAATATAGAATAAGATAGGGACTCCTTGGTCTGCGGATGCAGCAGATGCACCTCAAAGTCTCTGATAGATAACTCCCTCTCAAGGGTGATATGCCTGGGTGGAGGTACCTAGATCTGCACATAAAAAATATGCGCAGAAAGGGCATGAGTATACCACAGCGGTAATCAGTAAGTGCCAAGCCTATCCTCGATCGGGTAGTGACGAGGAAGGTCAGGATCTTGCTGAGATCAAATAAGATATAAAGGTTAACAGTGTGAGTATAACAGTACAAATAAGTGCAACAATAAGAAATAATTGGGAATTGAGAGAACATAAACAACTAGAACAGAGACAAATAAACAATGGAAAGAAAATACAGCTCAACATAGATCTAATAACCAGGGCACCTTTTAGGATACCGTCCTGAGGTCCCAATCACAAAAATCCATTGGATCTCTCAGGATACCGACCCGTAGTCCATCACATATGTGTCTGAAGGATCACCCGAGATACCGTCCCATAGTCTAACTATAAATGCATGGGGGATCTATCGAGAATCTAACCTGTAGTCCCAAAGTAAATGTGCAGGGGGGTCTATCGGGGATCGAACCCGTAATCCCAAAGTAAATGTGCAGGGGGTCTCTCAGGAATCGAACCCACAATCCCAAAGTAAACAGACAAGGAGGAGCTACCGAAATCTCATATCTGTAGTCCTAATGTAAATACACAGCAATAGCAAGAAGATATTAAAAAATGGAAATTAATACCAAGGCAATATGAAATTCTAACCTAACATGCTTCACGTAATTCACACAAACAATTTAAGCAAATAGGCAATTTAAGTCAACTAATCATGCTTTTCTAAACTAACACATGCTATATTTGTAAGTAGAATACAGCATATAAGAAAGGAACTCAGTTTAAATACTTAAAGTAAAATCGAATTTTCAATAATTAGCTCAAGTACGCGCTCGTCACCTCACGTACAAGGCATTCAATTACCAAAATATCATATCCTAACGAGAAAGGTCCCCCACACAAGGTTTAAAAAGCCTCTTACCTCGAACCGGCTCCACAATCAACTTGAAATCACACATTTGCCACGAGTATCCGACTCCAAATGGCCCAAATCTAATCAATTCAATTACATATCGTAAATAACATCTCAAGCAACTAATGATTTAATTCAAACCTAAGACGCAAAATTAGGTAAAATAACCAAAATTCCCCTCAGGCCAACGTCTCAGAATCGGGTGAAATTAATATTTTTAGAACTATCGTACTCTCACGAGTCCAACCATATAAAAATCTTCCAATCGAACGTCAAAAATCCACTCAAAACTCAATAATTCGGTTTATGAAACTTTATCAATTTTTTCATTCAAGATCCGAAATTAAAGGAGAAATTCACGCTTAGATTAATGTATTACAAGTAAAAAGGATTTTAGAATCGTTACCCAACTAATGTCTCTGAAATTCCTCGAAATCTCGCTCAAATCCAAGCTCTCAAGCCTGAGTTTTGGTAAAAATGGATAAACCCTCAATTTTGAAATTTTTATAACTGCCTAGGTATTTAATGCATCGCGAACGCGAAGGAAGTCACGCGTTCGCGAAGAAGGAAAAATGAAGGCTGCTAAATTGTGCTTCGCGTATTCGGAAGCAAACTCGCGAATGCTGAAGAGAAATTATTGTGGCCCAGAATTGCTCCTCGCGAATGCGTGGAACAATACGCAAACGCGAAGGGTGGATTTTTCAAAGGTACGCGAACGCGTGAGAGGGTATGCGAACGTGATGGGGAAAATAGGCACAACCCGCAATGCCAAAAAACATTACGTGGACGAGAGAGCTTGGCTGCGAACACGAAGAAGGAAAATGACAAAGCTTCGCGAACGCGGGACTATTGAACGCGAACGCGAAGAGGTGGCTGGTCCTCCTCCAAGATTACTCTACGTGAAAACATGGAGGAAGACGCGATCGCAAAGAAGAAAAGGGTATGCAATAGCTGAAGAAGATTCTGCAATTCTAAACAACTCCAAAATGCCCTCGGGACCTCAACTAAACCTACGGACATATCCCATAACATCATTCAAACTTGTACCAATCATTAAACCTCCTAAAACAACGTCAGAAACTCGAATTAATCAAGAATTTAAGTCTAAGAACTCCAACATTCCTCAAAATACGCTTCCGATCAAAAACCTAACCAAACCACGTCTGAATGACCTGAAATTTTACAGACACATCCCAAATGACATGATGGAATTACTGTAACTTCTGGAATTCCATTCCGATCCTCGGATCAAAATCTCATTATCGGACCGGTAACTTCAAAAATTCAAACTTTGATATTTCAATCTTAAATTAGCTACGGACCTCCCAAACACATTCCGAACACTCACCCAACCTTGAAATCACCTAACGGAGCTAACGGAACCATTAGATTTTCATTTCGAGGTCGTCTTCACACTGTTCCGACTACGGACAATTTTTCAACACTTAAGCTCTTATTTAGGGACTACGTGTCCCAAACTGTCCGAAACTCAAAACCGAACATCCCGTTAAATCAAATTAGCAGAAATAGACTTGGGAAAAGCAGTTAATAGGGGGATCGGGCGTTAATTTTAAAGAAGACCGCCCGGATCGTAACACATATATAATATATAAATTATACATATAATATATGTCCATCGGCTTTTTCTAATTTGCAGTTGGGTAGGTGACTATTTGGGTTAATTATTCTTCTTTTTATTTCACGTTATCGTTTATCTATCGAGTACATGGTGTGAGTTCTATTTTAAATATTAATTATGATAAATAGAAACTTATGTAGTATCATGTTAGAGTACCGAAAAAATGAATACTTATCTAAGATCTGCATTAAATGGCCTAGAAAGATGACAGCACTAAGTACTAACAAAATGATATATCACATTTTTGTACATGAATACACATTCGAAGAAGGAAAATAAAAGAGAAATTAGTCGATTTTCGACGAACCAAATTTGGAAAAAGATTCTTTGATTGACCAACATAACTCACATTATGTTTATTATACATAGGCGAATGCAGCATTTTAAGTTTATAACTTATAGATTCCAAGATAAAATATAACTTATTGGGTTCAGAACATATTAATTGTGCATATTAAATAAATCTTCTAACAAATATTTATGCCAAAATTACTGAATTTTGCCCTGACCCCAAACTAATGATGTAGATGTGGCCCTGTTACGATACCCCAAAATCAAGAAAATTACATGGAAAAACACAATGATGCTCATGTGAAGATCAGTTATAGTGCTGGGATTTCTTATGTATTTTGCTGTGGGACAAGTGGTTGTGTTTCTTTGAGGTGATCGTGAGTACAATGTTTCATTGGCCAACCAATTGAAAGACTGATTGAGCATGTCAACCCAAAGTATTGATTTGTTTGATGCTATTCACATCTAATCAATTAAGATTTGTCTCTACTAACTAAACCAAGAAGAGACTGATATTTCATTTTCACTTTCACGGAAGTTATTGAAAAAAACCAATAATACCCTCTCTAAGATTTCTTCTTCTAATTTTTCTTTTTTGTGTGGACCGGTACGTCATGATGTTGTAATAAAGGATGGTGATTTATACCCCCATAAATCCCTCTATTCCAAGCACCAGCTTACAACATAGACATAAATATCTTGTCTTTTCTACTTATTTGTAGAATTTATTATATTTTCTCTATTTTATTTTAATAAAAGAATTAAGATTTTTAAAATATGTGGTCCTAAACGCGTCATAATATTGGTGCAACGGTATAATTTTACAACTTGTGATTTTAAACATGTCATAGCATTTGAATGACTATAAAAAATTTCAGTTAAAAATGAAAATGAACTGAAATGGAATTATTGAAGGTAATATCTTGATCATCTAGTCAAGAAATCTATATGGGTCAAAACTCGAGTCGCGATAATTAATGAGATTAATCCATCATTAAGCATATTCGGATTGATTAATGGCACGACCATTCATTACTAATGAGTGCTCGAAGATCGCGTAGCCCAATCAACGGGGCTACGTCTACTCGCTAATGACGGTCGTCCCCTCAACACGGCGGCGTTGAGAAGGAACCCTAGAAGGGGGGTTGCTCTTTCTTCTTGACTTCCACTTCTAAAAGAACAGAGGATCTTTGTATGGCTCTGAACGTCTCCATGGAGAGGCAGACCAAATCAATATTATCAATAATATATCTCAACCCTCTTCTCATTAACTGATAGTTTTTGCCTCTTGTATTTTTCATTTGGTCTTTTGGTTATTACGATCTGCTATGATTGGCCCTCCATTTATTTTAATTGATTTATGCTTATAAAGTGTTTGAGAACTTTGAGCTAAACAATTTGGAGCCTTCTGTGGGGATTTCATAGCAGAGTCGCGTAGTTCATCCTTGGACCAAAAATGGAAAGAGAACATCCAAAAGGGAAAGCAACACAGCTCGAACGAGCCAACGTAGCACAGCGGGTAAATGGAACTCGAAAGCTCCGGTAAGAGCCCGAAGCCCCGACTTACCCCCACTCTCAAGAGAGCAAAAGAAGAAGTAGAAGAAAAAGAAGCAGATACCCCCTCCCTAAAGGGAGAACATGAGCGGGAGACCCTCGTCCCTTTAACACGATACCCTGCCGGAAAGGGTCATGAAACCAAGAACCATAACCAAATGGCTTCTGCAAACTTGCCAAGAAGGCTACGTACAAATCAGGCAAAAATTTCAACTATGAGTTGAACTAGGACTCAGGCTATGTGCCTTCGACAACAAAATTGCAAGAGTTCAACTACGGTTGAACAACAGCTCAGGCTACGTGCCCTCGCCCAAAAAGTTCAACTATGAGTCGAACTGGGACTCAGGCTATGTGCCTTCGACAAAAAATTTGCAAGAGTACAACTACGGTTGAACAACAACTCAAGCTACGTGCCCTCGCCCAAAAAGTTCAACTATAAGTTGAACTTGGACTCTGGCTATGTGCCTTCGACAATAAAATATCAAGAGTTCAACTACGGTTGAACAACAGCTCATGCTACGTGCCCTCGCCCAAAAAGTTCAACTATGAGTTGAATTGGGACTCAAGCTATGTGCCTTCAACAACAAAATTGCAAAAGTTCAACTACGGTTGAACAACAACTCAGGCTACGTGCCCTCGCCCAAAAAGTTCAACTATGAGTTCAATTGGGACTCAAGCTATGTGTCTTCAACAACAAAATTGCAAAAGTTCAACTACGGTTGAACAACAACTCAGGCTACGTGCCCTCGCCCAAAAAGTTTAACTATGAGTTGAACTAGGACTCAGGCTATGTGCCTTCGACAGTAAAATTGCAAAAGTTCAACTACGGTTGAATAACAGCTCAGGCTACGTGCCCTCGCCCAAAAAGTTCAACTACGGTTGAACAACAGTTCAGGCTACGTGCCCTCGCCCAAAAAGTTGAACTATGAGTTGAACTGAGACTCAAGCTATGTGCCTTCGACAACAAAATTGCACAAGTTCAACCATGGTGAAACAGCAGCTCAGGCTACACAGCTTTGCCAAAAATTCAACTACAGTTGAACCACTTCGCCATCGAAATTAACAAAGTCCAACAATTGTTGAACTGGGACTCGGGCTATGTGCCTTTGACAAAAAATTGCTAAAGTTCAACTACGGTTGAGCAACAGCCCAGGCTATGTGCCCTCGCCCAAAAGTTCAACTACGAGTTGAATTGGGACCCAGGCTATGTGCCTTCAATAACAAAATTGCAAGGGTTCAACTGTAGTCGAACAACGATGCAAGACAAGCAACCTCGCACAAAAATTCAACTACAGAACAAACCAAGCCTTAGGTCAAGCGCCCTTACCGTTTGACGCTGCAAACCCTATTCCCCTACGAACAAAGGGACAAGTTAAGCCCCCTCGCCAATCAAGTAAGTACGCCTAACTCAAACTAAAATTCAAGTCGCACTGAGTTCGGTCCTAGTCAAATTACAAGGCCACGGCCAACAGTTCGACCACGCCAGAACTGGGACTAAGGTTATACGGCGCCCTCACCGAACAATGGCCGCAGCTTACTCATGTCGAGAAAAGAAAAATGATAAACGAAAAGCAATCAATCACGGCCGAGGCCGTCGACGCTAATAGCCCGCCTAGTTTTGACTAAAGCAAGCAGACAACCCAACAATAGTCGGATTCGTCCAACTGACCAAGACCATCAACATCATCATAGCCAAGGACACCGACGTTGTCACGACTAAAGTCGTAGGGAGATCAACACGTTCCCCCTTGAAAAAGTGAAAAAGATAACTTCGAAACAAAAAAGAGAAGAGCATAAAATTGTATATATATTCATAGCCTTATTTACAACAGGCCACCTCCATTTATACATACGTTCAAGGCCGGCAAACAAAAAAAAGAAAGTCAAACGGCAACAAAAAAAAATAGAATAAAAGCTAACTCTACAAAAACCCCTTGTACTCAGCGTCACCCGCGCCACCCTCACGGTCGCCCACACCATTATTTGAGCCCTCAGCGCCATCATTGGTAACTGGAGTGGCCGGGTCGAAGCCACAGCCAAGACGAGCTTCACGAGCCTTTTGACGGGCCCCCTCATAAATAGCTTTGGACATGACACCGTCCTGCCACAACTTCCTATACACGTCAAGCTGCGCATCAACAAACAACCAAAGGTCACGAGCGGGGCCATAAGAAGCCGCTTGATCCCTCGGGCGCTGGTTCTTGGCCTCTAAGGACGCAATCCGGTCCGCCGCAACTTGAGCATCCTGCTCATAAATGCCGATGCGTTCCTACAACCCCAGCCTCCTCTAAAAGCCGCAGCAGACCTTAATAGCTCCTGCTCCCTCTCCCAAACGCGAACCGCCACCTCCAAAGCCTTGACAGACGTCGAAGCGTCCCTGGCTTGCTGCCTCAAAGCAGTGAGCTCCTCATCCAGCCGGAGCACCTGGACTCAGAAGCCTCCGCCACAGCCTCCTGACTCTGACGCTCCTTCCCGGCTGCAGCATTTCTCTCAGCCTCCAACTCCTCGTCCCTACGACGAAGTTGCTCTTCGAGAGCACTAACCCTGCTCTGAGCTTGCTGCACTAGAAGTTCCTGCCTTGCCATCTCCTCAACTAACTCCTCGATGCGAGGGTCATTCCTCAGGTGTTCATGCAACACGCGACACCTATCCCGATAGCAGCGATATTTCTCCAGCGCCTACAAGAAAAGTCCCGAATGGACGTTGGCCCGGCGCATGCTCTCCACTTCCAAAAGAAAAGACTGCGAGACAAAAGAAGTGTTTAAAATAAGAAACAAATCAAGGGAAGAAACGAAATGAAAGAGAAATTCCACATGTACCCTAAAGCCCATCACAGCCACCTCGGTCATCAATCTGACGTCCGAGACGTCCATCAGCGACCTACTCTCCTCCTCCAAGCACAGGGGCGCAAACATTAGTATCAAATTGTCCTTCTCGAGCATCAATTTCTGGACGATAGGAATCTCAGCATAACGGTACGGCCCCTCTGGATGCGCTGTCGCGTTGGTAAAGCTTCCCAAGAACCGAAGAACGTCATCAGACTCCAGGTCAGACTTAAAATCTGACCCCCTTCCGCGGCGTCTCGTCCTTCCTCGACCAGCCGGGAGGTCGAAGCTTCTCCCCTTGCCAAAGGGTTGACACTTACTTCCTCGACCAAAGCAGTCGCTGAAGAACCAATCTCCCTCTCAGCAACTGGAAATGATGATGTAGCCGGCGAAGCGACTGTTTCACTACGGCCTAAGTCGACAGGGGAAACCACCATTGTGTTCTCGCCCTCAAGGGCTGGCAAAGCCGCCTCCTCCCCCACAACATCAAATGGCGGAGATTCCAAATGTACCACCCCCGCGGTGGGCGTGAAGGTGACCTTTCGCCTCACCAATGGTCTTTCCTCTTCTTCCTCCTCCTCCTCATCCAATGTTGGTTCCACCCTGGGGCGAACAACCACCGAAGACGCCTCGACCCTCGTTGAAGACCGCACTGGGGAATGGGCCACCAACGACTCAGCTGAAGTCACCCTCGGAACTAGCATGGTGTTGGCGCCATCGCCAATTGAGCAACCGCACCTGGCCTTCGGAAAGCAAGCTGAGGAGCCCTTACAAGGCGCACATCCCCTGACCAACAAAAGAAAAGGAATTAAGAGAAGAGAAACTCATCACGACTAAACAATAATGATGCAATAGCTCGAACACTCACCCGCGGCTGGCGTACGGCCACGCCTTCCCCAGAAGGCCGGCCATTTGCGAATCCCCGTTGTCTGAGGGAGTATGTCCTCGACCCATTCGACAATGCCAGACATAGGCACCGGAGGTGCTCGCTCAGCTGCAAACACAAGACAAAAATCAACACCCATTAGAGAAGGAATAAAAAAGAGCGGAGGGCAGGACCCGACGAATATAAAACTGACGTATATGATTCCAAGTCTCTGGGAAGTGTCTGACATTCCCCACCAAGTGCTCTGTCCTGATATTGAAAAAGTTCTCATAAGAATGAGGGTCAACCGTGTCATCTAGCTCAACTGTCAAACTGCAGGCCTCGCGAGGGACCATCCGAATCATGGTCCCGCGGACCCTTTGAGGGGCATAGAGGGTCAGCACGTGCTTCAGCGTAATTTCTCTCCGTGCCAGTACCGCATACTTGGTGAGCATGGCAAAAACCTTGAAAACAGAGGGGACGAGTTGCCTAGGGCACACTTTATAGTAACAAAAACTTCCGCTACCAACGCCGGAAGGGGGATCCTGAACCCTAATCTGAAAGGATAAGCGTAGAAAAACGCAATATCCAGTGTGGCCAATATGAGCCCTCTCCTTGCACTTGGAAAGGGAGATGTCAGCAGAACGAGGAATACCCCATTGCTCCCTCAATTGGACGAGGGCCACCTTACCCATTAGAGGGGCCTCATTAATCTGATCCTCCCCCTCATCGGCGGAAAAGTCGGTCATCGGAACCCTGGGAAGAGAAAGGATATCTACCGCCGATAGAACTCTATCAGTCTCTGCCGATTTGGCGGCCCTCGCCACCGCAGAAGACCCATCAGCCGCCGTAACAGTCACCAGAGAAAGTTTTGTGTGAGAACTACTTGCCATTGTTGACTACTGGGCAATGAGTGAACGAAACTCGCTGAAGAAGAAGTGAAAATGGAGATTGAGTGAAAAGAACGCAAACTAATAAAGAAAAAGAACAAGAGAAGTTGCTTCTTCAGAAATATCACTTAGACAAATACTGAAAAGTGAGGAACAAATAACATAACCCACTATTTATACCCCAAAGTGACTTTCCCGAATTCCAAAAGTCACCATTAACTACACCACCAACCGCAAAACGGTTCGAATCCACAAATAACGGATGTCATTATGATAGATGCCAGGAAATGGTTTTTTGTGACCATCGATCGATGTTTTGTCTCCGAAGCAGAGTCAACGACGTGGGTATGATGGAAAGACTTCCAATATACCTCCGTACACCAAGCGTCACTATAATGCACATCAGACACGCCCACATCCCCAATGGCCGCCTATGGGAATACACGGCCCTGGATGAAAACATCAAGCGACCATCCCCCAACTTCAAACGGCTATGGCCGCCCCTTAGTATATACAGCTACGGCCGTTCTCCAAACGTAAAGCAGTTACGGCCATTCCCCGTGTACGAAGATGGCAACTGCCATCTCGTAAATATAAATGGCTACAGTCGTCCTTCAAGTATAAAAGTCTATGGCCGTCTCTTAAATATAAATGGCTACGACCATCCTTTAATTATAAAAGTGGCTACAACCATTCCAAAGTATAACTAGCCACGACCTTCCCTCAAATGTAAATGGCTACGGCCATCTCTCGTACATAAATATGGCTACGGTCATTCCCTAAATGCAACGGTTACGGCCATCCTCCATATGTATGAATAGCTACGGCTATTCCCAAAGTATAAGAAGCCATGGTTGTTTCCAGAAAATATAAGTGGCAGCAACCATCTCCTAAGTATAAACCGCTACGGTCACTTCAGGCTACAACCAGAACGACCTCCGATCTCCTTTTCTTCGAATCTATTTGAATTGTATACAGTAAAATCCGCCCATCGAGTTCGACTGGATCTCGACCTCAATAAGCGGAGGGACTAACTGTATGGGTCAAAACTCGACTCACGATAATTAATGAGATTAATCCACCCTTAAGCATATTTAGATTGATGAATGGCACAACCATTTATTAATAATGAGTGCTCAAAGATCGCTCAGCTCAATCACGGGGCTACGGGCTACTCGCTACTGACGGTCGTCCCCTCATCACGGTCGCGTCTGTCTAACGCCAGCTGGCAAGATTCACAGCTACAAATACTAAGAGAATGAACCCTAGAAGGGAGGGCTGCTCTTTCTTCTTCACTTCCACTTTTGAAAGAACAGAGGATCTTTGTAAGGCTCTGCACCTCTCCATGGAGAGGCAGACCAAATCAATATTATCAATAATAGATCTCAACCCTCTTCTCATTAACTGATAGCTTTTGTCTCTTGTAATTTTTATTTGGTCTTTTGGTTATTACGATTCGTTATGAGTAGCCCTTCATTTATTTTAATTGATTTATGCTTATAAAGTGTATGAGAACTTCAAGCTAAACAAAACCATTTTAAAGCTGGTATAGGATTGCAATCCGACTCTACATCACTAATTAAAGTACAGAGTTTTAATAATACTAATTACATTAAAGCAGAAATATTGGTTCTCATGCTTGGAATAATATAATGACGATTTTCCTCGTCTTCCACTTTATCTCTATAGCCACGCTCACTGAGGAACTGTCGCTATTTATTTTCGATTATTTTGATTCTAATTTCCATGGTTTAATGAGATCGAAAGGAAAGACGGACGGTTACGTCCTTTTCTTTTATAAATTGACGTTAAATGGGTGCCATTCACCTATCAACAAGAATATGCTTTTAGTTCCTCATCTTTTTTTCTATTAAAGAAAACAATATTTTTTCTTGGAAGAAAAAGAACGTTTTCACCTGCTTCATTGAGCTTAATAATTGCAAACGTTAACCTTTTAAATACTTATAGGCATTTAGACAAGAGATTTGGATTACTTCATCATCTTTACTTAATTACAATTTAAGTATAGAATCCTGATCTGTTGAATTAATAAGGAACTATATGTTCTCTCTCCATCACTGAAAGCAGCTTCCATATAAGAAGCTAACGGGCTACTCAACCGATAGGATTAGGGGCTTGTTTCCACAATTAAAATTGAATTTGAAGTAAGATCGGAAACAGAATAAGATTGAGGAGCGGGGTAAAACTATTCTCAGAAGGAGCAGATTTAGCGGTCAGTAAGAAACTGCTCAATCAAGATGAATGAGACCTTTTATGGAAATCTTAGTTGGACTCTATACCACTACGCACCTTACGTCGATCTAGATGATAACAAGGCCTTTTTTCATAATTAGGGTACATTGCCTTTATCTCTTTATCTTCACATCATCAACAAAGAATAGATGATTCAAACTCTGACATTGTGGTTTGAATTGTGTGCTAAGATTTTAAACCTAGTGTAATAGTAGCAATTGCACCGACTAGCCATTTTCAGCTCAGTAATTAAAAAGTAGTCACTATCACATGTAAAATTTGTTGTAAAAATTTAATGAATATGGAGAATAAACGATTTAGCTTGAGGCGTGTTAAGGACATTGTTCTTAAGGATATTTTGCTCACACCAAGATAAATAATATTAGGCGTATCCCTTAGGATTCAACAAGATCTTCTAATATAAACTAGGTGCAGAAACAACAAAGATTGAATAAAAATAACCTAGCACAAAAGAAAAGAGAAAAAAGTTTTCACTTTGTTCCCACCTGCTTCTCTGTTATTTTCCAACCTCACGTTCAAGAAGAAAATAAAGTATATATAGAATAAATTGATAGGAGTTATAACTCTCAACTTTTGTAGCTAATAAAAGCTATTTTTAATCCATTAAAACGTCTGACCCATTCTCAAGAGTCAACGCTAGAAATTAGGAATAATTAGCCATTAAGGCTATTCAAGAGTAATATCAAATTTCAGTTACAAAATTATTATTACGTTTGAAAATACATTCAAATTAATTAGCATAATAAAGACCAATTAATACAGTATTAGAAGAATGAATCTGGACACTAATTTGTATGATTCTTTTTGAGTTACCAAAATCATTTTTCTAACAATCCCATGCATAACTCAAAAAGAATATTAAGTGATAGAGTAAAATAAAAAGTTTCACCGGATTTTCACAATGAGCATAATGCATCGAATCTGGTGTCTCTTGGACTTTACACCAGACCTAGATAAAATAAGGTTAAACTTACAGAACAAATGGTGAAGTTTAGAACTTTTATGAACCAAGAATTCTTTTGTAAATTTAGTGTCTTATCTATCACATTATACCAGCACACACTTTGTTGTTTGTCGCGATTTTGCGCTAATAGGCCATGTGCGTGCCTGATTTTCATGAGTGCTGCAGAAACTTTGCCACAAATTTCATAGGAGCGACCCCACTCCACACTCATATAGGTCCATCCATCAAGTGTATTCTACAGAGCAATACACCACCTACAAAATGCTATGGATTGGTGGATTAAGAGTTTAAGAACTCAGCCCCACATTCCTTGCAGTTTTTTACTATATACACACATCGTAGGAAGAGACATAATTTAATAGTGCACATTTGATCAACTAATGACTTGTTATTACCCATATGAACATACTTCATGGGATCTCCAATCACATAGGTTGGGTTACCATCATTGTTGATACATTCCAAATTGGTAAAAGTCTCAACCCCTGGATATTTCACTTATAAGTCAAAGGATCGGCCAAATCCTCTTTTGACTACACATAATATGTATAAAATTTCTCATATCTAAGCAATTGCTATATTACATTATGTCTCTAGAGAATGTATCTACTCGTCTCATTGAAAGATTTATTTTCTTACAATGGCTATTGCACTTTGGCAATTACAATTCATCGATATAATTATTGTCGGTTTGATTCACCAAGAGGTTGCTTACTTCCAAGCAATTTTAATACCACAATACCCACCAAAAGGTGATCATACAACAACTAGCTAGTTTTTTCTCATCTGAATCAGAGATTCAATATCATCACTATATCTATCTAATACAGTGGAAAATTCACATATAAAGTACTAGCTTGTAGTATTTCTCAAATCATCTCAAATGAAATAAAACTTGACTTCTGAACCAATGCCTTTTAAAACATCTTTCCACACATGAAAAATTATATTCTTTATGTGTCTTCCATAGTCAAGCACCAAAATAAAATTTTCTAAAATATAGAAGCAACTTTAACTTCTACAAAAATATCTCAAATCAATAGGAAGCGAATTATAATTCAATGATTTGTTCATCACCCAAATGACTAAGAGATCCGTAATGAAATAACTTTTCAGAGCCAAAAATACAATATACTTTTGATCTTCTAATATAATTTTTTTTCCATAAAAAATCTCATTTTTGTAAGGCTTCAATTTTGTAATTTTAATAAGCAATTTTCCCTCCTCTCTTTTTAGGATCAAGCTAGATAACTCAGGACGCCATGGTCCCTCACATTTTCGAGAATTTCAAGTTAAGGAGATAATATTTTTACAATTCATAAAGATTTTTACAAGTTTCTTATAAGAAAATAATTAATTTTATCTAATACAAATCAATGCTCTTGATTGATTTTCTTTAAAAGAAACCAAATAAAATATTTGAAATCCAACGGCACAAAAGATTGAACCACATCAATAATAGATAATAACATTTTCATGAGTAACATCAACAACGTGTGGTTTCAATTTCTCCAAATAATGACGTGACTCGGAATCCTTGCCAAGTTGTGACATCTTCTTTCATCAATTAAAAGGAGTCAAACCGTTTAACACACTTGAAATCGAATTTATAAAATAAGTATCATCTTGTGGAAAACTCCTTTGTCATTTCATCATTTTGTTCTTTATGATTGAAAAGTAAATAGCAAGGAGTTCTTAAAGCTAAGGCATTGAAAAACTAATCGATAACTGAATTAGTCGCAAGTTTGTTAACAAACCCAAAGTCAAAGAACTCAAAATAAAGTATCATGGATCTACTAGCTTTCTCAAAACGAAGAATTTATCAACATTATTTAAGCCTTTGAAAATGGTAATTGCAAGTTATAATAACGGAAAGATAAGCAATTTCACTATATATATATATATATATATATATATATATATATATATATATATATTATCTCTTGTCCACCAATTAAAAAAAAACTTTGACAATACACAAGTCACTAATTCTATTATGGTGAATCAAGTATTCAAACTACTTCCAATATACTTACAAAATTATAAGTTCTTTTAGTTCAATCACTACCTTTTTAAGATGCTTATTTGTATATGAATTGAAGTTCTTTATTACTCAATGCATGCATTAAAATTCATATGCACAAAATGAGGTTGTACACTTTGAGTGCAAGTAATAGACTACCCAATGTAAATCTTAAATTACCTGCCTTGAAGAAAAGAAGATGGATGAAAAAATTGACATGTCATTGAGTTGAATTATAGCTGATGTAGTTTGTACATCATGTGTAAGAGCATCAACCAAAATATTGCAATCGGTATTCACCATAAGAATAGAGTGTGAAATATCATTAATATTGTTGGAAAAAATTGATGAATATGGAGAATAAACGATTTAGCTAGAGGAGTGTCAACGATATTGCCCTTAATGATATTTCTCTCACACCGAGATGAATAATATTAGGCTCATCCCACAGTATTCAATAAGCTGCAGACACAACAAAGATTGAATAAAAACCCTAGCACAAAAGAAAAAGAAAAGAGAAGAAAAGTTTTAACTTTGTTCCCACCTGCTTCTTTGTTATTTTCCTACCTCACGTTCAAGAAGAAAATAAAGTATATATAGGATAAATTGACAGGAGTTATAACTCTCAACTTTTGTAGCTAATAAAAGCTATTTTTATTCCATTAAAATGCCTGACCCATTCTCAACAGCCAAAGTTAGAAATTATGAATAATTAGCCATTAAGGCTATTCAAGAGTAATATCAAAATTCAGTTACAAAATCATTATTATGTTTGAAAATACATTCAAATTAATTAGCATAATGAAGACCAATTAATATAGTATTAAAAGAATGAATCTGGACAGTAATTTGTTTTTTTTTGAGTTATCAAAATCATTTTTCTAACAAAATTTGAAACTCCACGCTAATGAATATTTTTCAATGACCCTTTTGTAAATTTTATCTGTTTTAATAGCATTATTTTAGCTTATTACTTCCTTGAATGCTTGGCGTGGTACTTTTTGTAGGGGAATGACACTGGAAAGTAACAATAATAATAATAATAATAATAATAATAATAATAATAATAATAATAATAATAATAATAATAATAATAATGCAATAAAATAATTTTTGAGCAGAAATACATTAACTGAATTGAGTCGTGCTAGGCACTGTCCTAAGAAACTATTTCAACAGCGTAAAATATTTCTCCGAGATTAAACAAGCCTACCTCTATTAGGGAAGATACAGAAATCAGTAAAAATTTTATATTACAAAATTCCAACAAGATTGAAGAGAGAATAGGACAAAGAAAATAAAAATAAGAGAAGCTAAGAGAGAAAGAGAAGAAGGCTAAGTGTAAAAGCACTTCTGATGGGATGAATTGTGCACCAAATGATGGCTTATTTATACATGAAATTGCATGAAAATCCATAGTTCATGACAAACAAGTGGCTAATCAAGTTTGCCACTTGGCATAGCCTTCTAGAAGGATAAGACACTTGTCTTAGAAATGTGGCACTTGTCTTTGAAATATTACCACAATCCCCCACTATTTTAAAGACCCAAAAATAAACCATTTGTATGGTCCAAAATGTAATTGGTTTGGTGTCTTCTGGACTATGAACCAAACTTAGACCAATAAAATTTAACTCACAGAATTATTGGTGAAATATAATATTTCTATGAACCAATAATTCTTATAGTGAGTCAGAGATTTTATCAATCACATTTTGACCTCCGGTAGTTTTGCCGTTCAACGCACTTTTGCGCCCAATAGGCCATGTGCGTGCCTGGTTATTCATAAGAGCTTTAGAGACTATGCCAAAGTCTCATAAGAGCGGCCCACTCCACTCTCATATTGGTGAATTCATCAAAGTATATACTGCTTTTAAATACACCATCCATAAGGACTATAAATTTCATTAAGAATTATAACTCAGTCTCTCAATTAGTAGCATTCAAGCACTCTCTTTTAGTGCATCAGTGTCAATGTTGATTTGTATTACCCTTATGAACCTACTTCATGGGATCTCCAATCACATAGGTCGAGTTACTATCTTTATTGACAACAAGTCGGCCTTAACCCCATCTCTTTTGAGGTTTGAAGAATTAATTTTCTTTCCACGGGTTTAGTCAGAGGATCGGCCAAATTAACTTCTGACTTCACATAATCAATGAAAATTATTCCATCTCTCAGCAGCTGCTTTATGACATCATATATCAATTTCATGTGTATACTTTTACAAATATAAGATTTATTCTTTGCTATAGCTATTGCCGCTTGGCAATCATAGTGTATAGACACAGAAGGCAATATGTCCTTTATGAAAGGGATATTGGCTAAGAAGTTTCGCAGCCACTCAGCCTCAGTACCAGCTAACTCCAGAGCAACAAACTCTGATTCTATAGTCGATCTAGCAATGATCGTCTGTTTTGCTGATTTCCACGATATTGAACCACCACCAAGGGTGAATACATATCCACTAGTGGATTTTGTCTCATCTGAATCAGAGATCCAGTTTGCATCACTGTACCCTTCTAAAGTAGAATGAAATCTACTATATAGGATACCATAATTCATGGTTCCTCGCATATATTTCATTAGTCTATCTAATGCAGACCAATGCTCTCTGTTGGGATTATGAGTATATCTACTTAGTCTACACACAGCATAGGCTATATCAGGCCTTGTAAAATTCATTAAATGCATTAGACCCCCAATAATCTGAGCATATTTAGACTGAGCAACTGGTCCACCATTATTCTTTTTCAACTTAGAGTTAGCATCAAAAGGGGTACTCACTGGTGTGACATTAAAATATTCAAACTTCTTAAGAAGGCTCTCAACATAATGTTCTCTTGGCGACATTATTCCATCTTTACTCCTTATAACTTTAACTCCCAATATTGTACTTACTTCACCCAGATATTTCATATCAAAATTAGAAGACAAGAATAATTTAGTACTTTGCACAATATTTAAACTTGTACCAAATATAAGCATGCCATCAACATGTAGACATATTATCACATAATCATTGTCTACAACTTTAGTATAAACACATTTATCCACCTCAACTGAAGAAAATTCGTCTCTGGATAAGACTTGTTCAAATTTTTCATACCATTGCTTTGGAGCTTGTTTAAGGCCATAAAGAAATTAATTAATTTACAAACTTTATTTTCTTGTCCAGGAATGATAAAGTCTTCAGGTTGAACCATATAACAGTTCTCACATTCATTTGGCCGACAAAAAGTTTACGGATTGAAGCTAAGGCAATTAAAACTCGAATGGAAGAAATTATAGTCACTGGTGCAAATGAATCAAAATAATCTATATTCTGTTTTTTGTGAAAAACTTTTTGCTACTAATCGAGCTTTATAATTATCTAAAGATCCATCTGGATTAAATTTTCTTTTGAAAATTCATTTACAACCAATAGGTTTTGCACCAAGAGGTAAATCAGTTAAAATCCATGTATTATTTTTCATAATGGAATTAATTTCAACTTTTATTTTCTCTTTCTAATATTTAGCATCGAATGAAGATATAGCTTCAAAATAATTTGATGGCTCATTATTGGCAAGAAAAGTTTGAAAATGATTTCCATAAGAAAAATATTCTTTCCTAGGCCTTTTGCTCCTTCTCAGTTCCTCATCAGAGGTAATTTCATTATTTGTTTCAACAGATTTATGAGAAATTTTATCAGATAATAGATAAACATATTCAAAGAACTCAGCATTCTTTGTCTCAATTGTAGTATTATAATCAAGCACATCACTTTTTAAAACAAGAAATCTATATACAATACTATGTTCTGCATATCCAATTAGCATGCACTCAGTAGTTTTAGAACATATTTTTTTCTTTTTAGGTTCAGGCAAAAAAAACTTTAGCAAGACACCGCCACACTTTTAAATATTTCAAGTTAGGTTTATAGCCGTTCCACAATTCATAAGGAGTTTTGCCTGTTTTTATATGTGGTATTCTATTTTGTAAGTGGCATGCAGATAAAATAACTTCACCCTACAAATTATCAGGAGATACTAGAACTAAATAACATTGAGTTAATCATCTCTTTCAATGTTCTATTTTTCTTTTAGCTACTCCATTTGACTCGGGTGAATAAGGCGGAGTTACTTCATGAATAATTCCATTATTTTCACAAAATTCATTTAAAGATAAATATTATCAACCTCTATCTGATCTAATTCTCTTGAGTTTTCTACTAAGTTGATTTTCAACCTCAGTTTTATAAGAAATAAAAGCATTAAAAGCATCATCTTTATTTCTAAGCAAATACAACTTAGTATATCTAGAAAAATAATCAATAAAAGTCACATAATATCTTTTACCACCTCTAGTCATGGTCTTCTTCAAGCCGCCTAAATCAGTGTGAATTAAAGATAACAATTCAGTTTTTCTAGTACTTTTAGCTTCAGCACATATTTCACACTTGTTAATATTATGTAACGACCCGACCCGTCATCTCACGTATCTCCGCCCTATGTTTCCCGTATTACATTTCTATATGTTCCATTATATGTGTTTGGAGAGTTTGCAGTAATTCAGACAGAGTTTGGGTAGAAATGAGACAATTAGTCCCTTTATGAGAATGTTAATTTAGAAAAGTCAAGCATTGATTTATGAGTTAGAGGACTCTGAATGGATTTTCGACGATTTGACTAGTTTCGGATGGTGATTTGTAACTTAGGAGCAGCATCAGAATTGAATTTGGAGGTCCGATATAGAATTAGGCTTGAATTGGCTAAGTTAAAATTTTGACGAAGTCTGGTTAATAGGTGAAATTTTGATCTGGGGGTCGGAATGGAATTGCGATAGTTGTAGTAGCTCCGTTAGGTAATTTTGGATATGTGCACAAGTTTTTAGATCATTTGGAGGTGATTAGGTCGGGTTTTGGATCAAATGCAAGTTTCGAAAGTCTTACTTCAACTTAGACTTGAATCCTTTGAAATTGGATGATTTTGATGTTTATGATAGCATTTTTATGTTGCGAGCAAGTTTTAATGAATAAATGCAACATATTTTTGCATTTGGATAGGGTCCCGAGGGCCTCTGGGTGATGTCGGATGATGAAAACGTAGATTTTTGAAGTTGCAACAGGTCGGTTACATGAGGCTTCTGCGATTTCCGCAAACGAGGCTACCGCAAACGCGGCCAGTGACCGCAAAGGCGGTCACTAACCGCAAATGTGGTCACTGACCGCAAAAGTGGTCATGGACTATTGAGTGGGACCGCAGAAGCGGTTACTAAGATCGCAGAGGCAAAGACCGCAAAAGCGGTTTATGACCGTAGAAGCGGCGCCGGTTGACTTAAAGGAGACCGCAAAAGCGGTCTATTGACCGCAGAAACGACAACAGCAGAAGCGGTCAGTGTGTCGCGGAAGCGAAAATTGCAGGAAATTAATGAAACAATGTTTGCAAATTTCACAAGTTAAGAAAACACTTTTGACTTCGGGAAGAGACGTTTTGTGGCCGATTTTGAAGAGGGTTTCCTATAGGTAATTTTTCTTGGCCTCGGATTATGTCTATTGGTGTAAACTAGTAGATTAAACACTAAAATGTAAGGTTTTTAAGGTTAAAAATGGTGGTTAGGGCTTGAAGCCTAAGAGAAAGTAAAGTGGTGATTTGAGAGGGTAAACAAACTCCTTTTTTGATAAACTTTATATGTACAGACTTGTGGCGAGACGAGGAATCCAAAGATGTAATTCTTATAATTTTTTGAAAAGTGAGCCCGGGGCTCGGGTTTTACCAACTTAGTGATTTTTAGCGTTTTTCAAATTATTTTGATTGGGTTATGTATAATAACGTATTCGTTGTGATTTTGAATAGATTCGACGCTCGTAGAGGGAGATTCAAAGGGAAAGGGCATCGCAGACTAGTCTACGATCGGTTAGAGGTGAGTAGTTTGTATAGATGATGGCCTGGGGGTTTGAAACCTCGGCTTATCACATCGTGACGCTATGTTAGGGCGTGACTCGCACCCCATGGCAGGTGCGGGGCTGTAAATGATTGGAGATTGTGACTTTGTCCATCCCGAGAGCTGAATATGAATTATTGGCGTCTGATACGCACATTGTATTGTTGATAATTGGGCTTAATGCCATGTTTGGGGCCGTGTGTCGATCTATTGTAACCGTCTAGGGTGAATATCTGTGTGATAACATGATTTGCATAATCATCGATCTCAGTGATGTGCTTAATCACTGTCATTAAATGCTAAGTTACCATATTTCTGAATTGACTAGTTAAATTATATTCACCTTGATAATTAGAAACTGGAAAAGAATCATAAATAATCTGTTATGTGACTTACATGTATACTGTGGACTGAGGATGGCTCGGGTTGCACGCCGCAGTGATTATATATATATAGATATTGTGCTTAGGCTGAAGGAGCCCCTCCGGAGTCTGTACACACCCCTAGTGAGCGTCGTCGATGTTAAATAAATATGGTTGGCTCGGGCTGCATGCCGCAGAGTATTCATGTGCATTGCATTACATTTTTATCTAATACTTGACTGTTATATTTGATACTGTTTGTTGTTAGCTCGTAGCTAATAACTAGGAATGTTAGATTTAGCTTTGCTTTGTGGCATTTCGTGGATTTCTTACTTTCATGCATTTTTCTATGCTTATTATTCACTGAGTCAGTAGTACTCACCCCTACTCCCTGCACCTTGTGTGCAGATTCAGGTACACTGGAGGCTTAGCTGACATTCGTAGTCTTCATACATCTTCCAGAATCGTTGAGGTAGCTGCTTGACGTGCGCAGAACCTGACTGCTCTTCATATTCCAGTTCATTGTTACTATATACTTTTTCGGATTTATATTGCTATTTAGATATTATTATTTTGTTGTTTAGGAGCTCTAGACTCGTGATCCCAGATCTTTGGGAGTGATTATTCAGATTTCATAATATTATATTATTATTATTATCGGATAATTATACTAAATTACTTTGTTTAGGAGCTCTAGACTCGTGATCCCAGATCTTTGGGAGTGATTATTTAGATTTCATAATATTATATTATTATTATTATCGGATAATTATACTAAATTACTATAATATACTTAAACTGTCAGTTTTGAGACTCAGTATTTAATAGAAAGCGATTGTTGGTCAGGCTTACCTAGCTTTAGGGCTGGGAGCCATCACGACCGGGTTTGAGTCGTGACAAGTTGGTATCAGAGCCTAGGTAACTAAGCCTTACGAGTCATGAGCCGGTTTAGTAGAATCTTGTTTACGGGTGTGTCGTGCACCACACTTTTAAGCAGGAGGCTACAGAACCTTTAGGAAACACTCCACTTTCTTGAAATCTTATCATGCGTTCTTGATTCAGCTTGAAAGAGTTACTCTTGAAATTCCTTCCTCATGTCTGTATGCACGCATGAGCACTCGGTATTATATCTGCTTCAATGGCTCGAGATTCCCCAATTGAGGGGCGAGATGTAATCTTCGTGAGGATGATGTCGGGCCAGTCTGGAGGACTTAAGGACAGATATTGCCTAGGGCTTGAGAACTGAGGTGCTGATTGTGTGAGCAAGTGTTTTAAACTTAGACGTTCGGTATTATCGCTGTTAGCCGAAATGGGATATTGGTATACGTGTGATGATTATGCTAGTACTGCGAGATGCAATTATATGAACTGGTAGTGACGAAGGAGTCTGCTAGCTAATGGATGAATTATCAAGTGATTTGTTTCCTATAGTTGTCCGATGAGTAACCCGAGTTGTGGGCGCGTGAAGAATCTTTTCAAGTCTCCTAGAGGAGTGAAGTAAATTGCATGATACGATATGAGTTCATAATCAGGAAGACTAAGTAGCTGTGTAATGTGTCTGGCGATGGAGGGTATGAGTTCAGAATCAGGAAGACTAAGTAGCTGTGTAATGTGTCTGGCGATGGAGGGTATGTAGAGATGTTATTTGAGGTGATGCAGGTGGGTTATCTCCTGCAGAGTGTTCTGAAGTGATGCGATTCTTATGTATATCGTGAGAAGATTTCATGTGTAATTGAAAGGTATTTTCTATGTGTTATGATTCGTATAGGTGCATCGCATGTCCATATATCAATTTTGATAATAGAATACATGTAGTATTGGGATTAATGTTGTTGATATATATTGTGATGCTTTGTCAAGTTGTAGACGTGTTTTTGGGATGGTTTTGGGTGATTCTCTTACAGGTGGATATGCCCAATTACAAAGGAAACTCTGCCGAAATTTTTGAAAAACTTGGGAATTAGTAAAAAAATGTGTCGCCTAAAGAGTGGGCTTAACCGTTATGTGAATGAATGCAAGAATTGCAGAAAGGGTTAAAATTTTTGATGATTCGTGTTTCCACAAGTTTATAAAAGAGTGAGTTTAATCTCACCATGATATTACGACAGCAAAAGAGTACATGTGTTGTTGTATATATGGCTTCGAGCTAAGTTGGGGAGGTTGTTGTTGATTAGCTTATTGTACGATTAGGTACTATGTTAGTTCCGATTTGATGCATGCGGGTGAATCAGCTTTGGTTGCAGAAATTGAGCCAATGATGGCACGAGTGAAGCAAAATTTCGACAAAGGCTATATGGTGCTTAGTAGATGTGAGAAAAATAATAGGATGTCTTGAGTTGTTGATAAAGAATTCTTAGTGTAAAGAGAAGGAAGTGGTTTGGTTGTATCAGAATGAGATCATGTCATGCGGTGTTAGAGTGCTAATAAGGCACGAGTGGTTCGATTCGTTAAGTCAAGTAATTTGTAGTGTGTATAAGAGTGGATGTCTCTTGAGGATGGTTTTTTTGTGATCAAACCAGGTGTTTTAAGGTTGAGTATGTGACCAAGTCAGTGTTTTCTTTAGAACAAATCAAGACTTGTGTTATTTTACGATCATTATGGGATTCTATGTATCAGTATCTGGGAAGCAAAGGTAGAAGAGTTGAATTCGCATGAACTTCTTCAAAGTAGGGCATTTTAGAAGGTGGTATTTTTTGGTATGTTTTAGAGAGTATATAGCTGCCTATTAGTCTTAGATAGTGTGATTTTACGTTCGAGTCTCGTGTGGTAAGCCTGGGTTGAGGCAAGAGAGTATATCAAGTTGAAAATAAATCAGAAAGAAATCTAGAAAGATAAAGTGGCTTGTTAGCGGACTGAATCGGCACGGTAAAGATATGATCAATTCCTTGTTCATGTGCGAGGTAATGAGCCCTTCCGGGGTATTGAACGATAGAGCTTTTGAGCTCGGATAACTTGCTTAGGCTGGTGTGGATAGAAGGATTTAGTCCTGGCAGTATAGCTTGTGGTTAGGAAGAATGAGATAGAGTTCTCAGACTACCCTAGTATGGCATGGCATGTGCGGTCTGTTGTGGAGGATTGGCATTTGAGTGTGTGAGGTATTGTTCAGTTCCGAATGGAAAGTCATTAAAATTCTTAAGCAGCTCAGGCAGTTGCATGTGATTTAAGAATCAAACCTCAGATGATTAAGGAAAATGGTACTACTATTCTAGTAATTTGACGGGAGTATAGGTTCAGTAAGAGGGGAAGGTGATGTAAACTGATGACAATTTGGTGGGATTGCGGCAGTTTCCCATTGGACCGACTACTGGCATATGAGTCTGTCGATGGCACAAGGAAATTTTAGAATATCTTTCGTGGAATGAATTAGGTACTTGATGTGTAATATGTATTCCTACAGCGGAATGTGGGACGAGGTATAGTGATTTGTATATTATATGGAGTTGGAGACTGGGAGTTCTCTGGTGCAGTCGATGTAGTGGTTGTGGATCGTGTGCATTGGCACCGCAAGCGGCTATTGGGATTGGGAAGCCCAAGTGGATCTTTATTTGTTGATATGTTGGATTTTGGACATGATGTTGGGATTAGACTGATTGTCTCGGTGTTGGGTTATTCTAGACTATTCTGCTATGGGCTAGGTCAAAATATGCTACAGGTTGCGTGGCGAGGAGCATCGGACTATGTTCTAGCTGAATGGTTGTGTTCCAAGGACCAACAGACGGCTGGTAGGAGTTGTTTTCTTTAATTTGGCCTTTGAGGCGGGAGGCAGTGTAGAGGTTTCTACCAGTGATTCAGTTCCGGCAGTAAGGGACTTCTCGGGTGTGTGTTCCAGTCTGAGTCGACTCGGTTGGCTCCGAATTGTATTGTCGAGGGATAAGTTGACTCGACCATTGCTGAGCTTATCAACAATCTGGAGAGATCTATGAGTTGTTTTCTACGTTGCGGGACGCTATGATTTACAGACTATGGGCACATATGGTGAGGCACTATCGAGATTCATATTGGAAGTTCAGTTTTGTAGCTTACACCACCATAAGTAGATATGATTAAGCATTCAGTGTGCTTGCGACAGATACTTGGTACTCTGTGATTAGAGCGAATTCGGCTCGATGTGCATCTCCGTATGTGAGATAGTTGAGTGGATCGGGTGGCATGCCCCCACATGGTATGTTATTTGGATCAGGTTGCGCACTTCAACAGTATGATGGTGAGGATAGTTTCCGTGTGTTACTTTGTATGTCTTGTTTCCTGGTTTCTGAGGAAAGTCTGTATTGGGAGTTTCTCGGTGAATAGCGCATCGAGCATCTCTTATTGGTATCGGTTTATGTAAGTTGTGGCTTAGTCCGTATTGATGTGTCATGTCACCAGGATGGTGTGTTTGGTCAGAAGAGACCTTTGGGGTCATTAATGGGTATGAACAGATTTGGTTTTAGCTTACTAAAAAGGTTAATATTGAGTTTCGGCTCGAAGTTCTGTTGTGGTATTAGTCAAAGGGGAAGAAATGTCTTCGTGATTGGTTGATCTGAGAAATATTTATGGTCTAATATGTGTTCAATATCATCGATAGAGTATAGCAGTGTTGGAATAAGACTCCAGCTAATAAGGGGTTTCTATCGCTACATGGATGTTGTGCACAATTACTGTGGAAATAAACTATCATTTCTAGTGTTAGGATTATGCGGTATATCATGTGAGTGCACCTGAGGTTGGAGGTATGGGTTATTACAGCCGGTTCAGGTTATTCTGAGCATAAATGTGCTTTTGATCTTGTGCATAGTTTCGGAAGTGCAATGTGGTCCTACGGTTATGGTATGGATGGACTGTAAAATTTTAGATGTGTTGTATTATCGGTCCTATGTGAGTTAGGGCAACATAGGATAACGCCGGGTATATGATTAGTAAGGTCATTTGGATATTGGTTGGCTCCTAGTGCAACTCTGTGCATGCTCGAGGACGAGCATTTGTTTAATTTGGGGAGGATGTAACGACTCAACCCGTCCACTCAGGTATCTCCATCCCGTTTTCCCCGTTTTATGTTTCTATATGTTCCATTATATGTGTTTGGAGAGTCTGAAGTAATTCAGAGAGAGTTTGGGTAGAAATGAGACAATTAGTCCCTTTATGAGAATGTTAGTTTGGAAAAGTCAACCAAGCATTGACTTATGAGTTAGAGGACTCGGAATGGATTTCCAATGATTCGACTAGTTTTGGATGGTGATTTGTGACTTAGGAGCAAAGTCAGAACTGAATTTGGAGGTCCGGTATAGAATTAGGCTTGAATTGGCTAAGTAAGAATTTTGGGGAAGTCCGGTTGATAGGAGAGAGTTTTATTCGGGGGTCGGAATGGAATTTCGACAGTTGCACTAGCTCCGTTAGGTGATTTTTGATGTGCGTGCAAATTTTCAAATCATTTGGAGGTGTTTAGGTTGGGTATTTGGATCAAATGCAAGTTTCGGAAGTTTTAGTTCAACTTAGGCTTGAATCCGTGGAAATTGGATGGTTTTGATGTTTATGGTAGCATTTTTATGTTGCAAGTAAGTTTGAATGAAGTAATGGAACATATCTGTTCATTTGGTTGGGGCTGGAGGGCCTCAGGGTGATGTCGGATGATGAAAACGAGGATTTTTGAAGCTGCAACAGGTCTGTTGCATGAGGCTTCTCACTATTTCCGCAAAAACGGCTACCGCAAAAGCGGTCATGGACTATTGAAGGGGACCGCCAAAGCGTTCAATGGGATCGCAGAGGTGGAGACTGCAAAAGAGGTTTAGGACCGCAGAATCGGCCCTAGTTGACTTAAAGGAGACCGCAAAAGCTGTCTACTGACCGCAGAAGCGACAACCCCAGAAGTTGTCAGTGTGTCGCGGAAGCGAAAATCGCAGGGAATTAGTGAAACAGTGTTTGCAAATTTCACAAGTTAAGAAAACACTTTTGACTTCGGGAAGAGACGTTTCGTGGGCGATTTTGAAGAGGGTTTCGAGGGTTTCCTTCAAGTAATTCTTGGCCTCGGATTATGTCTATATGGTGTAAAATAGTAGATTAAACACTGAAATTCAACGCTTTTTAGATTAAAAATGGTGGTTAGGGCTTGAAGCCTAAGAGAGAGGAAAGTGGTGATTTGAGAGGGTAAACAAACTCCGTTTTTCATAAACTTTATATGTACGGACTCGTGGCAAGACGAGGAATCCAAAGATGTAATTAATAGAATTTTTGAGATGTGGGCCCAGCGCTCGGGTCTTACCAACTTAGTGATTTTTAGCGTTTTTCAAATTATTTTGATTGGGTTATGTATAATTACGTATTCGTTGTGGTTTTGAATAGATTCGATGCTCGTAAAGATTCGAAGGGAAAGAGCATTGCAGACCAGTCTGCGATCGGTTAGAGTTGAGTTGTTTGTATAGATGATGGCCTGAGGGTTTGAAACCCCGGTTTATCAAATAGTGACGCTATCTTATGGCGTGACTCGCACCCCATGACAGATGCGGGGCTGTACATTATTAGGGATTGTGACTTGGTCCAACCCGAGACCTGAATATGATTGCGTCTGATACGCACAATGTGTTGTTGATAATTGGGCTTAATGCAATGTTTGGGGTTGTGTGCCTATCTATTGTACCCATCTAGAGTGAATATCTGTGTGATAACATGATTTGCATAATCATCGATCTCAGTCATGTGCTTAATCACTGTCATTAAATTCTACCTTATTTATGAAATTGACTAGTTAAATTATATTCACCTGATAATTGGAAACTGCCAAAGAATCATATTGAATATGCTATGTGACTTACATGCATATTGCGGACTGAGGATTGCTTGGGCTGCACGCCGCAGCGTTTATATATATATATATATTGATATTGCGCTTGGGCTGAAGGAGCCCCTTTGGAGTCTGTACACACCCCCAGTGAGCGTCGTCGACGTTAAATAAATATGGTTGGCTCGGGCTGCACGCCACAACATATTCATGTATATTGCATTGCATTTTTATCTGATACTTGACTTTTATATTTTATATTGTTTGTTGTTAGCTCGTAGCTAAGGAATAAAACTGTTAGCTTTAGCTTTGCTTTATGGCATTTCGTGGATTTCATAATTTTATGCATTTTTCTATGCTTATTATTCATTGAGTCGGTAGTACTCACCCCTAATACCTGAACTTTGTGTGCAGATTCAGGTACACCGGAGGCTTAGCTGTCATTCGTAGTCTCGAGACATCTTCCAGAATCGTTGAGGTAGCTATTTGACGTTTGCAGAACTTGCTGCTCTTCATATTCCAGTTCATTGTTAGTATATACTTTTCTGAATTTTATATTAT
This sequence comes from Nicotiana benthamiana, assembly GCA_034376525.1. Lineage (NCBI taxonomy): Eukaryota > Viridiplantae > Streptophyta > Magnoliopsida > Solanales > Solanaceae > Nicotiana > Nicotiana benthamiana. The sequence continues at coordinate 8,545,632 of CM067337.1, forward strand.
TATTCAGATATTATTATTATTTCGTTGTTTAGAGGCTCTAGAATCGTGACCCCAGATCTTTGGGAGTGATTATTCAGATTTCGTAATATTATATTATTATTATCGGATAATTATTCTAAATTACTATAATATTCTTAAACTGTCGGTTTTGAGACTTAGTATTTAATATAAAGCGATTGTTGGTCGGGCTTAACTAGCTTTAGGGCTCGGTGCCATCACGATCGGGTTTGGGTCGTGAGAAGTTGGTATCAGAGCCTAGGTTACTAGGCCTCACGAGTCATGTGCCAGTTTAGTAGAGTCTTGTTTATGGGTGTGTCGTGCACCACAATTATAAGCAGGAGGCTACATAACCTTTAGGAAACACTCCAGTTCTTCAAATCTTATCATGCGTCCGTGATTCAGCTTGAGAGAGTAACTCTTGAAATTCCTTCCTCATGCCTGTATGCACCATGTCTCCTTCGATGGATCGTGATTCCCCGATTGAGGGGCGAGATGTAATCTTCGTGAGGATGATGTCGGGCCAGCCTGGAGGATGTAAGAACAGATATTGCCTAGGGAATGAGCACTGAGGTGATGATCGTGTGAGCAAGTGTTTTAAACTTAGACGTTCGGTGTTATCGGTGTTAGCCAGAATGGGAGATTGGTATCTGTGTGATGCGTATGCTAGTACTGCGAGATGCAATTATATGACCTGGTAGTGACGAAGGAGTCTGCTAGCCAATGGATGAATTGTCAAGTGATTTGTTTCCTATAGTTGTCCGATGGGTAACCCGAGTTGTGGGCCCGTGAAGAATCTTTTTGAGTCTCCTAGTGGAGTGAAGTAAATTGGATGATACGATATGAGTTCAGACTCAGGGAGACTAAGTAGCTGTGTAATGTGTCTGGCGATGGAGGGTATGTAGAGATGTTATATTGAGGTGATGATGTGGGTTATCTCCCGCCGAGTGTTCTCAAGTGATGCGATTCTTATGTATATCGTGAGAAGATTTCATGTGTAATTGAAAGGTATTTTCTATGTGTTATGATTCGAATAGGTGCAACGCATGTCCATATATCAATTTTGATAATAGAATACATGTAGTATTGATATTAATGTTGTTGATATACATTGTGATGCTTTGTCAAGTTGTGGACGTGTTGTTGGGACGGTTTTGGGTGATTCTCTTGCAGGTGGATATGCCCAATTACAAAGGAAACTCTGCCGAAATTTGTGAAAAACTTGGGACTTAGTAAAAAAATTTGTCGCCTAAAAAGTAGGCTTAATCGTTGTGTTAATGAATGCAAGAATTGCAGAAGGGTTAAAATTTTTGATGATCCGTGTTTTCCACAAGCTTATAAAAGAGTAAGTTTAACCTCACCATGATATTACGACAGCAATAGAGTACATGCGTTGTAGTATATATGGCTTCGAGCTAAGTTGGGGAGGTTGTTGTTGATTAGTTTATCGTACGATTAGGTACTATGTTAGTTCCGATTTGATGCATGCGGGTGAATCAGCTTTGGTTGCAGAAATTGAGCCGAGGATGGCACGAGTGAAGCAAAATTTCGACAAAGGCTATATGGTGCTTAGTAGATGTGAGAAAAATAATAGGATGTCTTGAGTTGTTGATAAAGAATGCTTAGTGTAAAGAGAAGGAAGTGGTTTTGTTGTATCGTAATTAGATCATGTCATGCGGTGTTAGAGTGCTAATAAGGCACGAGTGGTTCGATTCGTTAAGTCAAGTAATTTGCAGTGTGTATAAGAGTGGATGTCTCTTGAGGGTGGTTTTGATGTGATCAAGATTTTATTTGTAGGACTCATGTGCTTTAAGGTTGAGTATGTGACCAAGTCAATGTTTTCTTTATAACAAGTCAATACTTGTTGTATTTTATGATCATTACGGGATTCCATGTATTTGTATCTACGAAGCAAAGGTAGTAGACTTGAATTCGCATGAAGTCCTTCAAAGTAGGGAATTTTAGAAGACGGTATTTTTGAGTACGTTTGAGAGAGTATATATTGTCCTATTGGTCTTAGACAGTGTGGTCTTACATTCGACTATCGTGTGGTAAGCCTGGGTTGAAGCAAGAGAGTATATCAAGCTGAAAATAAATCAGAAGGAAATCTAGACAGATGAAGTAGCTTGTTAGCAGACTGAATCCGCATGGTAAAGATATGATCGATTCCTTGTTTATGTTCGACGTAATGAGCCCCTACGGGGTATTGGACGGCTTAGCATTTGAGCTCGGAAAGCTTGCTTAGGCTGGTGTGGATAGAAGGATTTAGTCCTGGCAGTATAGCTTGTGGTTAGGAAGAATGAGATAGAGTTCTCAGGCTACCCTAGTATGGTATGGTATGTGCGGTCTGTTGTGAGATACGATTCAGTTCCGAATGGAAAGTCAATAAAATTCTTAAGCAGCTCGGGCAGCAGCATGTGATTTAAGAAACGACCCTCAGATGATTAAGGAAAATGGTACCACTATTCTAGTAATTTGATGGGAGTATATGTTCAGTAAGAGGGGAAGGTGATGTAAACTGATGACAATTCGGTGGGATTGTGGCAGTTTCCCATTGGACTGATTGTTGGCACATGACTTTGTCGATGGCACAGGGAAATATTAGAATATCTTTCGTGGAATAAATTGGGTGCTTGATGTGTATTATGTATTCCTACGGCGAAATGTGGGTCGAGGTATTGTGATTTGCATGTTATATGGAGTTGGAGACTGGGAGTTCTCTGGTGCAGTCGATGTAGTGGTTGTGGATCGTGTGCATTAGCACTGCAAGAGGCTATTGGGATTGAGAAGACCGAGTGGATCTTTATTTGTCGATATGTTGGATTTTGGACATGATGTTGGGGGTAGACTGATTGTCTCAGTGTTTGGTTATTCTAGACTATTGTGTTATGGGCTAGGTCGAAAAATGCCATAGGTTGCGTGGCGAGGTGCATCAGACTATGTTCTAGCGGAATGGTTGTGTTCCAAGGACCAACAGACGGCTGGTAGGATTTTCTTTCTTTAATTTGGCATTTGAGGCGGGAGGCAATGTAGAGGTTTCTACCAGTGATTCAGTTCCGGCAGTAAGGACCTTCTCGGATGCGTGTTCCAATCTGAGTCGACTCGGTTGGCTCCGAATTTTATTGTGAGGGATAAGTTGACTCAACCATTGCTGAACTTATAAGCGATATGTAGAGATCTATGAGTTGTTTTCTACATTGCAGGACGTTATGATTTACGGATTATGGGCACATATGGTGAGGCGCTATCGAGATTCATACTGGAAGTTGAGTTTTGTAGCTTACACCGCCATAAGTAGATATGATTAAGCATTCAGTGTGCTTGTGACCAACACTCAGTACTCTGTGATTAGAGCAAATTCAGCTCGATGTGCATCTCCGTATATTATATAGTTGAGTGTATCAGGTGGCACGCCGCCACAGGGTATGTTATCGGGATTGGGTTGTGCGTCGCAATAGTGTATCGTTGAGGATAGTTTCCTTGTGTTACTTTGTATTCCTTATTTCCTAGTTTCTGAGGAAAGTTCGTATTGGGAGTTTCTCATCGAATAGTGCATCGACCGTCTCTTATTGGTATAGGTTTATGTAAGTTGTGGCTTAGGCCGTATTGATGTGTCATGTCACCAGATGGTCAGAAGAGACCTTTGGGGTCATTAATGGGTACGAACATATTTGGTATTAGCTTATTGGAAGGTTAATATCAAGTTTCGGTTCGAAGATCTGTTGTGGTATTAGTCAAAGGGGAAGAAATGTCATCGTGAATGGTTGATCTGAGAAATGTTTATGGTCTAATGTGTGTTCATTATCATCCATAGAGTATAGTACTGTTGGAATTAGACTCCAGCTTTAAGGGGTTTCTATCGGTACATGGATGTTGTGGACAGCTACTATGGAGATAAATTATCGTTTCTAGTATTAGGATTATGCGGTATATCATGTGAGTGCACCTGAGGTTGCAGGTATGGGTTATTACAGTCGGTTCAGGCTTATTCTGAGCATAAATGGGAGCTTCTGATCTTGTGCGTGGTTTCGGAAGTGCAATGTTGTCCTACGGTTATGGTCTGGATGGACTGTGAAATTTTAGCTATGTTGTATTATCGGGCCTATGTGAGTTAGGGCGACGTGGGATAACCCCGGGTATACGATTATTATGGTCATTCGGAGATTGGTTGGCTCCTAGTGCAACTCTGTGCATGCTCGAGGATGAGCATTTGTTTAAGTTGGGGAGGATGTAACGACCCGAACCATTGTCTCAGATATCTCCACCCCATTTTCTCGCTTTATGTTTCTATATGTTCCATTATATGTGTTTGAAGAGTTTGAAGTAATTCAGACAGAGTTTGGGTAAAATGAGACAATTAGTCCCTTTATGAGAAGGTTAGTTAGGAAAGGTCAACCGAGCATTGACTTATTAGTTTCGGATGGTGATTTGTGACTTAGGAGCGAAATCAAAACTCAATTTGGAGGTCCGGTATAGAATTAGGCTTGAATTGGCTAAGTTAGAGTTTTGGGGAAGTCCGGTTGATAGGAGAAAGTTTGATCCGGGGATTGGAATGGAATTCCAACAGTTGCAGTAGGTCTCTTAGGTAATTTTGGATGTGTGTGCAAATTTTCATATCATTTGGAGGTGATTAGGCCGGGATGTTGGATCAAATGCAAGTTTCGGAAGTTTTTGTTCAACTTAGGCTTGAATCTGAAATTGGATGATTTTGATGTTTATGATAGCGTTTTTATGTTGCGAGCAAGTTTGAATGAAGTAATGGAACACATCTATTCATTAGGTTGGGGTCTCGAGGGCCTCGGGGTGATGTCAGATGATGAAAACGAGGATTTTTGAAGTTGCAACAGGTCTGTTGCATGAGGCTTCTGCTATTTCCGCAAAAGCGTCTACCGCAAAAGCAGTCAGTGATCGCAGAAGCGGTCATGGACTATTGAGGGGGACCGCAGAAGCAGTCAATGGGATCGCAGAGGTGGAGACCACGAAAGTGGTTTAGGACCGCAGATTCGGCCCCAGTTGACTTAAAGGAGACCGCAAAAGCGGTCTACATACCGTAGAAGCAACTAGCCCAGAAGCGGTCACTGTGTCGCGGAAGCGAAAATCGCAGGGAATTAATGAAACAGTGTTTGCAAATTTCACAAGTTAAGAAAACACTTTTGACTTTGGGAAGAGACGTTTTGTGGGCGATTTTGAAGAGGGTTTCGAGGGTTTCCTTCAGGTAATGATTCTTGGCCTCGGATTATGTCTATATGGTGTAAAATAGTAGATTAAACACTGAAATTCAAGGTTTTTATGGCTAAAAATGGTGGTTAGGGCTTGAAGCCTAAGAGAGAGTAAAGTGGTGATTTGAGAGGGTAAACGAACTCCATTTTTTTGATAAACTTTATATGTACGGACTCATGGCGAGATGAGGAATCCAAAGATGTAATTTTTAGAATTTTTTGAGAAGTGGGCCTGGGGCTCGGGTTTTACCAACTTAGTGATTTTTAGCATTTTTCAGATTATTTCGATTAGGTTATGTATAATAACGTATTCATTGTGGTTTTGTATAGATTCGACGCTCGTAGAGGGAGATACAAAGGGAAAGGGCATTGAAGACCAGTCTACGACCGATTAGAGGTGAGTAGTTTGTATAGATGATGGCTTGAGGGTTTGAAACCCTGGTTTATCATATCGTGACGCTATGTTAGGGCGTGACTCTCACCCCATGGCAGGTGCGGGTTTGTAATCTATTGGGGATTGTGATTTGGTCCATCCCGATAGCTGAATATGAATTATTGGCATCTGATACGCACATTGCATTGTTGGTAATTGGGCTTAATGCCATGATTGGGGTCGTGTGCCGATCTGTAGTACCCGTCTAGGATGAATATATGTGTGATAACATGATTTGCATGATCATCAATCTCAGTCCTGTGCTTAATCACTATCATTAAATACTAAGTTACCTTATTTCAGAAATTGAGTAGTTAAATTATATTCACCTTGATAATTGGAAACTGGCAAAGAATCAGATTGAATCTGTTATGTTACTTACATGCATATTGTGGACTGTGGATGGCTCGCGCTGCACGCCGCAGCGGTTATATATATATATTTATATTGCGCTTGGGCTGAAGGAGCCCCTCAGGAGTGTGTACACACCCCCAGTGAGCGCCGTCGATGTTAAATAAATATGGTTGGTTCGGGTTGCACGCCGCAGCGTATTCATGTGCATTGCATTGCATTTTTATCTGATACTTGACTGGTATATTGATATTGTTTGTTGTTGGGTCGTATCTAAGGAAGAGGACTAATTGATTTAGCTTTGCTTTGTAGTATTTCGTGGAATTCTTACTTTCATGCAATTTTCTACGCTTATTATTCAATGATTTGGTAGTACTCACCCATAATCCCTGCATCTTCTGTGCAGATTCAGGTACACCAGAGGCATAGCTGACATTCGTAGTCTCCCGACATCTTCCAGAATCGTTGAGGTAGCTGCTTGATGTTCGCAGAACCTGACTGCTCTTCATGTTCTAGTTCATTGTTACTATATACTTTTCTGGATTATATATTGTTATTCAGATATTATTATTATTATTATGTTGCTTAGAGACTATAGACTCGTGCAGATTTCACAATATTCTATTATTATTATCGGATACTTATTCTAAATTACTATAATATTCTTAAACTGTCGGTTTTGAGATTCAGTATTTAATTGAAAGCGATTGCTGGTCAGACTTACCTAGCTTTAGGGTTGGGTGCCATCACGACCGGGTTTGGTTCGTGACATATTATTTCAGTCTAAACCAGATATTAATCCTAGTGACTGCATTTTCTTTATTTATGTGACATTAACATGTCCTAGTCTAGCATGCCATAGAGAAATAGACTCAATCATATAAGTAGAAGTAGATACATTTCCAATGATAACATCACAAATATTAAGTACAAAGAGTCTTTGGTTACAATAGCCCTTTCCCACAAACACATTATTTTTGGTCATTATGATCTTATTAGATTCAAATGACACTTCCACTCCGGCTCTTCCCAACAAGGATACAGAGATCAAGTTTGCCCTCATAGTAGAAACATGCAGTACAATAACGGCTAAAGTTTTTTCCGAAGTGAGTTTTCAGGAGAACTTAACCCTTACCCCAGACTTTGGTAGTACTTGAGTCTTCAAGATAGACTTCTTCTCTATCATCCTCTACAGGAGTATATGAGGAAAATGCTTCTCGATTTGCACAAATGTGTCGAGTAGCCCCATAGTCAATCACCCATTCTTTTGCATGTGCCACAATGTTTTCTTGAGAATTGACAGCTGCAATAATATCACCTCCTTTAGGTAAGTTAACCTTAGGAGTATTAGTTTTTTCCTTTTCATTTCTTGCTCTGTACTTGCATTGTGAGGCATGATGACCTCGTTTTCCACAATCAAAACAAGAGCTTTTTTTCTTTTTATGGTTAGGATTTTTAGGCTTGAAACCTTGAGATTTATTCTCGCACCTTTTGCGGTTGTTGCTGCTGCTTTGCACTTAGTTTGCTTTAAGAGCTGTCATCCTAGCTTTAGTTGATTCTTTTCTATTGGAATCTTCTATTAGGATGTGGGTCACAATTTCCTCAATGGTGAAATTTTTCTGTTTGTGCTTTAAGTTGTTTTTGTAGTCACTCCATGAGTCTAGCAGCTTCTCAATTAGCACTTCGGCAGCAAACTTCTCTGGTAAAGACATCCCCTCGGCCTTCAAGTCTTCCAACAATTTTTGAAATTCATTAATTTGTATGTTCATCTCTTTATCATCTCTCATCTGCCACTGATAAAAATTTTCCACAATAAATTTTTTTTTGTAGCATCTTCAGCAGTGAATTTTTTAATTAAAGACTCTCATATAGCTTTTGCTTCTTTATAACTGCACTACACGTCAAACAGTTCGTTAGAAATAGTTTGCAATATTGTATGACGGAATACCTTGTTGTCATATTGCCATGATTGCATTATTAGATTATCAGCGCCTGCAGTAGGTTGGATGCAGCAGTGCATGTGCAACACCATGGACATAAAGCAGTGAGAAAATACATTCTTGCCAACACTTGAAATATTCATTAGCGAAAATTTTAATATTTGACACATCTGGAAATGGCATGGCATATGGCAGTGCAACTGTGGCTGGAGCAGCGGCCTTAACACCAATATTGGCATATCAGTAGTATTTTCAGTATCAGTATTATTTTCCATAGTTTCTTAGATTATAGGGAAATGAAACAGAAAAGTAACAACAACAACAACAACAACAACAACAACAATAATAATAATAATAATAATAATAATAATAATAATAATGCAATAAAATAATTTTTGAGAAGAAATACACCAACTGGCTTGAGTCGTGCTAGGCACTGTCCTACGAAACTATTTCAGCAGTGTAAAATATTTCTCCAGGATTAAACAAGCCTACCTCTATTAGAGAGGATACAGGAATCAGCAAAATTTTTATATTATAAAATTCCAACAAGATTGAAGAGAGAATAGGACAAAGAAAATGAAAATAAGAGAAACTAAGAGAGAAAGAGAAGAAGGCTAAGTGGAAACGCACTTCTGATGGGATGAATTGTGCAGCCAATGCCTTATTTATACATGAAGTTACATGGAAATTCATAGTGCATGAAAAACAAGTGGTTAATCAAGTTTGCCACTTGGCATAGCCTTCTAGAAGGATAACACACTTGTCTTTGAAATGTGGCACTTGTCTTTGAAATATTGCAACACTTTTAAAGTAAAAGATAGCACGGGTTAGCTAGTTTTCGTACTGGCCATTCAAAAATAGTCAGTATTTACAAAGTTATTGAAAAATAGTCATTATTTTACTGCAATAGGGACCGGTCCAGCATAATATACTGGAGATCGGTGCACCTGCATATGAACTTCCAGCATATTATGCTGGACCAGTATGTTATACTAGAACTACAGTATGTTATGCTGGAGATCCAGTGTACTTATGCTGGAGATCCAGTGTACTTATGCTGGAATTCCATTATAATATGCTCGAGTTCCACTCATAGGCGGACCAGAATTTGAGCACGATGGAGGCACCACTGCATGCTAGTCACTAGCAATAATATTCGGCGTGCAACTGATTGAAAACTTAATGATTATGATGACTTACCATCCAAGAATTAAATAAAAAAAAGTTCTAAAGAAGATGTTTGCTTAAGCATGTTTCGTACTTTAAAATTCTAGTTTTTAATAAATAAATAAAAAGGTCCAGTGATTAAATGGGCATTCAAACTTAAAATTATGAAAGACTTACTAAAGAAATCACGATTAAGAGTATGGTAATACTAAAAGGACCGAAAAAGAGTCTCAAACTATTACTTGTTATTGCCTATCAGATTGTTGAAGAAATTTGTTGAAAATGCTATGTATTTTTCCATTTGTGGACCGATAAGTTGCAATTTGATGATTTCAATTTTAAAGAATAAATTTGGAAGAAAATAAAATTAATTAGGTTGACTATTATGTTCTAGTACTAAACTATAATTGAATTCAAGCAATTTGATATTAAATATAAATTTTATTGTATTCAAAGAACTAAAATATTAAATTAAGTTGACTATTATATATTAGTACTAATTTATAAGTGAATTTAAAAAAAGTCAAAAGTAAAAAAGATGAAGCAATTTGCTATGAAATATAAATTTTACTGTATTCAAAGAACTAAAATATAAATAAAGTTGACTATGATATATGAGTACAAATTATAAGTGACTTTAAAAAAAGAGACAAAAGTAAAAAAATAAAAAAAATAAAGCAATTTGCTATTAAATATAAATTGCATTATATTCAAAAGAGTATATAGAAAGGAGGGAAAAAACTAAAAGGAGTACATAGAAAGGAGGGGAAAAAGCTAAAAGGATTAGAAAAGATTGTAGACTGGTTTCAAACTTGCATCACCAGCAAGGGAATTTAAGTGCCCAATGCAACCACTTGGGTCGTCAGCCTTTTCGTGCATAGGGGCGCACTTAAAATATTTAACGGGTCACACACACACACACACACACACACACACACACACACACATATATATATATATATATATATATATATATATATATATATATATATATATATATATATATATATATATATATATATATATACATACTGAATTTTTGCTGAGGCTAACGGGGTCCCATGACCCCTCAACCCACTATATAGGTCCGCCCTTGGTTCCACTATACTTATGCTGGAATTCTATTATAATATGCTGGAGTTCCACTATACTTATGCTGGAACTTCATTATAATATACTGGAGTTCCAGTATATTGTGATGGGGTATTTTTTGGATTTTGAACAGTATTTTTGTTCATATTTATCTTTACATGAAAAGAGGCTAAATTTCGATTACTTTTGAAGCTTTGACTATTTTTAAATAACCATTTATAAATCCGGCTATTTTTATATTTCTCCCGCTTTTGAGGCGTAGAACACAATAAAATAGTTGAACCGAAATTAATATTGGGCAGGTACTCATTTGGTTTGGTCAGTTAAAAATAATTAAATGTGTTGTAGGCAAATATAACAACAACAATAATATACCCAGTAAAATTACACATTGTAATCAAATAAATTGTTTGGCTAAAAATTTATTAGAACACTTAACTAGATTTATAACAGTCAAAAAATGACATGGGTTAATCGGAATCAAAGGTAATGTGATCTAGAGAATTTTAGATGATAGAAATCGGTGATTATAATATAAAAATCGAGACGTAAAAGCAGTGAGATGTATAACATGCTTTTTGCACAAGAGAGAGATAGAGAGAGAGAGAGAGAGAGAGAGTTGTATATTTTCAGTAAGGAAATACACATGAGTCTTTAAAAAGGGAGAAGGTCCACTTTATATACTAAGGGACCTTCCTCAGAATAATACAAAGAAAGTACAAGGGTTGGTGGCCTCGATATATGAATGTCAGAGCTTGATATGACGTTACAACGAGTCTCATCACTTGGTCTATTTATTGACTGGGATCGGCATTGCTTATGTCGACCACGATAAGCTGCCTTCTTTAGTGAGGCCGTATGTGGATAATATATGGACGTAGGGAATCAAATTTGCCCAATACAGATAGCCGCTCAGTTTATTGAGGACGCAGTCGAAAGGCGTGTCCAATGGACGGACATGTGTGCTCGACACCTATGAAAATTTGGTCGTTCCTGTTGATACCTCTATGAGAGACGCGTTCCTGTGTGAAGAGGTCATGCTGTTGACATGTTACCTCTTTTTTGAATTTCTTTTTGAAGTGACATCATCGCTTACATGCGTGATCATTACTTCTGCTCCTGAGATGGTTCAAGTTATGACGTGACGTTTGGGTTTCCTGCGCCGATTTTTGAATCATGCCCTTTCGATTTCCGTTTACCTTCTATTATAAAAAGGAGGAGAGTTGGACTAGGTTCATCTTTCGATCCTTTTCGGAGAGTATTTTCTCACTCTTTTCGCTATCTTTTTCTGGTGTTTGCTATTCCTTTCTTCTCTGAAATTCTCATTTTCTTGCGGCCCGTAATACCTTTTTCTTATATCGTTCACTATGGCTAAACGTCGGCGTGATGATACCAGAACCAGGGACGTTGCTTCTACTATGGCTTCGTCATCCTCGGACGCCGAGGTGGCCGAGGAAGTTTTTGTTCCTCTCTCAACGGCCAACCTGCTCCCACGCGATATTAGCAAAAGGAGCGACTTTCTGAATAAGTGTAAATTCCTCCCTTGGGAGCACAGTGAGATGACGCTGTCCCACTTGGCCTCTCTCAGGGAGACGTATGATATTCCCGATCACGTTGACATGGTTCCCGCGGGGCTAGATTATGCAAACGTGCCTAGGACCGGGTATTGTGCCTTCTACGAGTAGCCTTCCGAATTGGATACACCCTTCTGATTTATCCTTTAGCGAAAGAGTTGTGTCGCTGGTTTGGAGCATGCCCGGCCCAGCATACCCTGTATGCCTTGAAGGTGTGAAGGGTAGTATCCATTTACGCGGCGAAGGCCGGAAAAGAGGTGACCGTTCATCACTTTTTGCAAATGTTCAATGTGATTTTCATGAGAGGCTCGATGCTCCAATTGAGGAGTAGGGGCATGAAAAGCTTCGTGGAATAGGTGGACGACAAGGCCAACCGTAAATTTTGGACGAGGTTTTCCTACGTGCGTCAAACACCTTGTGTCCAACCCTGATGGGTTTCCAGAAGTGTGGAATGACGCACATAAGTATTGTCGTGCATGATGTTTACTATTTTGACCTTACTTTGCTGGTTCTCTTTGTCGAAAGTTTTCCTTTAATTTTATGCAGTGGATGCTCGCCCTCCTCGTAAGGTTGACGACATTAGGTCGTGGGCGCAAGCGCCGATACCGTTTGCAGAGGAAAGCCGTTCTTGGACTGAATTCCTTAGGTTCTACGGCCCGGCTGGTAACGGCTTTACCTAATTTTTGTTTCAGTTTGGGGGGCCATATATTTTCCTTACCTGTCTCACATGTGTTTTGGTAGCTCGGGAAACCTCTAAGTAGGCGAGGAAGAAGAAGAAAAAGAATGCAGCTGGTCCTTCTAGGACAGTATCTGATCCTGAGGAGGATCTGGCCTTCATCGGCACATCCAGGGGCAATGCTTCACCCCTTTGAGACAGGAGGGTACATAAGAAGCGGCCCTAGAGATAGCATCTGAAGCTGTGATGGGGGTCGTACCTGAGACAACGCCCATGGAGGTGCCCGTGGCTGTACCTGAGATTGCCCCCATAAGGACGCCTTCTACCGTGCGGACCCCCTCTGAGACCGCTTTGCACCCCGCGAAAGGGGACCATGAAGAGGAGGAGACGTTGGAGAGGAGGCAGTTTCGGATCCTCACTGGCAAGGCCGTGGCCACACAGTCGTAAAAGGCTAGGCCATCTTGCCCTGTTTCAAGGCCGACCTTTATGGCAGAGGCTATTCGCTCAGGAAGAGCTGACCTTAAGAGGGAGGCCGCGACGAGGAGAAGCGAAGACATGGATGTGGTGGGCTAGGGAGCAGCCACCGAGGGCGCAAGCAGAGGAAGCAGGTCCTTGGACCGGGTGGAGATGATGGCCGGCCAATCTTCTCGTCTTATAGTGATCCCAAGTCACTATAATTTGTTGGAGAACTGTGAGGAGGCGGCCTCCAGCATGACGCTCTTGTGCGCCGGTGCCGAGCGTGCGACCCTGACAAAGCATAGCGATAAAGTCTTCGCCCAAACTGTGGCAGGTGTGGACCTACATGTATTCCTCTACCTTGCTTGATGACCTTTCTTTGTGTAGGGTTATGATTTTCCCGTACTTACTTGGTTTCTTTTCCAGACTCTTGTCTTGGAGGTGGAGAGGGATCGGCGCCGGAAAGAGAAGATGCCCAAAAACAACAGGCTGGCGCAGAAATACAATAAGGCGTGCGAGGCGCATCAAACCCTGGACGATATGTACAAGCAGGACCCCAACTTTAGAGTGGTTCGTGAGGGCCTAGTGGAGTTCGAGGCGCAATTGAAGAAAAGAGTGGCCGAGCTAGAAAATTTTGATGAACAGCTCATGGCCGCTGTTGCTCAGGCCGCGGAGATGGAGGTCTTTATCCAGGCCAAGGACAAGGAGCTGCAGCTCGGTCGTGTTGTGGCGCAGGAGGCGGCAGAATTACGCACCAAGGTGGCGGCACTAACAGAGAAACTCAAAGCCATGAAGGCCGAGGTCGAGGAGCTTAAGATAGCTCTTACACAAGCCGATACATCTCGTGAGGTACACGAGATGTGGGCGTATGCGAAGGCCAGGCTAGTCGTGCTTGAGGAATTCCTGGTGGCTGGTTGGGCATTTGAAGTGCACATTGAGAACCAGCGCTTACTAGTTAGAGTCGCTCGCGAGGCGTCAGGCTATGATCCTGAATCACCGGTCCAGGAGGGGGGCAACTCGGCAGACATCAATCGCTTGGAATCTAGCTCTTGGATTTCCAGGGCGTACCCTCCCGGAAATAAGGACAGGCCACCTGAGGGCTAGGCCGGGCTAGATAAATAATGGTTTCTTAAGGTCTTTGTAAATATGCTTGTTCATACTGATTTTTGTATCAGGGGTGTTTGTTCCCCTTGGTGAAAACATATAATTTTTGTTGTAAGTAATCTTTTCTACCTTTTGGCATGTCGTCGTACTTTTCTTTATCGCAGCTGCTTGTAATTTGTCGGCCATAGCCGTGTAAAGCTAGCCTGATGGCTTTAGCCATATAAAATAGGCGGTCGTAGTCTTATGAATACGATGGCTCTAGCCATGTACATATAAAGGCCGTAGCCTGATGAATATGATGGCCATAGCCATGTAAAAAGCCGCGGCCTGCTGGACTTAGCCATATAAATCGATGGTCATAGCCATGTGAAATAAAGGTCGTGGTCTAATGGCCTCAGTCATATAAAATGATGGCCATAGCCACGTAAAATAAAGGTCGTAGCCTGATGGCCTTAGCCATGCAAATCGATGGCCATAGCCACATAAAATAAAGGTCGTAGCCTAATGGCTTTAGCCATATAAAATGATGGCCATAGCCATGCAAAATAAAGGTCATAGCCTAATGGCCTTAACCATGCAAATCGATGGCCATAGCCATGTGAAATAAAGGCCGTAGCCTAATGGCCTTAGCCATATAAAATGATGGCCATAACCAAACAAAATAAAGGTCATAGCCTAATGCACTTAGCCATGCAAATCGATGGCCATAGCCATGTGAAATAAAGGTTGTAGCCTGATGGCCTTAGCCATGCAAATCGATGGCCATAGCCATGTGAAATAAAGGTCGTAGCCTAATGGCCTTAGCCATATAAAATGATGGCCATAGCCATGAAAAATAAAGGTCGTAGCTTGATGGCCTTAGCCATGCAAATCGATGGCCATAGCCATGTGAAATAAAGGTTGTAGCCTAATGGCCTTAGCCATATAAAATGATGGCCATATCCATGTGAAATAAAGGTCGTAGCCTAATGGCCTTAGCCATGCAAATCGATGGCCATAGCCATGTGAAATAAAGGGCGTAGCCTAATGGCCTTATCCATATAAAATGATGGCCATAGCCATACAAAATAAAGGTCGTAGCCTAATGGCCTTAGCCATGCAAATTGATGGCAATAGATTTTTCATTCATTTGGAGATGGCCGTAGCCTTTTCATTCATTTTGAGATGGTCGTAGCCTTTTTATTCATTTGGAGATGGTCGTAGCTTTTTCATTCATTTTGAGATAGCCGTAGCCTTTTCATTCATTTGGAGATGGCCATAGCTTTTTCACTCATTTGGAGATTGCCGTAGACTTTTCATTCATTTGGAGATGGTCGTAGCCTTTATATACACTTGGAGATGGTCGTAGCCTTTCTGTACACTGGGAGATGGCCGTAGCTTTTATATATATCTGGAGATGACACTAATCCAGTCCCTATATCATGTCGGATTGGAGTGTACATGGAGAGGTGGACATGATGCACTTGCGCTACTAACATCTCCAGGTGACCCCTTTGTCGCCTCGTCAAAAACCTTCCCGAGAAAACCTAATTGGGACAAAACTCGTTTAAGGGAAAGAGAGTACAACTCAGGTGTCACCTTTTTAGAAGTGGAAACGTTTGAGGTGAGCGACGTTCCAGTTATTTTGGAGTGTCTTCCCTTCCATTGTCTCCAGCTAGAATGCTCCTTTCCCGGCCTCCGCCGTGATTTTGTAGGGTCCATCACAATTTGTGCCCAATTTTACTTCACTTGGGTCATTTGAGGCCAGAGTCTTGGCTTTGAGGACGTAATCCCCTGCTTTGAGTGGCCTCATTTTTTCCCTTTTGTTGTAGTATCTTTCGACTTGTTGTTTTTGGGCTACCATTCTGACGTGGGCCATTTCTTTTCCTTCTTCGGCTTCATCAAGATCTTGGAGCCTACCGATGTCGTTTTCCGTTCCGGTGGTATGTGAGTACCTTAAGCTGGGTTTTCCCACTTCGACAAGTATGACCGCGTCGGTTTCATAAACCAGTGAGTACGGGGTTTCTCTGGTGCTGGATTTGGGCGTGGTTATGTGCGCTTATAAGACTTCGGGTAGTAGTTCGGGCCATAGTCCCTTGGCATCTTCGAGCTTCTTTTTGAGTATGTTCAGGATTGTTTTGTTGGAGGACTCCGCTTGACCGTTGGCGGCGGGGTGGTATGGCGTGGACAGTATCCATTTGATGCGCCATTTTCGAAGAACTTGGTCGTTTTCTGACCGATGAACGGGCGCCCATTATCGCAACTGATTTCTTTGGGGATGCCAAAATGGCATATGATGTTCTTCCAAATAAAGGTGATGACTTCTTGCTCGCGTATTTGTGCGTACGCACCTGCTTCCACCCACTTAGAGAAATAGTTAGTTAAAACAAGTAAAAATCATACCTTTCTTCATCCTGGGGGTAGCGGACCGACTATGTCCATCCCCCACTTGATGAATGGCCAGGGAGATGTGACAGAATGGAGGGGTTCTCCTCGTTGGTGTATCATTGGGGCGAACTTTTGGCATTCTCGCATCGGCGGACGTACTCCGCTGCCTCTTTCTTCATGGTAAACCAATAGTAGCCGGCGCGTATGATGCACCTAACGAGGGCGCGGTTGCCAGTGTGGGCACCACAATGGCCTTCGTGTACTTCTTCCAGTACGGGTATTGCTTGTTGCGGTCCTAAGCACTTGGCTAGGGGGCCACCGAATGTCCTTTTATAAAGGTCATCATTGATCATGCAGTATCAGGCGGCCTGTACGCAGAGCTTTTTTGCTTTTTTTATCAAGGGGGAGTATCCCATCCTACAAGTAAGATACGAACTAGTTGTGCCAGTCCCAAGTTAGCTTTAATGAAAGTACCTCGGTGTGATCGATATCTGAGTGTAGGAGCGTGACCACACTCACTTTGTTGATGTTTTTGGTGGCGGCAGCCAACTTCGCCAGGTCGTCCGCTTCGATATTCCGTGCTCTAGGAATTTGTTCGAAGCGGCATTCGCCGAATGTAGTCATCAGCCTATGAATTTCTGACTGGTACTTTTGTAGCTTTTGCTCCTTGATTTGATACGTCCCAGTGATCTGGTTTACCACAAGCTGGGATTCGCAGTGGAGGAGAATTCGGCGAGCTCCATACTTGGTGGCCAGCTTCATGCCTGCAATTACGGCCTCGTACTAGGCCTCGTTGTTAGTCATTTCTGGGAATCGAATGGATTGGCAAATTGTTTCGCCCGTGGGGACTTCTAGAAAGAGTCTCAGTCCCGATCACGATGCATTGGCGGCGCCATCCGTATAAAGGACCCATATGTCATTTTCGGAGGATGCGCGTTGTGCCTCAACTTCCGTCTTTGGCCGGAATTCCATGCTGAAGTCGGCGATGAAGTCAGCTAAGACTTGTGACTTGATGAAGGTTCTTGGGAAGTATGTAATATCATGCTCGCTGAGCTCGACGGCCCATCAGGCGAGTCGCCCTGAGAGTTCGGATTTGTGCAGGACGCTTTTTAGGGGGAAGGTCGTCACCACCCGTATGGGATGGCACTGGAAATATGGTCGTAGCTTTCGTGAAGCTACTACAAGTTCCAAAGCAAATCTCGCAAGGTGGGGATACCGGGTTTCGGCATCCATTAAAGTTTTGCTGATATAATAAATAGGAGATTGCGTACCTTTGTTTTCGCGCACTAGGACGGCGCTGACTGCGACCTCTGATACGGCCAAATATACCAGCAATGGTTCTACGGGGTTAGCTTTTACCAGTAGGGGCGGTGATGATAAGTATGCTTTTAAGTTCCTCATGGCTTCTACGCATTCTCTAATCCATTGCAGTCCCTAGTCTTTATTCGGTACCCCAAAGAACTTGTGAAATCTGTCAGAGGAGCGTGAGATGAACCGGGAGAGGGCGGCTATTCGGCCCGTTAATTTCTGCACCTGCTTCTTGCTGCTTAGCGTGTCTGGGATGATCTCTATGGCTTTGATCTGGTCAGGGTTGACTTTGATGCCCTTTTGTGATACCAGAAATCCCAGGAACTTTCCCGACGCTACTCCAAAAGCACACTTCTCTACTCCAAAAGCACACTTCTTGGGGTTCAGTTTCATGTCGTACTTCCTTAGTATTTTGAAGGCTTCCTTCAGGTGGGTGACGTTATCCTCCTTTCTCGATTATTTAACCAACAATGTTGTCGATGTAGACCTTCATTGTTTTGCCGAGTTGTTCTTTGAACATTGTCGTCACTAGCCTCTGGTAAGTGGCCCCTGTGTTCTTGAGCCCAAAGGGCATTACTTTATAGCAATACGTCCCCTAATGGGTGATAAAAGTTGTCTTCTCCTGATCTTCTTCGGCCATCATGATTTGATTGTAGCCGTAATACGCATCAAGGAATCTTAGCAGCTCATGGCCTTCTGTTGCGTCTATCAACTGGTCGATGTGGGGTAGCGGGAAAGAGTGTTTTGGGCACGCTTTATTTTGATCAATGAAATCTACGCACATCCGCCACTTCCCGTTCTTCTTTTTGACCATTACGACGTTGGCGACCCATTGCGGGTACTTGGATTCCCTGATGGAGCCATTGGCTAGCAATTTGTCCACTTCTTCGCTCACTGCTTCGTTAATGGCAGCGTTGAATTTTCTTCTTATTTGTCGCACGGGCAAGTGCAATGGATTGATGTTTAGTTTGTGAGAGGTAATTTCTCATGGAATTCCTGGCATATCTGCATCAGAAAAAGCGAACAGATCCCCATGGTTAGATAAAAATTCACGGTACTGACCTAGATTTGACAGGCCGTGGCCTATGTATTCTTTCTTTGCAGGGTCGCTGCTGCTTATCTGAACGAGGTCAAGGTCTTCGACCATAGCCTTGCTAGCCTCGACCTCCTCAGGATCTTCGATGGTGTTCTCTATCGAATGGACCTTAGTCCTCGACACGGCTGATTGCTATGCTTCTGCACTTGCTCCTTGGAGATGTTTGGTATGTGTGTAATCCTGCGCTACCTTATAGCATTCTTGGGCGGTGCGGGCTCTCCCTGTATGCAGTGCACTCCCCATAGGGTTAGGAATTTGATTACTTGGTAGAAGCTGGAGGGGACGGCTCTCATGGCGTGTATCCACGGGCGTCTGATAATGGCATTGTATGACGTTTATTGGTTCATCACGTGGAAGGTGGTCTCCATCGTGACTCCACCCGCAAGGATGGGCAGCGTCACCTCGCATGAGGTTCTTTCCATTGCATTATTAAAACATGTTAGTGTTATGCAGCGTGGGAATATTTTATCCTCGAGTCCCATGAGTGCAAGGACTCTTGGATGAATGATACATGCGCCGCTTCCATCGTCCACCATGATCCTTTTAACATCAGTATCTAATATGCGTAAAGTAATAACTAAGGCATCATAATGAGGAAAACACAAACCGTCAGCATCAGACTTATCGAATGTGATAATATCTTCGAAGTCATCATACCGTTCGTGGGAGATAGTTCGCTTCAGCTTGTGGGTGGTGGTGAATTTGACGTGATTGATCGTCGAATCATTGTCCTCTCCAATGATCATGCTGATGGTGCGCGTTGGTAAGGTCGGCCTTGGTGGGCCATGATCAGCTCTTTCAGGAACCCTTGGTACAGTATTCGGACTACCTCATGTCGGAGAGCTATGCAGTCCTCCGTTCTGTGCCCTCGTTCTTGGTGGAACTCGCACAGGGCGTTTGACTTTCTGGTGGCGGGGTCGGACTTCATCTTTGCTGGCCATTGTACTTTGTTGCCCAGATTCTCTAGTGCGTACACTACCTCTGAAGGAGACACACAAAAGTTATGTGCAGATAATGGAGGGGGCATATCTCTGTCGTTCCTTAGCGGAGTAATATGTCATTGCAAGTCGTCTGCATGCCTTGGTGGTGGCGGGGTGTGAGGACCTGATATATGGTTGATGTCTTTCCCTGTTGAGGCGTGGGATTTGTTCCCGTCTTCCCTCGTTGTACCGGTCCCTTCGGATTTCTGTGTGTACCGTTTCAACCTTCGGGTCGGGCCATTAAGGTCGTTATTATCCCCACGTACCTCAGCGCAATAGGCATTGTGTATTTCTTCCCAGGTGGTGGGGGGATATTTCAGGAGACAGTTGAGTAGACTCTTGGTCGCCTTCGATCCATCTCTGCTGAGCCCGTCTGAAAGGCCGCAACTGTCATGCCTTTGAATACATTTGGTAGGCTCATTCCGACTCTTTTGAATCTGGCTAGGAACTGCCTGAGTCCTTTTCCTGGGGTTTGACACACAGCAAAAATGTCGTTGACCTGTGCTTCCGCCTGCCTCGCCCCCACATGGGCGGTAGCGAATTTATCAGCCATCTCCTCAATGGTTGAGATGCTCTTGGCCGGTAGTTGTGAGTACCACGGTAGGGCCTTTCCTGTCAGTGTCTTACCAAACTTCTTCAGAAGTACGGATGGTACCTGTTCTTTTGATAAGTCGTTGCCTTTGACGGCTGTAACATAGTGTATCAGGTGGTCCTCGGGATCGGTGGTCCCGTTATATACTTTCAAGTAGGGCGGCATTTTGAAGGTTTTTTTATGGGGTATGGCGCGGCTCCTTCCATGTAGGGTTGTTCGACGAACCTCCCCATGTCTCTCTTTGGCAGCAACTTAGGCGTGCCTGCGATCTTATCCACCCTTTCTTGGTATTCCTTCATCTGGTCGCGGAGCGATCTGTTCTCGTTCTCCATCTCTTCCATCTTTTCGAGGATGGTTGCGAGTGTTTCGTCGTTAGCTTGGACATCGACGTGTACGTTGTTTGTTCTTATGACCTCGAGCTCATCCTCGGTTGTGACATGATCTGCTCCTGGGGTGCATCTATCATTTTGAGGTGGTTTCTCGGCTAGACTGCTCAGAGTGCTTGTCAGCCACTGGGCATCTCCTTCGGCAGCCGCGTTAAGAGTGCCTGTGAGGTCTGTTCTAACCTCCAAGATAGCCTTCATTCTAGCATTGTTCCCAGCCATTCTAGGTTGTAGAGGGTGGCTTTTCGAAGGATCTCTAGAAACAAACTACAGCTTTGATTCTCGAAGTTCCCACAGACGGTGCCAAATTGTTTGGCTAAAATGTTATTCGAACACTTAACTAGCTTTAAAACAATCAAAAAATGATATGGGTTAATCGGAAACAAGGGTGATCTGATACCAATTGTTAGATAATACGCTTAACGCTAGAGGGGGAGTGAATAGCGTTATAATAAAAATTAGCGTAAACTTGCGGAATTTAAAATTTGCAGGAAATAAATAAGTGCGATAAATAAGAAAGAACACACCGAAGTATTCTGGTTCACCACAACCCGTGGCTAGTCCAGTCCCCGAGAGACTCTCTCGAGATTTCCACTAACTTGTCAAGCTTCCGGGTGCTTAACAAACCTTTACAACTTGAAGACACAAGCCTCAACACCTTTGCTCGGAGATACAACACTCCAAGACTTCAACCAAAGGAAACACAAGTTCCTTCACAACTTGAGGACACAAGCCTCAACTACCTTTGCTCGGTGATACAACACTCCAAGACTTCAACCAAGGAAACACAAGTTCCTTCTTACAACAAGAGAATAACAATTCTCTTCAAGTGTACAAAACACTAAGCACTCAAACAAGACACTCCTTAATGAGTAGATATGAGTAAATGAATACGCTCAAGATCGCAACAACTTTCGACAAGAGTTTGGCTCTCAAAAACTTATGTAATGAATATAAAATGATAAGCAATAGAGCATGCAAGCTTATAGCAATTATATGATCAGTTGTTGTGTGTTGTTGTGTTCAAAACACTGAAATGAAGCTGTATTTATAGTTGAAAAACTTGGCATTACCGTTGCCTAATTGCCAATTAAGAGTTGCTGATTTTACTGCGTGACAATCGATTGTCAAGAATCCACAATCGATTGTTTGCCAATCGTTCCAAAAATCAATCCCAGATTTTACGCTTAACAATCGATTATTCAAGATCAACAATCGATTATTGGCAACGTTCAAAAAATCATTTCCAGATTTTACGTAAAACAATCGATTATACAAAATCAATAATCGATTATTCAGCAACGTTCAAAAAATCCTTTCCAGATTTTAATTTCAACAATCGATTATAGAAGATCAACAATCGATTACCTGACAGTATTTGAAAACTTTACGACAACGGTCAGCTTCACAATCGATTGTGCAATGTTAACAATCGATTATTTATCAGTCTTGAAAAATCAATTTAGACACTGCCTCGTGACAATCAATTGTTATATACTCACAATCGATTATTTAATAACTTTGAAAAAGTCTGGTAGACACTGCCTCAACACAATCGATTGTCATATGTTCACAATCAATTATTTTGTGACTTTGAAAAATCTGATGGACACTGTCTCTTCACAATCGATTGTCATTAACTTCACAATCGATTATTTTGAGCGTTGAAAAACTTTGATGGACACTGCCTCATCACAATCGATTGTCATTAACTTCACAATCGATTATTTTGAGCGTTGAAAATCTTTGATGGACACTGTCTCAACACAATCGATTGTCATAAGGTCCACAATCGATTGTCATGCAGATTTGAAAAATCTGATGCTCACTGCCTTAACACAATCGATTGTCATTAGTTCACAATCGATTGTCATGCAGTCTTGGCTTAACATAATCGATTATCATAAGTACATAATCGATTATCTTAGTCCAGATTTTAGAGGCATGTTTAAAAATCATTTTGACTAAAGTAAATATGCCTGATTTAGAATCATTTAGCATTAAATTAAATATGCATGATTTTGTAAAAATAATTTTACGAGAGAAGCCATGTCATGAGTCAAGTTGTCGGATCAAGATCACAGTTAAGAACGACTCATGTAAAACTATAAAACTTGGTTTTGTGCTTGAATCTCGTTATATATCAATTGTGCGCTTGTACTTGAACTTCGTCATATATCAATTTGCGCATCGTTTGTCATTCATCAAAACCTACACATATGAACACACGTTTTAGTATAATGCTTTGAGAACGTGTTTCCAACAATTTCCCCCTTTTTGATAATGGCAAACTTTAAGCGGGATATGCAAATTGAACAATTCATAATGACGATTCAAGACAAGTAAAGATATGCAACAAGTATATGGATATGCAATTTGTTCCCCCTCAATATATGAATTCCCCCTCAATTTATGCTGATAAGTATTGAGAGTGCATACCCCGTTATCTTCCCCCTTTTGCCATTAGCAAAAAAATGTAATAAGATGGCAAGGATTAAAAAAAACTTGTTTATTTATTGAAAATAAAGTGTGATTTCTTAAATAAGGTACAATAACTCAAATAATAGCAGTACAATCGATTATTGATACGAGATAATCGATTATTAGACGACAGAAACCGATTTTTCTGATGAAGACTCAATTATTGCGCGTCATGCTTTATAATTCCCCCTACCTTTAGGGCGATACCTGCAAAAAATCGTTAGACGTCTCCGACGCTCAAGTTAGAAATCATGAAAAAAAAAAAGATGCAATGCATGACTTAGATCAACGTGGAGTCAAGAATCCCGAGTTCACTACGAATTCGGAAGAAGGACTCTTTCTCTAAGGGCTTTGTAAAGATGTCGGCCAATTGATCTTTGGTTTCAACAAATTCGATTTCGACATCGCCCTTGAGAACGTGATCTCTTATAAAATGATGTCTAATTTCAATGTGTTTTGTTCGCGAATGAAGAACGGGGTTCTTCGTCAAGCATATGGCACTAGTATTATCACATCTAAGAGGGATATGATCAAGACTTAGGCCATAGTCCAAGAGTTGTTGTTTCATCCATAGGATTTGAGCGCAACAACTCCCCGAGGCTACATATTCAGCCTCGGTTGTGGACAACGCAACACTTACTTGTTTCTTGCTAAACCAAGAAACGAGAGAGCTACCGAGCAAATGGCAAGTGTCACTAGTGCTCTTGCGGTCTAATTTGCATCCAGCAAAATCGGAGTCGGAATAGCCAACGAGTTGGCAGGAAGAACCTTTGGGGTACCATAGACCCACATTTGTAGTACCAACAAGGTACTTCAAAATCCGTTTTACCGCAGTAAGGTGAGACTCCTTCGAACACGATTGATAACGGGCGCATAAGCACACGCTAAACATGATGTCCGGACGACTAGCAGTAAGATAAAGAAGAGAGCCAATCATACCTCGATACTTCTTAGTGTCGACTTCCTTACCTTTCTCATCTTTGTCTAGATGATCGGATGTGCTCATGGGAGTCGCCATTGCTTTTGCATTGTTCATTTCAAATCGTTTCAGCAATTCTTTGCAATATTTGGCTTGGCAAATGAACGTACCTTCTTTCATTTCCTTTACTTGTAATCCCAAAAAGAATGTTAACTCACCCATCATAGACATCTCAAATTCGCTTGTCATTAAATCGGAAAATTCCTTGCACAAGACATTGTTAGTAGCACCAAATATAATATCATCCACATAGATTGAACTAATAAAATATCATTGTTTTTATGCTTAACAAAAAGAGTGGTGTCAACTTTCCCTCTAATGAAATCATTTTCCAATAGAAATTTACTCAATCTTTCATACCAATCTCGGGGAGCTTGTTTTAAACCATAAAGAGCCTTTTGCTACGAGCCTAGCTTTGTTTCTAGTGATTACACCATTTTCATCTAGTTTGTTTCGAAAAACCCATTTCGTACCAATTATGGTATGATTTTCGGGTCTTGGCACCAAATCCCAAACGTCATTCCGTTTGAATTGGTTAAGCTCTCTTGCATTGCCAAGGTCCAAAATTCATCCCCAATTGCTTCGGAGATGGTTGTTGGTTCAATTTGAGACACAAAAGCAGTATGTCCTAAGGTATTCTTAAGGGAGTTTCGGGTACTTACCTTTTCTCCGACGTCGCCAATTACCTGTTCGAGAGGGTGATCTTTGATTGTTCTCCACTCGTTAGGCATTTTCGTTTCTTTCTCCAATTGTGGCGCTTCCTCCATTGGTTGTTCCAAAATTTCGTCTTGATTTTCCTTAGGCGTTTCCTCTTGTATTTTGTCTTTCAAACTATCTAAGATACCTGCAAGATCAAAACCGGAATCCTTTCTCGCCAAGCGAGCATTATTTTCGGAAAATACAACATGAGGGGATTCCTCCACAGTTTCGGTTCTTTTATTAAAAACCCTATATGCTTTGCTACGTGAAGAATAACCAATGAAAATTCCCTCATCGGACTTAGCATCAAATTTTCCCAATTGATCTTTTGCATTGTTATGAATAAGAACTTTACAACCGAATACTCTAAGATGGGAGATATTTGGTTTCCTTCCCTTGTATAGTTCATAAGGGGTCTTCATGAGTATTGGCCTTATAACTACTCTATTTAAGATGTAGCATGCGGTACTCACGGCATCCGCCCAAAAAAGCTTGGGAATCTTGGCCTCTTCGAGCATGGTTCTAGCCATCTCTTCGAGACACCTATTTTTCCTTTCCACCACCCCATTTTTTTGTGGTGTTCGTGGAGCGGAAAAGGTATGCTCGATACCGAGTTCGTCACAAAAGTCCGCAAAGAGATTGTTATCAAACTCTCCCCCATGATCACTTCTAATTGAAGTGACGGTTGTTTCCTTTTCGTTTTGAACACGTTTAAGGAAATATTTAAAATTCTGAAAAGCATCACTTTTATGGGAGAGAAATAAAGTCCAAGTGAATCTAGACTAATCATCAACAATCACAAAAGTATAACGATTTCTTCCTAGACTTTCAATGCGAGATGGTCCAAATAAATCCATGTGAAGCAATTGCAATGGTCTAGTAGTTGAAACAATGTTTTTCGATTTGAAAGATGCTTTTGTTTGCTTCCCTTTTTTACAAGAATCACAAATAGAGTCGTTTTCAAATCTCAAATTGGGAAGACCAATAACTAAGTTTTGTGAAATCAATTTGTTCAAAAGATGCATGTTTATATGTGCTACTCTACGATGCCATAGCCAAGTATCATCCTCTTTGCTCATAAGGCAATCCACATATTCGGGTGAGGAATTAGCAAGATCAACCATATAAATATTATCCACTCTAAAACCACGAAGGATAATTTTGAAATCACTACGTCTAAATACTAAGCATTCAACCGAATCAAATAAGGCAAGATTTCCCTTGTCACATAATTGACTTATGCTCAAGAGATTATGCTTTAAACCTTTAACAAGTAATATATGCTTAATAGAAGAATTTTCATCCTTACCGACCGATCCGATGCCGATAATCTTTCCTTTATTGTTGTCACCAAAAATAACACTTCCTCCTTCTTTGTGTTCTAGTTGAAGGAATTTGGATTCGTCTCCCGTCATGTGCTTGGAGCATCCACTATCAAGGTACCATAGTACACTTGATCCCTTCAAACACACCTACAAAACAAATTAATGCGTTTTAGGTACCCATGCCATTTTGGGTCCTTGAGGGTTAGGCATATCATAATGATGCGATTGAGTGATATGTCTATGACGTGTAAAACATGCAGGAGCAATATGACCAATTCGTCTACAATAATGACAAGTCACGTTGGGATTATGCATCCTTCTAGGTTCATAGTAATTAGACGGACGAAAATTGTTCACTCTATTTTCGACACTATGGCTATTGCGCATTTCATGAAAGTCATTCCTACTATTATGAGCAGCATTTCTAGAATAATTATTTCTAGGTTGAGGGCCATTTCTAGGTGTTCTAAAAGTTTCAAACTTCCTTCTAGTGTGTGGCCTAGAATATGCATCATTTCTAGAGTAGTTATTTCTAGGTGGTAAGTCATTTCTAGGTCTTCTAAAGTGTTCAACATTTGGTCTAGCATGCATATTGGTTCTAGGGTTGTTATTTCTAGGATGAGCATTTGTTTTATTAATCCTAGGTTGAGCCTTAGGTGGTTGGGGTTTGGCTTCAACCTTTTCTTTAGGCTCATTCTTAAAACCTATGCCATGCTTGGTTGACTTCAAACTAACAAGGACCTCATTCAAATTTTTGTGAGAAGAATTAAACTTAGCTAAGGTGCCCTTAAGCCTTTCTACTTCATTTTTGAGATGCATGCAAGAAGTACAATTTCTAATAGAGCTTTCGGGCTTGTCGGCGCTTCTTTTTCCGAAAAACTTGTTTTCCTCTTTCAACTTCTCATTTTCTAAAACCAGTTTTTCCAAATCCTTTTCTTTCAATGAGAATTGTTTTTGAAAATCTTTTTCTTTTGAAGAAGCATTTTCCTTTATGCATTTAACAGTTTTTGAAGCTTTAATAAATTCACTATATAACTCATCAAAAGCATTTTGCATTTCTTCAAGGGAAAAGAAATTTTTAGAAGAGATTTGACATACCTCATCTTGCTTGTCTTCTTGTGTCATAAGACAAAGGTTTGCGCTTTCCTCTTCTTCTCCTTCGCTTGACTCATCTCCGGAGTCTCCTCCCCAAGATATATATGCACGTTGCTTTTTGAAAGGTTTCTTTTCCTTTATGATGTTTGGGCAATTTGATTTGATGTGCCCGGTTTCTCCGCATTCATAGCACTTTATTTGTTCTCCTTGCTTTTTGCCCTTTCGTTCATACTCTTTTCACATGAACTTTTGAAATCTTTTGATAACGAGTCCAAACTCGTTGTCTCCGTCCTCATCAACTTGCGGTTGGCTTGTGCTTGCCTTTAGAGCGATTCTTTGCCTCCTTTGATCATCAACAAGAAGGTTAAGAATAGTAGATTCATAAGTCTTAAGATTACCTCTTAATGCGTCGATGGTAACATTTGAGACGCCAATGGACTCTTGAATCGCGTCGGCCTTTGATCGCCATGCCGGAGTGAGACTTCTAAGGATTTTTCGGACAAGTTCCCTATCCGTGAAAGTCTTCTTGAGAGCATGTAGGTCATTTACGATTATTGAAAATCGTTCAAACATTTCATCTACCTTTTCACCTTCCTTCATGTGAAATAATTCATAAGCATGGGTTAGGAAATCAATTTTGGCTTCCCTTACCTGGTCCGTACCTTCGTACATAATTTCCAGCTTGTCCCACATTTCCTTCGCCGTTGTGCAACACGATATTTTCCTGTAATCGTCAGCATTTACAGCACAATATAATAAATTAATTGCTTTAGCATTATTTTGCACCTTTCGGACATCATCCGCGTCATATTCTTCTTCGGACTTGGGAACCCATTCGTTTTCAACCTTTTTGGTTGGAATTTGATTTCCCTTTGTTATCACCTTCCAAAGATGAAAATTGTTTGCTTGAACGAAGATTTTCATCCTCTCCTTCCAGTACGTATAGTTTGTACCGTTGAATAGTGGTGGTCGGGTGGAGCACTGTCCTTCCTCTATTCCTGCAAAAGAGTCACGAGTAGAAGCCATGGAAGTTTCTCTCAAACTGTTAAGTCTTCAGAGAGTTGGGCTCTGATACCAATTGTTAGATAATACGCTTAACGCTAGAGGGGGGGTGAATAGCGTTATAATAAAAATTAGCGTAAACTTGCGGAATTTAAAATTTGCAGGAAATAAATAAGTGCGATAAATAAGAAAGAACACACCGAAGTATTCTGGTTCACCACAACCCGTGGCTAGTCCAGTCCCCGAGAGACTCTCTCGAGATTTCCACTAACTTGTCAAGCTTCCGGGTGCTTAACAAACCTTTACAACTTGAGGACACAAGCCTCAATACCTTTGCTCGGAGATACAACACTCCAAGACTTCAACCAAAGGAAACACAAGTTCCTTCACAACTTGAGGACACAAGCCTCAACTACCTTTGCTCGGAGATACAACACTCCAAGACTTCAACCAAGGAAACACAAGTTCCTTCTTACAACAAGAGAATAACAATTCTCTTCAAGTGTACAAAACACTAAGCACTCAAACAAGACACTCCTTAATGAGTAGATATGAGTAAAAGAATACGCTCAAGATCGCAACAACTTTCGACAAGAGTTTGGCTCTCAAAAACTTATGTAATGAATATAAAATGATAAGCAATAGAGCATGCAAGCTTATAGCAATTATATGATCAGTTGTTGTGTGTTGTTGTGTTCAAAACACTGAAATGAAGCTGTATTTATAGTTGAAAAACTTGGCATTACCGTTGCCTAATTGCCAATTAAGAGTTGCTGATTTTACTGCGTGACAATCGATTGTCAAGAATCCACAATCGATTGTTTGTCAATCGTTCCAAAAATCTATCCTAGATTTTACGCTTAACAATCGATTATTCAAGATCAACAATCGATTATTGGCAACGTTCAAAAAATCATTTCCAGATTTTACGTAAAACAATCGATTATACAAAATCAATAATCGATTATTCAGCAACGTTCAAAAAATGCTTTCCAGATTTTAATTTCAACAATCGATTATAGAAGATAACAATCGATTACCTGACGGTATTTGAAAACTTTACGACAACGGTCAGCTTCACAATCGATTGTGCAATGTTAACAATCGATTATTTATCAGTCTTGAAAAATCAATTTAGACACTGCCTCGTGACAATCGATTGTTATATACTCACAATCGATTATTTAATAACTTTGAAAAAGTCTGGAAGACACTGCCTCAACACAATCGATTGTCATATGTTCACAATCGATTATTTTGTGACTTTGAAAAATCTGATGGACACTGTCTCTTCACAATCGATTGTTATTAACTTCACAATTGATTATTTTGAGCGTTGAAAAACTTTGATGGACACTGCCTCATCACAATCGATTGTCATTAACTTCTCAATTGATTATTTTGAGCGTTGAAAAACTTTGATGGACACTGTCTCATCACAATCGATTGTCATAAGGTTCACAATCGATTGTCATGCAGATTTGAAAAATCTGATGCTCACTGCCTTAACACAATCGATTGTCATTAGTTCACAATCGATTGTCATGCAGTCTTGGCTTAACATAATCGATTATCATAAGTACATAATTGATTATCTTAGTCCAGATTTTAGAGGCATGTTTAAAAATCATTTTGACTAAAGTAAATATGCATGATTTAGAATCATTTAGCATTAAATTAAATATGCATAATTTTGTAAAAATAATTTTACGAGAGAAGCCATGTCATGAGTCAAGTTGTCGGATCAAGATCACAGTTAAGAACGACTCATGTAAAACTATAAAACTTGGTTTTGTGCTTGAATCTCGTTATATATCAATTGTGCGCTTGTACTTGAACTTCGTCATATATCAATGAACACACGTTTTAGTATAATGCTTTGAGAACGTGTTTCCAACACTAGAGAATGTTAGATGATAGAAATCGGTGAGTAACATGGAGTAACCAAAAAGGAAAGTAATGTTTCTTCCGAGTCCAAATTAGATTTCCTATTGGACGGAATGAGGACCTTTGAAGAATATCAGATATTATGTAGGGAAACTTACATAAATACCCCAAATAAATTTTAATTTATCAATCTCTGGCCATTTATTATAGACTTACTAAAATTAGCCAACAAATCAAATAATAAGGTTCTTTCTCTCAAAGAATCACATAAGAAAATTACCTTTCATATTTTTAAGCATAAGTAGCAACACTAGATACTAGACGGAAAGGAAATTTTATGGATGAAATAGCAAATAAGATGATGAAATACAAAATATATATATAATATTATAAAAATCTAAACAAAAAAAGAATTTTTTCAATGGGTATAGCTGAAATTCATTGAAATACATAGATAAGTCAAACTAAAATTTGAGGAAGATGGGAGGTTTTTGGATTGGTTTTTTATCAAAATTCGTAATTAAATCGAGTTCAAAAAGTCTTATGTGACACATGTATCAAACATGTATCATGCATGTATCTCACATACATGTATACATGGATATACATGTGATACATAATAGATATAGATATAATACATATGTGATACACAAATGATACACAGTATGATACATATATCTCTTATTCGTGTTTGAGTTTTATTTCGAATTTTCAATTCAAACCACCTCAAAACTTCACCAAATCATCCCAAAACTGAGATTCAAGTTCCTTAAATTATGCCCAATCTCTTCTAATAATACACACTCAAAATAAAACAAAAATTTGATATTTGTTTTTGCTACATATAGCTACTTGACTCATGTTATGTTTTCTTTTCGGCTTAACTTTTATATTATCACATCACTTAATTTCTTAATTTTATTATTTTATATGTTATGTCCCTTATGGACTCTCTCTCCATCAACTTTGGTATTTAGAGGGTGATATTGACGAGAAATTTAATTTAATTGTGATATATGGTGTAGTTTAATTTGCTATACGCTCACAACTAAATTTAGTGCGAGGAAAAAAGACGGTGCTGCAATAGTCGTAGCTAGAAGTTCAAGTTCTAAGAATTTTGAACAAAGAATTAAAAATAGTTACTCCAAAATGTAGTATCATGTGTTAGTTCGTCAGTTAAGAAGTCATTTATTGAACTCAAAAACCAGGACACATAACTATGAGAAATTAATCGGCAAAACAAACTCTATAAAATCCCACCTAAGATAAGAATGAATCGCTGAACATAACTTGATTCCATTTATTAAGAAATATTCTGATTTTTTTATACATTGTTTTGAATGGAATCATGAGATACAAGTTAGGGCAGTAACCTAGTAATTACACAATCTTGTATAATTACGATAATCTATTTGTTTGTCAAAGTATTATTATAATGTAATTACAAGTTTACTGTTTTGTTGCACAAGTATAGTTACACAATTAGATTAAATTTTAAACAAAGTAATTATCAAAACTTAAAAGTTAATATAATAAATATATGCATATACATTTTTATAAATATAAATGAAATTATATTTGGTATTTAAGATGCATATTTTTTCGTGAATATGTATTAATTAGTAATCATGTATTTATAACTAATATTGTAAAAATATTTAGTTTAGATACTTACAAAAACTAAAAGTATACTTCTTCTAAGAATATTATGAAATTCATGTTTGATAAAATAAATTAATATTTATAAATATAATATCATAACAAATGTTGAAAAAAGTAAATTATCAATTCTAACTAAAAATGAATAACATACAATTTGAGTCGATAATACTAAAACAAGTAAACTGAAATCATGAATAACACAGTTTAAGTTGTAGTAAGTTCAGCGACAACTTAAGATTAGAAAATATAATAAGCTTATAACCATATTCAACAACAAAATTTCACTTTAATTTTATTACTTATTATATATCAAGGTTGATATTAATGACTCATTATTTCTAATATTAGGAGGTATAGTTTAAAAAAAGATAGAATAATAAAATAAATAAAAAATAAAATATAAGCAATTACAGGAATCATAAGAAGTAAAAGTAGAGAAAGTAAAAGATAACTAATATACAAAGAAAAATATATTTAAAATTTTAAAAGAAATTAAAAGGTAAAAATAAAATAAAATAATTAAAAATAATAAAAACAAAAAGATATAGAAAATAAATTGCAATTAAAAAAAGGAAAGAAACTAAAAGGTAATTTAAGAATTGGAGAGTGTAATTACACCTCTCCAATTACATCCAATTCCATGCTAACCGAGTAATTATCTGGCCAAACAAACATATCAAACTGCGTAATTACACCCAATTACATCCATTTTCAAGGTGGCTTTCCAAACAAGGTCTTAATAAATAGTTGACATTAATAATGCACCGTCAATACCCCCACTTACAAGGTGAACGATTCACATGTTACACCCCAACCTTGAAAGGTGCGATCAACACATGACAGTCGAAGGTCCATGCGAACCGACATCCATGCTTACATCTTTTTAATCGTGAATCTTGGGCCAGCGATGCCTCTAAGTACTAATACCAAAATTAATATGTGTACAACTGACTTTCAAAAGAAACATTGACATTTTCACAATTGTATCCAACAAAATCATAACCAATTCTTTTACATACCATCAAACTCTAGCCTGCAAGCCTCTAACAGTGCTAAAACATAGTACATGACTTAGTCGGGACAGGTCCCCACCGTACCCAAAATAACTAGAACATACAGTTTGGTATCTATTGACTTCTGAACAACTACTCCGAAAAAGTGGAGTGTAACAATCAATAGCTGGGACAAATACCTTATTGGAGGGACGTCGCTGGGTCTATCTTCACCTGTGGGCATGAACATAACACCCAAAAGAAAGCGGGCGTCAGTAAGAAAAATATACTGAGTATGT
Source organism: Nicotiana benthamiana (assembly GCA_034376525.1). NCBI lineage: Eukaryota > Viridiplantae > Streptophyta > Magnoliopsida > Solanales > Solanaceae > Nicotiana > Nicotiana benthamiana. Next base: position 8,578,791 of record CM067337.1, read on the forward strand.
AAGACTGAGAAGACATGTAAACCAAATGCATAACATAAGTACATGAACATATGATTTCAACCTGAATACCGAAGACAAACCACCGATGGCACAAACTATAGAAACCATTAAACTTAAAAGTATGCAAGCTTTATAAAAGGTTAGCCACCCACGAAGACTTATGCACTGAATATAATAGGCAGAATACATAAAATAGCACCTGAACTTGTAACCAAATCATTGTTACACACATATTGATCACGGGCAACCTTTTACATGCCCAACCTTTTAAAAGTGTATCAAATACACACTACTTTTTTCTTGATCAATTTTTCAAAAAATGTGTGATTTCACGCTCTAATAAGATAGTGACACGTATCACCATTTTTTTATTTAAAAAATAAAATACTTAAAATTACACCTATACCCCCTTAACAATTTTCTCCATTTCATATCTTTCTCTTCTTCGTGGGAGATTTACGACAGACACTACCAAAAATTCACATTTAATCACATTCATATTATAAAGAAAAAGTAGGAACCCAAGTACATTAATCACGAGTTTGTGAGTCTAGATTAAAATCTGACACAAGAAATATAATATAAATCTAAAAACTCCTTTAAAGTTAGTTATGACCAAATCCATGGTTGCTCTATTCATGGTATAGATTCAAACCCAGATTTATAAAATTCTCTTGATATAGAATTCTTTTAACTTTCTTTACCAATTTCTTCCAAAACTATTTTATATTATTGTTATTCTTAAAATGGTGGACATGGAAGATGAGGAAAATGGGTGGGTAAGAAGACGAAAATGGGAAAAGGGGAAAGGGCAGCAACAAACTGGTTGTTTGTTTTCTATGGGAGAGGGAGAAAAATTTTCTATGGTGAGATTTTGAAGAAAAAGAAAAGGGAATAATTTCTCCATTGTTGCAAGAGCTAGTTGTTTGTTTAAGCCCTTGATGAATAAGATGATGTTTTTAATTAAAAAAATAAAAAAATAGACATGTGTCAGTTACACATGAGAGTTCAGAGATTTCTTTTCCTATTCACTCGCCTAATTTGTGTGTAAAATATATTCTTGCCATGTAATCAAAATGGTGTGTAACTCACACGCTTTTAAAAGGTTGGATGTGTAAAAAGTTGCTCGTGATCAACAAGTGTGTAACAGAAATTTGGGTACAAGTTCAGGTGCTATTTCATGTATTCTGCCAATATAATATGCTCAACCACTGAGCATATCATTTCATTTCGTACACCGCCTCATGGAGTCGGTAATGTTTATTTCTTCTATCACATTGTACCCGGCTTCAAGAGATCTTGGTTGTGCCCGACCCCAAGAAATCTCGATCGTACCAGGACAAACAGGGGCTCGATAGTGTTTCATAGCACATCATGTTGTACCTAGCCTTACACAGAGCTCGATATAGCGCGACTCGATAAAATGTGTGTGTGTGTGTGTGTGTGCATATATATATATATATATATATATATATAAGTGCAATGCAAGCTAATTTCCATAGATACTAAGATCCAACCCAGGATTAAGCATATTTTTTCGACCTTGCGACATTATCTGGAAACACTTGAAACTTGATCAAATTACCGGTAAGAATATATGAGAATAGAAACAATGTTACTAGGAAGAACTTAGAACAAACCAATCTTATAGGAGTAATACATAAATCTTTTTTAGAGAGAGACGCTTACACCAAATCATGCCAATAAAAAAATTTGTCGTACATACAATATGGGTCAAAATTTTGCTGAGTGGAAAGATCGTAAGGTTAAAAGACTATGTCCCGAGGTTAGAGGATCGTGCGAGGTCGGCCAAAGCCCAATAACAAGCAGTCGCAGAACGAGTCGTAAAGGTCGAGGTCAAATAGTGAAAAATAGGAATAACGGCTAGTGTAATCTTGAAACTAGTGACAGGAATATTCTCCTGAATATTCTCTTTGTTGTACCTTTTAGGATTTTTAGAGAATATCTCATATAAATAGAAAGAGAGAGAGAAGAAAAGGGGCACGTAAAAATGAATTTGAGAAAACTATTGTAAGATGTTGACCATTTAGAGAGTATACAAACTTTACCCATCCATAATTATTGATTTCATCAATTGTTCTTCCTTTTCACTCACATGATACAAGAAAGCATTACTTATATTATTAGCCACTGCCATATTTCATTGTCAGAAGGAAGAATATTCTGCATCATTTGATATTTGGGTAAAGTGTTCTTCCTATTTATATTTATTGCTGTTTTTTATATTTATTGTGTATCTTTATTCCTTCATTTATTCACAAGAATATCATTAAATTACTTTTTGGACTTAAATAGATTTAAATATGATTTCTAGGTTGTTATTTTCCATGAATCTTGGATCTAGAATTCATTATGTTGGTTCGTAAAGTAGAGGCCATTCCTCAAAAATATTAATTTTAAGCTCTTCTCCTGACAGTTAAATGGTTTTCTGTTACCGCGGGTGAATTTTTGTCTCACTTAATTAGTATAATAAAAAAGTTTTAAAACTTTTTAGTCAAACGATACCTTTTTTGAAGAACTACCTACACTTTTTTTATGATGGCTAATCTACTTCCAACAAATCTCTAGAATCAATACAAAAAGATAATAGATATTATAGCTACACTTCACGCTAGATCCTACTAGATTCACCTTCGAACTTGTCTCAGACAGTTTGGAAATTCCACATCGGTGTTGAGAACATGTTGGTGATCATTTCAAGAATGAGTGAGAAAGATATATTATGCCAAGTCTAGGAAATTCTGATACTGCTACATGCAAAACGGTTTGCCCTACCCGATTGCAACACCCGGTGAGACAACTAGCGTTAGTTTAATGAAACGTTTAATCCCCTTTGACCCTCTGTCCCCATACGTATCACTGGCCCCGCAAGCCAAAAAAAATTTGACTTGAACTTACCTTTGCTAAGAGAAAATAGAGAAGGGAAAGACAGATGGCAGAAAGAAATCCTTTCAACCGCGAAATTGAACACAAGACTGACTTCAGCTAGGTTCTTTTATCAATTTCCTGGCCCTTGCTTAACTCTTTGTTCCGTAAACCGGTCGCTGGTAGATCTGATCGGATTCCGGACACGCGAGAGTCCAGCCCGGGTGGGCCGCGTCAGAAGCCCCACTTATTAATCTTTAACTTTATGCTTAGGAAAAAGTGTGGGGGTGTAACATTATATTTATGACTATGCTAGACAAGGTGGATCTGGATTTCTTAAAAAAATATATATATTAAGTAGAAATTAATTTATATTTCTTTAAGTAAATAACTCGTTACTCAATCAAGTATACTATTCAGTTTTGGTAGAGCATGCATGTCAAAAATAATATTAGACTAATTTTGAAATATACGTATATAAAATACCTATTTTGAAGTAAAGACCATAAGCTAACATGCCCATAAGCTAGCCTATAATTTCACCCCTGAAGCTAGAGAAAAGTTTGTTCATTTAATTGTAAACTAAATATAATATCTTAAGGAATGTCGAGTCTAGTACTAATAAGAAAATTCAGTTTACGAATCAACTTTCTATAATATGTTGGATTCGGAAGCAGGGTGCCCTCATCCAGCTTTAACTTGATTGAAGGATCAAGAGGAGAAGGCATTGGAGAATATTGCAGACAATCATATTCCTTCAATATATCCACGGTGAGCTTCCTTTGGGATATTAGGACACCGTCATGTTTATACAAAACCTCCAGCCCTAAGAAGTAGATCAACCTTCCCAAAAACTTTTATCTTAAATGTCTCATGTAAGAATCATTTATTGATTATCTCATATAGGAACCCTTTTAGTGATTCAATCTCATCTAGTTAGGACCTTGTGATTATAACATCATCGACATACACGACAACAAAAATGATTAAAGCTCCAGTTTTATTGTAAATGAAGGAATAATCCAACATTGAATGTACATACCCTCTGAAACACAATGACTCTGCTAATTTTTCATACCATTACCTACTTGCCTGCTTTAAGCCATAAAGGAATTTATTTAGCTTGCACGCTCTGTACTCTCTACTACCAAACCATGAGGTACATCCATATACACCTTTTCATGAAGGTATCCATGAAGGAATGCATTATTCACATCCAGTTGAAAAAGCTGCCACCCCTTTTTAATTGCTACTGCAATTAGCCCTCTCACTATAGTCATCTTAACAACTGGAGAAAAAATTTCAGTATAGTCTATCCCAGCTTGTTGTGTGTGCCCTTTTAAAACCAGCCTTGCCTTAAATCTCTCAACACTCCCATCTGATTTGTGTTTAATTATGTGCACCGTATTTCCTTTTTACCAGCTGGAAGAGGGACAAAGTCCCAAGTGTTATTACAATGTAATGCTTCAATTTCTTGTGTCATTGCAGCTTGCCAAGCAGGATTTATAGTTGCTTATTCATATGAGTTAGTTTCACAATCAAGTGAGATGCTCTTGACAAATTGCTGACTATCTGGAACTAAAGCATTTAGGGATACATATTGTGCATGGGGTACTGAAGTGTTAAAGGAAAAAGATGATTACTAGAATTGCTATTGGAGAGTGTCACACAAGGAGAAATAGGAACAGAATGATGGGGTCGAAGTATGGGAATGGAGCACACATAATCGTTTAAGTACATAGGTGTTTGTGTGTAGCGTGTTTGTGAGAAATATGTGACGTGTTCATTTAGTGTATAGCAGGTACATGGGAAGTACTAGTAACTGTAGGGTGAATTAGGTGTTGTATGTTCATCGGAGTATGTATCAATTTATAAGTGATCACTACCAGACAAAGTTACAAGTGACTCTACATTGTGAAGTGATTCAGGTGAGTGGGCAATGGAGGTTGTACCACCAGTGTTAGATGAGGATCATGTTTGGCTAGAAGAAGTTGAAAGGGCAAATGAACCTGACCAAGAGTAGATACCCTATTAGAATTAAGAGGATAAAGCAAATGGAAACATATTTTCATGGAAAATTACATCTCTTGAGACATGTATCTTTTTGTCGCTAGACTAATGACCTTTTACCCTTTTATAGCAAAGGGGTATCCTACAAAAATATGGGGTGTTGACCTTGGCTCAAATTTGTCTTTGTAGCCTTTAAGGATAGTGGATAAGGAAAGACACCAAAACTCCTGAGATGTGAGTAATTGAGCTCCTTTTGATAAAGTAGTTCAAGAGGACGTTTATTATGAAGGAGGGATCTACCTAATATTTTCAGGGGCAATTTTGATCCAAAAAGTAGTGTTGTTTCAAGTAGGTATTTGTGCTTTCTCTCTACCACACCATTATGTTGTGATTTGTAGGGGTATATTTTCTGGTAGAAAATACCATTGGTTTGAAGAAAAGAGACAGTTTCAGAATTGGTAAATTCCAGTCTATTATCTGTTCTATTAGATTTGATTGAGGTATTGAATTTATTTTCTACCATGACAGTGAAGGCTTTTAGGATTTGTAATGTATTACTCTTGCATGCCAAAAGAAAAGCATATTGACCTATTGTACTTGTCCACTAGTGTAATAAAATATCTATAGCCATTATGAGTTGTAAAATGGTATGGTCCCACAAATCAATATGTATTAATTCAAAAAATATGGTTGTGGATGTGGTCTTTTGGGGAAAAGGCAGCATGTTTGTCTTGCGATGGGACATATATGGCAAAAGAAGAGTTGTTTGGATTCAAAAGTCACTAGTATGGATGAAATACCCTTCATTTTGATAAAAGGCATATGCCCTAATCTATTATGCCACAAAGAATCTACAAGGTTTTCATTTCTTAAAGATTCATCAGCCACAAAATTGGACACAAAGGCAATCACTTCCTTTATTTTCATTGAGGTATTTACACTAGGGATGAAATGAGAATGTATTTTATCTACATATGCATGAGATAAATTGGAAACTCTATCTATAAAATGACACGCAGAATCACTGGATGAAACAGAATTACTCATGTTGAGTACTAAATATTGAAAATACAGACCATTCTTGGCTTTACCACTCAACATAGGCCTCTTCGTTGAAGGGGCCTGCAGAATAAGACGGATAAATTGGTAAAAATGACACTACAACCAAGTTGTATTGTCAAGGAATGCACAAATATTTGAAACTAGGCATATAGAGGACCTTTTTTAGAGTGAACTTAGGGCTAAGGATCACTTCACCAATTTATGTCACCTTTACTTTATATCCGTTAGTAGTGATACTAGAAAGGGATAAACTAAAGTTCTAATATTGGTTAGTAGGAATTTTTTTATAGGTCATATGGTTTGTAGCTCCGGAATCAAGGATCTGAGAATCAATATTTGGTTCAGAATACTCATATAATTGTTAATTACACTCAAAAGAAGCAGAGCATGCCCCAATACATGAGAAGTCACATTTCCAGATGACATCTCCAGACATCTCCTGCATTTCCGTACTGAGTCTGAAAATTCTTCAGCAACCTCAATAACTGATCATATTGCTCTTTGCTGGGATTATGTATGCTTCGATTCTGATATTGGAAATCACATTTATTTTTCTTCCATATTTATCCCATCATGTTGAGTATCAAAAATATTTGATGCAGTCCCCTTGCCTTTATTGGCTATGTTGGACATTTGTTGATTGTTGAACTTGTTGTTTTTGTTGTTGAGCATCCGTTTATTGAATTTGTTGTTATTGTTACTTTACGGATATCCATAAAGTTTGTTTGGAAATATTATTGCCTGCACCACTCACATTTAGTGAAGTAAACTCTAATACAAATTTATTCTGAGAACTTACTTTCCTCTGCTTTTCTTCTTGAATAAGGATTGAGAAGGCATGTGCTTGCTAGGCAATGTATTCATCATCAAAATGATGTCTTGCACCACTGTATTCACCTTGTTCAATCCCATGAGGAATTGAATTAGTCTCATATCTTGTTCTTCTTTGTGCATATTTGCTTTGGCTTCATAAGTGCACTGACACTTACATTCAATAAGTGCATTTAGGTTATTTAATTCTTCTCATAGTTTTTTTAATTTTATTTTTATTTTTGTGTAGTATTCAGTAATATCTAGAGCTCCTTGGCTTAAATTGTTGATTTTCCTTTGAAGCCAATAGAGCTTCGCACCGTTAGTTTGATCATACATGTCCTCCAATTCCTCCTAGAGTTCTTTAGTGCCACTGACATATTGCAAGCTATATCCTTTGAAAGTGAGTTCAAAATCCATGATGTGACCATATCATCGCAACGCTCCCATTGTTCAAAGGTCGGAGCGTTAGAATTCGGCTTTTGTATTTTCATGTGATGAAACTTACTTTATTTTTCACAAAAAGAGCCCTCAGTACTCCTCTTATCCAAGATCTGTATCCAGTTCCGCCAAACGGTACCGGCATCAACATAGACCCAACACTCTCAAACGGATGCATGTAAAGGGAATTAGTCGAATCCAAGACATCGTCTTCTTAAGACATGATTCAAGCAGAGAATTAAAGAGACAGATGTAAATTTGCAATCAAAATAGCAGAAATACTAAATTTGGGAAGAACCCTAATTTCTCACCACAAATCTTCAGTCAAACAAATTAGAATGAAATAACATTGAGAAACTGCGAGAGTGAGGTTGAGATCGAAGCCTCAGCCCCGATACCATGTAAAATCAAAGTAGTAGTATGAGTTGAGCTCAGAAGGAGCTTCAATGAAGGAACATATGTGTGAACCTAGAAAGAGAAAAGTGGAGGAAAAGCTTCCCGATTATGAGAGAATGAAAATTATCTTATTGATTAATATATTTACACGTGTATTTATACAAAATAACTAATAGCTAATCATTTCTCTAATGCTAACTAACTAATGCTAATATCACTAACTAAAAATCCTGAGCTGTAACAATTGTTGAGCTGTAATATATATATATATATATATATATATATATATATATATATATATATATATATATATATATATATATATATATATATATATATATATATATATATATATAACTCTATTTAAGGTGAATGTCTATATTTAGAGAGATTCTAGGGTTTACTACTTGGTGGCTAAGTCACCACCTCCCTATAAATAAAGGGGTTCTATTCCATTGTAAATCATCCCAAAGTATCAATAAGAATACTCCTCTCTCTACTTTTCTCTCTATTGTTCTTGTTCTTGTATTATTGTTCTTGTTCTTATATTATTTTATAACACGTTATCAGCACGAGACTCTACCATCTCAAGAATCCTCTTGAGAAAATTAAGGTATTTCCCTCTTTCCGAATTTGGTTTTAATTATGTCTGATATTATGAAAAGAAAGTTCGTTGCCCTTGAAATTTCGGGCAAGAACTACATGACATGGGTGTTGGATGCTGAAATCCACTTAGATGATATGGGTCTTGGAGACGCCATTAAAGACAGAGATAAAGCATCCACCCAAGACTGTGCTAAGGCCTTGATTTTCTTGCGCCATCACCATGATGAAGGTTTGAAAATTGAATATCTCACAGTCAAAGATCCAATCATCTTGTGGAACGGCTTAAAGGAGAGATATGACAACCTGAAGTTGGTCACTCTGTCACAAGCACGATATGATTGGGCTCATCTGAGGCTCCAAGACTTTAAGTCTGTTTCTGAATATAATTCTGCAAAGTTCAGAATTACTTCTAAATTGAAACTCTGTGGAGATAATATCTCTGATTATGATATGCTTGAGAAAACGTTTACAACGTTTCATGCCTCCAATATGGTACTGCAACAACAGTACAGAGAGAAAGGTTTCAAAAAGTACTCTGAACTGATTTCTCTTCTCCTTGTGGCTGAGCGAAACAATGACCTGCTCATGAGAAATCACGAAAATCGACCCACTGGGTCTACACGATTGCCTGAAGCAGATAAGGTGTATTCTCATTATGCCAAGCATGGAAAAGGCCATGGATCTAGTCATGGTCGTAGTCGTAATCGGGGTCATAGCCGTGGACGTAGACAAGGAAGAAATTTCCCTAATGTCCGTCACCCCCAAAAGAGATATAACCACCAAAAGCAGAAACGGGATTATGAGGATCCAAAGGCAAATAGTTCAGAAACTATATGTTATCGTTGCGGTGGAAAAGGGCACTGGTCAAAAGCTTGCCGTGTACCAAGACATTTGGTTGATCTTTATCAAGCATCTCTAAAGAATAAAGGCCCTGAAACAAATTTTGTCTCTGACGGCAATTTTGACATCACCCACCTGGATGTGCAGACTTCTTTGAGCAACCCGAGGGGAAAATAGACCACTTGATCGGTGATGGATCTGTGATGAAGGAAGATGGAATTGTTTGATTTTATTTTACTTATTTGTATTAGTTAGTGAATAAACTAATAGTCATTAGTATCAGCTCGTATTAGTTAGTTTATGATATAATTAGTTCTTTAGAATGTTTCGATATGCTTAAATTTCAAAGATATTTTTATTTTCCAGTAGAGTTAGTCGACTAACCTAACAGTTAGTCGATTATCTAATTTTTCGCATTAAAACTGGATTTTTCCGCAAGCTAAGATAGTCGACTATCTGATTTAGATAGTCGACTAACCTGATGACTGTTTACTAAGTTAGTCGAATAACTAATTAGTTATTCGACTAACCAATATTTCGTATTAAAACTGGATTTTTCCGCAAGGCTAGTTAGTCGAATATCAGGTTTAGTTATTCGAATAAGCTAATTACTGCTTCCCAAGATAGTCGACTATCAACTAAGATATTCGAATAACCTCAACAGATTTTGAAAATATTGTTTAAATGTGAAACAAACGGATTGAATTTGTTTATTCTCATGTTCGTGTATTTTCTTTTGTATGTCAAACCATGGGAAAGCAAATATGGATATCTCACAAAGCAAACTTGGATCAAATATTTGTTTAGTTGATTCATGTACTACACATACGATACTCAAAGAAAAGAAATATTTCTCTCAACTAAGTATGTGTAAGGCAGATGTTACTACAATCCCTGGTAGTAGTAAATTGATTGAAGGCTCCGGAAGAGCAACTATAACTCTGCCTAGAGGAACAATGTTTATCATAGAGAATGCAATGTTCTCCTCCAAGTCTAAGAGAAACTTGTTGAGTTTTAAAGATATACGCCGGAATGGCTATCATGTTGAGACAATAGATGAGAATAATCTTGAATATCTCATCATTACAAAGAATGTCTCTGGCCAAAAGAGGGTTATTGAGAAATCCCCATCTTTATCTTGTGGCCTGTATTGGACAAAAATTAGTGCAATTGAGGCACATTCAACAGTAAACCAAAAGGTTACTGATTCCAATACTTTTGTACTTTGGCATGATCGATTGGGACACCCTGGATCAATCATGATGAGACGGATTATAGAAAGCTCATATGGGCATCCGTTAAAGAATTTCAAGATTCTTTTAAATAATGAATTTTCTTGCACTTCTTGTTATCAAGGCAAGTTAATTACAAGACCATCACCAACAAAGGTTGGGACTGAGTCACCTACGTTTTTGGAACGTATACAAGGGGACATTTGTGGACCTATTCACCCACCTAGTGGGTCTTTTAGATAATTCCTAATAGACGCATCCTGTAGATGGTCTCATGTGTGCCTGTTGTCATCACGCAACCTTGCGTTTGCAAAACTAATGGCACAAATAATTCGACTACGAGCACATTTTCCTGATAATCCAATCAAGTCTATTAGACTGGATAATGCTGCTGAGTTTTCATCCCAAGCATTTAATGATTATTGCTTATCAATTGGGATAAAAGTGGAACATTCTGTAGCTCATGTTCACACTCAAAACGGTCTTGCAGAATCTTTAATTAAACGTCTGCAGTTGATTGCAAGACCATTACTCATGAAAACGAGGCTGCCTACTTCGGTATGGGGTCACGCCATTTTGCATGCAGCAATGCTAATTCGTCTCAGACCGACGAATTATCACAAATATTCCCCGTTGCAATTGGTTTTGGGTCATACACCCAATATATCCCATTTAAGAATCTTTGGATGCGCAGTATATGTGCCAATAGCACCGCCATACCGCACCAAAATGGGTCCGCAAAGAAGGTTAGGAATATATGTTGGGTTTGAATCGCCCTCCATTATTCGCTACCTCGAAACATTGACAGGTGATTTGTTCACTGCACGATTTGCAGACTGTCAATTTGATGAGACACTTTTCCCAAAATTAGAGGGAGAAGTTGGTGAAACCAAACGGGAAATTTTGTGGAAAAATGCATCATTATCTCATCTTGATCCACGTACCTCTATTTGTGAAAAAGAGGTGCAAATGATTATCCATTTGCAAATAATAGCAAATCAAATGCCTGACGCATTTACGGACTTGAAAAGGATAACAAAATCCCACATCCCCGCGAAGAATGTTCCAATCCGTATTGATGTCCCTGTTGGACAATCATCTAGTGTCATATCCAATGAGTCGAATGCACGCCTGAAGCGTGGCAGGCCATTAGGTTCCAAAGATCGAAATCCTAGAAAGAGGAAAGCAAACGATCAAAATGACACTACGAAAGAATCTCATGAGGAAATTCATGATTTAATAAATTCTGAGATTCATGAAGAATCCATTGAGCCCGAGACTCAAGAAAATAAGGAACTATCCATAAATCCAATCGATATTGAGGCAAATTTTAATCGAGTGGATATAGTGGTGGATTATGTCTTTGCTTATAATGTCGCATCTAGCATTATGCAAGAAAGTGAGGATCTTGAACCTCAATCCGTTGGAGAATGTCGAAAAAGACATGATTGGCCAAAATGGCAAGAATTCAATCAGAATTGAATCGCTGGCAAAACGTGAAGTTTTTGGCCCTATAGTTGAAACACCTAATGGTGTTAAGCCTGTTGGCTATAAATGGGTCTTTGTACGCAAGAGAAATGAGAAAAACGAGGTACAAAGATATAAGGCACGCCTTGTTGCACAAGGATTTTCTCAAAGGCCTGGTGTCGATTATGAAGAGACATATTCGCCTGTAATGAATGCCATAACTTTTCGTTATCTCATTAGTTTTGCTGTCCTTGAAAAGCTTGACATACATTTAATGGATGTGGTTACTGCCTATCTTTATGGCTCACTTGATAATGAGATATACATGAAAATTCCCGAGGGACTCAAAATGTCAAACGCTCATAATTCAGTCTCGGGAAATGTTTTCAATCAAATTGCAAAGATCCTTGTACGGTCTAAAGCAATCAGGACGAATGTGGTATAATCGTCTTAGTGAGTATTTATTAAAATAAGGCTATAAAAATGATGCCATTTGCCCGTGTGTTTTTATAAAGAAAATAACATCGGAATTTGTTGTACTTGCCGTATATGTCGATGACATAAACCTTATTGGAACCCCCATAGAACTCCAAAAGGCAATTGATTATTTAATGGATGAATTCGAGATGAAAGATCTCGGAAAGACAAAATTATGTCTAGGTTTGCAAATTGAATATTTGGCAAACGGAATTTTTGTTCATCAATCTACTTATATAGAAAAGGTACTGAAACGGTTTTACATGGATGGAGCACATCCTTTAAGTACTCCGATGGTTGTTCGATCACTTGATGTGAATAAAGATCCATTCCGACCGCAAGAAAGGAATGAAGAGCTACTTGGTCCTGAAGTACCATATCTTAGTGCAATTGGCGCACTAATGTACCTTGCAAATACTACAAGGCCTGACATAACCTTTTCAGTTAATGTCTTAGCAAGGTATAGCTCGGCTCCCACAAGGAGACATTGGAATGGGATCGAACATATATTGTGTTACCTAAAAGGGACTACCGATATGGGCTTATTTTATAATAATTGCAGTCCTGATCTTGTTGGTTATGCTGATGCTGGATATTTATCCGACCCACACAAGGCTCGATCTCAAACAGGTTATGTGTTTACCTGTGGAGGCACCGCCATATCTTGGCGATCGACTAAGCAATCAATTGTGGCTACTTCATCTAATCATGCCGAGATAATCGCTATTCATGAAGCAAGTCGGGAGTGTGTGTGGTTGAGGTCTATCATACATCATATTCAAGAAAAATGTGGTTTGAAGTGTAACAAACTACCCACGACTTTGTATGAAGCCAATGCAGCATGTATAGCTCAATTGAAGGGAGGATTCATAAAAGGAGATAGAACAAAGCATATTTCACCAAAGTTATTTTTCACACATGATCTTCAAAAGAATGGTGATATCAATGTGCAACAGATTCGTTCAAGCGATAATATGGCTGATTTGTTCACAAAATCTCTACCAACGTCAACCTTCAAGAAGTTGGTTCACAAGATCGGAATGCGAAAACTCAAAGATATGAATTGATGCTCTTTTCAGGGGGAGTTGATGCGCGTTGCACTCTTTTTCCCTTACAAGGTTTTGTCCCAATGGGTTTTACTTGCAAGGTTTTTAACGAGGCAACCAATAGGCGCATATTCAAACATGTGTACTCTTTTCCTTTTCTTTAAATTTTTTCCCATTGGGTTTTGTTTTAGTTAAGGTTTTAACGAGGCACATTATTGAATAGACATTCAAGGGGGAGTGTTATATATAGAACTCTATTTAAGGTGAATGTCTATATTTAGAGAGATTCTAGGGTTTACTACTTGGTGGCTAAGTCACCACCTCCCTATAAATAAAGGGGTTCTATTCCATTGTAAATCATCCCAAAGTATCAATAAGAATACTCCTCTCTCTACTTTTCTCTCTATTGTTCTTGTTCTTGTATTATTGTTCTTGTTCTTATATTATTTTATAACAATATATATATATATATATATATATATATATATATATATATATATATGTGTGTGTGTGTGTGTGTGTGGGGGGGGAGGGGGGGGGGGGGGGAAACAGCCTCTCTGCCCTTTCGAGTAGGGGTAAGGCTCGTTTGCATATTATCCTCCCAAACCCCACTTTGTGGGACTATATTGGGTAGTTGTTGTAATGAAAACAATCAATTACTTGTTATGATGCGATTTTCCAAAGGTGCTGTTAAGATGATCAATTACATAATTTAAGTATCCATGTAAGAAAAAAACCATAATATTGAGCTCACTCTTAAAAATGCAATGCCTGTTTATTGAAATTTGTTATCCAGCTAAGAACTTCATTTTTTTCAAGCTCTTAAATATAATTTCTTGTTATGAAATAATATAAGAACAAGAACAATAGAGAGAAAAGTAGAGAAAGGAGTATTTTTATTGATACCTTGGGATGATTTACAATGGGGTAAGACCCCTCTATTAATAGGCATAGAAAAGATTTAGCCTCAAAGTAAAACTCTTCTATAAGATAGACATTCACTCTAATTAGAGTTCTATTTATAACACTCCCCCTTGAATGTCTATTCAATAATGTGCCTCGCTAAAACCTTAACTAAAACAAAACCCAATGGGAAAAAATTATAGAAAAGGAAAAAGAGTACACATGTTTGAATATGCGCCTATTGGTTGCCTCGTTAAAAACCTTGCAAGGAAAACCCAGTGGGACAAAACCTTGTAAGGAAAAAGAGTGCAACGCGCATTAACTCCCCCTGAAGAGAGCATCAATTCACATCCTTGAACCTTCACATTCCAATCTTATGTACTTGAAATTATCATTCTTGATAGATATGAACATCTTCATGTAATGTCGTGGAATGACTCCTCAATATCTCCATAGAGGTATTCTCGATGTCATCATGCTTATAGTTATAGCAAGATACATATGTACACAAGTTGCACTTAGGATGTGGTACTTCAGGACCAAGAATTGTATATGCTTCAAGCAACTTCAATCTTTCATGGATTGACATATAAGTTAAGTCATATAAGCCATATAATAGACTTTAGATGCATATCAAGTTTTCATGTCATGCTAAACAAATAAGATATCGAAAACTGATTACACATACCATTGACTTTATACTTTCATGCATTTGAACTGCATGTCCAAAACTACATGTCTTTCATATGGAATCAATTCTGCTTGAATTGTATCACTTCCATTTTGTATTCGATAAACATAAGATCCTCATCGATATTTAGTGCTATCATAGATGTCGTCGACGAACATTTTATATCGGTTCCAATAAATTTTCATAAAGACATAACATGGAGATCTCTTCATTCATATATCAGGTACCTGAATCTCTCATGAGATTTTATGAAGTGTTATGTCATGTGATCTTCTGGATCACTTGCCTCCTTATTATGATCACTTTGATCATTTGCTCATCTTCTTTATTAAGAAGTTCTTTTGAAACCGATTTGTCTATACGCTTCAAGCGTATCCAAGACTTTGTCCTTCTAGGACTTAATATGAGCATTTGCAGTGAGAATATAGTTACATTCTTTAGGTTAGCAAATGCGTGTAGCATGCTTTGCAATATGTTGCAATTGAATTATCCCTTTTATGAACTTCAGGTTCATATCATGATATTCGGGGATCTACATATACAAATGATAATTCATCCCATGTAACATTTTCTCAATTGTTTATCATGTCTCCCCCTCATGTTAGAAGAGCTAACTTGTTTCCTCAACTTTGAGAAATCATCTTTGTGCATTATCATGTCAATATACATAGCACATTAATAATAAGATGAAATTATTTGGTTCCTGACCCTGAACCACTTGTGAGGGGAGAATATACTCTCGTATACAATGTATATCAAACTGATATATATAACTTTGTTCTCATAAGAAACAATTTAGCTATTAAGTGGAGGCACTCAATAATTATCTTGCTAAACCAACTTTGATATAAACCAACTTATCAAGATGAACTATCTTGAGTAGAAAATCTGGAAATTATGCTCGAAGTTAGATTACTGAGCAATTTACCTCGCAAGCACCGGCCAGGCTGCGGGTTAATAACAATTGCGCATGCAACCATATCATAGATGCATCATATGTGGATACATGGCAGGTGAATGGGCCCATATTCACCTTTGATATTTCCAGAATTTATGGGCTTCAAGCCGAACTCTTTAGTTGGTCAATTCATTAATGAGAACAAGTGATACAAGAGAATTTGTAAAGAATTTTCTAGTTCTTTAATATTCACCCATGTGAATTCTCTATTATTGCACATCATACTTAAAATGAGATGGCTAACCCGAATGCCAACTGAATAAATTATAAATATTGGTAAACTTCAAATTTAGACCATGACATGTGCACTTATCAATAAACTTCAGGTTTATTATGACATGGGTTTTATACCAATAGATATCCACTTTATTGTGGCATTCTTTTGTTTGTATAGTACAAATTGGAGAATAAAGCGGGTAGCTTTTCATATACAAATTATCCCGCTACAAGTTGTAGTAATAGAAGATATCAAATCTTTCCTTTATTTATAGTCTCAATATAATCAGCGCTTTCGCGTGTACTTTGGAAACTGAATAAGTTTCTTTGAGACTTACTACAGCACAATACTCAATTGTGTTTCTCCAACATAGTAATAATTGGCTCTTCTAGAGCTCTCAATTAATTTTGTACTACCACAAATTCATCAACATCCATGTGGTGAATATCTTTCTTAAAGAGAAAGTTATACCATTATGGTCATGTCAAACTTATATGCAAGATATGTTTCTTGCATTATCGTTGTCCTTTAATAGTCATATTTCCAAAATACTTTGGCGTACAATAGGTACGTGACCAACGATCATTCGTGCCATATATCATCTCAAACCTCCTTCTAGGGGTGAGTGTGGTATCATCTCAAACCTCCTTCTAGGGGTGAGTGTGGTATATTCTATACCAATTTCATGTTCATATTCTTTCAATAATGAATATGTATTCGTGAATCAGATGTTGTCATATTCACTGCGGGGATATGTGATTTTGTTATCCTTTTCAAATCTGTAAATGCGTCTGGCATTTGATTTGTTATTCTTTGCAAATGGATAATCTTTTGCACCTCATTTTCACAAATGGAGGTATATGGATCAAGATGAGATAATGATGCATTTTTCCACAAAATTTCCCGTTTGGTTTCACCAACTTCTCCCCCTAATTTTGGGAAAAGTGTCTCATCAAATTGACAGTCTGCAAATCATGCAGTGTACAAATCCCCTGTCGATGTTTCGAGGTAGCGAATAATGGAGGACGATTCAAACTCAACATATATTCCAAACCTTCTTTGCGGACCCATTTTGGTGCGGTATGGTGGTGCTACAGGCACATATACTGTGCATCCAACAATTCTTAAATGGGATATATTAGGTTCATGACCCAAAACTAATTGCAACGGGGAATATTTGTGACAATTCGTCAGTTAGAGACGAACTAGCATTGCTGCATGCAAAATGGCGTGACCCCAAACCGAAGTGGGCAGCCTCTTTTTCATGAGTAAATGAGGTATTCAAGATTATACTCATGTATTGTCTCAATCTGATATCCATTTTGAATGATATCTCTAAAATTCAACAAGTTCTTTTTAGACTTGGAGGAGAACATTTTGACTGATATCATTAAAACTCAACAAGTTCCTCTTAGACTTGGAGGAGAACATTGCATTCTCTAAAATATTGTTCCTTTAGGCAGAGTTATAGTTTCTCTTTAGGAGCCTTCAATCAATTTAATTCCCATGGTTTGACATACAAAAGAAAATATATGAACATGAGAATATACAAATCTGTTTGCTTCATATTTAAACAATATTTTCAAAATCTGCTGAGGTTATTCGACTAACTAAATCAGATAGTCGACTATCATGCCTTGCGGAAAAGTCCAGTTTTAATGCGAAATATTAGATAGTCGACTAACTAAGTTGATAGTCGACTATCTTAGTAAACAGTCATCAGGATATTCGAATAACTAAATCAGGTTATTCGAATAACTAAATCAGGTTATGCGAATATCTAAATCAGATATTCGAATAACTTAGCTTGCGGAAATTCCAGTTTTAATACAAAATATTAGATAGTCGACTTTATTAGTTAATCGACTAACTTTGCTGGAAAATAAAAATTTCTTCGAAATGTAAGCATATTGAAACGTTCTAAAGAACTAATACTAACATTATATCATAAACTAACTAATACGAGCTGATACTAATGATTATTAGTTTATTCACTAACTAATACAAATAAATAACGTAAAATCAAACAACTCCATCTTCTTTCATCACAGATCCATCACCGATTAGGTGGTCTATTTTCCCCTCAGGGTGCTCAAAGGAGTCTGCCACATCCAAGTGGGTGATGTCAAAGTTGTCGTCAGAGACAAAATTTGTTTCAGGGCCTTTACTCTTTAGAGATGCTTGACAACCAATTGTCTTGGTACACGGCAAATTTTCGCCCAGTGCCCTTTTCCACCGCAACGATAATATATAGTTTATGAACTATTTGCTTTTGGATTCTCATCGCATCGTGCTTGTGGCAGAGTGACCAACTTCAGGTTGTCATATCTCTCCTTTAAGCCATTCCACAAGATAGGTGGATCTTTGACTGTGATATATTTAATTTTCAAACCTTCATCAAGGTAATGGCGCAAGAAAATCAAG
Source organism: Nicotiana benthamiana (assembly GCA_034376525.1). NCBI lineage: Eukaryota > Viridiplantae > Streptophyta > Magnoliopsida > Solanales > Solanaceae > Nicotiana > Nicotiana benthamiana. The sequence continues at coordinate 8,597,257 of CM067337.1, forward strand.
GCCTTAGCGCAGTTTCAAACCTTCATCAAGGTGATGGCGCAAGAAAATCAAGGCCTTAGCACAGTTTCAAACCTTCATCAAGGTGATGGCGCAAGAAAATCAAGGCCTTAGCATAGTCTTGGGTGGATGCATTATTTCTGTCTTTAATGGCGTCTCCAAGACCCATTGCATCCAAATGGATTTCATCATCCAACACCCATGTCATATAGTTCTTGCCCGAAATTTGAGGGCAACAAACTTTCTTTTCATATATATATATATAACCGTAACATGAACCCATGTACAACTATAGAAAAGATAGTATATAATGTTGTTTCTATTATCACACAACTATTTACCGATAATTATTATAACCACTCTCATGAATTTATTAACACAAATGTATTTTTACAATATAAATTTTACTAAATAATGTGTTAATCTGCAAGGTGCATGCGGTCATGTTTTTATACAAAGAGTTGAGAATAGTTAAAAACAAATTAATAACAAAAAAAAAAGTAATAGCTAACATTGTCAAGTTAACTAATCATAATATCTGGTCCTTCTGTTTTGACTAAACAAAATATATCATTTGTGCATACTGTATCATAATTGCGTTTTATCAAGATGCATGTGGATACTTATTTATACATTGATTTTATTATATAAATAATGTAATATGTAGACAAAAAAAAACGCAATATTGAACAATAATCATAATCTGTTAAAAGACTACTTAGACAATATTATGATATTATATTAAGTTATGCATCACAAGATGGCTACATAATCAGTGATTAAAACAGTACACGTAAAGTAAGTTTTCAATGTTAGAAATAAATCAATTAATAGACAAGGGGAGAGATAGAGGGCAAACTAAGTTTTATCCTCATAATCATAGAAAATTACCTGGATAGAAGACCTGCATTGTTAATGCCTCCACAAAATAAATTACCCGTATTATTGGTATATTTATCCTGATACCTCTTGGTATCACTGCATCTGTTTGTTAACGCCTCCACAAAATTTAGCAAAATAAATCACCCGTACTATGATATACTTATCCAGATTTTCCTTGGTATTACTTCTTAATTTTCTCAAAGAGATTCTTGAGATAGTAGAGCTTCGTGCTGATAACGTGTTATGAAATAATATAAGAACAAGAACAATAATACAAGAACAAGAACAATAGAGAGAGAAGTAGAGAGATGAATATTCTTATTGATAACTTGGGATGATTTACAATGGGTAAGACCCCTCTATTTATAGGCATAGAAAAGATTTAGTTTCAAAGTAAAACTCTTCTATAAATATTCACTCTAATTAGAGTTCTATTTATAACATTTCTAATAATATTCTTTTTACGTTCAAGTACATATTCAACTAAAATAGTATTATCAAATCCGAATTCGAATCTTAAAACTAGAGAACTCTTATATTAAAGAGACTTCCTTCAATATAAGATAAGACAAGACACAAGATGTAATCTGAATTAATCAAGTCAACATGTATTAAATTCTATATTGATCATGAAAAAGGTCATCTTATTAAGTGCCTACTGAAATTCTGTATAATAATAAATAAATAAACTCATTAGTATAATTACTTTCAATTACGTGGCTAAAGTCGGGCAACCCTAGTTCTAATTATGAGCTGCTTCTGGAACCTTCTACTGGTTTCTCGACTCGTCGGTTCTTGTAGCTCTTTTCCGGACTAGTTTCTTCTCTTTCCATTTCTCTTTCTAAAAATCTGCGAAATTCGCCACAATTTCTGTTTCTTCTACAAAAACTCAAGGAACCTCATTGAAAGATCTTATTTTGTTCAGAATTTATTGAAGGAAAACCAAATAGGTCAAAGTGAAGAAAAGAAAAGTAGAGGAGATGGGGGTGGATTATTACAAAGTATTGGGTGTAGATAAGAACGCTACGGATGATGATTTGAAGAAAGCTTATAGAAAACTTGCTATGAAATGGCATCCTGATAAGAACCCTAATAACAAGAAAGCTGCTGAAGCTAAGTTCAAACAGATCTCTGAAGCCTATGATGTATGTTAATGCTTTACCCTAAATCTTTGCGTTTGTGTTAAAAGTTTCAATCTCTGAAACAGATCTATTTGATTCGTTGTTGCTAGATTAAAGCTTCTAGTAGTCAAAAGTCTTGCTAAAAAGTTTAATTGTTCTAGAAAGGTACATAAAAGCACTGTAAATTAGAATCTTTTACAGGTGTTTGAGTTTCAACCTTCAACCTTTCTCCTTTATAGTTTAGTGGGTTCTTAATCTTTGATTTAAATTTGCTAAATTAAAGCTCCTAGAACTTTTACTATTCATAATCTAGCAAAAGTTGTAATTTTTTTAGGGAGGTAAACATAAGCTCGGCAAATTTGAATATTGTTTAGTTGAAAGGTGCTAGAAGAGAAGTTTGAAAAATCACTAGTGGAAGTAAACCGTTTTCCCCACATAGGAAGTAGCTCGAAACAAATTGTTAAACAGATATTAGTGCGCTTTTCGTTAGCTGAACCCCCTTTCCCACTACACTTGAAGTTTCTCCTATGTTACGGGATTCATCATTCTATAGATATTCAAAAAGGAAATTATTTTTACCCTGTTTACACAGTATAATTTTTCAACAAAGCAGATTCAATTGAATTCCTTTTCAATAGGTGCCTGTGTGCCTGCTTTTCTTTTGCAGTAAGTATCTAGGACAGTGAATTTGTTCTGAATAATTAACCATTAGAGATTCTCTTTGATTGGTGTTGTTAGATGTTATTCCGTTAAGTGTTTAATTGATGACTTATGTTCTTCTGCATTAATGTTACTAGGTGCTTAGCGACTCCCAGAAAAGAGCTGTGTATGACCAGTATGGTGAAGACGGGCTGAAGGGTGGGGCGCCAGGAGCAGGCGGCCCGGGTGGTGGCTCCCCCTTCTTCTCTACTGGGGAAGGCACCCAGTCATTCAGATTTAATACTAGAAGTGCTGATGACATATTTGCTGAATTTTTCGGCTTTTCGAGTCCATTTGTAGGTGCCGGAGGTAGGGGATCAAGGTTTGGTGGTATGTTTGGCGATGATATGTTTGCATCCTTTGGTGATGGAGGCGGCGGTGGTGGTGCTTCAATGTATCAATCAGCTCCAAGGAAAGAGGCTCCGATACAGCAGAACTTGCCTTGTAATCTTGAGGATCTTTACAAGGGTACCACCAAGAAGATGAAAATTTCTAGAGAAGTTGCTGATGCGAGTGGGTAAGTAATGGTTCCATACAATCTGTTTGACGGGTCAATGTTTATCCATCTTGCTTTTGAGGTTCAGCTTTCTACTTGTGATATTGGACGTGTAGGTAATAGTGGTGTTCATACTGTCTGATTATCGTTTTGCTATTTGTTTGCTCATCAACTTTTGAACTTATATTGTCTGCATGTTATGTACTATTGGTTTACGATCATCTCGCAAAACGGTATAACCTTATCCATTCTAGGGTTCAATGTCAATTACCTGGAATTTAGTGAAAACGTTAGTTATTACTTAATTAGCTGCAATACTAACATCTCAGAATAGCCTCCATCCCACTTAGTTCAGCTCACATAAAGAACTGCCCTGTTGTATAATGGAAAGACCTCTGCTAGGCAAGTAGTCTGAACGAGGATATCTGTCAAATGCCTGGATTTTATTCATGTAAATTTGGAATCTGGTTAATGATCATTGCTAGTAGTTCCATTTACATTAGGATACACCAACTTATGGTTGATGCGACCTGGTAAGTTTCTGGCTATCCATATTTGGAAACTTAATAATCCACATCGCATTGCAATGTGACCTTGTTATCTTTGAAAAGTTCTTGGTCTCATCATCCTAATAAGAGACCCTTCTTTCTTATATATTGATCTCCTCTCTTTGTAGTCATAGGAAGGTGATATGGAGGTAGCTCTTTTATTTCTTTCTGCCGAGAAGCACTTGCTATCCCTCGATCTTTTGAATCTGCTTTTCGATAATTCTAAACTTACAATGTAAAATGACGTGCCCTTTGCGTTTTTTCCTTCACAAGTACTTCATTGGCCTGAGGTAAAGATAGTTGTGTGATAGAAACTAGGGATAAGGCACTAGTGTATTCGACCTATCCATTTCTTCAACTTAAAGTTGTCTGAGAAATACCAAGGGTATTCGAACTGTGAAATGGTAAAAATTGTATGTCATTAGGCAACTTGTTAAAACAAGAGGCTGAAATTTCCTAAATCTCTAGTTCATAACATATTGTATCTATTATTTATTTATGATCAAGTTTATTAACTGTCTGTTATACCATCTTGTAACTATTTAGCTCGCTAAATCCTGCATAATTCACACAAAAAAAAAGTGAGGAGAAAATCTTAAATAATTTTATCAACTTCTCCTAAAAGTATTTGACCTATGATATAATGAAGCCTACCTGTTGCGAATTTGCATTATAGGTGTAGGGGGGCCTTCAAACCCATACCGTTGAAGCAGTAGTGCAGTATGTAGTCTTTGTACTTGTAAGTGAAGTCAAGCAACTCCAATTATTGAGATTTTTAATGCATCATCAAGTTGATGGATTTTCTTGAGTACATTAGCTATTTGTAGTATCAGGATCTAAGTTACTGAATTATCTTCCAATTTTGTCGGCCTTCTAAGATTCTTTTTTTGTCAGACGTGTTAGATTATTTATATTGTGTCTTGTTTAGTGGGTCTCCTTGCCTACTAATCTTATTCTGTGTACTTTTGTTGCGTGCAGCAAGAGAATGCTGGTGGAGGAGATTCTAACAATCAGTATTAAACCTGGCTGGAAAAAAGGTACAAAGATTACCTTCCAAGAGAAAGGGAACGAGCAGCCTGGTGTTATACCAGCTGATCTTGTCTTCATAATAGATGAGAAACCTCATAGAGTTTTCTCACGCGACGGAAACGACTTAGTTGTTACACAAAAGATATCTTTGGTTGAAGCATTGACTGGTACTACAGTCCAACTCAATACTCTAGATGGAAGGAATTTAACCATTCCCGTCAACAATGTTATTCAACCAAATTATGAGCATGTTGTCCCAGGCGAAGGTATGCCTCTTCCTAAAGATCCGACAAAGAAAGGAAATCTGAGAATCAAATTTGACATCAAGTTTCCTGTTCGTCTGACTGCGACCCAGAAAGCTGGGATCAAGGAGCTATTGGCTTCTTGAGCTTTATGCAAGCTTAATGCTGGTTTGTTGTGACGTGTACATATTTTCATAGAACAATTTTAAAGTGATGGAATGGGAGTTGGTTTTAGGCTTATAGGAAACATACCACCTTAGCGAAGTAGATTTTTGCGAAATATTTTGCTTTGTATCTTAAGGGTGTTGTTCAGTGGTGCCATTCAACAATAGCAATGCCATTTATGTTTGTCGAATAAGATTAAAAATTTACATGGTGGATTTACCAGTGTCGGCTTGCGTATTGTCTGTCATGAAAAATTAGCGGTAGAAAGAAATTGTGTTGGGGCAAAAAGAACCCTTGAGAAATTTACTCCTTACATGTAGTGAAGTGATTTTATAGAGCCCGGAGAGCAGTACAATTTCAACTAGAATACTCATGCATTTAGATGATGCTGTTGAGAAGCTGGTATTTGATGCCATTCTCGCAACAAGTAGTCTTTCTGATTAGCCTTATATTCTGGTTTCCATGTGTTTGTTTATGACAGCTAGCTATAAAGCTCAAATCCTGGTAATACTATTTTGAGAACTAATGCAACATAGTTTGTGAGGGATTTAATCACTTAAATATCAACCTTTTTTTTTTGGTAATTAAAAATTTTATTTACTAGTAATATTTACGTTGTTCTGCTCAAGCCTAATTTGGACATAAGCCCCAAATTTTGCTATTCAACTAGCATTCCTCATTACTAACTGCTATACTACTATTTAGCTATCTAACTGAATATTAGGATAGATCCATCAATCTTCTAGTAGTCTCAACTTAGAAGCCCCTTGACCATGCGCATCTTGTGTTATTACTCTACTAAAAGATTCTGCCATTCCTCTTTTGCCAGATGTAGTACAAGCAACTTGCAAGTGTTAATTTGTATATTTAAGCTGTTGTGCTCCTTCCCTTGTAGTGTCTCTTAGCCAATTCTATCTTATTTGTCCATAGCGTCACCTGTCAATCCCTCGTCACTGTTACATTGTTGTCCAAACTCGTGATGAATAAGAACAGTTGAAGAATAGATGATCAATGGATTCTTCTTCTGTATTGCAGAGTGAACAAGTTGTATCTTCCAGATAGCCCCATCCCCTCATTCTGTCTTTAGTTAATAGTCTTTTATGAGCAGTCAGATATAGTGTGAAAATTTACTCCAGTTTCCTCCATGACACTTTAGTAAAGTCACCTCTAAGTTGCACATACATGGCCTTGATGGAGAACTTTTCCATTCCCATTATGTCTTCTTCTGCATATCCAACTTCCTCAAAGTAATTCTTAGTTTACGGTATTTCTTGCACAATCCGGAAGGCTTGCTTTAGTTCAACATTCCCCAATGAGTTCTGCTTCTTGTAGTAAATATGAATCCATTGTACTCACATCTTATCCTTTTTCTTGCGTAGGTTCCATAGGAGTTTGCAAACAGTTGCCTTATTCCATGTTTCTATATCAAGTAAGTTTAAACCACCTGCTGCTTTGGGTTGGCATAGTTTGTCCCATGCCAGTAGTGCTTTCTTTGATACCTCACACCTTCAGTCCAAAGGAATCTTCGACACATACAATAAGATGGATCGGCTTCTTTGGCAGCAGAAAAACTTAGGACCAAAATACTTGAATAGAGAAGAGTACATTTTTTAGTTGTATTCTCCATGCATATGACAAAAACCTTGAAGTCCAAGACTGGATTCTCCCTAACATCTTTTCAATGAAAGGCTGGCATTGTACTAATGATAGTTGTTTGGTACTTAGTGGCACTCCCAAGTATCTAACTGGTAGTGTCCCTTTTGAAAAGCCTAGAAGTTATAGTATCTCATGTTGCTTGTCAGCATTTACTCCACCAAAGAAAATAGAGCTTTTATGAGTATTATAAACTAAGCCTGAACTTTTGAGAAATCCTGGAAGCGTTTATACAACAGCTGCACAGTTATGATATCTCCTCTACAGAGCAACAGTAAATCATCAGCAAAGTGTATTTGAATTATGTTTATTTTGGCACACTTTGCGTGATAATTGAAATTAGGATCCCTCTTGATTGTTTTCAGTAGCCTAGTCCGATATTCCATAGCTAATACAAATAGATAAGGAGACAGGGGATCTCCCTGCCTCAAGTCTTTCTTTGCTTGAAATGGTGTTGTATGTTGACATTAATGACGATAGAATATGAAACTGTTGTCACACACCTCATAATTCATTTTCACAAATTTCCCTGGGAGCTGCAGATTTGTCAACACCTGCTCCAAATAACCTCATTCAACAGAACCATAAGCTTTTTTCATGTCTACTTTATCATGCATCTAGGGGAAATACCTTTCATGTCATACCTTTTTACTAGTTCATGGCTAAGAATTATGTTATCATTTATCACTCTTCCAAGTACATAGGCTTACCGATTCCTATCCACCAAGTTATCCATCACTCCTTGTAGTTTATTTGTTAGCACTTTAGATATAATCTTGCATAGCAGTGTACAACATGATATTGGCCTATATTTAGTAATTTTGGAAGAATTTTTCACCTTCGGTACAAGTGTAACTGTTGTACAGTTTATAGGTTGGTACATATTTGAGCTTGAGAAGAACTCCATTACTGCCGTTGTAACTGTATCACCTATCACATCCAAGTTCTCTTAAAGAATAATGCATTGAAGCCATCACAACCAGGAGCTTTATTATCACTAATACTTGTCAGAACATGGTAAATTTCCTCCTTAGATATCTCTGCCACCAATTTCAATTGTTGCACTCTATTCACCAATGGGCCATCCCTCATTATTACTCGATTAATAGCATGCGGCTATGCATGTGAGGATCATGTCACTTCATCCTTAGTCACCTTCTTTGTTTGTACTATATCCGCATTTTCCTTTATTAATCTCATAATCTTGTTCTACGTGTATCTGCTCTTCATGTTTGTAAAAAAGTATGATATATTAGCATCTCCTAGTTTCACCCACTTTACTCTTGATTTCTGCTTCATAATACTTTCCTCCACCCCGAATCATTTCTCCAATAGTAATTTCGTGTCTTTCTCTATTGCTACCATAGCCTCTAATTGCCCAGGATCCTTCATTTATTCTTGCATATCACTTAGTTTTGTCTGCACTCCCAAGTATCTAACTGGTAATGTCCCTTTTGAAAAGCCTAGGAGTTGTAGTATCTCATGTTGCCTGTCAGCATTTACTCCACCAAAGAAAATATAGCTTTTATGAGTATTATAAACCAAGCCTGAAGCTTTTGAGAAATCCTGGAAGCGTTTATGCAACAGCTGCACAGTTATAATATCTCCTATACAGAACAGTAGTAAATCATCAGCAAAGTTTATCTGCATTATGTTTATTTTGGCACACTTCGGATGATAATTAAAATTAGGATCCCTCTTGATTGTTTTTTCAGTAGCCTAGTCCGATATTCCATAGCTAATACAAATAGATAAGGAGACAGGGGATCTCCCTGCCTCAAGCCTTTCTTTGCTTGAAATGGTGTTGTAGGTTGCACATTAATGATGATAGAATATGAAACTGTTGTCACACACCTCATAATTCATTTTCACAAATTTCTCTGGGAGCTGCAGATTTGTCAACACCTGCTCCAAATAACCTCATTCAACAGAATCATAAGCTTTTTTCATGTCTACTTTATCATGCATCTAGGGGAAATACCTTTCCTGTCATACCCTTTTACTAGTTCATGGCTAAGAATTATGTTATCATTCATCACTCTTCCAAGTACATAGGCTTACCGATTCCTATCCACCAAGTTATCCATCACTCCTTGTAGTTTATTTGTTAGAACTTTAGATATAATCTTGCAAAGCAATGTACAACATGATATTGGCCTATATTTAGTAATTTTGGAAGAATTTTTCACCTTCGGTACAAGTGTAACTGTTGTACAGTTTATAGGTTGGTACATATTTGAGCTTGAGAAGAACTCCATTACTGCAGTTGTAACTATATCACCTATCACAGGCCAAGTTCTCTTAAAGAATAATGCATTGAAGCCATAACAACCAGGAGCTTTATTATCACTAATACTTGTCAGAACATGGTAAATTTCCTCATTAGATATCTCTGCCACCAATTGCAATTGTTGCACTCTATTCACCAATGGGCCATCCCTCATTATTACTGGATTAATAGCAGGCCGTTATGCATGTGAGGATCATGTCACTTCATCCTTAGTCATCTTCTTTGTTTGTACTACATCCGCATTTTCCTTTATTAATCTCCTAATCTTGTTCTGCGTGTATCTGCTCTTCATGTTTGTAAAAAAGTATGTTATATTAGCATCTCCTAGTTTCACCCACTTTACTCTTGATTTCTGCTTCATAATACTTTCCTCCACCCCGAATCATTTCTCTAATAGTAATTTCGTGTCTTTCTCTACTGCTACCATAGCCTCTAATTGCCCAGGATCCTTCATTTGTTCTTGCATATCACTTAGTTTTTGTCTGCACAATTTGATACGATTGCCAACTACATTATACCCAGTATTATTTAAAGTCTTCATAACCTACTTCACTCTTTTCAATTTCTGCCATGTATCCTTCATAGTGTTCTGCTCATTTGGCCTCTCACATGCTTCACTTACTAGAGTTCTTTATACTTTGCTAAGTGATTTAGAAATTTGGAAGCCTAAGGAGTGTGATCTTCATCCTCTTCCAATGTTATGCTCAGTGGGGAGTGATCTAACGGTGTCTAACATGCTGGGTCTAATCGTAACCGGACCGGCGCTGACCGGTTAAAATCAAAATCGGCCCGGACCGGTACTAGTAGGCTGGGTTAATGGGGTAAGGGGGTTAATCCGTTTACGTTGAGGCTACCGGTTAACCGGAACAGTCATACCTGTCAACGATTTTTACTATAGAACCGGTTAACCAGCCCAGATCGATATAACAGCTACTTATTTTTTTTTATTTTTTAGTGGGGCCTTTTTCTAACGGTTGGCAATAGTCTTCTGGCCTTGGAGTCGTTGCCCAACGACAGATTTGCACAAAAAGCTCATTTTTGGATTTTTTTTTTTTAAATAAATGCTTTTTATTATTACCTAATTAGCCCTTTGAAAAATTATAAATACACCCCCCCCCCCCCCCCATCTTCTTCATGTCTTCATTCATCCTCATTTCTCAAACTCATATTCTCAATTATCAGTCTCTCATTCTTCACCTAAAGTGCAATTAAGTATTTGGATCTCATTTTTTGGAATTTTATTTATCGTATTATTTAATATTTGATGTTTGAAGTTTGAATAATTGACGTTTCTTCGTGGTAATATTGAAGTTGCAAAATCATCAAGTGTTCAATTTATTTCCGAATTCGGTGCATTCCCTCCAATTCTTTCTCTTATTTACTATTTTATTTGCATATTTAATATTAGCTAGTAGTTAAATTTTCACAATATGATTAATACTGCAAAAAGAGTTTGTAATAAGGTTACTAATCGGGAAAAAAAAAGAGGTAGTACTTCTTTTTCAGCATCTAGTAGTAATTTAAATGACTCTACATATACATATTCCTGAAACATTACCTCATAATAATATAGATTATGAACAATTATAGAAAAATTTTGGTATAGAAGATAATGAATTAGAAATGAAAGATGAGATACCACTTACACCTAGTAATATTAGAGCTGGTAGCAGGGTTGGTGGTCGTGGTGCTAGTAGTATACAACCTGTGGCCCAGATTACTAATCGGAAAAAAAAGAAGTAAGGATTGAAAATTTTTTGACGAAATAGAAGGTACTGATAGAGTTAAACGTAAACTTTGTAATGATACTTTTAAACATAAGACTGGAGGACAATTAGGGGGAACTGGGACACTTGGTAGACATATGAGAATTGGGCATCCTATAGAATTGGGGCTCTGATGGAGATGAAAATCAAGCAACTCTAAACCCTACTACTGGAGGACTTATACAATATGATAAAATAAAGGATCATGAGGAGTTAGAAAAAATGATTGCTTTAGGTTATCTACCTTTTTCTTTTGCTTCTTCATTATATCTTATTATGTATATTCAAAGAATTTACAATCATTTATTTAAAGGTATCCCTAGAAGTACTTGTAGATCTGATATCTTTAGACTTCATGGATAATATTAAATATACATACGTTATTTGTTTAGCCACATTTTTTGTAGAGTTTCTCTAACTTATGATAACTGCCATGTTGTTAATGCAAATGATTATTTGATAATTATATATCATTGGATAGATGATAATTATTGTATGCAAAAACGTATTATCGCTTTTAAATATGATGAAGATTAGAGTCATACTGTTGCGTTTATAAGTACTACTATTTGCGAAGTTTTTGAATTTTATAATCTTAAGAAAAAAGTATTGTGCATGTATTTTGTAATGCTTCTAATAAAAATGCCACAATTTCAATATTAAAACTGCATTTGCAATCCCACCTTGACGAAATTTTTCATGTTACGTGTACATGTCATGTTTATAATTTAATTATTAAAAGTTGCTTTGAATTATTTTCAACTGAGATTACTCATGTTAGAAGAGCAGTTGGTGTTATTTAAAGAATAAACAATCTAGAATTAGGGAACTTGAGAATAAGCGTACTGAGCATAACCTTAAATCGAGATTCATGCCAGACAAAATTATTGCTAGATGAAATTATACATATATATATTTTTAAAATATTGCTACAGATATGGATTCCTAATAACTGAAGTTGCTAATGCGCGTTGTACTAATCCAAACTGTATGTTAACAACATAGTATTTGGGAGGTTATTAATGATTTTATTAAATTTTTACATAAATTTTATACAGTTACTGTTGAATTTTATGGAGCATATTTTCCTACTGTTACTACGGTTTTAGTACATATAATTTAAATTTCTTTTCTACTCTTTGAATTAAGAAAAAAGAAAAATATAGGAGTGTTGTTGAACAAATACAAGTAAAATTCAAAAAATATTTCTTTCCGATTCCTCCAATTTACTTAATTGGTGTTGTTTTAAATCCTTCTATTAAGATGTCTTATGGTCACCAATTAATGGATATTTTATATACTTATATAGAGATTGGACCAACTGAAACCCCAGATATATATGTTTGTATGAACAAGCTAAATGATTCTTTAAACAATTATATAATTATTATGCAAATATAATTGATGATGCTGCTCTTAATGTAGGCAAGGTTAATCCCACTATGCACTGTACCACTTTTACTACTATGGATGATGATGAAGGCTTTGATAGTTTTAATATTTTTTTATATTTTATAACAGTCAAACCAGTAGCAGGAACATTGATGAACTTCAATTTTACTTGTAGAAGAAAAAGGAGCCTTGCACAAAGGAATTTTCACCGTTAGGATGGTAGCATGAGAATGGAAAGCAATTTTCTATTCTTTCCACTATAGCTCAGGACGTGCTGAATGTACCAATTTCAATTGTTGCATCAGAGAGTGCATTTAGTCAAGCAAGACAACAACTTGGAGACACCCGTCACTCATTGAGAAGTAGTGCGTTGGAAGTTTTAGTATGTTTCAAATATTAGACTAGATCGGAACGAAGAAATCAAGGACGTGAAGATGTTGATAGCCCAGAAAACAAGAAATTTGGAGATATATTAATACATGGTAACCCGTCTGAATTTAACACTCCAGAAGAAGGTCAATCAGTTCATATTGATTATGAAGAACTTACTAAGGTAGTGCAAAACCTTTGAATTTACTCTTTTTCGTTAATATACTTGCTATTAAATGTAAACCTTTCAATTTGTAAGTTTGAATTTTGAAATAAATGTAGCACTTGCAACTTATAAGTGCATATTTTTCTCATCTTCATTGTATTCTTTATATTTTTACTTTGTATTAATATAGCTTACAATAGTTATATTAACACATGTTAACCCGTCTGAATTTAATACCCCGAAAGAAGGCCAATCAGTTCATATTGATTATGAAGAACTTACTAAGGCAATGCAAAACCTTTGAATCTACTCTTCTTCGTTAATATACTTGCTGTTAAATGTAAACCTTTCAATTTTTAAGTTTGAATTTTGAAATAAATGTAGCACTTGCAATTTATAAGGGCAATTTTTCCCCATCTTCATTGTATTCTTTATATTTTCACTTTATATTAATATAACTTACAGTAGTTATATAAAATACAAAAAAAATTAAAAATTACACTAACCTAGCCCCTTGTACCTGTAACCCGTACGGTTCATTTTTTACTCGGATGAATCTGAACCTATTAAAGCCGGTAAGCCCTAACCTGTAACCGGCCTGGTTCCCAAATCGTCCGGTTCTAAATTTTTCCTACCTAGCCTGGCCCACCCGCTAGACACCCTTAGAGTGATTAGAGCAATATGTATCCATAACCCATACTTCTAGGTGTGGGATGGATAGCATCCACTCAGCATTAATCAAAGCTCTATCAATTGTGCTATAGATGTGCTCATTAGCCCATGTAAAGCTTCTTTCACTAGCTTTTATTTTTGTCAAGTCACTGTCTTCAATGAACTCATTAAAGTCTCTAGTCTCCATTTCTTCTACTGGGTTACCAATTGGTCTGTCTTCTCCTGATCTGATGGCATTAAGGCAACCCATTATCAATCGTGGACCTTGTTGCATGGACTGTAGGTTTGTTAGATCACTCCATAGACTTCTCCTGTCCTCCAAGCTATGTAGCCCATAAACAGCTGTAAATGTAAATCCCATATTCAACCTCTTAATGTGTACTGGAGCATGTATGAATTGAGACGATCTTCCCAACTCTATACAGTCTACTTCATTTGTATCCCACAACATCCATATTCTACCCCACTACTATATTCATAGTTATTTAGCCATGCCCATTCAGGAGTGATTTTCCTTATTATTTGCATGGACTTCTGCTCTTTTATTTTGTGCTCTAATAATGCAATCATATGAATTTTATTACTTCGTATGAACCACTTTACCTCTTTTTGTCTAGGGGTTTTGTTCAGTCCCCTGATATTCCAAGTTACCAGCTTCATACAGGTATAAAGAGAGATTGTGCAGGCCCATACTACCCAGTATTATCTCTATGCCTGCTTGTTTCTTCCTCCATTTACCTTGGCATTGTTAACTGCAGTTCGGACTCTGTGAGGAGGTTAAACCCATTGATCACATTAACTGTATCAACTGTTTGTCTCTCTCTGCTTCTAGCTGCTGATTTTCCTATAACTTTTTTCCATGCTTGTTCTTCATGTCCTTTAGCCGCTCTTACGCTAGTACTAGCATTTTCTTCAACTCTAGGAGGTGCCATCTTTTGTTGCCCTTTATCAGCTATTGGTGTTTCCTGTACTTTAGGTATAGGTTTAGGTTTCCATTCCTACTTCTGCTTCTGAAGGGTTACGTTTTGGTCCTGGCTGATCTTCCGCTCTGCATTTGTGGCCTACTTGCATACATTTGTGGCAGAATTTAGGGATCCAATCATATGTATGAACTCCCTCCCATTTGAATCAGTCACCTTAATGGATCCAGGCGGTTCTTTAGTAACATCCATCTCAACCAATGCTCTAAAATAGGAAATCCAATCTATTTGGGTAGTGTAAGCATCGACATATAGGGGAATTTCCAAGCCACTACTGATCATGCTTAATGATTTATTTTCCTAACAATTCAGAGGCAGATTATGCTACTTGACCCATACTGGAATGGTCTGTAAAACTCCTATATTGAAATCAAAGTCAGCACACCACACTTTCACAATAATAGGTTTATTATTCAACATGTGAGGCCCTGAGTAAATCACTTCATTCCTATCTTCATTGGAGTTAAATCTTACCACAAAGTATCCATCATTGTGAAAGTATACTTTAGGCTTTGCTGTGAAGTTCCAAGATGACACAATATATCTTTCCATGGCTCCTATAGTTGGAACTCCTCCAACAACATATAAAATTAATGCTTGTTCTGAGTTTCCTCCTCGACTTCTTCCTTGTAGAGTTCCACAATTACCTCACCATTTTTTAGGGTTGGAGCAATAAAGCTTAGATCCATTCCCTTTGCTGCAAGCTTAGATCCCTTGAATAAATTTGCCCACTGTTTTTGACCTGTCTCGGCATTAACAGTTGGCAAATTCACTTGAGGTTTAATCGCCGCCCATGTATCCTCAATCACCCCCAATTCTCCAGTGGTTGTTATAGAATTCGTTCCAATTGTCTCAATTTTACTGGCACTAGGGTTCGCATGTTTCATCATACCTCCGGAATCTACTTTATCACACCTTATCAGGTGGAATTTTCATACCTTCCTTTGTGGTTGACAATGGCACCCACTGTTTCGCTGCTTCTCGACTGTACTGCTCTCTATTCTCGGACTTGAGTGTTGATGCCCGTTCCTGTGTATTCAACCAGTTGGATCGTGGTTGTATTTCTCTTCGGCCTTCCCCTCCCCATTGCTGGCCAGCATACATTAGCACATGCACTCTATCGTGCGCTGAGAGAGAGAGAGAGAGAGAGAGAGAGAGAGATGGATAGAGAGAGAGAGGTGTTTATATATCAACTTATAGTAGCATTATAGAATGACTGGCATCCTTACCTTTCTTAACCCATGTTACTTTGCTAGTAGTGACCTTGTAATCAGTCCCATTATGCACTTCATATGCTCTTTTACTTCGTCGTTTTGTTTACACTTGAGTCCCAGTTTTGTGTGTATCCACATCAAAGAGGGCATTCAGAATATCAAGGGATGTTAAGGTGGCGGGCGATGAGGAGAGAATGAGCATAATTTCCTCTCATAGTTGAAAAATTAGCAGATCTCTTTCCAAATTCTCTGACTGAAAAATGAAAATTTAGATCAATATTATGGTATACTTAATTTGCTGGTGATCCTCTTCAATTGAGGTGTCAAATTCAGCTCTTTTAGGTCAGTGTTTGCATTAATTAACCAATGTTGGTTTGCTATTCGATTCCAAATAATTGATTTAAGCACTTTTTAATGTGTCAATGAACACATGAGCATGAGTTCTCAGAGATTGAAGAGCTAGTGATGTAGCTGTTCACCAAACTAGGAAACGACTTGATTGTCAGACAAGATATCTTTGGTTGAAGCCAGGCCACACTTGGAACGTGCTAATTCAACAGATAGATCCCCTAGTTTTCCTTCCCAGGGACACATATTATTTGGTCACATCAGTAGCTTCAAGGAAAATGAACTGGAAATGAGACAACATATGCACGGCATTGCCACATTAGATTACACACGACGTGATACATATAGTGTAAGAGGAACTACTGTACTATTTTTAAGTTACATGCTGACTATTAACAGTTAGAATAGAACTAATGATGCTTTCACAACAACATTGTGGATTCTTGACGAGAAATGAAACCATAATGCCCTGTGGGTTTAACTTAGCTAGTGACTACTGCAGTGTTCATGAACTATTCTCAATCATTATACTCGGATGATGATTCTGAATCTTTATTTAGGTTTTCAACAAGTTCTCCATCCATAAATCTATTCTCTTCTTCCTCAGACTCGGCATCAAAGTATCTTTGGACATTTTCATCGGCCAATCCATCTTCTTCCTCATCCTCTTCATAACGGTCATCCTCATAATCATCAACATCATCTCCATCGACAGGTTCAATATAATGTTCACCAACGCTGTAATTAACACTGTTCGATACATGACCAGTTTTATCCCTTAAAACACCATAGTCATCAGCCATTAAATCTTCATAATCATTAGCAGTTGCTTGACCATTATCATCTTCAGATCCTGATGTTCCAGGATCGCTGTCATTATCAGGTGCCTCAAATTGAGCTGCTGCTGTTTCTTCATCTTCTTTCCATTTTTGCTGACTGGGGATAGGCACTTTTTCTATAGCAACATTTTTAACATTCTTGACTGGCTTTTGCCCATTACCAACAGAGCGGCGACCTCTTTTACGTCGTCCTTTGCCACGGTCTCGACTTTTCCAGGGTGAGAGGTGGTCAAATCTTTCATTGTTCTTTGTTGGTGTTCTCTGAGCAGATTCAGATTTGGACGCACTGAGTTTCCTCTGAGATCTGCCTCCATGGACACGACTATGAGCTCCTCCTCTTACATGATTACGACCCTGTCCTGAATTAGAATGTCTGCCTCCCTTAACTGAGAAATCTGGTTCTAGATTTTCATAGTCAAGAGGAGCTTCAGCAGATATAATCCCCGCAACTCTCTTCATATCAGCATAATTTGTTTTAAGCGTCTGAGGCATATAGGAAAGATTCAACGTGTAAATGAAGTCAACCAGCAGAAGCTTGAAAAACTTAGAGATGCAATGCTCTAAAGCAGAAAAGGAAGTATGAGCTCATTGATTTGAAGCATGCAAGCTAAGAGTCCAAAATTATTATTTAGTGCCAAAAACAGAGTGGGTCCTTTAAAAAGAGGAATCAGATGCTAAAGTCCTCGACATAGCTAACAATTTTAAAAGAATTTGGAAGCCAAAACCAGCAACGCATCGACTGTAATTAGGATACATTTGGTGTAAGATAAAACATTATCATGTAATTCAATAAGGGGAATGTTTCATCAATTGTATTCTGGAGTTAGGTTGAAATTTAAGTGTGAGAAATGATGGAGGCATGCAAGAGAAATGAAATCCTTATAAGAAAATTACACATGCATTAAGTGCAAACATCCCTGAAATCTGATAAGCAGCTATCTTTTACGTCAGAACATCAGAAAGATCTGCTTACAGTGAAATTTGCAGATTCTTTATCTTTTAGAGAATCAGCTTTCTGTTGCTGTGTATAACAGAGGGAGGAATCAAGTTCCATAAGCCTTAGTGCAACAGCAGGTGTCGTGTGAGGAATCCAAGGTAACACCGCCATCCTGTCCAGATTGGAGTTGCTAGCAGCCCCCAACAACTCAGTTGTAGTTTCATAATCTGACATTAAATACTCCCTTTTGATAGCACCTTCCAACAACGTCAAAATCTAAGAGATACAAACAGGAAAAGGTGGTTAGCAATATTACATTCAGATTTACAGAACTTCTACGGTAAATGTGCTAGAAGAACCCAATGATAGAAAGGAAAAGAAAACAATAAGGGGACAGAGGTGTGCTTTTCATTGTTGATGCTTAAGCAGTGAGTCTCAGAAATTATTATGTCTGTAAATATTCTCTCTTTCTTTTATGAAGAGATCTCTGTAAATTTTGGTAAGTTACAATTCAAGTTGATAAGAATGATCAGCAAGCAGGTAGTCCTATGTGTCATAAACAGAAATTATCGACAGAGGACCTGAAGTAGGTCACCAGCTGCTGAAGCAATATGCAACTTTAAACCCCAGGATCTTCGATATACCTCTGACCAAACAGGCTCAAGAGCTTCAGGAGGAATGCAGGCCTATAAAGCAAATATCACCTTCCATTAAATCAAAAGCGCATACAGATGAAGCCACAAGTAATATGCACGTTCAGAACTCAATATGGGAGAGCAAGACCAGACATGATAGTAGAAAAGAGTTTGTTACCTCCATTGAAGCTAACTGCGCTCTTAGCAATCTAATTTGAAGAGGAGGTGCTGCGTCCGAGATAAGAGGGCGAAATAGGTCCTCCAATTTGTCTTTGCATTGAGCTACATGCTCCATAAAACATGAACTCTTTGTTGGACTGAATGTCGTATGACAACGACGACAATGGTTATCTTCCAAGAAGTACGTGTCATGGCAATTATTACAAATACTGATCAACTTTTCACATCTCATCTTTCCATACTTCCTTGCACATAAGAACTGGTTATTAATACATTCTTCCCACATCCACTTCCCTAGATCTGCATATCTGCTCAAGGCATCAGAGTTCTCCATTTTGTTCCTCCCAATCCCAATACGAAAGGAAGTTGAAGGTTCTGGTGTTTCGCAGTTTGAGATACAGATTGTGCTTTTAGAGCTACCAGTTTTTGAACAACAATCATTGCTAGGTACTGTTTCAGAAGTATTCGCTTTAATGGGATTTCCAACAATAGCTTCAGTGTACATACACCTCCTAGAAGTTTCCTTGAAAGTTGCTTCAATATTTTGAAGCATTGAATGCAAATGAGATTCTCTAATCCCACGTACATCCAAAGAAGCCATTAAAGCATTGAAGTCCTACACATCGAAGAAATAGATTTTCACAAATTATATTTAGGAGCCTTGATCATGAGCCTATAGTATTTTGGGAGCACAAACAAATGAATGTGGAGACCAATATGTTACTTCACTTAAGAAATATAACGTCTAACAAATTTAGAAATGGGAAACATAATCCAAAAAATCCAACTGTGAAAGACAAGGAAGAAATGGCATAGTGGTAAGGACCCTCCACCAAAACATAAGGACGGTGGTCCAAACCATCAGGAGAGCGATGTGTGAAAAGGCCACTGTTGGCTCCTGGACAGAGGCTTTTGGGATTTTTATTTTACCATATAAAAGGGGAAAAAACAGTATGTCTAATGATAATCAACAAATCCAATTTCCACATAAACCTAGATGAGGTATTGAGATAAAATTAGCCCCCCAAAATAAATAACGGTAACCAGCCCACAAAAGGTGCTGATACAGAAGGTTGAAATGAAGAATATTTTACTACCTTTTCAGAATCAATTAGTCTCCATCTACCATCACGTAGCTCAACAAAAATCCTCCCAGAGCCTGGATCATTTCGAGAGGGCGACGTGATAAACTGCCAGTACCGGTTACGTCTGCGATCTTGACCAAGGGGCAGAGAGCGATAAACAAATGTCTCTTCCGCCCTATGGCCGATATAAGCTTTCAGCTGGGAACGCGACTTTTCAGCAACATTTGCAAAATGCTGGAACTGCAAATTATCCTGGCCTCCATAAATCTCTTGCATTGGGCAAGCCTTTTCTACAGCAACATTACTAGAATTATTGGATTCATCTGGCAATTTATGCATGGCTTCCTGCTGAACTGAAAGTATGGCTGCTGCATCATTGTGGCCATCAACAGCAAGAAGAGGACTTTGCCTGGCCTCCCTGGAAGTAATCGAGCAGAACTGTTCAGCGTTGTTGCTAACAGATGGATATTGAGCCTTCAGTAAAAACTCCTCTTTGAAACGACGTTTATCGAGCTGCGCCTCAGCCCAAATCTGCTTCTTCAATGCAGATGCAGCTTCTAGTCGCTCCTGAAAAGATTTCACACTATGTTCACTGATAGGAAAATTGATAAGGAAAACATCCAACACACCATTATCAACAAACCTCTAATACAAGGCGAATAGAATTCCCCTCATTTGCAACACCAATCAAAGCGACAAGGGCATCTAGGCGCTCTTCAACGGTTAAATCAGAATACTCCCCTTCTGTAAGCCCTTGAACCCATTTCTGACCAGCGTTGCTTTCATCAATCAATGCATCTTCTTGATTGAGACTACTTGAAACAGCACCAATTGCGGTTGATTGACTACCAGAAGTTCCTATGGGTTTTAACTCTCCGAAACTTTCTGAATGCATTATTCCGGTGGAATTCTGCAGACTAACATCTCCTGGTGTTTGTGTCAAGTCAAAACGTAAAATTTCTGATACATCTTCAGTAGAATTCATTCCGTCGGTTCTGTCGGTTTTATGGGATTGAGGAGTCTCCGTGAATTTTAACTCAGAAACTAAATCATCAACCTCAGGATCATCAGCAGCATCACTTTCAGATTCATCATCCCTTTCAACCTCTTTCTCAACATCCTCTGCTTCTTCTCCATTCACACACTCATTTTTGAACACTCGAATTTTTTCCCTAGCAGCAGAAAGAATGGCATCAGCATCAGCAGGATTTTTCCTGTAAGGATCACGTAAACAATATGTTGAAGGAGCTGTTCTCTCGAAAAGCTTTGTATCTCTCGATAATGCAGCAGATATAGATGCTTCAGGTGTCTTGCTGGTTGTCAGATCCCGAAGACCAGATTTCTTCAACCAAAAAAAAAGAAAAATATTGTCAGCTAAAAGAGCAGCAGGAAACAGCATCACATGATTAACAAATTATCTAAATCTTCCAACAGCTTCCAGATAATAAGGATCACCAAAAATACCTGAATCTTTTCAGCAACGTCAAGGATATTAAGGCCCTTGCTTCCCTCCAGGGAAAGAATATGAAATGCTGCAAATTTGACTGTTCCAGGTGTCAATAGATGCCTAGATCTCCTCGGATTAGAAAAACCCCTCTCTTGCAATTTGGCAACTGCTTTCTCAGCTGCCACTCCACTCCGTAAATTGGAAATGATATCTGCTCCATCATTACCCTGTAGTTGCAACCAAATTGGAGGTGACATGATAAAAGAACCCACATTGATTGAAAAAGGAAGTGTACCACATTACATATGAGCTAATAAGTTAGATTCAATCTAGTCTTAATCTTTAGAGACAACAAACTGGGCATCTGAAGTACCTAATATAATCCCAGCTGCCTAAGCCTTGATAGGCATAGTTACCCCGTATCTGTATTGGCGGGAGGTGGCAGGTACCTGGTGGAATAGTCGAGGTGCGCACAAGCTGGTCCAAACACCACCGTTCTTAAAGAGAAAAAGAGTACCTAGTGTACTAGAGTAAACAACAACCCAGTATAATCCCACTTAGTGGGGTCTGGGGAGGGTAGTATGTACGCAGACCTTACCCCTACCCTGGGGTAGAGAGGCTGTTTCCAAATAGACCCCCGGCATCCTTCCCTCCAAGAACTTCCCACCTTGCTCTTGGGGAGACTCGAATGCACAACCTCCCAGTTGGAAGTGGGGGTTGCTTACCATCAGAGTATACTAGGTATACTCTAGTATACCTAGTATACTAGAGTATTAAAAGCTTTTCTTCCATGATCAATACTAGAAGATAGATAGGAAAAATATATTGCAAAACACTAAATTAACCCAAAACATATATATATATATATATATATATATATATATATATATATATATATATATATATATTCTTTTATTTTATTTTTTTTGGGGGAGCCTTGGCGTAGTGGGTAAAAGATGATGTGTGAACAGGAGGTTACGGGTTCAAGCCGTGAAAACAGGCTCTCGCAGAAATGCAAAGTAAGGCTGCATGCATAAGACCCAATGTTGTCCACTCTTCTATGGACAGCCACAAATAGCACGAGCTTAGTGCACTTAGTTGCCTTTTTATTTTTATTTTTATTTTTTTGGGGACAAGAAACCCCAAAAGATACATTCAAAATCAACACATCAGTTTGCTAGATTGCTTAAAGGGAATAACATTACAAATTTAATTTTCAAGGAATTGCATGAACAAAAGCAAGCTGTTAAACGGGAAAATGCTCAAGGTCGTCTTCCCCCCCCCCCCCCCCCCCCCTTAAGACCAAGCAAACATGCTCAAACAGGTTTAATCAAATACGTGTCCTTCCACATTGAATAAGCAAAAAGTTTCCTGAAACAAGCCCATCAACAACCTTTTAACCTAGCTACCAGTGCAAGCTTTTTGCAAGCCAGTATTGCAATGGACTGGCATTTAATTAAGCTTAACTTGACAAGCCAATTTCTTATGGAGGAGAACAAAAGGAAAAGGAAAGGAAGTTCATACCTCATTTTCATCACGTGGATATGCTGGTTCAACACTATGTTTTTTTAGCTTCGGCCCAAAACCAGCAGACAGTGCAAATTGCCGCAGTATTTCAGGCCACGTCAGGGCATTCAAGTGGCTCTGCCAACTTCTTATGTCCAAACCCCATGCATATGCCTGTTATAGAGTACATCACTAGAACATTTCACAATGAGTGGGAAAAAAACCACATCACATTGCTAACCAGATTAGCAGCAAAGACCAATAACATGTAAAAATCTACCCCTTCAACAATCTCAGGATGCCCGCCTCCAGGATTCGCTCCACTGTTTGGGTTTGCTCCTACTGCAGTGGCAGGTGTTCTAGCAACATCTTCAATATCTTTTATTATCAATTTGAGAAGAGCAATATGTACCTCTGCGAGCAGCCTTGGATCCTGAAAGTAGCGTGTCCTAATGTTTTATATATGCAATTACCCTGGAAAAATTCAAAATTGTAAATCCAAATAAAGAAATGAGGAACTTACAAAATCGTGAAATGCTTGTACAAACTCATCCAGAGTGAATGGCCATAGGCGAAGAACATCAGAAAAAGTAATTAAGAATCTCCAAACCTGGTGAGGAAGGGCAAAAGAAATCCTTAAAAAATAATTTTAAAAAAAAATCTTAGAAAGTGTCCCCTTTCGTAACTCCAAGCAACCCAGATGCTTACAGGGCTCAGTTCATCATGAAATCTGGTTAAGAAATAACCCTGTAGGAGTTACATGGTTTTCCTTCACTCCAGTCCAAATACAAAGATTTTACTGTTGATAGGCAGGATGCAATGCGTAGCAACAGTGATCGCCATGAAACACAAGGGTTACCTATGGGAGCCAATGCATCCATAGTAAGCTATGCTAGTGCCAGCCTTTACAATTCTGACATTTGAGGACGGACTTACTTTTGAATTAGTTGGATATCTTCGTAAAATTACAATTGAAAAGCTTGAACCAAAATCAGAAGAAACCATAGTACACGACCTTTTAGACAAGGGGGTTGCTCTGATGGTAAGCAACCCTCACTTCCAACCGAGAGGTTGTGAGTTCGAGTCTCCCCAAGAGAGAGGTGGGAAGTTCTTGGAGGGAAGGATGCCGGGGGTCTATTTGGAAACAGCCTCTCTACCCAAGGGTAGGGGTAAGGTCTGCGTACACACTACCCTCCCCAGACCCCACTAAGTGGGATTATACTGGGTTGTTGTTGTTGTAAAAGTGGTGTTGCAGCCAACTTTCACATCGACAATTCACTAGGTACCAACTACTTCCATCGACACACATACCAGATAACTCCGCCAATGATGGTATAGATAAATGGGAAAATTTCACCAGGTCAACACTGCTGGTATCCAACCTTGATTCTCAATATTATTACTCCGTCTCTTTGACCACTGTGCCACCCCCTTTGGGGCTATTGATGTATTCTATCATCGACATTTAATCCAAAACCAATGGTTGTTTCTTATTCTCCTGAATGGTTTTGAGTCGACTGAGATTTCTGAGTTTGCCACTACCAGAGAGGTGTATCATTTTGGGAAAACCCCTACCTCAAAAATCTAGTAAATTAAAATAAGGCAAGGACCATCCGTGCTCGTGGAAAGTAAACCTGTTGAAGGAGGATCTTACAAAATGTTTAAATAAAAGTTGAATCATAGACTATCATGTCTTTTATAAAAATAGACAACACCAGAGCTGACCAAACAAGAGCTCCACCTCCTCAAAATTAAATACATAAAATGAACTGTGTTTTAAACAAGAAGGTAGCAAATGGTCTCACCATTAAAAGATTACCCACGTCCTCCTTAGAGCATATCCATGGCTCAACTGCAAATGGCTTTCTCAAGCTGACACTCTTTGGTGGAAATTCAATGAGCATATCTGAAGCATAAAATAATTTTGGATCAAAAGTTCGGAGTAACATATTGGTCATTTCTACTTCTCAAATATTCCTTCAAAACATGAAATAATGGAAAAAGAAAAAGGAACTGTGTTGTTCCCTTGGCTCATAAGTTTCGACTAAAGAGTGCTCATTTGAATGCAAACAGGCCATTCAGTACATAATATGTCATTGAGCAATTCAATCAACTGTATCTGATAAGAGCATGATACTACTCATGCTCAAAGATCATCCACTCCCGCTAACCATACAATAAATAAGAAATACAGAATTAAAGAAGAGAGAGAGAGAGATCTGTTTCTATTTGTGAGAAAGCACGGGAGAAAAATATAACTGATATTAAACATGATACAATGAGCCCTATAACACACATAACCTATCTTACTCCTAATAAACATTGGATTAGGCTACTCCTAATACACATTGGATTAGGGTTCTACTATTATATATTCTAACACTCCCCCTCAAGCTGGTGCATATAAATCATATGTACCGAGCTTGTTACATATATAGTTAACATCGAACCGGGTTTCTAGACCCGAAAGCATCGAGTCCCAAAGACATCGTTGAAAACTTGCTGAAACAGATGAAGGAAATACTGTTTTTGCCAGAAAATTACTATAGATGCCGGAAAAAATCATTGTAGATGCCGGAAAAACTTTAAAGTGGTCGGAATTGAAAAGTAAAAATATGGGTAGGCTCGGAAGTTGAGGGCGTCCAACTTCCCTGAAGGACCTTCGTCAAAATCTCACCGGAACAATGCTCACGTGCCGGCGCGTGAGTCAGATCTACCTTGATAAATCTGGCGCCTGAGGGCGCGTGAAGGGCAGTTTTCCGGTGGGTTTTGCTGGGGTTTGGTCGGATCTCTCTTGGGAACCTTGTGGTGGTATTGGTTTTTGCACAACACTGATAATTAGTGACTTTGACGTAATTAGTCACTTAGGTCACCGGAAAATTGCACGGTGACTGAGTTATTTCTTCCCGGTTGTCGCTGGAATGACGCACAACGATAATTACCTCACCAAAGCTCTGATACCACGTGAGAAAGCACGGGAGAAAAATATAACTGATATTAAACATGATACAATGAGCCCTATATATACACACATAACCTATCCTACTCCTAATAAACATTGGATTAGGCTACTCCTAATACACATTGGATTAGGGTTCTACTATTACATATTCTAACACTATTGAACGACTTCATTACAAACATGCTGTATCCGCAGAGAAGAGCATGAAAGCACTATCAGAAACAAAACAAAACAAATCATATATAACATGGAAATTAAAGATTCACCTTTCTAAATGAGGAGAAGAAACACACAGTACTTCTTGACTCTTCTATGTTGGACATGCCAGGATGCACTATTCCTGGACGCTAATATTAACAAAACTTTCACAGGTTTAAGAATTCTTTTTTTCAAGTTAAAGAGTTGAAATTCAATTACTTTTAACTTCGAATGTGATGTTTTCTATATCCAGCTAACTACTACACATAATATTCTTTCCCTCCTTATATATTAGACAAGTCAAAGTAACATCTCAAAGTATGCACCTAATTAAATAATGTCACATGTAATGGGATAGTGAAAATAGTATTCAGTAGTAAAGCCAAAACCATTCTTTTCATGAAATAGCAGCACATAAAAGGCAAACCCAGTGCCCTAAGCTCCTACTACGCACACAGTCCGGCGAAAGGCTGAACCACATTGAGTCTATTGTATGCTGTCTTACCTTGCATTGCTGCATGAGGCTGTTTACCAAGCTTATTTTTCAAGTCTAGCAAGTAAATTTCTGATCAATATACAAGAACAAACTTTTACTGCACGTTAAGCATATGATCTGGGAACTACCTCTAAATCCTTCAAGGTTTTGTAGATTTTCACTGTCTAGTGACAAAATTGAGGGCAAACCCTTCTTTGAGGCTGCTAACTCCATCAATTCCAGGCGCTCATCATCAATTAATTCCGTTGATTCTTTTGCAATTCTTCGAGCAGTAGCCCTTATATTAGCCGCTTTAAGCCTTGCAACTTCTTTCTCTCGGCGCATTTCTTCTTTAAGCCTCATTTTCTCTGCCTACAGGAGGTAAGGGAGGAAAATGAACTCCGTCTCCTGCCTAAACTATAGAAGTGACAAATCTCTGATACAGAAATCTCAAAATTACTTACTTTTATAGACTCTTTCTGCAAAAACTTCTCTCTTCGTTCCATTTCGCGCCTTTGCTCACGCTGGTATCTCTCTTCTTCCCGCAGCTTTTCGCGGAGCAGTCTTTCTTCCTCTTTCCGCCTTTCCCTGTCCTGCCTCTCCATATCTTTCCTCATTTGCTCTTCTCTCTGAGGATAAAGAGTAAATAAGATTTCGAGTATTTAGACCACCTTCTACTACATTATGATTCTGTCGCAGAGATTTAGACCTCGATCTAAATTTTTAACACATTGTCTACTACCTAGAACTGTCGCGGACTCAAATGGAAGATTGGATTTTAAGTAATCAGGGAGCTAGGGAAAAGAAGCTATGCAAAACATGTGCTTTTTTGTTTATTATGGAGAGAGAAGTAGGAGATAGTTTCTAAAGAATTGAAAATCCGTGGTCAAGGTCACGAATTCTCTTTTGTTTCATTTGTATTTCTGGTTTAAACAAAACATACTTACTGGTATAGATAGTTGGCTAGTCTTATAGGATGCCTCTATACTGAACCAAGATAGTTTGTAGAGTTAGTACAATATTGGTGTAGCAATCATGAATCTTTTTATTTATCAAAAGAATAAATAAGATTTCAAGTAAATAACACTTCCATCGCTGCTCTCGACCATACAACATTTTGTGATGAATAGGAGAAAGAGAGACCTTTCTCCGCAACATGTCTTGCTTCTCAAGCTCTTTCCGCATCCTTTTTTCATGGGCCTCCACTTCCCTTGCAATTCTCACCTCTTCACTCTGCAAGATATATGTGAACTATGAGGCCAAAACCTAAAAACAGGCCCGAGAAACAGCTCTCTTACCACAGAGACTGCTCGAGTGATAAAGTATGTTCAAGAAGCAGGAGAATTCATCCTTGTTACAGCAAAGCCTCATGCAAGGAATTCTGTGTACCTTTCTATTGAAAATGTTAAAAGATGATAACAAAATTTTAATATGTTAAGTACAATATGTTTTTTATAAGGTAAAATTTTATTGGAACGGTATCAAGCTGGTACAAAAGGAAATGGAACTCATACAAAGACCAAACAGAAAAGCTGCAACTCTTTCCTTCCTAACAACTCTAGAAAATCCATGCATTGGTCCAGACTAACTAAAAGATTGATAAGGTAAAATACGTTTTCATACATACTTTTATACAAATTTTAAGAGAATATTAGCTTAAAGCAAAAGAAGAAGAGTAGGTATAGATTGAAACCTTTCGCTTTCTCTCCAGCCGATCCTCATCATGGAGGACTCTCGGCATAAACGGACTCTCCAATGACGTCATTGGCTGACCACCATAATTAGCCTCCACTTCTATGTTCACAAGTGATCTTTGCGGAACAGCATCAGCCTCTGCAGAAGCTGGAGATATGTGACCCTGCTTCCCTTGAGGCAGAAGATTTAAAGTCGGGATCTGACCAGGAATGCTGTATCCAGGGGCCACTTGCTCACTCCCATGCATAAATGACCTCCCAGTTGATAACATGGTTCTGGTGCTCTGAACTTCAATTGAACTGTAATGATGAGATGGTACAGATTGTTCATAGGCATCGCTTCTAATTGATGGTTGCTCTGGAAGAAACTGGTATTCGTGCAAAGTCCTTGTAGTACCCTGGCATGAAATTTCTGAATTGTTAATTCTCCTCAGTACTATAGGAGTTAATCCTACATCTACATTCATGAAGAGTCCTTCTGATCTAATTCAGAAAATGCTATACCTCAAAAACATATAAAAAGATCTTTTCCTTTTTCATTTATCTAGCTCTGACTTTAGTTATTTCAGAAAAAATATAATTGCAAGCATTTTATGTGCCGTGACAGCCCTTAAATATGATATGCTCTTCTTTCCTTCATCGGTTTGTGACTGTTTCCAACCCTTTGAATAAAAGATGAACCAAACTTGTGCAAATTAATCATCTAAATTCGAAAAAGGAAAAGCAACGAAAGGGTTAAGACAAGAAAAGAAATGCAAAAAAGAGTTTTAAGGAAACACTACATAACCGTGTGTTCACAATCAGAGATTTGGCCAATGTCTGACCCAACTCTCATGTTTGTATTTGTGCTACTTGGTAATGCTGCTATTCAACAAATCAAGCAAGTCTAGAAGTTCGATCAGATTTGCAAAAAGGAAAAAGTTAAAATAATAAAACAACAACACTATAGAGGCTAAAAGAACACATCCACATCCTGGAGAACTATTGAGCTCTTTCACCTAAGACCAACCTACGTTCTAATTTATTTTTCAATCAATAGTAGATAAAAGGTATCAGCTTATACTAAGAAAACAATTTTTTATATAGTAATAATTTATTAATGGAGTGCAAGTGGTATATAAAAGTAGAACCTAAAGGAAGATATAGTTCTCTATAAACACCACCAATTATCTAAAGCTAATAGGAACCTCGGTGAAAATTTCTACTAAAGTTATTCTAATCATCTCACATGCTTTTTAGCTGATACAAGCACCAAACAATACTTTGCATGCCTTCATTCTTCATACAAATGTTACATTTCATCGCGCCTCTAATCAGACTTATTAATTGTTTCATGAAAAAAATTGCTGGCCTTCCCTACTCGAAAAAAAAATAGTCCTTCTCAAAAATTGCTGACCTTGATTGAATTAACATCTGGTCTCTCATAGATTTGGGCTTCAAAAGGTCTCCCAACTGGCTTGTGCTGCATAGCTGCCACTGTTTCATGCAAAAAGGAAAGCATTCATCAACTCTGAAGGCCAGAAATGAAGACCAGGAAAATAACCAACAGAATCATATATGTAAGCATATACAACTGAGCAAAATAACTAACAGAAATGAAGACGAGGAAAATTAACTATAACCTAACTCGGGTGCGGGTATCCGATACGGGGACGGTTCTGAGTAACGAATTCGGCAAAGTTTAAATTTTGAGATTCGGGGGTGCGAATCTGGATATGGGTACGGGTGCGCGGGATACGGCTAAGAAAATTCAAAATAATAAAAAATAGAGCTATAAAAATATTATAAATATTGAGACTGCATGCTAGGTCTACATGAAGTACAAAAACAGAACATCACACTTTGAATTTATGGTTTTTCTGACACACAAAGCATCAAATATGAGACAAAAATACTACAACATTGAAGGTATACCATTTTCCATAACTTAAATCTGTTTAATTTTTTATTTTGAGAAATCAAAATCTCAATTTTTCTCCCCAATTTGTCGATGGACTCCGGTCAAAGTGTCCGAAGTAGGTTGACCGTATCCGGAACGTTTCCCGCTCCAGCACCCGTCCAAGTCTTTGTATCGGGATGGGGACGACACCAAAATTGAAGAGTCCATGCAACTTAGACTATAACTCATTCTTTACACTTTCTGAACTAGCAGGAGCATATCAACTTACAGAAATGCAATACACATGAGAGAGTGAGACAGATATATCGACAAAATTTGATAGACAGTAAATGGCAATACAATTTCACCCCTCAAAGGATATCACATATCCTTTAAGTTTGTCAGTGTTCATCCAATTGAGGCTGCAATTAATTCCCTTAAGGCTAGGCCATGAAAAGCAGTCAGCATCTTTCCTTCTCTTTTTTTGGGTTTTTGAAAAGGTAAAATGAAAATCAGGCAGTTTTACAGGTAGATCACCAGCAAATTTTTCAAAAGAAAAAAAAAGTATATTCCTGCTAATCCTCAAATAAATCCAACATATAAGACACTAAGAGGCCGTTTGGTTTGTGAACAAGTTACAGTGGAATTAAACAATGACAGGATTATTTAGTGGATATATTTTTATTTGTAGATATTGGGTTTATTGGACTAACAATAGGATATAAGGGTATGATATAAAACAATGTGTTTAGTTAAACTTGGATAAACTTTTAACTCCAATTTAACCTTAGCTTTTTGAAAATGCTATGGGGAAATTGCTGTGGAGAAGCACAAATGTGTCATTTTTGTTGTTCTATGCCACAATTAGTATAGGATTGTTAT
Source organism: Nicotiana benthamiana (assembly GCA_034376525.1). Taxonomy (NCBI): domain Eukaryota; kingdom Viridiplantae; phylum Streptophyta; class Magnoliopsida; order Solanales; family Solanaceae; genus Nicotiana; species Nicotiana benthamiana. The sequence goes on from CM067337.1 coordinate 8,628,005, forward strand.
CCCATTAGAGTATCGTATAAAAATAATGCCACAATTATAGTATAAAAAATCTCGGGATCACTAATTCCAGAATCAACAACTCAACCAACCTGGGATAAAATAATACCCCATTTGATCCCAGGATTACTTTCCTTATCCTTTGTAATCAAATGACTCCTAATTGTTCCTGCTGTTTCATGTGCACAAGGTGTCTTTTCTCAAGACTTCCTGCTGTTTCATGTGCACAAGGTGTCTTTTCTCAAGACTAGTTTGCCATTAGCACTTCTCACCACCAAAAGTTAAAACAGCTCGCAGTATTTTAGATGAAAGGTAAATGGATATGTTACTGAGAACCAAGAACTGGAAGGTCTTTGCAATTAACTATACGTGTTTTTTCCAAATAGATTAAAAATTAACTTTCGTCATGCTTTAACTAATCAACCGGGCATAGTTCCAGCAGCAATGTTGAGGCCAGAAAAGCAATTACATCTCCTCCATTTGTCTAATTTACCATTTTCCTAGCGGATGGTTCACATTTGGGTTTTTGGAGTCGCCTGACCTGGACTGAGGGAGCTTCGTAATGGCTTGTCTAGAGCCCACTCACAATACCCAAGCCTAGCTTTAAACTTACTGTTGATGATAATAAAGCTCTAATTTCTCCTTTTGAAGTTTCTAATTGAATTAATCAATCGTAAGGTGGTATGGAAAGGGGAGAAGTAGCATTGCCTGGTTCTTTTTTGTTTCCATATCTCAGTAAGTAAGTGAGTTGTAATATAAAAATTTATTCCCATTGTCTCGCTCGAAACTATTTATGCAGTTCCATAATTATTTAGGAACACTTCGGAGAGATACACGCTGCTTCTCTATATTGTAAGGAATACAACATTTGGCCTTCACATCATGCCTCTTAGTGGCTTAACATAAATGAAACTGGGAAATTTGCTTTGGAAAAGCGACATTACTTAACATCACAACACTTGCAATAAGATTAACATATCTAATAGTCACATGCCAAGATGCAAAAACCTCCTACTAATCATGCTTGTTGTGTGTTGGACACCTTTAGAAAATATTTAACAACAACATACCCCGTATTATCCCACACCGTGGGGTTTGGATGGTGTAGTATCTATGCAGACCTTACTCCTACCTTGTGAGGACAGAGAGGTTGTTTCCAATAGACCCTCGGCTCAAGAAAGCATAAGCACCTAATTAATGAAAATATAGACAAGCATGGACAGTACCAAAAAGCCATACAAAAACAGAATAAAAACAACAAGATAGTAAGGTGATCATTAATGAAAGAAAACAATGGTTAGCCATAAAAACCTACTACCAACAGAAAGAAAAATTGTGTGCCAATACTACAGTTATGAACACTCTAGATTACCTACTCTACTACCCTAATCCTCGACCTCCATACCTTCTTATCAAGGGTCATGTCCTCGGTCAGCTGAAGTTGCACCATGTCTTGCCTAATCACCTCTCCCCACCTCTTCTTAGGCCTACATCTACCTCTCCATAGGCCCTCCAATGTCAACCTCTCATACCTCCTCACTGGGGCATATGTGCTCTCCTCCTCACATAACCAAACCACCTACGTTGCGCTTCCTGTATCTTGTCCTCAATAAGGGACACACCCACCTTGTCGCGAATAACCTCATTTCTGATCCTATCTAACCTGGTGTGCCCGCACATCCATCTCAACATCCTTATCTCTACTACCTTCATCTTCTGGACATGAACAACCATGACTAGCCAACACTCAACCCCATACAACATCATTGGTCTGACCACCACTCTGTAGAAGTTATCCTTACGTTTCGGTGGCACCTTCTTGTCACACGAAACACGGAAGCAAGTATCCATTTCATCCATCCCGCCCCAATACGAGGTGTGACATATTCATCAATCTCCCCACCCCCTGAATAATAGACCCAAGGTACTTACTTAAAACTTCATCTCCTAAGGATGACCTGCGAGTCCAGCCTCACCTCTCCTTCCCCTTCTTGAGTCTCATCACTGAACTTACATTCCAAATATTCCGTCTTGGTCATCAACTTGAAACCTCTAGATTCTAGGGTCTGCCTCCATACCTCTAATTGCGCGTTCACAATGTCACTCGTCTCGTCAATCAAACAATATGATCTGCCAATAGCATGCACCATGGAACCTCCCCTTGGATGGGGCGCATCAGTACGTCCATCATCAAAGCAAACAAAAAAGGGCTAAGTGCCAACCCCTAATGCAACCCCATCATAACTGAAAAATGGTCCAAATAAAAAATAATTTTATTAATAATTGGGGAACTCCTAATACAAGATGTATATAAAATACGTAGAGTCTAAGAAAACTATATGATTCTTTACCAAAGACACCTAATCTTCTAAGCAAATAGGAACCTCATGGGTGCACCAAAAAGATAATTAAACCAGGATCCTCAAATGCACAAATCAAGCTAAAAAGCTCTTATCTTTTTATGATGGTAATGTCTCGGCCAACTTGCGCACCTCGACTATTCCACTATACCCGCTACCTCACACTATCATAGGTACAGAATAACATTGCGCACCAAAGTCAAGGCTCAGGAAGATGGGAAGAAATCATTCTCGCCTCTGTTAGGTTTTGAGCCTGAGACCTCATGGTTCTCCTTCCACTTCATTGACTACTATTTTCTTTATCCATACTGTCCATATAAGTGATAGCGGAGCAATATCCCAAGCCCACCGTCTTCTTTTCCCCATCCTATAAAGGCCCAGCTAAAAAGTGCAACCTTCATAGTACCCAGCTTGGTCCATAGTATCGGGATCATCTTAAAGTCTCCCACCATAGTCAATTTTCTTTGTGGTGATAGAAGAGAGAAACTCGATTTCTCTCAAGCTATCAGCTTAAAGTAGAAACTCTTTACTGAGAATCATCTACTGCTCCATAACACCCATCTCCAAGAATCCTAGCTCCATACCGGTAAGATCTGTTTATAGAGCATTTCAAGCAGACTTTGAAACCCCTGCTATCTCCCAGCCATGAAGGTTCCTTCTAAATTTGAGATCCCAAGTTACGCTCCCCTTTTAATAGCACTACTTTAGCCGAAGAAAAACTGATAAGTTAATATGCATTTTCAGAAGTATAAATGTTTGCTCATTGTTGACCAACCATTTGAGTTACATTAAGGTTAAAATAAAATAGAGAACAAAGTCTAATTACTTGTATCAGCAAAGAGGAGTTACTTGGAGATGGGCCAATATGTAAAACTGTAGCACTCAATTTTAACACAATGGTGCAGAAATCTCAGCATCTGGAGTAGCGTACATCCATATTAGAGTGAACCTTTTATTCCAATAATATATTAGAGATAGCGTCATTGAAATTTAAAGATGACACTTCTACTCAGATAAATTTGTACTCGCTAACTTCTCACTTTCCAAGCTTCCTAAAAGTGACTCAGTTAAAAAAGGTAGGTTGCCACCACTTGTATCACTTCCTATAAATTCAAAGTAATTACACCAAAACATTGCACGGCTAGGAAAAAACACACACTTGTTAATTTTTTGCAAAATTTTGTTTATACCGTATTGCCGAGTAGAAGCCCTATGCCATCAACATATCAAAGGAGGTGTAAGTAAATAGAAAGACTTGAGCACCGCCTGACTATCTTCAGTCGACAGAACAGGATCAGATACATCAAAAAGCACCTTGATAGGCAACATAGTACGAATTTAAGGAGTCTCGTCCAATGCCAGAAACATAGCAAAGCAGATGGAAGTAAATTAACACATACGAGTATTATTAACTATCACTGTTGAAGAATAAGATCATAGATATCACTAAACACTTTTGATAGGCATACTCAATAGTCATCAAACTTCGCATACATTGCAAGGCTATAGTTCTTATAAGAGAAAGACAATGACTAAGCATGGGAAGTAAATATACCGATTGGTGCACCAAATGCACCGGGTGGTAAGGGATCAAACTCCATTCCGAGGATAGGCCCATCTTCCCTTAACGGCTGCCCCAACTGTGCCTCCACAAATGCGATTGCTCGAAGCTCGGATATGGCCTGAGGTGGCTCATAATATCTCTTCAAAGCTGGCATTTCAGTTCTAAACCTAGGAACTGCAGTTCCGGGTCGATGAGCAACTCGCTGTTGATGGTGCTGTTGTTGCAGCTGCAAGTCCATGAGACCAAGCGGACTTACTCTTGAACCAGAACCAGAAGCATGTTCCTTCCCAGTTTCAGCACTCACTGCCATTTCATTAACCATTGCTACAGGTGAAGCTTCCTTCTTCTGCCGCTTCACCGGCATAGTAGCTTTCCTGTCCTTGAGCCTCCTATGACAGAACCACATCTGCAGTTGCCTATCAGAGAGCCCTAGTTTTACTGATAACTCTGCTCTCAAAGCTTCTGAAGGATAAGTTTCAACTACACAATTAAAAAAAAAATAAAACTCAAGTCCATCAATAAAACAGCCTAAAACTCCAAATGCAACAAGTAAACATCATTAATAACAAACCAATAATCCAATTGTGAAACCCAATAATCCATTAAACCCCAAAAACAGGGAAGATTAAAAGAAAAGATTGAAAAGAGAAAGATAACAGACCTGCATAAGTGTTCTCAAGAATCTCCAACTGAGAAGCAGTTTTCATTTTGCGCTTGACCTTCGGCTCCCCTTCTGGAAGCTTCTTTTTCTCAACATCAGAACTTCCACTGCCTCCAGCAGCAGCAGCAGCACTACTATCAGGCTCCATTCCAACAACAAAGATCAAATTTCTAACTTCTTTCCAAATAAATTACACCTCCAATGATCAAATGAAACTAAAAAATAGCAGCAGCCACCATTTGGAGCACATCAAAATCTCATCTTTTTAACTTCTCTCTCTAAATTAGGGTTAGAGCAGATAGATAGAAAGAGAAAAGAGGAATTGGGGGTGTTGCTTTTGGTATTGACGAAAAGACAGAAAATTAAACACACCCACAAAGTTTATTACTCACAACTGAACGCATTATCTATTCTCTCTCTCTCTCTCTTGCCCCCAAAAAGTAAAAAAGACTGTGATTGAGATGTGTGGTGAGATTTGAGGAATATCGATAATAAATAACTCGCCTCTCTTGAATTGATATTATTATTATTGCCAACAGCAGTTGTACTAGTACTAGTAGTACTAATACAAACTAGTATGAGTAGATAGAAAGAAACAAATGAAATTAAAGAAGAATGATGAACACACAAAAACCCACCCATCAAAAATCTTTTCTTTTCTTGAAAATTGTTACACTCACATGCAAATATGAAATGAATATAGTATATATTTGACTCTGTCATTCTCTGTGTGGCTGATGTAAAAGAGATTAGACAAAAAGAAAATGAAAAAGAGAAAAGAAAAAAGGGAATTTCTTGGTATAAAATTCTTGTGATATAAATATATGGGATGACTTTAAGGGTTAGTATTGTCAGATGCTTTGAAATCCAACGCTTTGATTCACAAATGGGTTTGTGCCTTTGTGCTTTCGGAGTTTTCTTCCTTTCTCTCTCTACAACTCTCAACTCTCTCTCTCTTCATATATATAAGGACCGACCGGTTTTTTCCTCTCATTTTGTTCGTTACTTTGTACTAAGATCTGGTCGAGGTTTCAGGTATAATCGAATCGCCTGATGGAGAGTGTTTGGCAATCGCCAGAAGTAAAAAGGTATCTGAGAGCGCGTGTGTCCAATGTAAAGTCAAAGTCGAAAGCGAGATGAGTTCAGTTTCTTTCCCGCATTATGATGTGGGGTCCAGCTAATGGGACTGTTTGCATTTTTATCTTAATTTTACGGCGTGTTAATGGAAAAATGATTTATCTTAATCTTTCTTTAGATAAAATATGCAGTTGAGAATGGTTTGATTAATGAGTCAAACTGTCAAAGAGGTCTAAGTCTAATTAGGGGTTATTATCGGACGAATCGGGCATACAACGTTTAGTAATTCGGCTTATCGATTATCGAAGTATAACAGTCTGCTTGGCCAAATTGCAAAAATTAACTTATTTTAAGAAGTACTTTTTTTTTTAAAATATTTTTGGTAAGAAACAGTTTGTGTTTGGATAATTAATATGAAAAGTACTTCTGAGTAGCAATTAGTATTTGGACAAGCTTTAAAAACTACTTTTAAGCGTATTTTTCTCAAAAGTGCTTCTCAAAAAAATATTTTTGGAGAGAAATTACTTTTTTCTGCTTCTCCAAAAGTGCTTCTGTTTCTCCTCAAAATCAACTTTTTTCATTCCAGAAGCTTGGCCAAACACCTCAATTTTTGGCGAAAAGTGCTTTTGGTAAAAAAAAAACACTTTTGGCCAAAAATAAGCTTGGTCGAACAGGCTATAAATATAGTAATTCGCTAGATATCCAATAAGACAATAGGTGGATTGGTATCAGATTAACGATTATCTTGCGGTTTATCGGCTAAACCAAGTAGAAATTTTTTGAAGAATCATTCATCACCGTTTACGAGCGTTGTAACGATCCAAAGGAAAATCTCTTGGCTCGGCACTAGTCCAAGGGGGCGACATGCTTCTATAATAGTTAGCGGTACTGAACAAGCGAGTCATTGGTACCAAAATTTCAATACCATCTAAGATCTAACAGTATTTTTTAAATTGAAGAGTCTTCTTCCAAGTTCCAATCTAGTTCATATTCAAGACTACTCATACATATATGTATCAATCAAACAACTTTCAGTAACATTCGTTCTTCACAAGAAATCCAGATTGTAAAACCAAAAATCCAAAAAACAAGACTTTAATTTGTTAGATGCATGAAAAAAAACATAAAACCAGACAATCTAGCTATTACGGATAAAACCAGCGAACAATTCAACAAATTAATTTTAATAGTACTGCATATACATAGGGGTAAAAGTATAAATATAAAAATTCTTAAGGGCTAACGGCTTACTTTATAAGAAAATTAAGTAATCCGTCCTAAACCGCTAAGCAGTTAATTATAAAATATTAATACGTTTACTAATTATTATCTCGATAATCCAATATCAATAAGCTAATACTATCGGTTCAATTAGGTTAACGGTTTTGGTACGATTTGAACCGACCTTGGTTAACATTGAGTTTGAGTCAATTGTGGCACCAAAATAAATGAAATTATGTATAACTCACAACTCGGACCTGTCTAACTGTTTGACAAAAATTAAAATGTTGTTAAAATTTTTAAAAAGTTACTTATAAGATTGTTTTGCAAGAAAATGTGTGTCATCATACGTTTTGGCATGTAATGAAAACTTTTACAAGTATATAAGATTATGCAAACACGTGTGAACAGTGGAAGAAGAATTAAAAGGAATGTATTAGATGAAAATATTTATATAAGAAAATGAGAAGCATAAAATATTTTATGCTGGGGAGACAGTAAAAAGTGACACACAGAGTGTGCTGCAAATGACTCCAACAGCTGCGGGCAATGTCTAAAGGTTCTCGTGTGTTTCTTCCGTTTTTTTGGTTTCTCAAAAGGTGTGTCCGTTACTCGTATTGGAGTCCAATTATATTTGGATTCGCATCATGTAGGGGCCCATTCGGGGAAAGCACTCCCTTATCCAGGATTTTTTCATATTCAGAACTCGAACTCGTGACCTTTGATCAAGAAAAGAGCTGTCATATCCACTGCACTATATCATTTGGTGGTTGTTTCTTTGGATAGAAAGGATGTACGCGATTTTGCTTACTTTACGCCTATGACCCTATTTCGTAAATGTAAAAAAGTTATTTTCGATAGATTTTTAGTTCAAGTAAAATATAAATCTCGATATTTATGAAAAAGAGATACAAATAATGGACGGTAGCGCAAGGAAGTAGTCCGTAAAATTGTTGTTTAATTGTCTTTTTTCGGTATTAATTGACAGTAATTTTTAATACAATTTACATAATTGAAAATCCAGAAGAAAGAAAACGAGATAGTTTCCACACAATTACAAAGGTACTACAAATTTTCCAAACAACTCTATTGGGTAAACTACTTTAAATGTAAGGAAAAACTTTTCAAATGTTTGGTGAACATATTTAATAGTATTTTCAGTTTTATAGTTTGTGTCTAAAAGTACATTTGAAACTTCCTATGGGTGGCAGTGGGGCGGGGGGTTGGTCATAACCCGTAAAACTTTAACCCGCCCCGCATAATATTTTTCTGGCTTTCAAATCGCCCCGCATCAACCCGCACCGGCGCGGCCACGCTGTTTTTTGTTGTTATGATTTTGTAGATTTAGAAAAAACTAAATCAAAATTTAATATTATTGCAGTGAATAAAATGATTCAGAACATAATATTATAGTTTGTGTTTAAAAGTACATTTGAAACTTCCTATGGGTGGCAGTTGGGCGAGGGGGGGGGTTGAGTCATAACCCGCAAAATTTCAACTCGCACCGCATAATATTTATCTGGATTTTAAACCGTCCCGCCTCGCCCCGCATCAACCTGCACCCACCCCGCCCTGCTTTTTTGTTATGATTTTGTAGATCTAGAAAAACTAAATTAAAATTTAATATTATTGTAGTGAATAAAAAGCTTCAGAACATAAATTGCAATGCAAGAACAAAGAATTTACGGACATTTAGTGAATTGCTGCTGCTTTTGTATTTCTTCTTTTCGTAGAATATGGAGTACATTTTAGAGTAACAAGGCATAAGGTGAAGAAATATTAATATAATATCCAATTTATTATTTTGACCAATAGTTAGTCCTTGGTTAAGTTAGTTACGATATATTTTGAAAACTCAACTGTATTCCTATTTGTCTACAATAAATTAGGGATGGGAAAACAGAACTAGAAATATATAAAGTTATATTAAGCATTTTCTTTTGAATGTTTTTTCCAATGTTAAAAAAAACATAACTTGTAAATTACGATTACCCATTTATAAACTAAAGATTAGCTATGATTCATGGATCACAAAATACAGGTTCATGAGAACAGTTCAAAATTTAAATAATGAAATTATTCTTAATAAAAAAGAAATTTTAGAGAATGAAATACGTATATAAATCAAAAGAACAATTATAATGCAAAAAAATTGAAGGGTAGAGTTAGTAAACTTAGATTCCCTCAAATGCAGCAACACCCGCACAAATCCGCAGCAGTTTCACCCCAAAACCCGCAACCGCCCCGCCCCGCATTTAATCTTCAAAAACTTATTTGAACCCGCCCCGTACCCGCACCCGCCCCGCATAAAGACAAATCACCCTGCACCTGCACAAGGTTAAACGCGCCTCGTCCCGCACCATTGTCATCCCTACTTTTTAAGCTGATTTTTATTTTTTTGTGGTACAACATTATAGTAATACATATCGATTCTACTACCAAGATTTCTGGACATCACCAAAATTCCTTTAAAGACCAACTTATTAAAGGAACTCAAGAGGCGGATATCATTTTCAAATCAACCGTTCCCCTTGCCAATGGTTTTGATAATTTCTCCTCCCTAAGGTATTCAGAAGCCATCATAATTGGGAAAGAAAAAATCACCCTTTCCTATGAGGATAAGGAACGCATGTATATGCCTTGAAGATATTCCATAATCAAAATTATAAGGCAAACGCATTCTCCATCAAACCCTTAAAAAAGGTCCAAGAACTGTGGAAAATAAATAAAAACTTTCCTCTAATCGATCTGAGAGCATACTACTATATTGTAAAATTTCAAACACTAGAAATCATGAATCAAGTCCTACAAATGGGACATGGTTTATCTTCGGTTACTTCTTATCTTGTCAAAATTGGAATGCATCCAATGCTAAACAAATATGCACAGTTGTATGGGGTCTAGCTACCTAATTTGCCTACTGAATTCTGCGATGAGATTATTCTCCAAAAGATTTGTAACTCTATAGGGAGACTATTAAAAGTTGATGCTTGCACTTCCTCCACCTTGAGAGGGAGATATACAAGATTTTGCGTAAAGTTGCCAATGAACCAACCAGTTGCCAAATTTATACTTTTAGAAGAACACAAACAAGTTATTGAATATGAAGGAGATAAAATACTATGTAAGAATTGCGGTTCATTAGGCCACACAGTAGGCCAATGTTCTACAGTATTAAAATCACTACACTAGATGGAAAAATCTGAAGGTGGATCTGACCAAATACAAGACACTCAAAGCTCCATAAAACAAGCAATGGGGACGATTGGCACACTGTTTATTTAAAAAAAAAAAAAGAATATTAGTTAAGAATTTTTCAAATGCAGGAATGAGAACTTCCACAAAGGCAGGTATTGATGTTAAGTTATTTAATGCTTCAGCTGGTAAGTACATAAACACCCAAAGGTTTAAATTTATTAATAAATATTGCAATAACTTGTCCTTAACCAAGGATGGTAAAAGCCATATTCAAATGGTCGGTTCCACTAAAACCATGTTGAACGAGAACAAAGATGGTTTTCATCTGGAAAATAACTTCTTAGAATTGTGCAATGAGCACATGGTTTTGGATGCTAACCTTACTAAAATTAATAATTTAGTACACAATAATCTTGACATGCACCAGTCCACGTGTATACTAGATTCTACTAAGTGTGAAAATGGTAATAATACTCCTACTAATCTCATTATTCTAGTCTCCAATTTATGCCATAATAACCTTCAGCCAAGTCATCTCCCTAATGACCCTAACAATATACTAATTATATTATCCCCTAAAGATTTCTCCACTAAAAACAAAAACCATGCTCTTGCTGCCCCATACTTTTCCAGTGAAATACATCTAAACGAATAAATGGACAAAGCAACAAGACAAGTGGCAGAACAGTGCCATGCAAAATCCACCCCAAAACCCCCCATAATCTTCTTCTAATACTCATACACTAGCCTATTCGCGGGTAGATTCAATTATAACATATCCTTCTACCCTTTCCATTTTAAGTATAAACAAAGATCCCAAACATGCCAAGCCTTCCATTGAACAATCGAGGGATGTACAGACTTATACAACTCCTTCGTTCACTAAGACCACTGAATATGGAAAATCTTCCACCACTACCACACCAACTCCTAAACAAGCTAGTAATCTATGTCCAACCACCAACCTAAAGACCATCACCCACCATCCTGGATAGAGATAGATCTAATGGGGCGAGGTTTGATGTTCAATACTACCATCAACGGGCAAGAGAGTGTGATATTAATCCAAAACCCAATATACATAGCATAACTAGTATCAGAGGGCCTCTATCTGGCCATAAACAATTACATGAACCACGTCTGGGTGAAAAATATTTTACAACCATTAGCTCCAGCAATGAATCCAAATCTAGTCCAAAAAATGAGAGCTCAATAGATCTTATCCCCTCACTTCAATTTCGTTCCAATGTTATCCCATAATTTAGGCCTAGACCCACCTTTCTTTTCCCCGGAATCCCTAACAGATGTGAATCCTATCTTAATGCAGTGGGATGTACCACGACCCCACCCACAGAACCTCAATATGAAAGTCCCTATGGAAAATATCAACCTCAACCCCCTAGTAGCTCAAAACGTAAAAAAATCACATGGAAGAGGAAATGATAGATCCTATAGATTTGATAGAGGAATCAGTGGTGGAATTGGGAAACCTAAGCAAGGTAAAGGTCTTTCTATTCAAAAAAAATCAAGAGAAGAAGCATATCCTTTCTTGCCCACATAATTTTTTCAAGTGTTCAATGGACATTCGTCCACCACGCGATCCAACAGCAGGGAATAGGACAATTTTGTTCCAACATTGAGGGGGAACTCGAACCCTACCAGGGAAATACTGAAGAATAGTCACAACCAAACCCCAAATATTAACATGTTTTATCCTACGAATTTCATAATATGAAACATTAGGGAAGGGAATAATAAGGACTTTAGAAGAAAATTCAATGATCTTATTGATACCCACAGGCTTGAGACTAGAATGCAATCCCATGCACCACTACTAAACGAGTTTGGTTTTTCTGAACTCATTGAGGTACCAGCAGATGGACTAGTTGGAAGACTGGTGCTCCTTTGGGACCATACCAAAGTGATTGTCCACAATGTTGTGCGTAGAAACCATAAAACTCATGCAACAAATGAGGTGCGTCATACTAACCTTAAATGGATTTTTTCATCAATATATGTTAGCACTAATACTGTAGATAGAGATGTCATGTGGAACAACCTGAAAAATATAGGTAGTTCTCACAAGGGCTCATGGCTAGTAGGAGGGGATTTTAATGATGTATTTAGTGCGAATGACAAAATTAGAGGGAGACCCCTTAATCGTAGGAGTGCTTTTAAGCTCTGGGATAATTTAAACTATTGTAAACTACAAGATTTAGGCTATAAAGGATGTAAATATACTTGGTCTAATCGTAGGTTTGGTAATAATGGCCTTATCATGGAATGTTTGGATAAGATTTTTGGTAATAATGAATGGATTCAATATTTTTGCAAATGCTTCTATTAGTCACCTACCTAAAACTCACTACGTTCATAACTCCCTTCTTATTAATCTTATCCCTAAAAAGAGTCATTTACTTGATAAACCATTCCGATTAGAACCTTACAGGTGCAAACACCGTCACTTTAAGGCATCAGTTAGTAATTCTTGGTGTAACAACTCCTATAATCAAGCTTTGTCGACCTTTAAAGATGTTATCATTAGTTGGAAAAATATTACCTTTGGGGACCTTTTCAAAAATGAGAGAAATATTCTTGTAAGACTTAAAGGTATCCAAAACTCTCATTCCTATTTTCTTCAATCCTTATAACACTCACTAATTCAAGATTGTAACAATATTCTTCGTATTGAGAAAGATTACTGGAAGCTTCGCTCTAGAATCCATTGGTTAAACGAAGGCGACGCTAACACAAAATTCTTCCATTTGTGGCTACCAATAGGAAAAGAATTAATAAGATTAATTTCTTCAGAAATGACCTAGGAATGTGGATTGACAATTCTGAAGATATTATTAACCACACAAAGGACTACTTTGAAAAAGCTTTCACATCTTCTCATATTAGTAGTAATTGGAGACATACTAAAGACGGCCTTAGGTATTTTATTAACTTAGATTTATCCTCCCTTGACGACCCTGTTACATATCACTGGACACGTGGTGTCCACTGATGGTATTCAGGTTGACCCAAAGATGATCGAAGCAGTGCAGAGTTGGCCTAGACCATCCTCGATTACTGAGATTTGGAGTTTCCTCGATTTGGCGGGTTATTACCGCAGGTTCGTTCAGGGTTTTCCATCTATTGCTTCGCCTTTGACGAAGTTGACGCAGAAGAATGCTCCATATGTGTGGTCGGATGAGTACGAGGAGAGCTTCCAAAAGCTCAAGTCAGCTTTGACTACAACTCTGGTAATGGTATTACTATCAGCTTCAGGTTCTTACTCGGTGTATTGTGATGCTTCGAGAGTTGGGATCGGATTTATATATATGGAGGAGGGTGGAGTTATTGTGTATGCTTCGCGTCAGCTAAAGCCCCATGAGAAGAACTACCCTATTCATGACTTGGAGTTGGCTGCTATACTTCATGCTTTAAAGATTTGGACGCACTATCTATATGGCGTATCCTGTGAGGTGTTCACAGACCATCGCAGTCTTCAACACTTGTTTAAGCAGAAGGACAAAAATTTGAGACAACGGAGATGGCTTGAGTTACTAAAGGATTATGACATCGCCATTTTGTATCATCCGGGAAAGGCTAATATAATGGCTGATGCTTTAAGCCGGAAGGTGGTGAGTATGGGTAGCTTGGCATACATTCCAGTTGGGGAGAGACCCCTTGCAGTCGATGTTCAGGCCTTGGCTAATCGGATGGTGAGGTTAGATATTTCAGAGCCCAGTCGGGTGTTGGCTTGTGAGCTTTCCCGGTCTTCTTTGTATGATCACATTAAGGAGCGCCAGTATGATGAACCTCATTTGCTTGTCCTGAAGGACAGGGTCCAGCATGATGATTCCAGATATGTGACTATTGGCGATGATGGTGTGTTACGGATGCAGAGCCGGATTTGCGTGCCCAATGTGGATGGGCTCCGAGAGTTGATATTAGAGGAGGCCCACTGCTCACGGTATTCTATTCATCCAGGTGCCGCGAAGATGTACCAGGACTTGAGGTAGAATTATTGGCATAGGAGAATGAAAAAGGACATTGTAAGTTATGTGGCTAGGTGTCTCAATTGTCAGCAAGTCAAGTATGAGCATCAGATACCCGGTGGTGTGCTTCGTCATATTGATATTCCGGAGTGGAAATGGGAGAGGATTACTATGGATTTTTTGAGTGGTCTCCCTCGTACCTCGAAGAACTTTGATTCTATTTGGGTGATTGGGGACAGCCTGGCCAAGTGCGTGCACTTCATTCCGGTGTGTACCACCTATTCTTAGGAGCGGTTAGCAGAGATTTTCATTCGCGAGATTGTGCATTTGCATGGGGTTCCGATTTCTATTGTCTGAGACAGGGGTACTCAGTTTTCTTCCCAGTTCTGGAGGACCTTTCATCGGGAGTTGGGCACTAAGATACAAATGAGCATGGTGTTTCACCCTTAGACGGATGGGCAGTCCAAGCGTACCATCCAGATATTGGAGGACATGTTGCGCGCCTGCGTTATTGATATTGGAGGTTCTTGGGCTGAGTCCTTTCCACTTGTATAGTTTTCTTATAACAACAACTATCAGTCCAGCATTCAGATGACGCCATATGAGGCTTTATATAGGAGACGGTGTAGCTCTCCAATTGGCTAGTTTGAGCCCGGCGAGGCTACACTATTGGGTACGTAGTTAGTTCAGGATGCCTTAGAGAAGGTGAAAGTGATCCAGGAGAAACTTGGTACGGCTCAGTCGCGTCAGAAGAGCTATGCGGACCGGAAGGTTCGAGATGTATCTTATATGGTGGGCGAGAAGGTCTTGTTGAAGGTTTTGCCTATGAAAGGTGTTATGAGGGTTGCAAAGAAGGGGAAGCTGAGTCCGCGGTTCATTGGACCTTTTGAGATACTTAGGAGGATTGGGGAGGTGGCCTACATGCTTGCTTCGCCACCCAGCTTGTCGGGAGTTCACCCGATGTTCCATGTTTTTATGCTCAGAAAGTATGTTGGGGACCCGTCTCATGTATTAGACTCAGCACGATTCAGTTGGATGAGGATTTGACCTATGATGTGGAGCCAGTGGCTGTTTTGGGTCGTCAAGTTCGAAAGTTGAGATCAAAGGACATAGCTTCCGTAAATGTGCAATGGAGAGGTCGGCCCGTGGAGGAGGCTACTAGGGAGAACGAGCAGGAGATGCAGAGTAGATATCCTCATTTGTTTGAGGCTTCAGGTATGTTTCTTGACCCGCTCGAAGACGAGTGTTTGTTTTAGTTGGGGAGGATGTGACGACCCGGCCCGTCGTCACATGAGTTACCGCCCTGTTTTCCCCATTTTTTATTCTATATGTTTCATTATATGTGTTTGGAGAGTTTGAAGTAATTCGGATAGAGTTTGGTTGGAAATAAGACAATTAGTCTCTTTAAGAGAAGGTTAGTTTGGAAAAATTAATCGGATGTTGACTTATGAGTTATAGGGCTCGGAATGAATTTTCGATGATTTGACTAGTTTCGAGTTGTGATTTATGACTTGGGAGTGAAATCGGAACTGAATTTGGAGGTCTGGTGTAGAATTAGGCTTGAATTGGCTAAGTTTGAATTTTGGCGAATTCCGGTCGATAGGTGAAGTTTTGATCCCGTGGTCGGAATGGGATTCCGAGAGTTGCAGTAGCTTCGTTAGGTGATTTTGGATATGTGTGCAAAATTTCAGGTCATTTGGTCACCGTTTGGTCGTTTTTTTTATCGAGGGCAACTTTTGGAAGTTTTAGTTTAGCTTAGGCTTGGAGCCGTCATGAATTGATGATATTTTTTTGTGTTGTTGGGTGTGTTTTCATTATTGGAACAAGTTCGTATGATCTTTTGGGGTATGTAGGTGCTTTTGGTTGAGGTCCCGAAGGCCTCGGGGTGGTTTCGAGTGGTTAATCGGAGAGTGTTTGGCTTTTGGAAGTTGCGGAATTTTAGCAGAAATATTGCAGAAGATTTTTCCCTATGCGATCACATAGGAGGTATTGCAATCACATAGGAGGCTGGGAGAGGGGCATGTTTTTTTGCTATGCGTTCACACTAAGGGTCATGCGATCACATAGGTTTGGGAGTTTAAGGTGTACATTCGCACAAGGTGGATGCGATCGTATAGGGTAGTTGGGCCAAGGGCCCCTGGCAGAGGTTTGTTCTATGCGAATGCAGGGGTTCTATGCGATCGCATAGGGTTATTTGGGGAAGGTGGAAATTTGTGCTTCGCTATCTCAATGGTTGTGATGCGATCGCATAGAGTAATAACTGGGCAAACAGAATGGTTTTTAAGTATTATTTCATCCATGACCTATTTCATTTTCCACCATTTTTGCACCACCTTGAGAGCTTGTTGGTAGATTTGAAGGGGATTTTGACGGAAAGTGATTGGAGGTAAGTCTCGAGGCCCGGAAACACCATTTAATTGAAGATTCATCCTTCGATTTCTGAAAATTGGGTAAAAATTAAGAAACTAAGCCTTGGTTTTTGAAATGTAAATTGGGGATTTCATGGCCAATTTAAGCTCCGATTTTGATGAACTTTATATGTACGGACTCGCGGAGAGACGAGGAATCTGCTGATGTAAATTTCGTAATTTTTTGAGAAGTGGTACCGGGGCTCGGGTTTTACTAACTTCATGTTTTGGGTGTTTTTCGAGTTCTTTCTATTGGGTTACAACCCATTATCCTATTATAACCTATTCCATGTGGTTTTGGTCAGATTCTGCACTCGAGGAGGTCGATTTGCGAGGAAAGGACAATGCGAGCTAGGATTTTGGCCGGTTTGAGGTGAGTAATGGTTATGAATGATATACTGAGTGTTTTAAACCCCGTATTTGCACTATCCGATGCTATGTTGAGATAAAACACACGTCATATGATGAGCGTGGTGATGTTACTGCTGGGGACTCGGACTTGGTCCATCCCGATTAATTACTTACTGCACTTTTTGACTGAGACTGAATTCGTACTCGTATATCTTGGGCTAGATGCCATGTTTGGGGCGTTGCGCCGGTCACGCACTATCTGCTGACTTTAGCTGTGAATCGTGAAAAGAACCAGACGTAGTAACTTGCACCTTAAATGAGTAGTACCTAGGGTTGTATACTCTGTCTTAGCTGAGCGGGCCCGAGAGGCCAAGTCTATATTGACTGAGAGGGGTCAAGGACCCCAAGGTGATGGTATTTAATATATACCGGATTGGGCTGCACGTCGCAGCAGTATATACACATACATATATATGGATCAAATGACATGCCGCAGCAATATATTATATGGATCGGACTGCACGCCGCAGTGATATATTATATGGATCAGACTGCACGCCGCAGTATTATAGCGCTTGGGCTGAAGGAACCCCTTCGGAGTCTGTACACATCCCTAGTGAGCACAGTCGACTATGTATATTGGATCGAGCTGCACGCTGCAGTACAACATAAATTATATTGGATCAGTCTACGCGCCGCAGTACTATATATATATTATAGCTCTGCCCCTGATATTAGAACTGTATAGTGTTCTTACCGGATTTCTTACATTCAGTTGTTATTTATTGCTGTTACTCATTGAGTTGGAAGTACTCACTCTACTCCTTCACCTTGTGTGCAGATACAGGGATCCTGGAGGCTTAGCTGCGACTATCTGTTGTTCCTCAGCTCAGTACCGGAGTTATCAAGGTAGTTGCTGGCGTCCGCAGGACCTGATCTCTCCTCTTATCTATCTTTTGCTTCCGTAGCTAGTTTTCCTTTGCTTAAGATATTGTTCTGTTGTACTTAGAGGCTCTGACTTGTGACGCCGGATCATTTTGGCTGTTGTTATTTTTGGTTACAGTTTTCCGCAGTGTTCTATTAACATTAAACTAAAAAATTTGTGCTAAACTTGGTATTTTAAGTTTATGATTTGGGCTGGAAATGTTTAAAGGGCCGGTATTGCCTAAAAAGGTGTTGGGCGCCATCACGACCGGGGTTTGGGTCGTGATAAGTTGGTATTGAAGCCTAGGTTACCAGGCCTCGCGAGTCATGAGCCGATTTAGTAGAGTCTCACGGATCGATACGGAGACGTCTGTACTTATCATCGAGAGGCTGCAGAACCTTTAGCGAAACTTTATATTCTTGAAAATCTTGTCGTGCGACTTTGTTGATCCGGGAACTAAACCTTTGTATTCTATTCTCTCGTAGATGGCGAGAACGCGTGATACCGAGTGTGGCGGACGACCACCATTGCCACCCACTAGAGGCAGAGACGCGGCCGTGGTCGTGGTCGAGGCAGAGCAGCAGGGGCAGCACCTGTTGACCCACCAGCTGCCCCCATTAGGGATCAGCCTCCAGCTGTAGAGGTTCCAGCAGCACCTGCTCAGGCACCAACAGTGCCTACTGTGATTCCGGGTCTTCAGAAGGCCCTGACTCAGATCTTATCGGTTTGCATTGGCCTGGCTCAGGCAATCTCGGCTAGTACCGCAACTACATCTCAAATCGGGGGTGGTCAACAGACCCCTGCAGCTCGCACTCCGGAGCAGGGTGTACCTGGTTTGCTGACGCCAGAGGCACCACAAGTTCAGCCAGTTGCCCCTATTCAGCTAGTTGTTGCGGTTCAGGGTGATGGGGTGCCAGATAACGAGCAGCGTCGTCTTGAGAGGTTCAGCACGCTTTCACCTCCTACTTTCAGCAGTGTTTCGAGCGAGGATGCCTAGAGGTTTCTCGATTTGTGTTGATACATGCTTCGGGAAGCAGGGATCTTAGAGACTAGTGGGGTATCTTTTACCACTTTTCAGTTCTCAGGAGCAGCCTTTACATGGTGGGAGGCATATGAGCGGCGTAGACCGGCAGGTGTAGCACCGTTATCTTGGCAGGAGCTCTCCATTATCTTTCTGGAGAAGTGGGTTCCTCAGTTGCAGAGGGAGGAGTTACGTAGGCAGTTTGAGTGGCTTCGTCAGTGGGATATGTTTGTGACACAGTATAAGGTGAGATTTGCAGAGTTAGCTCGTTATGCCCCGTGGATGGTTCCGATGGATCAGGAGAGGATCAAACGATTTGTGAACTGACTCATTTATCCCATCCGTATTCTGATGACTCGAGAGAGGGTCCTGAGTCACACCTTTGAGGAGGAGGTGGATATAGCCCGCGATATGTGGATGGCTCGCCGCCAGGAGAGAGATGAGAGGGAGGCTAAGAGGCCTCGAGGATCAGGTTGCTCCAGTGGTGCTCCGTCTAGGGGCCAGTTTTAGCAGAGTATGGGTCGTTCTTTCAGGCCTCCACAGCTATACCATGGTTTATCTTCCGGTCGGGGTTATTAGGGCTCTTTAGCAGGGCCATCCATTTTGAGTGCACTTCCAGCACATAGTTCGTCCCATGCCCCCTCTGTTCAGGGTTCATCTCGATCGAGTTCTTCAGCCAGCTAATCTAGTGTGAGGGGTTCCCTTCAGTCCCAGCCCCTAACGCTAGGGAATTGTTATGAGTGTGGCGAGTTTGGGCATATGCGGAGGGAGTGTCCCCGCCGTTCGTCCAGTTTATCTCAGCAGAGGGGCCAGCCCTCATCTTCTGGCCCAGTGTCTTCAACACTCGCCTAGTCAGCTAGGGGTGAGGGTCAGGCAGTTAGGGGTCGCCCAAGAGTGGGAAGGCGATCCAATGGTGGTCAGGCTCATTGATACGCTCTTCAGGGCAGGTCAGATGCTCTTACTTCGGATGTTGTTATAACAGGTATTATTTCAGTCTGCCACAGGGATTCCTCGGTCTTATTTGATCTCGGATCCACTTATTCCTATGTATCTTCTTACTTTGCTCATTATTTGGGTACTACCCATGGGTGTCTTGCGTTACGTGTGCACATATCCATCCCGGTGGGTGATACTATTATTGTGAACCACGTGTATTGGTCCTGTCTTCTTACTATTGGGGGTTTGGAGACTCGGGTTGACTTTTTGCTATTGATCATGGTATATTTTGATGTTATTCTAGGCATGTACTAGCTATCACCGTGCCATCCTATTCTTGACTGTCACGCCAAGACAGTCACATTGGCTAGCCAGGTATTCCGAGGATCGTGTTGCGTGGTACGACTGATTATGTACCCAGCAGGGTAATCTCTTTCATAAAGGCCCAACAGATGGTTGGGAAGGGATGTTTATCCTATCTAGCATTTGTGAGGGATGTTGGAACTGAGGCTCCTAATCTTGATTCGGTTCCCGTGGTGAGGGAATTTCCTGATGTATTTCTAGCAGACCTGTCGGGAATGCCGCCGAACAGGGAAATTGACTTCGGCATTGATTTGGTGCCGGGAACTCAGCCCATTTCTATTCCTCCCTATCGTATGGCGCCGGCAGAGCTAAAGGAGTTGAAGGAGCAGCTGCAAGAACTCCTAGATAAGGGGTTCATTCGCCCGAGTGTGTCACCGTGGGGCGCACCGGTGTTATTTGTGAAGAAGAAGGATGGCACGATGAGAATGTGAATTAAGTACAGACAGTTGAAAAAAGTGACAGTGAAGAACAAGTATCCACTACCCCGTATTGAGGATTTGTTTGACCAGCTTAAGGGGGCAAAGGTATTCTCTAAGATTGATCTTCGTTCAGGCTATCACTAGCTGAAGATTAGGGATACTGATATCATGAAGCAACTTTCAGGACATGATATGGGCATTACGAGTTTCTGGTTATGTCATTTGGGCTGACTAATGCCCAGCCGCTTTCATGCACATTATGAATAGTGTAGTTCGGCCGTATTTGGGTTCTTTTGTGAACGTGTTTTTTGATGATATACTGGTGTACTCGCGTAGCCAGGAGGAGCACGCGCAGCACTTAAGGGTGGTATTGCAGAGGTTGAGAGAGGAGAAGCTTTATGCAATGTTCTCCAACTGTGAGTTCTGGCTCAGTTCTGTGGCTTTTCTGGGACACGTGGTGTCTAGTGATGGTATTCAGGTTGACCCAAAGATGATCGAAGCAGTGTAGAGTTGGCCCTGACCATCCTCGGCTACTGAGATTCAGAGTTTCCTCGGTTTGGCGGGTTATTACCACAGGTTCGTTTAGGGTTTTTCATATATTGCTTCGCCTTTAACGAAGTTGACACAGAAGAATTCTCTATTTGTGTGGTCGGATGAGTGCGAGGAGAGCTTCCAAAAGCTCAAGTCATATTTGACTACAGTCCAATACTAGTATTTCCATCAGCTTCAGGTTCTTACTCGGTGTAATGTGATGCTTCGAGAGTTGGGATCGGATGTGTATTGATGCAGGAGGTTAGATTTATTGAGTATGCTTCGCGTTAGCTGCAGCCCCATGAGAAGAACCACCATGTTAATGACTTGGAGTTGGCTGCTATAGTTCATGCTTTGAAGATTCGGAGGCACTATCTATATGGCGTATCATGTGAGGTGTTCACGGACCATCGCAGTCTTCAACACTTGTTTAAGCAGAAGGACCTCAATTTGAGACAACAGAGATGGCTTGAGTTACTCAAGGATTATGACATCACCATTTTGCATCATCCTGGGAAGGCCAATGTAGTGGCCGATGCTTTTAACCGGATGGTGGTGAGTATGGGTAGCTTGGCGTACATTCCAGTTGAGGAGAGACCCTCTGCAGTCGATGTTCAGGCCTTGGCCAATCGGATGGTGAGGTTAGATATTTCTGAGCCCAGTCGGGTGTTGGCTTGTGTGGTTTCCTGGTCTTCTTTGTATGATCGCATTAGGGAACGCAAGTATGATGACCCTCTTTTGCTTGTCCTGAAGGACATGGTCCAACATGATGATGCCAGAGATATGACTATTGGCGATTATGGTGTGTTACAGATGCATGGCCGGATTTGCGTGCCCAATGTGGATGAGCTCGGAGAGTTGATATTAGAGAAGGCCCACAGTTCGTGGTATTCTATTCATCCGGGTGCCACGAAGATGTACCAACTTGAGGCATCATTATTGGCGGAGGAGAATGAAAAAGGACAATTTGAGTTATGTGGCTAGGTGTCTCAATTGTCAGCATATCAAGTATGAGCATCAGGGACCAGGATGGATATTTCGGAGTGGAAATGGGAGAGGATTACTATGTATTTTTTGAGTGGTCTCCCTCTTACCTCGAAGAACTTTAATTCTATTAGGGTGATCGCGGATAGGCTGACCAAGTCCGCGCACTTCATTCCGGTGTGTACTACTTATTCTTCGGAGCTGTTAGCAGAGATTTTCATCCGGGAGATTTTGTATTTGCATGGGGTTCCGATTTCTATTGTCTCAGACAGGGGTACTCAGTTTTCTTTCCATATCTGGAGGACCTTTCTTCGGGAGTTGGGCACTAAGATACAGATGAGCACGAAGTTTCATCCTCAGACGAACGGGCAGTCTGAGCGTACCATCCAGATACTGGAGGACATGTTACGTGCCTGCATTATTGATTTTGGAGGTTCTTGTGCTGAGTCCTTGTCACTTTGCTTATAACAACAGCTATCAGTCCAACATTTAGATGGCGCCGTATGGGGCTATATATGGGAGACATTGTAGATATCTAGTTGGCTGGTTTGAGGCTGGCGAGGCTAGACTATTGGGTATGGAGTTAGTTTAGGATGCCTTAGAGAAGGTGAAAGTGATCCAGGAGAGACTTCGTACGGCTCAGTCACGTCAGAAAAGCAATGCGGATCGGAAGGTTCGAGATGTATCTTATATGGTGGGTAAGAAGGTCTTGTTGAAGGTTTCACCTATGAAAGGTATTAAGAGGTTTGGAAAGAAGGGGAAGCTGAGTCCGCGGTTCATTGGACCTTTTGAGATACTCAGGAGGATTGGGGAGGTGGCCTACATGCTTTTTTTGCCACCCAGCTTGTAGGGAGTTCACCCGGTGTTCCATGTTTCTATGCTCAGAAAGTATGTTTGGGACCCGTCTCATGTATTAGACTTCAGCATGATCCAGTTGGATGAGGACTTGACCTATGATGTGGAGCTAGTGGCTATTTTGGGTCGTCAGGTTCGAAAGTTGAGATCAAAGGACCGAATTGATTATCTTCATGCATAAGGATACTAGATTACCTAGTAGAAATGATTGAAATATCATCGCAAACCTCCCTTATTGCTTTTCTATTGCAATTTCTGGATTATTATATGATGATTTTTGAACTTTCCATATATAGAAAAGAAATAGAAAGAGATTGACTAGAAACGACATCTATTATGTCAATGACACCAAAGAGATATTAAATGAATGAAATTGGGACATGGAGCATAGCTTAGGTAAAGGTGCAGTGGGTAGGTCGGCCCATGGAGGAGGCCAGTTGGGAGACCGAGCAGGAGATGCGGAATAGATATACTCGTTTGTTTGAGGCTTCAGGTATGTTTCTTGACCCGCTCGAGGACGAGCGTTTGTTTTAGTTGGGGAGGATGTGACGACCAGACTCGTCGTCACGCGAGTTACCGCTTGTTTTCCATGTTTTATGCTTCTATATATTTCTTAATATGTGTTTGGAGAGTTTGAAGTAATTCGGACAGAGTTTGATTGGAAATGAGACAATTAGTCTCTTTTAGAGAAGATTAGTTTAGAAAAGTCAATTCGGATCTTGACTTATGAGTTATAGGGCTCGAAATGGATTTCCGACAACTCTAGTAGTTTCGGGTGGTGATTATGACTTGGGAGTGAAATCGGAACTGAATTTGGAGGTTCGGTGTAGAATTAGGCTTGAATTGGCTAAGTTTGAATTTTGGCGAATTCCGGTTGATAGGTGAGATTTTGATCCGGGGGTCGGAATGGGATTCCGAGAGTTGAAATAGTTTTTAGGTGATTTTGGATATGTGTGCAAACTTTCAGGTCATTTGGTCACCGTTTGGTCGGTTTTTTGATCTAGTGCAAGTTTCGGAAGTTTTAGTTTAACTTATGCTTTAATCCATCGTGAATTGATGTTTTTTTGTTTTTTTGAGTGTGTTTTAATGATTGGAACAAGTTCGTATGGTGTTTTTGGGTATGTTGGTGCTTTTGGTTGAGGTCCCGAAGGCCTTGGGGTGGTTTCGAGTGGTTAATCGGAGAGTGTTAGGCTTTTGGAAGATGCAGAATTTCAGCAGAAATGCTGCAGAGGATTTTTCCCTTGCGATCGCATAGTAGACTGGGAGAGGGGCCTGTTTTTGTGCTATGCGTTCGCACTAAGGGTCCTTGTCATGCGATCGCATAGGTCTGGGAGTTTAAGCAGTGCGTTCGCTCAAGGTGGATGCGATCGCATAGGGTAGTTGGGTTTGGGGTCCCTGGCAGAGGTTTCTTCTATGTGAACGCAGGGGTGCTATGCGATCGCATAGGGTTATTTTGGGAAGGTGATAATTTGTGCTACGCGATCGCAATGGTTGTGATGCGATCGAATAGAGTAATAACTGGGATGATAGAGTGGGTTTTAAATGTTATTTCATCAGCGACCTATCTACTTTTCCATCATTTTTGCACCAGCTTGAGAGCTTGTTGGTAGATTTTGAAGGGGATTTTGATGGAAAGTGATTGGAGGTATGTCTCGGGGCCTAGAAATACCATTTAATTAAAGATTCATCTTCGATTCTATGAAATTTGGGTAAAAATTTAAGAAAATAGGACTTGATTTTCAAAAGTATATTGGGGATTTGATGGCCCATTTGAACTTCGTTTTTGATGAACTTTATATGTACGGACTCGTGGCGAGATGATGAATCCGGTGATGTGAATTTCGAATTTTTTGACAAGTGAGCCCGGGGCTCGGGTTTTGCCAACTTCTTATTTTTGGATGTTTTTCGAGTTCTTTCTATTGGGTTACGTCCCATTAACCTATTATTACCTATTATAACCTATTCCTTGTGATTTGGTCAGATTCTTCACTTGAGGAGGTCGATTTGCGAGGAAAGCGCAAGGCGGGGTAGGATTATGGCCGATTTAAGGTGAGTAATTGTTATGAGATATTCTGAGGGTTTGAAACCCCGTATTTGCACTTTACAGTGCTATGTTGAGATAAAACATGCGTCGTATGATGAGCGTGGTGATGTTACTGCTGGGGACTCGGACTTGGTCCATCCCAATTGATGACTTACTATACTTTTTGACTGAGACCGATCTTGTACCTGTATATCTTGGGCTAGATGCTATGTTTGGGGCCTTGTGCCGATCACCCACTACATGTCCTGACTTTAACTGTGAATCATGCTACATGTCCTGACTTTAACTGTGAATCATGAAATGAACCGGACATAGTGACTTGCACCCTAAATGAGTAGTACCTAGGGTTTAATACCCTGTCTTAGCTGAGTGGGACATAGAGGCCAAGTCTATATTGATCGAGAGAGGTCAAGGACCCCAGTGTGAGGGTATTTGATATATACCGGATCGGGCTGCACGCCACAACAGTATATACATATACGTATATATGGATCGGACTGCACACCGCGGTAATATATTATATGGATCGGACTCCACGCTGCAGTGATATATTATATGGATCGGACTGCACGCCACAGTATTATAACGCTTGGGATGAAGGAGCTCCCCCGGAGTCTGCACACACTCCCAATGAGCGCAGTCGACTATGTATATTGGATCGGGCTGCGCGCTGTAGTACTATATTAATTATATTGGATCGGGCTGCGCGCCGCAGTACTATATATATAAATATATATATATATATATATATATATATATATATATATATATATATATATATATATATATATATATATATATATATATATTGGATTGGGCTGCACGCCGCAGCAGTGTTAGTAACCTGTCGGACGGAAAGAAAAGTATTTATCAGTTTCTTTTCCCTGTTTAGTACTTATTTACTGCCTTTGCTGCTGATATTAGAATGCATAGTGTTCTTACCGTATTTCTTACATTCAGCTATTATTTATTGCTATTACTCACTGAGTTGGAAGTACTCACTCTACTCCCTGCACCTTGTGTGCAGATACATGGATCCCGGAGGCTTAGTTGCGACTATCTGTTGTTCCTCAGCTCAGTACTAGAGTTATCAAGGTAGCTGCAGGCATCCGCAGAACCTGATCTCTCCTCTTATCTATCTTTTGCTTCCGTAGCTAGTTTTCCGATTCTTAGGATACTGTTCGGTTGTACTTAGAGACTTTGACTTGTGACGCCGGGTCCTTTTGGCTGTTGTTATTTTTGGTTACAGTTTTTTGCAGTGTTCTATTAACATTAAACTGAGAATTTTATGCTAAACTTGGTATTTTAAGTTTATGATTTGGGCTGAAAATGTTTAAATGGTCGGGCTTGCCTAACAAGGTGTTGGGCGCCATCAGACTGGGATTTGGGTCGTGACAATCGTCCTGAATATTCCCTAAAGAAATCGCAAGAGATGGACCGAATTATTGTTGCAAAGTGGAATTCAAAGCGAGAATGCATACTAGATGGATGAAAATGTATGATTTAATTAGATATAGATCTACATGTGTTTATAGTTACTTTAGTTTTTCTGGAGTGTATTGTTATTTAATTTATGTGCCCGTCTTGATAGAAGAAAGAACAGTTCAATATGTTGAATGACCTTAGTCTACGAATTCAACAATTTTTTTTGATTCATTTAATTATTACGTATTCTTATTCGTTTTGTATTATGCTATATTTTCATATTATTTGTAGCACAACTTTTATAATTACGATATTTGAGTAACATTAAAAATCTATTCCATAATTATATGATTCGTTTAACTTAATTTAATTACATTGAACTTTCATTATTGAATAGATAAGACGATAAAAATGATTTAGTTAAAACGCATAATCTAACGTGTTCAAATAAATCAGATTATACTCAATATGATTAATATTCTTTGATAATATCCGTGCATCGTACGGATACTAATACTAGTTGTTAAGAAAGAGAAAAGATGTTTTGTAATCCTTTAGAAAAGGAAAGGATCTTAAATGTACGAGGAGTTATTGAAAATAGAGGTTAAATGTCATGTAACTAATATGCAAAATTTAAGAATTTTGAATTTCTTTTTTTTATAATAATTTTGTATAAGATATACAAAATAATTAATAAAGAACCTAAATAAAGGTGAGAAATAAATTTTCATTATAGAATATTTAGATAAGAGTTCTTATTTTTACCGCGATTATACACGTCATTTTTCCAAATTAAATAAGCCGAAATTCATTAATGGGCAGAATGTATTGAATCAATTTGGATTTCCAGACAATACAAATCTATCACAGTGGGCCTAATTGATGGGCATATTATCAATAAATTAGCTCTTGGTTTCATTGCCCAGTGGAGAATGTGATGAAATGATGGGATTGAGAAAGGGAAGATTGAGTGAGTTAAAAAGAATTGAGTCATTATGAATCAATTTCTCCATTTTATTTTGAGCATGAGTTACTTCAGAGGAATTGCGTCATTTGACACTAAAAACCTCTTAAAAGTCTACTTATCTTGCAAAATTGACATCACAAAAGTTTCACTAAGATATCTTTTTCCTCCTTTGCATTCACATTTGATGCAAGAAAATTTTAAAAATTTATGACCTTATTTCTCCCTAATTCCTTTCTTCCTTATAAACCAACCCCCCACCCCCCCCCCCCCCCCCAACCAAAAAAAAAAAAGAAAGTTTATGTTCATCCCTCTCCTCTCTCTCACTTACAAGTTCGAGTAAAAATAAATATTTAAAATGGGGCCAGTTTTCTTTTAGCTAGCGTTTAGATATAGATTTGGTTGAAACGTGGAAAAAGAGTGTTTGAATTTGTGTTGAAAAATAATTTTTGAAAGTTGAAGTTGTGTTTGGATATGCATTTTATTTGGAAAAAAATTATAAGTTTTGTAAGTGGAAGAAAAAATTTCACCCAAAAACTGATTTTCATATTTTATGAACAAATAAAGTTTTAAAAAGAATTCAGAAAAATAACTAAAATTTATGGTCAAACTGGAGCTTAGTAGGCGTTCGGTCTTCTTTTAGAAGGTAAAATGTGGCCAGTATTCCTACACTTGTCCTGTTTCTTGTGATAATCAAAGACCAAAACTAAAAAATATACAATAACAACTATTTAGTATAATCCCACAAAATGGGATCTGGGAGCTAATTTCAACCATTTGCTTCAGTTCATTGGCTGGTAACTGGTAAAGTCAAAGGAAAAGTTTCACAAGCACACGAGGGACGTCTGATCTAAAATAGTGTAGATTGCCACTTTTTTTGCATACTTCCACATGTTACCTATACTTTTCTCTTTCCACTGCATTAGGTTATACATGCTGATAATTGTATTTTTTTTACACTAGGTTATAGCAACTTAGTTGTTTCTTTTACTAGGTTACTCTAATGCATATGATATATGTAACGAAATGATACGGGAAATAAAAACAACAATAATATTTATGAGCGAATATATACGAATTAGCTTGGGTCATGGTGAACACTGTCCTAAGAAATAATTTTAATAATGTGAAATGTTTTTCCAGGATAAAAAAAGCTCATTTCTATTTTATTTAGAGGATACAAGAATCAACAAAATATTAAATTACAAACCCGGCTATCTAAAAGAGGGGAACAAAAGAAATTAAACTACCAAAATCAAAAGAAAGACAACAAAAGGAAGCTGATGAATAATGAAATTAGAAGGAAAGAAGTAGAAAGATCTCTTTATCTTGCTAAAATGATAATTTTCTTATTTAGTTGAGAGCCTATTTTTAGCCACATATGCATGAATCCATATGTTGAGAGGAAAAATGTGATAAATGCAATTGCCACTTTTCAAAAACTTCTTGCCATTTATCTTATAGCTTCTAAAAGGATTGCCACATGATTTTGATTAAAACATTTGTCAACAAAAGACTTTAAAATATAGCCACAATGTAGACATATGGTGGTTAAGTTTTATATTCGCTTTGTAATGACAATAAACTTCCCAAATTTGTAAGATAGGAAAATTGTGCTATTTTAAAAGTTTTTCCCGCTATGATTGAAAATGTTAATGTAATATACTGAATGTTATGATTCTATTTTTTGAAATGATACTGCACTGAATTGTGATTTCTTAAGGAGGGAGTATCATTATGTGACTAATTGATGTATATGAAATAGCATGACCGTACTGTACGTTTCCGTTCGAGTAACAATACTTCTCAGTCGAGATTGTTCGCCTAGTACGGTATATGTGTCGAAGTAAATGAAACAATGCACGTTAATGTAATACTTAAGTTACTCGACCTGGATGTTGTATGAATCAGAATTTGATCGACCACGGTCTATAGCTAGTACGACAGGCAATCGCAAACTCACGAGTCGGTACAAGGGTATGACCCAAAGGCGGAAGGAGAGACGTCCTCGCATCGTCGCTGGATTTGTCACAGGTAGATACTCCCTAATTCGTCGTCCCCGCGATAAAGGGAAACCCCTTATATATAGGAGGGATTCAAGCATTGTAATAAGGGAGTTCGGAATATACGAGATTACTATCATCTCTCTCTCTCTACTTTTATAATTTACCAACCCCACGAAAACTCCGAATACAAGCCTAGATCGTTTGTACAGACAGAATTTTTGGGTGCTAAGATCCAAAGTCGAGAGGGAAACAGCCCAAATCGTATGCTAAGATCCCCTCTGTCAATCATCTCTCACTATATATATCTTTGTTACCTCTTTGCCATAATCATCCTAGAGTTTATTATCTTCGACTATAATTTACCCCTTCATCTTTGATTGATTTTCTTAAATAGAGTTAAAAAATTTTATGTCAAATAATTTGGTGCCGTCTGTGGGGTTTTCCATAGCTGAAATCATAGTTCTCATCTAGGATATCAAAAGCAACGATCACTGTTCTTCATACCCCATAAAAACCAACAATGGGGGAAAAAAAGCAAGGTTGAAGATAATAGCAAATGTTTCAAACAACCTCTTAAGCTCCCTCAACGAAGCCAGTAGGGAAGAGTGGAAGACGCCGAGAATACAACACCAAGAGATACACCAGAGGGGGAGATCTCACCCTCTCCGCACAAGGATCTGATGGTCTTGCGTGAAGAGGAGCTTCCACGTCCACGACGAGAGAAACACTGCTGGCAATTAAAAAGTTTAAGAAGAGTGGTTGACAAGTGCTCTGAGCAACATGCTCGAAAAACCCCCTCAAGGAAATGTCGAAGACTTACTGACGGTAGAAATTGCAGCTACCATTGGTGAGCCAGGCACTGCACGAACGAGCAACACTCGCACTGTCATCGATGCAAGCGATGATGCACTCACAATCATCCTAAAGAAAATGGAAGAAATAGAAAACGAAAACAAAATACTTCGTGACCAAATGAAAGAGCACCAGGAAAGGGTTGACAAAACACCTGGCACCCCTAAGCTACTACCAAAACGCGATGTAGGAAGGTTCGTCGAATAGCCAATCAACGAGGGAGCTGCTCCTCACCCTATCATGAAAACCCTAAAAAATGCCACCATACTTGAGAATATGGCGAGACCACAAATCCAGAAGATCATCTAATCCACTACGTCATCGTGGTAAAGGGCAATGACCTGTCAAAAGAACAAGTGCCATCTGTACTGCTAAAAAAGTTCGGTGAGACTTTGACAGGAGGGGCATTGACGGGGTATTCCCAGCTACCAGCACGATCAATATCGACATTTGAAGAAATTGAGGACAAATTCGCCACCGATCATGCAGGATCCAAGAAGGCTGAAGCTAGGGTCAACGATATCTTCACCATCATGCAAACAACGGGCAAGGAACTTCGAGACTTCCTCACCCGATTTAACTGAGTAAGGATTGGACTACCAAATGTGACAGAAGGAATTACGGTCACGGCCTTCCAAAATGGGTTAAACATGAATGAATCTAAGGCAACCAATAAATTTCTCAACAGACTTAAGAAATACCCTCCCTCCCCACCATATGAGAAGAGATTCAGAATGCCTACTACACCGAGGTAAGGGCAGACGAAGAAGATCTTAACGGCCCAACTCAATAACTAATGCCCGTTTAGACCGAGGCAAAGAGGGATCGACATAACAATGGGCGAAGGGATCGACCCCCCCCATTTCAATCAAGAAAGGCATCAGCCTTGTGTCATAACATCTAACTCGCCTCCTTCGAGGCATATAGATGGGGTGCTAAGACACACCGCACCCCTTCGGAATGAAAGAGGTATGTCCCCATTGTTATCTGCTCATAACTTTTTTGTGTTTCCCCTTCAAAGATAGTGTACGCACTGGAGAAGCTGGGCACAAAGGTGCAATGTCCACCAAAAATGAAATCGGACCCAAACGCGAGAAGGAAAAATGTCCTTTGCGAATTCCAGCAGGAAAGAGGACACAAGACCGAAGATGCTTTGGTTATAACATTACGCATCCCCGATACAGCTGTAAAAAGAATCATGGTAGATGATGGAAGCGACGCGTGTTTAATCCACCCAAGAGTTCTCGTGCAAATGAAGTTCGAGGATAAAATAATACCGTGTTGCATAATGAAAACGAGTTTTCACAATGCAGTAGAGCGGACATCCGGGGAAATAGTGCTGCCTGTCCTCGTAGGGGGAGTCCCGTTGGAAACCACATTCCACGTCATGAACTAGGAAACAACCTATAACGCCATTATAGGATGCCCATGGATACACTTCATGTGAGCCGTCCCCTCAAGGTACTATCAAGTGATCGAATTTCCCACCCCATTGGGAGTATTCAACATTCGAGGCGAACCGTACGCCCAAGATTGCACGCACACCAAACAACTGAGAGGAGCAAGTGCAATCAGCCATGTCGGGAACTAAACTCAACCCACCAACAGAGGTCATCAGAGACCCAGACATCATATAATCCTGCAAGGAAGCTATAGAGAACCTCGATCCAGTCCACCTAGACGATGCCGACAATACAAGAAAGGCTTACATCGGGCACAACCTCTTAGAGCCAGGTAAGTATCATGAATTTTTAACTAACAATACCGACTTATTTGCCTTTTCCCACTCAGATATTCCGGGGATCCCAAAGGACATATGCCAGTCATAGGTTGAATGTCGACCTACTCTATCCACAGGTACGATAGGCGAGAAGAAAATTCAATGTCGCAATCAATGAACCGATCAACGAAGAAGTGGACAAATTGCTTGCCAACTGTTCCATCAAAGAATCGATGTACCCCCAATGGGTCGCCAATTTGGTCATGGTAAAAAAGAAGAACAAGAAATGGTGAATGTTTGTGGACTTCATCTATCTGAACAAGGCGTGCCCAAAATTATCCTTCCCGTTACCCATTCCATTATCAGTCTTAGGGAAGTTTTATCATATGAGGAGAATATAATGGTATCATCTGCATATACAAGATGATTTATCTTTGGACTCCACTTGGGCAGTCCAAAGCCACAGAAATGCATATTACTATGCAAAGAATTCAGCCCCCTTGATAGTGCTTCTGCAGCCAATATAAATAGAGTAGGAGATAAAGGATCCCCTTTTTTTACCCCTCTTGTCGACTTAAAAAAACCATGTGGATGCCCATTAAGTAAAATAGAATACCAATTGTTTGAGATTATACCATATACCAAAGCAATGAATCTTTCCCTAAAGCCCATGTTCCTCACACCTTAGTTAGAAATAACCATGAGGGTCGATTATATGCCTTAGCCATGTCCAATTTTATTACCACATTTGGACCAACTTTAGTTCTCATTCAAATATCTGTAATGATCTCCTGGGTTAACAAGACATTTTTCACAATACTCATCCCATTTGCAAACCCAGCCTATTCGTCAGATATAATATTTGGGAGTAGTACAGCTGGAATTTCATACACCACTCTAGAAAATATCTTATTGACAAAATTGCTCAAGCTGATAGGTCTCATATATGAGAAGCTAATCACCTTTTTCTTTTTTAGCAATAACACTAGATTGGTATGAGTCACATACCTGGAAAGTTCATGCCCATTGAAGAAGGCCTTGGCCATTTCTAAAATATCTTCAGCTATAATTTACCAGTAGGTGTGAAAGAAGAAACCAGTAAAACCATCGGGACCCCCTGCACTTTCGCTATTTAAACCAAATACTGCTTGCTTTACCTCCTCTAATGTTGGTTGCTTTATTAACTCCAAGTTTTGTACATTATCAACCATTGCTGGACATGGTGAATTATATCAAATTATGTTGGAGTCACTTCTTCATGGAATTGGGCTGCATAAAACCTGACTGCCTCTTCTGCCATATCAGAGTTGTCTTCAAGCCAAATACCACTAGAATTCTGCAACCTTTACCCTCTAATCGTCTTCTTCTACCATTAACTTTTGCGTGAAAGAACTTTGTATTCCTATCACCATCCTTAAACCATGACATTCCAGTCTTTTATTTCCAGAATTCTTCTTCTAATGCTAAAATCTGACTAGTTCAGCCTGTACTTTTTGCATTCTTTCTCTATTATGAAAAGTAGGAGATCTTTCAAACTGAGCTTCATGCACCAGGACTACCTCCTCAGGACTAGTTATTTTGTGAAAGATATCCCCATAGGTTTCCCTACTCTATTCAAAAAGTGCATTCTTTAAATTTTTTTAGCTTATGATTGAAATGATAAAAAGGATCACATGAAATATCTGCCTTCCAGTTCTCTAATACCACTGCCTTTAAAGTTGGGTGCTGACACCAGAAACAGAGAAACTTGAAAGCCTTCTTTATTCGTACATTATTAGGATTGCTCTGCAATAATATTGGACTATGATCAGAACCAATTTTGGATAAGTGAGTAACCTCTAGATTAGGCCATATATGCTGGAGATCTACATTTCCCAAACATCTATCCAACCTTCTAAATATACAATCTTCTTCACCTCTCCCATCCCACCACGTATAAATACTCCCTTTAAAGCCTAGATCACTAAGGTTACATATATTAGTGTAGTGTCTAAAATCATTGATTTCACTCAAGGATACAGGTAAACCCCCAAACTTCTCATCTTCATCCCATATAACATTAAAGTCCATCCCACTAGCCAAGGTAATGACATATCTCTGGCCAAATAATACAAGCTATCCCACAATTCTATACATTCAATGGGGTTACATTTTGCATAGACAAAGGTGACTATGAACGACATTTGAGTATCCATATTTGTAATCTTCAAGGTCAACTACTATTCAAGGTCATCAACAATGTCAACTCCATGATCCTCATCAACTAATACCCATATTTTGTTATAAACATTCGCAAAAGCCTGCAACATTCCTATCCTCCTCCTATATCTTTCTAACTTTTTCTTTTTCTATTTTGGTTCCATAATTTCAGTGAACTTGAAGTGATACTATCTTTGCATTGTAATAAGCCTCTCAAATGCTTGCATTGATTTTACTGACCTCACATTCCAAATTAAAGCATTCATCATTGATTCTGATTTTTAGAATGGTTCCTTCTTGTTTGAACCCAGGTACTGTACTTTGACTGCTGTCTCTTGGCTGTTTCTTCTTTCCTCTTCTGGCAGACTTACCCTAATCCAAATATCTTGGTGACAGGTCACATTGCTTTTTAATGTTTTTGAAATTTTTGCATGTTGATTCAGAATCCCAATCTCTTCCTTTACCATCCATGTGCTATGCATTTCCTCTGTTTTCACCAGGATGTGCAATCTGATTTCCTGCATAACTAGGAATCATACTGTTGTGCCTTTGTCCCTCCAGCTCTGTTACTTCTATCACTCCTGCATTCATGACCTCTTTATTTTTCTCCCCTTGTTCTCCTCCAGGTCCATCTCCTTCTGCTTTATTAATAAGCATTATATCTCCCATAACAATTGCAACATTTAGTGCGGGTTCTATATTAGGCTTAGTTGATGGTAACACATTACTAGTATTAGGGCTACTGATTTTTTCCAACTGTTGATCACCAGTTGTTGCATTCATATGTATGTTAATTATAGCTTCAACTTCACTTTGATCAACAATAGCATCATTGCTTTGTTCCTCCATGCCACCTGATCTTGAACACTCTTTTTAGCCTTGCCATTAACACTTTGTTCCTCTTCCTCTTTTTCCTCATCTGATGATTCTTCTTCACCACTAGCACCTTCAGGTAGTTCACCCTCCTCTGAATCCTCTTCCCTTGGTGACTCCCATAAATTTCCTCCACTAATTTGTAGTCTCTCCTTGGAACTCCTTTACAGCTGCTTCAAATTCAGTTGCTTGAGATGGGATATCCTGGCATGATTGATTAGTTGCCACTATATTATCTGCAAAAGTGCTGTTCACCCATGCTGCAGTTGATTCTTTTTGCTCACCCACCTTAACTACATTCCCATTAGCAGGTATTTTGGGATTCCTTCCTTTCTTAGCTGTGCTACCAAGTCCAGCTGACTTAGGGTTGAATTCAGCTGCCTTAGGATTTAATGTTCCAGTTACATTAGGACTTTTTGTTTAAGCTCTTTCTACCATTCCCTGATTGTTATTTTCCTCATCTTGATCCTCTAGAAGTCCAAATTTATTATATGTTTGAATTTATTGATTCTTCCCTTCATCAGCTGGAACAATTTCCCTTCCAGTTTGTACCATATTCTGTTGATTATGACTATTGAATGGGACAATTTCTTTTCCAATACTTGCATTATTTTTATGATTTTGTCTACTAGCTGGTACTATCTCTTTAATTGTCATAACATTAGATTGCTGAACACCATCATCTTGATGAATCTGTTGCACCTTGCCTTGTTCTACTGGCACCATCTCCTTACCACTTTGCTTCCGAGTTACATTTTCTTTTGCCACATTCTTCACTCGATTGTCTCTCACCTCTTTCCACTGTTATCCAACATTTCCTACAACCTTTCCACTAGCTAATAGGTTACATGGTCCTCTGCTCCCCCAGCTTCTAGATAATTGACTATATCATTGTCATGTGATGGGAGTTTTGATACCCTTGATATCCCACCTCCTTGGATGGATAAGAGTGTCATTTTATTTTTCTCCCCGGAGCATCATGTTAAACATTGGAACGCCTCAAACTAATACATGATTTTGTCCCAACATTTAGTCCTCCTAGCTATGTGGTTTTCTCGTGAAAGGGTGATATTAGATGCCTTCAAATTTTTGCACATATCATGAGCATATTGATTTGAAAGACTAAGTTGTCGTATCTTTAGTTCTCTCATAAAAGATCAACAGTCATGGCAGGTTAAGTTGTTTGAGAATATGATGATCCATAAGTGTACAACTTCTTTTCATCCTCATGGGCTTGTGGCATAGATTCCGTGTGTCAGTTAATGCTAAGAGTGTAATTTAACTTAATGTATTTTGTAACCCCGATCACATTCAAGGTGCCAGAGTATTCTTATCTTGATAAACGGATTCTCCCTACACTCTAGGAGATGACGAGGTCATGTACTTCAATATTTCTCTTTAATGGTTCCTATTGCCCATTGTACGATTTACCCCTATGCCTTAGAAAGATGACTGAGTTTGCAAAACAACATTTGAAACCTTGGACAAAGATTAAATAATATGCAAAATATGCGAAAATAGTGATATCAATCCCTGAGGGATTCAAATAATTGAGACGAAGCCCAAATATAACAAATGAATCCAAGTAGGATGATTATCAAATAAGGTCTAGTCGAAAACAGAGTAGAAACATCTCTCGGGACGGACCAAGTCACAATCCCCAATAACAAACGATCCCGCACTCGTCATAGGGTACATGTCTCACCTCAATATAGCACTACGATGTGCAATCCGGGGTTTCAAACCCTCAAGATATTATTTACAATAATTACTCACCTCGAACTGGTGAATCTCTAGCTCACGACACCTTTTCCCCCAAATCGGCCTCCACGCGCGTCGATTCTAACAAAAATCAGAGCGAATACATCACAAATGCCTACTCTGGTTACAACCAAATTCTAATGGCTAAGGAGGATCATGAAAAGACAACTTTCATCACTCACCAAGGGACTTGGTGCTATAAAGTGCTGTCGTTTGGACTCAAGAACGCAGGGGCCACTTACCAGAGGTTGGTTACCAAGATGTTCAAGGAACAGCTCGGCAAGATAATAAAGGTTTATATCGATGATATGATGGTATAGTTTGCAAAGAATGAGGACTACATTAGTCATTTGAAAGAAGCTTTCGAGATATTGAGGTAGTACGTGATAAAGTTGAACCTCGAGAAGTGTGCCTTCGGCGTGGCCTCAGGGATATTCCTAGGTTTCCTCATATCACAACGAGAGATAGAAGTCAACTCGGATCAAATCCAAGCTATCGACACGATACCTGAGATACTAACTAGTAAGAAACATGTATAGAGGCTAACAAGGTGAATAGCCACCTTGTCGAGATTCATATCATGATCCTCGTACAGATGTCACAAGTTCTTCAACGTACTAAGAAAAGATCACGGGCTGCAATGGAATGAGGAATGCATTGACGCCCTGAGGAAAATAAAAGTGTACCTGTCCTCACCACCACTATTTGTCAAACCGGACCCAGGTGAGTGTCTGCTCGTATATTTGGCAGTATCTGAAGTCGTTGTCAGTGCGGTCTTGGTTCGCGAATACAAAGGTACGCAATCTCGTATTTACTACATCAGCAAGAACTTAATAGATGATGAGACAAGGTACCCTCACCTTGAAAAACTAGCTCTAGCACTAGTCATAGCTTCACGCAAGCTTAGGCCATATTTTCAATGCCATCCCATAAAAGTAATAACAACCTTACCTCTTAATCTAGGACGTATCCTGCATAAACCTGAGCTCTCAGGCAGACTCACCAAATGGGCAATAGAACTCAACGAGCACTACATAACTTACCAATCGCGAATTGCCATTAAGTCGCAGGTGCTCACTGATTTTGTCGCCGACTTCAGTGAGAAGATATTGCCGGAGGCGGAACTAGAAGCGTTTCCCGCTTCTGGATGTATCGACCTCTGAACCTTATACACTGACGGTGCTTCGAACACCTTGGGATCGGGACTAGGACTCATCCTCGAAGTCTCTATGGGCAAATTAATTCGCCCCCGAGATGATTAACAGAGAGCCCGAGTATAAGGCTGTGATTGCAGGTCTGAAGTCAGCCCTCAAATACGGCTCCCGATGGCTCATCCTCCAATGCGACTCTCAACTCGTTGTAAATTAAGTCACCATGACTATCCAAACCAAAGATCACAGTCTGCAGAGATATCAGTTGGTAATCCATAAACTACTATCGGAGTTCGATGAATGTCATTTTGATCACATCCCTAGGGAACAAAATATTGAAGCAGATGGCCTTGCCAAATTAGCTGCGACCACCATGAACATTAACAAGGAAAATAAGGTAACCCTCCTTCATTCGGACATAGACCATGTTGAGGTACTCTCTCTGAATCTATCTTGGGACTGGCGTAACTGCCTTGTGTCCTATTTACAATATGGAACACTCTCGCAAGACAAAAAAGAATCCAAGAAACTCAGGGTGCAGGCAGCTCGATACAACCTGGTAAATCAGGACCTCTACAGGAGAACATTTGTCGGCCCCTTAGATAAATGTCTTGGACCGCTCCAAACAAGAAAAGTACTAGAGGAAGTACATGAGGGCCACTGCGGTGCCCATACAGGGAATCGGGCCCTCGTTCGATGCCTCATTCGCGTCGGCTATTACTGGCCTACTATGAAAAAAGAAGCAGCAGTCTATGTCAGGATATGTGAGCAATGCCAAAAGTATTCCCCTATGATACATCATGCAGGAGAATTCCTCCACTCCGTCACCTCGCCATGGCCTTTCAAAAAGTGGGGGATGGATATAGTCGGCCCTCTGCCAGTAGGATGAGGAAAGGTACATTTTCTTCTGGTTTTAACCAACT
Source organism: Nicotiana benthamiana (assembly GCA_034376525.1). Taxonomy (NCBI): domain Eukaryota; kingdom Viridiplantae; phylum Streptophyta; class Magnoliopsida; order Solanales; family Solanaceae; genus Nicotiana; species Nicotiana benthamiana. The sequence goes on from CM067337.1 coordinate 8,666,780, forward strand.
ATTTCTCTAAATGGGTGGAAGTAGGTGCGTATGCTCAAATACGCGAACATGAGGTCATCGCGTTTATATGGAAAAATATTATATGCCATTTCGGCATCCCCAAAGAAATCAGCTACGATAACGTACCCCAATTCCTTGGAAAGAGAACGACTGAGTTCTTCAAGAAATGGCACATCAAGCGAACACTCTCTACGCCGTATCATCCCGCTACCAACGGCCAAGCCGAGTCTTCCAACAAAGTGATATTGAACATATCGAAGTAGAATCTCGAAGAAGCTAAAGGTCTATGGCCCGAATTACTACCTGAAGTATTATGGGCATACCAAACTATGCCAAAATCCAGCTCGGAAGAAACACCATACTCACTGGTCTATGGGATCGACGCAGTCAATCCCGTCAAGATCGGGGAACCCAGTCTGAGATACTCCCATATAAGCGGAATGCATAACAACGAAAGTAGGTTGCAAGACCTAGATGAAGTTGAATAGCAGAGAGACATGGCCCACATGAGAATGATAGCAGAGAAGTAGCAAGTAGAGAGATACTACAACAAAAAGGCTAAGGTAAGATCAGTCAAAGTTGGCGACTATGACCTCAAGGCCAAAACATTGGCATCAAAAGACCCAAATGAGGGAAAGTTAGGAACCAATTAGGATGGACCGTATAAAATCATAGCAGCAGCAAACAAAGGAGCATTCCAACTGGAAACAATGGAGGGAAAACTACTCCAAAACAACCGGAACGTCGCCCATCTTAAATACTTCCACTTCTGAAAGGCATCACCTAAGTCGTGCTCTTTTTCCCCCACCCGAGTTTTGCCCCAATCGAGTTTTCATGGGGAGGTTTTTAACAAGGCGGCGAGAGGGATACCCTGTGGATCGGAGCGTTTCTCATCACTGTGGCCCGTCAACACGATCTCTAGGCCGAAGTAATGAAGGGACTACACAATTCAATATCCTCCATAGTAGGCCGAAGAAATAAATCTCCATTTTATGAACAAAAATAAATCTCCATTGTATGAAAAAACATTCTCCATTATATGAACAGAACCTTCCATTATATGAAACTCAAGTATCCTAATGGCCAAGGTCATCGACATTAGTTCGACCTTGTTCGAACGACGATGGGATACTACTTCGATGATAGTCGAAGCAACATCCTAATGGCTAAGGCCATCAATGTTAGTTTGACCTCGTTCGCACTATGACGGGATACTACTTCGACAATAGTCGAAGCAACATCGTAATAGCCAAGGCCATCAACATTAGTTCTACCTCGTTTAAACCACGATAGGATACTACTTCGACGACAATTGAAGCAACATCTTAATGGCCAAGGCCAATGACATTAATTCGACCTTGTTCGAACCATGACGGGATACTACTTCGACGATAGTCAAAGCAACATCCTAATGGACAAGGACATCAACATTAGTTTTACCTCGTTCGAACTACGACGGGATACTACTTCGACAACAGTCAAAGTAACATCCTAATGGTCAAGGCCATCGACATTACTTCGACCTCGTTCGAACCATGATGGGATATTACTTCGACAATATTCGAGGCAACAACTTAATAGCCAAGGCCATTGATATTAGTTCGACCTCATTCGAACCATGATGGGATACTACTTCGATAATAGTCGAAGCAACATCCTAATGAGCAAGGCCATCAACATTAGTTTGACCTTGTTCAAACTACGACGGTATACTACTTCGACGACACTCGAAGCCACATCCTAATGGCCAATGCCATCGATATTAGTTCGACCTAGTTCGAACCACGATGGGATACTACTTCGACGATAGTCAAAGCAACATTCTATTGCTAAGTCCATCGACATTAGTTCGACCTCGGTCGAACCACGACTGGATACTTGATAACTAGGGATTTTGACACATTTTATACTCCTTCTTGCTTAAGCTTTGATTATAAATTCATACAAAATAGTCCCAAAAGGCTCATAAGTTGTACTTGATTGTGGGTTTTGTCAAAAAAGTGACAAGATGTCAAATATCATCTCAAAAGGAGTGAAACTTGCACAAGTACCAAAGACAAGACAAACTCAGGAAAAACAGGCCTAGTGCTGCCACTACACTTTGTGCGGCCCACACTAGAGAGGTTCAGAGACTTAGCACTTCAGGCTTTGGAGCAATGCAGCCGCACTACACTTTGTGCGGTCTGCTGTGGATCTCTGTGGCTGCACTTCCATTCTGTGTGGTCCGTAGAGGCAAGGTTCATAGAGATGCCAAGTTCAGAGGTTCAAGCTTGTGCGATCCGTGGTCAAGTTTGTGCGGACCGCATTAGAAGCCTCTATGGCCGCAGTAAATTCTGCGCGGTCCATAAATCCTGGGTTCAGAGAGTCAAATTTTCATGTTCAAGATCCTAGTGAGGTCGCACACCATTTTGTGCGATCCGCACTGACCCCGCAGGGGCATTTTTGTCTAGTTTTTCTAGCTTAGTATAAATAGAACCTTTTTTCCATTTTTAGGGCATCAGATGTTGTAATACAGTAGTTTCGCTAATGAGAAGACTTTTCTTAGCCATTTTGGTCATTTTTACTTATTTTTAATTATTTAATCTTTGTATTTACTTTAGTAATTAATTAATATGTGTTTCTCTTCATCTATTTCTCTGAATTTCTCTTTGAGCATTAGTAGCTAGACCCATTAGCTAGGGTTGTGGCTCAACCCTAGTGTGGATAGTTGATGGGTATTTTGATTTAGGACTAGATTGGCTATGGGTGATTGTAATTTGGGTCAATTTCATGGTTTAATTTATGAATTAGTGGTTGCAAACACTAGTTTGTGCTAAGTTGACTTGGGCTTTTTCTTGAGAAAGAGAGCCTAAGTCTCTAAAATTGACTCAACAAGAAATTGGGATGGACTCAAGAGATTTGTTAGTCCCAATTAAAGGGTTTAACCTCGAGAGAGTAATACCCGACTTGAACCCTAGTTGTTTGGGAAAATTTGCATAACCAATTGGTCTTGAGAAAGTTAATTAGGCAAAATCACTCTTTCTATCGAGAGATGTAGAGTGGGTAGTATCGAGCAACGGTTATAGCAAATTCCCCAATAATGTCAATCGTGCCTTAGATACAATTACCCGTTAATTGGCCACCTAGGTGAAAGTCACTACCCTATTACTTTTTAAACTATAAGATACAACTTGTAGTAATTTATTCTTAGTCTAATCTATTTGCAATTATAATTTGTACTTTGATATTATTAGAATATAAAGAAAACCCAAAAATGAATAAAAGAGATATTTGGAACAAATACACAATTCCAACCTAAATAGATACTCGACTCCATTCCTAGCTCCTGTGGAAATCGATCCTGACCCAGTAATCAGGTAAAAGCTATTGCGACCCTCTCTTCCTACTTTTTAGTAGTTCGGAGTAGGCGACAATCACTTTTTGCACCGTATTTAGTTAGTTATGTGTATTGTTCTTCTTTCTTTCTTTGTTACTTACTTGTTTGTGTCACTACTCAGGTACCAATATGGAATTGAACAACGCTAATGACCCTTTTGGAAGCGTGATAACGAGGGTGGAGGTAGATGATGTCGGGGAAGATGAGGTGCCTCTTGTACCTCAAGGAAAACGTAGAGGCCAAAATGCCAATGCAAATCTAAATGAAATTATTCTAGACCCTCCTCCGCCACATCCAAGAATGTCTCCCAGAGTATTACCGAACCAAGGCTATGCAAGTGCTATTGTCCCACCCCGACTCCGGGTGGGAAACATTCAGATAATCAATGTGATGTTGACCTTACTTGAGCAGCTTGGGTATTTTACGGACATTGCGGATCAAAATTTGTACAAACGTTTCAAGGGGTTCATTGATACATATTGGGGGAGCAAGCATATGGACATATATGGAGATTCTCTTAGCTTGAGACTTTTCCCGTTCTCACTTCGGGGGAAGGCACTTGATTAGCTCGAGAAGCTCCCCAATCATTCTATCACAACGTGGGATGAGTTGGCGGACAAGTTTATTGCTAAATACTTCTCACTCGGGCATATGTCGACACTTCGAGATGAGATATTGGCCTTCAAGCAAGAGCTAACAGAACCTTTGCATGAAATTTGGGAGAGGTATAGGACGATGGTGAAGGAATGACCCAATAATGACATGAACGAGTCTATGATACAACAAACCTTCTACCGAGGCATAAATAGTACCAATCAATGCATAGTGAACCAATTGGCCGGAGATAATTTTATGAAACCGTCATATGACGAGGCATTTGATATACTTAATGAAATGGCGGACACTTCTTCAGCATGGAAGAGTAGGGCAAATATGCCTCAAGGTGACCCTACTGTTATTCATTTATACAAGGAATTGCATGATCATGGTCAAGCTATTGCTGAGCTTACTACTATTATGAACCAATTGGCGAATGCACAGTTGCAGCAAGTTCAAAACCCTCGCCAAGTCAATGCCATGGAAGGTGTGGGTATGCTTGTCAATAAGAGAATGCAAAGAGGGCAACAATCTCAAAGGAATTCTGAACGAAATGATAATGACTGTTGTGGCTTTCAAAATGATTGTTATGATGATCAAAGTGAGGAGTTACAATATGTCAACAACTACCAAGGCAATAGAGGCAACTCTTCAAACCAACAAGGGCGACCCCAAGGCAATTGGGGCAATCAACAACAAGGCGGTAGTAATTGGAACAATAACAACCAAGGCGGTAATTTAAGGAACAACAATCAGGGAAACCAAGGGAATTGGAATGGTAACAATAATATGGGTAACAATAAAAATCAAGGTGGATGGAATAATGGGAATCAAGGCAACCGATAATGGGAATCAAGGCAACCGGGGGCAAGGCTTTCAATGGCCCCCAATGTACCAACAACAGAACAATCCACCTCAATTTCAATCTCAAGGGTCTACTTCTTCTGGAAGTGATATGGGAAGAATAGACATATGTTCGAATAAATGACGAAGAAGAACCAAGATTCCGATGCTCAATTAGCTTCCCACAATACCTCTATCCGGAACTTGGAGGTGCAATTAGGCCAAATCTCTCAATCATTGAATACTCACCCTACGGGTGCTCTACCAAGTGATACGGTGGTGAACCATAAGGGTGGGAATAATCAAGTGATGGCGGTTACAACAAGAAATGGGAGAGGCGGTGATGTGAATGCCTCGAAAGAAAAGCAAGTTGTGGATAATGATATTGGGTTTTAAGAAGATGTGGTTCCTTTGATAGTTGAAGATGTGGTTGAGAATAATGTGACAATGAAGTGAGTATAGACATTGATGAGGCCGAGGTGGAAACTCAAGATGTCGTGAACCCGTCTATGGAATACGTGATTGACATGCCCGAGCCGGTGGTGCCCAAAGCCAAGGCACATTTTTCTAGGCCACCTCCACCTTATCCTCAAAGGCTATTAAAGCAAAGAAATGGTAATCAGTTCAAGAAGTTCATTGACATTATGAAAAGCCTTCCTGTCAATGTTCCATTGGTGGATGCGCTTGAGCAAATGCCGGGATATGCAATGTTTATGAAGGATTTGGTAAACAAGAAGCGGTCGATAGATTGTGAGACAATAAAAATGACTCACCAAGTCAGTGCTATCGTACATTCTATGGCCCCGAAACTTGAAGACCACAGAGCTTTTACTATCCCTTGCACTATTGGAAGTGCAGAGTTTGCCAAAGCCCTTTGTGATTTGAGGGCTATCATAAATTTGATGCCGTATTCGATTTTCAAGACTTTGGTAATTGGGAAACAGAGGCCGACCTCAATGAGACTTCAAATGGCGGATCGATTGATGAAGTGACCTTTGGGCATAATTGATGATGTGCTTGTCCAGGTAGACAAGTTTATATTGACGACCAACTTTTTCATTTTGGATTGCGAAGTGGACTACGAAGTCCCCCTTATTATAGGAAGACCTTTCCTTGCAACGGGGAAGGCATTGGTTGATGTTGAAGCAGGTGACCTTACTTTCCGAGTGGACGATGAAAAGGTCACCTTTCATGTTTGCAAATCTATAAGCAACCCATTAGCACCGATCTGTGCTTATTTGCAGACCTTGTCACAACTGTGATTTTGGATGATAGAAGTGCTATGATCAATGTTGAGGATCCCATTGAGGACTTGCTATTAAACCTTGATGTCAATGATGATGCATGCCAGGTGGAGTGCGTCAACTCTTTACATGGAATGGGCTCTTATTCTTATGAGCCTAGGAAATTGTCTTTGGATCTTGAAAACTAGAAAACTTCACCAACAAAGCCATCAGTTGAGGATCCACAGATGTTGGAGTTGAAACCACTTCTTTCACACCTCAGGTATGAGTTCTTAGGCTCAAATTCTACTTTACCAGTTATTCTTTCTTCTTGCCTTACTAACATGCATGTTGAGGCCACTTTGGTAGTTCTTCAAAGGCAAAAAAGGGCAATTGGATGGACTTTGGCTGACATTCCGGGAATAATTCCCACATTCTGCATGCACAAATTTATCTTGGAGGATGATTCAAAACCTTCCTTGGAGCACCAAATAAGATTGAACGAGACAATGCAAGAAGTGGTGAATAAGAAAGTGATCAAGTGGCTGGATGTCGGGGTTATATAACCCATCTCCGATAGCTCATGGACTTCTCTGGTGATTATTGAAGAAGGGTGTTATGATCGTGGTGACAAACTCCTAGAATGAATTGATTCCTACCAGAACATTCAAAGGTTGGAGGGTTTGCATGGACTACTGGAAGCTAAACAAGGTGACCTGAAAGGATCACTTCCCATTGCCATTCCTTGACCAAATTCTAGATCTTCTTACTGGGCGTGATTTTTATTGCTTTTTGGATGGATACCCGGGATATAATCAAATCTTAATCACCCCAAAGGACCAAGGCAAGACCACCTTTACATGTTCGTATGGCATATTCGCTTTCTCTCGTATGCCGTTCGGATTGTGTAATCCTCTGGCGAATTTTCAACGATGCATAATGGCTATATTCACCGACATGGTAGAAGATATCTTGGAGGTTTTCATTGAGGATTTCACTGTGGTTGGTGATTCCTTTGAAGAATGTTTGGGTAATTTGGATAGAGTGTTGGCTTAGTGTGAAGACACAAATCTCGTACTTAATTGGAAAAAATGCCACTTCATAGTTGAAGAGGGCATAGTGTTGGGTCAAAAAATTTCAAAGCACGGGATTGAAGTTGACAAATCCAAGATAGATATGATTTCAAGGCTTCCTCCCCACACTTCTGTCAAAGGGGTGAGGAGTTTTCTTGAGCACGCGGAGTTTTACTGGAGGTTTATAAAAGATTTTTCAAAGGTGGTAAACCCCTTGTCCAAGTTACTAGAGAAGGAATGTGAAGTTTGTGTTCGATGAGGGATGTATGCAAGCATTGAACCTTCTCAAGCACAAGTTGACCACTACCCCTATTATTACCGCACCAAATTAGAGCATGCCTTTTCGAGCACATTTGTGATGCGAGTGACATTAGGGTTGGGGCTATTTTGGGTCAAAGAGTTAATAAAATGTTTCATCCAGTGTACTACATAATCAAGACCATGAATGAGGCTAAAAGGAATCACACGGTTACCGAGAAAGAGTTATTGGCCATAGTGTTTTCAATGGAAAAGTTCTGACCGTATCTTATGGGTCCAAGGTTATAGTGCACACCAATCATGCCACCCTTAGGTACTTGATGACAAAGAAAGACTCCAAGTCAAGTGTGATGAGATAGGTGTTACTACTTCAAGAGTTTGATCTAGAAATTATGGACAGGAAAGATAGTGAGAATAAAGTGGAAGACCACTTGTCCCGGTTGGAGGAGGAGGGGATGCCTTGTGATGGCCTAGAGATCAATGATTCATTTCCCGACAAACAACTCTTTGCGGTGTCAATGAATGATATGCCATGGTTTGCCGATGTTGCTAATTACCTTTTGAATGAAATAATCCCATATGAGCTCTCTTCTAACCAAAGAAAGAAGTCACACGAGATAGTTAGGACTTCTATTGGGATGAGCCATACTTGTTCAAGATTTGCATGAATGGTGTGATTCGAAGGTGTGTCCCAGAGGAAGAGAAATTATGTATTTTGGAGGTTTGTCATTCCTCCACCTATAGTGGCCATCATGGTGGGGCGAGGACGACTTCTAAGGTTCTTGGTTGTGGGTTCTATTGTCCAACTTTGTTCAAAGATCTGGGTGATTTAGTGAAGAGATGTGATGAGTGCCAAATTACAGATGGAATTTATGAAAAGTATGAGATTCCTCTCAACACCATTCTTGAAGTGGATATCTTTGATGTATGGGGCATCGATTTCATGGGTACATTTGTTAGATTTTGTGGGAATACTTACATTCTTGTGGCGGTAGACTATGTCTCAAAATGAGTTTAAGCCATGGATTTATCTAACAATGAAGCCCAGAGTGTTGTTGCATTTCTCAAGAAGAGCATTTTCACAAGGTTTGGTACTCAGCGGGCAATCATAAGTGATGTGGGGTCTCATTTTTTGCAATAAAGCTTTCAACACTTTTCTTTCAAAGTATGATGTCAATCACAAAGTTTCTACCCCCTATCATCTTAAAGAAATGGTCAAGTAGAAGTCTCCAGCAGGGAAATCAAAACTATATTGTCAAAGACGGTCAATGCTAATAGGACCGATTGGTTGAAGAAGTTGGATGACGCTCCATGGGCTTATAGGAAAACTATCAAGACTCCTATTGATATGTCTCCGTATAGTTTGGTGTTTGGAAAAGCTTGCCATTTTCCGGTTGAGTTAAAGCACAAGGCCATGTGGGCTTTGAGGAAGCTTAATATTGAATGGGATGTGCAACCAATCTTCATGTTGAACAACTCAATGAACTTGATGAATTTCGATTCCATGCTTACTCAGTTCGTCCTGGTATAAGGACAAGATTAAGTACCTTCATGATTAATATACTCGTGGAAAGGAGTTAATAGTTGGTTATTTGGTTCTCTTATTCAACTCTCGGTTACGTCTGTTTCTGGGAAAGCTCAAATCCAAATGGAGTGGACCGTTTGAAGCAGTGTTTGTGACCCCTTTTGGTGCTCTAGATTTGAAAAAAAAAAGATGGTGAAGTCTTTAGAGTCAATGGGCATCAGGTCAAGCATTATCTTGGAAAGTTTGATGACAGCCACGTGGTGGTGCTCCTTCATCTCAAATGATATAATGGTAACAAGCGTCGTGCCGCGATGATAAATCAGGCACTTCTTGGGAGGCAACTCATGTGTTTTTCTTCTTGTTTTCTTTGTAGTGTAGGATTGATTTTTGGGCTGACTGGTTGTGAGATATTGTAGGATTGTGTTGATGCAGTGCAATACATAGTGAAAAAAATGCACAGATCTCTGAATTGCCAGTGCGGCCACACTACACTTTGTGCAGACCGCCCTAGTGAAGGTCAAAGTGAGAACTCTATGATGTTGATCACTGCGGCCGCACTACACTTTGTGCGGTCAGAAGTGGACCACTATGACCGCGGTCCGTTATGTGAAGACCGCAGTGGGATACTTGGCCAAGCTTGAACATAATAGTTCAGTGTGGACTACGGTCCATTCTGTGCGGTCCACACTGGTTTGTGAGAATGTGCCCCAGGGGCTTTTCTATAAATAGCCCCTGAGGGCCTCCTTTTACTCTTTTCGCAAAAATTGAACCTCAGAGTTTATAACTACTGTTCATCCCTTGCATTTGATCATAATTCCTTGCTTGACATTGATTAGTTGAACTTTATCTCATAATCTGGTAACATAATTCTCCTTTTTCCATGTTTAACTTTGTTAAATTCATTTAATTTTTGTTTTTCTTAGGGTTTACTTTCTGCTCCTACCGCATTTCTTTAATTTCTAGGTAGATTAGTTTAAATTGTGATTTATGTGGACTTTATTAGTTTAATGAACTGTGTAATCGTTTAAGGACTCTAATTAGGTGGAAATTGGACTTAAAAGAAAATCCACATGAACTTTAACTCAATGCCACTTCTGGGCACGTAGTGCGGACTACGGTGCCCTTGTGCGGTCTGCGGTGCCATTTTGTGTGGACCGCACTGAAGAACTTCTGGAAATATGAATGTTTGGCTGTGCGGCCGCACTACATTTTGTGCGGACTGCACTACCATTTTGTGCAGACCGAACTGACCCCTATGCGACCGCACTCCATTTTGTGCGGTTCGCACTAGGGACTTATGAGAACTTCCGCAACACTTTATTACTCTGTTCTACAATTTGTTCTGCAACACTAATTTGGATTGCCTTGATTGATACTAATAAATGACTTGAATGATGTTTGCAGACAATGGTTAAGCAAAGAGGCAATGGTTCAAAATAACCCGGCAGAGGTGAATCCTCCTGGAGGGGGGGGGGGGGGCAAGGGTAAGAAGATGATTCGATTCACTCTCCAAGTTAGAGAAAACATTAAAAAAATGAGAAATGCAATAAAAGTAGCTGACTGAGCCTATGATCAGTCGGGGAGTGAATATGTGCCCTCCTATGACTTCTCTTCAGATTCTATGCTAGAGTATGTGGAAGATTAGCCGGGCAGATTTAGACTGACAGATGATACTCCTCCACCATCACCCACTGCCCAAGAACCAGAGCATATTTCTACTAAGTCATCTGAGGGCTCAACAGCCGGTAGTGGTGAATACGTCACCTCCCCACAGCTTCATTATCCGAGGAGGGTGCATATGGAGGTGATGGAGATATACAAAGGGATGAGGAAGTAGTTGAAGGTGGTGAGCCTCAGGTGGGAGGCATGGCTAGAACTAGGAAGCCCAAAGCTTGGGAATATAGGTTTGTCAGTAAGGTGGCGTATCACAAATTTAGGGAGTGGTGGCCGGTGAGAAAATTGATTCCGGATAGAAGCTTCATTTATAGATACCTACTACTCCACAAACCCAATTTGCAGAGACGGTTCAGAACTAGAGTGGATTTGGAACACTTTCTAGACGATTGTGTGGACGCCAATGAACACTTGGTCAAAGAGTTCTACTGCAATGTAGCCCACATCAAAAAAAGCTCCAAAGTCACTAAGGTTTGGAACCTTAAGGTGTTGTTTGGTGGGAAGTCGATCAATGAATATCTGGGCTTCAGTGAGGAGGATGAGACTTTATATACGGAGAAGAAGGAAATGGCGAGGAGGTTCGTCCATGGTTAGCTCAGTACATGGCAATCCCGGGTGCCGTTTCTGATTGGTTGACTGTTGCAATCAAAATATTGCGGAGGACCTTGAACTTTGAGGCGAGGGGTTGGGAGATGTTTGTTTGTAACCGGTTGGATCCTACTACACATGACAACACCCTTCTAGTCCAGCGGGTTATTTTGGTTGCTTCAATTATGGAAGGATACCCCATAAATGTTGGGACTGTGATGTCCAGCATTATCACGATAGTGAGAGCAGAACATGACCGGAACTACCCTTTCCCCAGCTTCCTTACTGAGTACTTCATGGACCTAGAGGTGGAGAAGAGGCCATATGACATCAGGGTCAAGGCGACAACCCTATTTTCATTGTATATCTTTAAGGGGGATGACAACCCCAAGGGCAAGAACTACAAAGCCCCTGCTTCTACCCCAACTTGCCAGTCTGAAGAGCCAGTTGTGGTGGAGGTCCCTTTTGAGCCTACCTCCACTTTTGCTGACATACCTCCCGGACCTTCCACATCTTCAGCCATTCTTCTTGGACCTTCCACATCAGCAGGCTCGGAGATCCCATCTACCCGGGCCCATCCCATTACTTCCTACCAGCTGAGCAGGCCCTTCTGAGTATAAACAATTGGATGCAGACTGTCTCTTCCAAGTTATCCACATTGATTACCACTGTAGAGGCTCAATCGGCTCCCCTAACCCCACATGTGCCCCAGTATATCAAGGATTCACTTAAGGAGATTCTCGACAACCGGAAGAAGATCCTTAATACTCAAGCTGTGGTCTCAGAGGCAGTTGATTCACATAGCAAGGCTCTCAATGAGCTTGCTAAGGAGCACAAAAATCTATGAAAGAAACGAGCCTCCAAAGACTCGTGAAGGAGCCGCATGCAGATATTGATAGACTGAAGGTAGACCAGCTGCCTTTGGACTTGTTTCTTGATGATCCAGTCCCAGCAGCTCATCCACAGCCGGAGCAGGCATAGAGGCTTCCGAATAGCAGGAGGATTCCTAGAGCAGATGATTCCATCATCCAGTTGGCGGACCTACTGATGACTTCCTCTAGTCATCCATAGGATGTACTAGTTCCATAGCCTGTTGAGGTTCAGGCCCAGGTCCTAGTAGCAGCAGAGCAGACCACTGGGAACCAATATGAGGTTCCCGAGCACATAGAGAACCCAGGGACCACCCATGATCCTATGCAGACAGACACAAATTTGGGAGTCTTCTATACCCTTTTTCTCTATATTTTTGGTGCTTATTTAGACTAGTTGGCATTGGGGACAATGCCATCTTTCATTTGAAGGGGTAGGCCCTACTATTAATTATTGGATGACTCTATATATTGGTACATGTTTATGCTTTCTTGATTTTTCATCTTTGATATGTATATAATTTGATACTCAATTACATTTATCGCACTTATATTTTTAGTTTGGGTCTGTATATAAAGTTACATCACATTGTATATATTTATCCCCCATTGTATATTCAAATCCCCTTTTGTATATTTTTAATTCTATTTTCCGTTTCCACAAAATTTTTTGTTTTTAGCTTCTTATTTATGTTCGTAGCTCTCTGTTTCCTTTTGGACGTTTTCAATAAGCCTTTGGTTTTTTTAATGCCATGGTTCTTTCCAAAGGCAGAGTTTTGTGTGAACCATGTGGCTCTTCCAAATGATGGATAAGTGACAACCTTCTTAAGGGTTTGAGTCCATTTTTTCTTTTTTGTTTTAGTAGTTTATAGTTGAGGGTACCTCAAGCAAAGCTTCACTTAAGCCTAGAACATTTACCTTTGATCCCATGGTCAAAGATAAATTGTTGTGTTTAGGATAGTAAAAGCCGTGACCTTGAGACTCTTGTGTTGACCGATAATCATCAAGTGGTTTTTCGGGACCATTCTGTGCTTAAATCGTATCTAAGGTCATTGTGGTACCCTGACTCTATATCTTTAGCGATCCCTTAGCTTGTATGGTGAGTAATTGAATTGCAAATCCAAATCCCGAGCCATTGATCTAGAACTTGCCCTGGATGTTTGTTAAGGCGAAATCCTAAGTGAATTTTGACTTAAGACATGGCTATAGGCTCTCTTTGATCCAAATGAAAATTTGAACAATTCCATAGCCCACAAATGATATGATACCTAGTCAACCATCTTGAGCCTTAAACCTTTTTCTTTCAAAAACCTATGATACAAGCTTATACCCATTCTAAAAAACACCCTCTCTAGGAAACCAAACTTTCATTTAGCACGTGGCAAAAGTATATGTTTGGGGGGAGAGACAAGGATGGAAACAAAGTGGAAAAAGGCACAAAAATGAAGAAAAGGAAAGGCAATAAAAAAGGAAGAAAAGCAAAAGACAAAAGGAATGCTCAATGTGAAAAAGAATAAAAAAGGATTCAAGAAAAGCAAGGAATGAAATGTGTGGAAAGTTAAAAAAGAAGAGAAGGTTTGAAATGCATAAGAAAGAGTGATTGTGTATCTCTCTAACCCCTTAGACAAAAGTGAAATGATTCAAAGAGTCAAGTTAATTATGCCAAACGAATCAAAAGAAGTACTTAAGGAAAGATGGAACCTACTTAGACCAAAACATATCCTACCCTGAACCAAAAGCCTTCTTAATGACTCCACAAAGGACCTATATGATCATGAGTTGAATGAAGCTTCCATTAGTGGATACTTACAAAAGGGGCAGGCATATGGTACCTAGAACCGGACTTGTGACTTTTGCTTGGGAGAGATGAGTGAACTCCCATTAACCTTATTTTGTGTGCCACTATTCTAAAGGCGAGGTTTGCTTAGGGAAAGTTGAGGATGTGTGAGTTTGGGTTCCACAATGACCAAAGTAATTGAAAGATTTCTTTGATGTGTTGAGTCAACTCTTGATGCTCTCGTGTCGCACTTGATTCATGGTTTTCAAAGAGTAAATGTTGTTAATGACTCATTTGTATTGAAAGGCAATTGTTAGTCCCAATTGATGCTAGTTGAGGTTACTTTAGGACAGATGAAAATTTCTTGGATTTTTCCTTAAAGGGTGGGTCTTATTTTGTTTGCTTGAGGACAAGCAAAAGCTTAAGTTTGGGGGAGTTGATAACTAGGGATTTTGAAGCATTTTATGCTCCTTCTTGCATACACTTTGATTATAAATTCATACAAAATAGTCCGAAAGGCTCATAAGTTGTACTTGATTACAGTTTTGATCAACAAAATGACAAGATGTCAAAGATCAGCTCAAAATGAGTGAAACTTGAACACGTACCAAAGACAATACAAAACTTAGGAAAAACAGGCCGAGTGCGGCCGCACTACACTTTGTGCAATCCGCACTAGAGAGTTCAGAGACTTAGCATTTCAGGTTTTGAAGCAATGCAGCCACACTACACTTTGTGCGGTCAGGGGTGGACTCTGCGGCTACACTTCCATTCTGTGCGGTCCACAGAGGCAAGGTTTAGAGAGATACCAAGTTCAAAGGTTCAAACATGTGCGGTCCGTGGTCAAGTTTGTATGGACCGCGTTAGAATACTATTTCAACGACAGTCAAAGCAACATCTTAATGGCCAAGACCATCAATATTAGTTCGAACTCGTTCTAACCACGATAGGATACTACTTGGATGACAGTCGAAGCAACACCCTAATGGCCAAGGCCATCGATATTAGTTCGACCTCGTTCGAACCACGACGGGATACTACTTCGATGATAGTCAAAGCAACATCCTAATGGCCAAAGCCACCGACATTAGTTCGACCTCGTTCGAACCACGACGAGATATATTTTTAACGATAATCAAAGCAACATCCCTCCAGAGACTAAGTGTAATGCAATAAACCACAAGGGAAAAATGGAGAACAGACAAAGAGACAAAATTAAAGTTCATATTACAACAAAATTATTATTTACATTCGTCCCTACGGACAAGCCCTAGTGCAACCCACGTCCAAAAATTCCCAAACAAAAAATGGAACCGCTAAAACTACTCGTCGTCTACAGCAGGATAGGCATCTTCATACTACAAATCCGAGTCAAGGCGATTCACATCATCAAAAGTGACACCCTCGCCATCAAGAGTGTTAGGGTCGTACCCACATGACTCACGAGATGCACATGCTTCAGCACGCACCACCTGAACCTCTGTCTCCGTCTCCTGACCTTCGGCATGAAAACTCTACATACATTGAGCCAAGCCTCTGCATAGACCCACATCTCATACAAGCAACGAGGCGAGCCCTGAACAGCCGGAAGATGAGCTGTGGAGGGCCGAGAATGACAATCTATTTTCTCTTCCCTTAGCGGAGCCATTTGCCCTTACAACGCGGCCAACTCTACCTCTAACTCCCCAATACGCCTTTCGAACTCCGCGACCCGATGACGGAGGCTTCCCTTTCCCCGACGAGTTCTGATCTGGATATGCGAAGGGCATCTTCTAATGAGACCGTCTCGAAAATGGTAGCGGCCAACTTATCAGCATTAACATTTAACTCGATCTTAATCCTGTCGATCTCTAATGTCTTGGCACTCATCTCCGTGCTCAAGCCGGCTACCTTCAACTGTAGGTCAGCATTCTACGTCGTCACCCATTGAATCAGTTCGAGTTCATCCTCCCTCGCCTTAAAAAGGGCCTCCAATTCGCCGTTACCAGTGATAGCCCTTATGAGTTCCTCGTCCCTCTCCTCTAGCTCTGGAACCCTATGCTCCAATTGGGCCTCTCGCTGCTTAAGCCCCTCACGGAACACTTAGAACTCGGGATCCTGATGGTAGAGGTCAAACAATGCTCGCTGCTTAGAACAATAATGTTGGTACTTTGTTGATATCTTCTTGTAGAGGCTTGTCCTCTTTCATTCACGACGATCTCTCTCCACCTCCAGGACGAGGGTTTGACAAAAGAAAAAGTAGAGTCAAACACGCCATTTACATATCCATCCCACGACACAAAGAAAATAAAAAGGAACATACCTGTAAGGCCATACTGGAGACCTAATGAGATAGCCATGCATCGCTCATTATCCCAAACGTCTCATTCTCAGGAGCGGCACACAAAGGAGCAAGGGCCGACGCAACCTACTCGCTATTCAACAGCAAGTTGTAACCCCCTGATATTATTATGTGATGGTCAGACCCATCCGTACTCACCTTCACATAGGTGTGGCTACCCAAAAACTCATTAACATTTTCTAGGTTGATATCGGAACCCGACCCGTCATCTTCCACAAGAGGCCCTCCGACATTGGACGATGCACCCTTTCAGCGGAACGTGTTGAACTTTACCCAGGGCCGAATCTCTCCTCACGGTTTGATCTCCCCGAATAAATGGCATCAGCCATAAACACGGGCACCGGGGCTGTCTGAGACGCTCCACTCCCATCAGCTTCAGTGGCCACCCCCTTTCCCAGCTCTAATCTTCTCCTTTTATTCTCTAACGGCTCATCATCATTCGAAGATTCATTGACAGGATGTGGGGCCGGTGCCAAAGAGGCTGTGTCTCTCATATCTGCAATGGCGGGCATGGTCCCCTATTGAAAGAGTAAAGGACGACCCTCCCGGACAGATGCACACAAAATGTCTCGAGTGTTTGTGGCATTAACGGGTCACCTAAAAGCAAGGAGACCTGTCGTCATAATGAATTATATGATTAAGCAGGGTCGCACGACAGCCGACGCAGTAAATTAGAAGTTTACCCGAGGAAACTTTAGGGCCATAGCATTGTACAAAGGCGGACCAAGTTCGAGTCTCCTTCGCATTGGGTAGCAGACCAATGACCCATTTCCTGAAACCGATAACGGGCTAAGGTGGACGATCCATAGCTGCAAAACAAGTGATCATAAGTTGCAATAATTGTGGAAGATGGAGAATCTAATGAACTACGACACTCACGAGTTTTATTCTACCTCTCTGGAAACTCGGCGGGGTTAGAGACCACGTGCTCGGTCTTGATGAAAAAATACTTGTACCAAAATTTATGGCTTGCCTGGTGGTTCATCCGGACCACCAACCGTTTTGTACCATGAAGTCCCAGGTGCACCATGGTTCCCCTAAGCAAACCGGGTGAAAATAAGTGCAACAGATGGTGAACGAAAACGTCGCACTCGGCCAATTCTGCGTACTTAACCAACAACAGAAGCACATTGAGTGTGTATGGTGTGAGCTGGGCCGAGCAAACATGATAGAATCTGTAGAACTTGTCTGCTAGAGGAAAGAGAGGAAGGGTGTAGCCGATCATAAAAGGGAATTCGTTGAAGGCACAATACCCGGGCCTATGAACGTCAACGTAATCTCCCTCCGCCAGAGCCATCTTCACACGGGCAGGGACACCATATTTTATACGGACAATATCGAGGTGAGTCTGATCCATCTCAGAAAGCACTGGGTTTTGAGTAGTGGGCAAGTCCTTGAGGAAGTCACTCCGAGACAGGGGATGCCTCGGTAGTAATGCCTCCACTGTGAGAGGACTGTCACCATCTTCCATCTCCACCTCTCCCCAGTCGGAGAAAGGTGCTGCACTCAACAGAGCGATCTCAGCAACCTCTTCATTAGTGCGACGGGACCTCAACATGATTTTTTTCAAAGAAAGTAAGCCACACAAATGGAGAGAAAGAGAAGAGGGCTTCCGGTCAGGAATAAAAATGAGGAAATGTGAAAACGAGAGAAGAAGATTAGAAGAACTCTCAAGAATGACTAAAGTTTTCGATAAAATTGAACCCTTCACCTATTTATAAGGTTGGGTGGTGCAGAATCGAGGCGGCAAATTTCAAATCAGCGCAAGAAACCTAGAGTCCAACCGTCATTCTTTTTGCCTTGAAAACTCGCATAATGATGATGCATGCGAGAGCTGACGTCACCCAAGGTGGCGTTTACTTCTAAACATCCCGCCAAATATGATTACCACCTCTTACTGATTAAGTCGTAATAGTTCAACGATTCAAATTCTTCCTAAAGGAGGCATCAAGTCCGCTTACCAAGAACACATCCCGTTGCGCCCTCGACGAGCGGAGGGACTAACGCTATGTGTCCGAATTTGATCGACCACGATCTATAGCTAGCACGACAGAAAATCGCAAATCCAGGAGTCGGTAAGGGTATGATCTAGAGGTGGAAGGAGAGACGTCCTCGCAGCGTCGCTGGATTTTCATAGGTAGATACTCCCCAATTCGTCGTTCCCACGATGAAGGGAAAGCCCTTAGTATATAAGAGGGATTCAAGGCGTAATAAGGGAGTTCGGAATATACGAGATTACTATCATCTCTCCTACTTTTGTGATCCCTCTGTCAATCATCTCTCTCTCTATATCTTTGTTACCTCTTTGCCATAATCATCCTAGAGTTTATTATTTTCGGCTACGATTTACCCTTTCATCTTTAATTGATTTGCTTAAATAGAGTTAAAAATCATTTAAGTCAAACAATTATAATAAGGTGGACTTTGTAATTTTTAGTAGAGTAAAGGTAAGAGCAAGACAATAATTAGTAACCAGTTAAATAATACCTATTGTATAAAAATACTATTACACAAGTACGTGTAACTTTAAGTCTTGTAAGTTCTAAAGGTTGGAGCTTAGACATCATCGCATGAGAGCAACGTTGAATTTCGAACAACATAAAACTTTAAACATGCCAAAAAAATCAAATATCTCAGATGTATATGTAAAGGCGAGTGCCTCAATTATATGCTGTAGAATTTGGTACAAACATAGTGGTTTGCTAGACTAGACAACTAGTTGAGTGTGTGCGTTTTGTCAAAAAGGAGCGTCAATGATTGCAGAACTTTCCAGTACGCAGAATTCTGCACAAACACGTAGTAGTATATAACTAATGCACACATACAATATACACTCATGTAAACAACATTCTTTTCAAGTATGTTGAAATGACAGTTACGTGATTAAGCAAATAAAACTGATAATAAACGTTGATGTATCCAAATATTCTTGTATAGGTCAAAATGTGATTACAGTAGTCGACCCAGCTATGATTCTGCCTAAGTGGCGGGATAGCGAGAGATATCACGACCTACTCCAATCCAAGCACCTACAGTGTACGTTAAGTTAAAAGTAATACTCAAGTAACGACAAAAAAGGTCGAAGCATGAAGGTACATCCGCCAAAAAATATAGCAAGGGTCCCAGAACTATATATAGAAGGGGAATTCTCGAAGAATGGGGGTTTTTCTTTCTCTCTTTGTTTTCTCCATCAATTTCTTTCCGAAAAGGAGGCGAAATTCATCATCCTCTTTGTCTCGTGAAATAGTGCAAACATCAATAAAGATTGATCACTCTTATTTTGTTTTACTCATTATTTTTTGATTCATCTTTAGATATGGAGTTTATTGTGCTTGGCGAAGATTTATCTCATCATTATCATTAAATTATTTTAATCAAAAAGGTTCTGATATCTTCTGGTCAAACAATTTGGCACCGTTTGTGGAAATTTCTTAGTCAAATTTTCTAGTCTCTTCCAGATAAAAGATTGAAAATATAATCACCCACCAAAAAGAGCGGTAAGTAAACCTCACGTGCTAATCTAGATCATGATGTTACATACAAGTAGAAGTTACAACCAACATGCTCCCCCCCCCCCCCACCGGGCGGTGCAAGAACAGGCAAAGGCGAGCCCAACCCACGCGGAGCTAAAGCACGAAAAAGAGAGCTTAATACTGCCACCGAATTTAGAAACCACCACCCCATCAACCATTTAAGCGCTAGGCAAAGCGAGCAATGGTATAGATCCACCCTCATTCACCGACTCACCAAATCGAGGTAAGGAAAATATTATTTTGGCTCACCTTCTGTTGTTTTTTGAAACAGGAACACAAGCTCCGTGCGGGCAAGCACGCAAAGGAACATCTCAACTAGAGAATGACAAACAACTACAAAATAACTGCAATACCGCCCACCTGACACTTAAATTTCTAGAAAAATGACGTCCCATAAGTCGTACTCTAACTCCCTTACCCAGGAGTTGTCTCAATGGGGTCTTCCCGGGGAGTTCTGGACCGAGTCGATGAATGGGACATCACCGAGTTCGAAATATAATTTATCGCCCTGCCAGCCAATGACATCTCCAGAGCGGAAAGCGAACGTACTAGACAGGGAAACTCCAATATATGCATGAAACGAACGTGAGCAAAATAGCAACATTTTATACCCTCCGACATTGCACTCTCCTATGCAAACAAAATCAAGCGAACTGAGACTCACCCGGGAAACGCAGAGGTCGAGCAAAACTGGGACTCCTCCAGAGGATACCCGAAACTCCCCCAAAAAACATTTGGGACTCACGACGGGTTAATATTTCGACGAAAGTTCGAAATTACACCCTTAAGGCCAAGAGTCATTGCCAAAAAGAAGAGTTCTACCTCGCTCAAACTATAACGGGTTAATATTTCGACAAGCTCGAAATAACACCTTTACGGCCAAGGGCCGTCGTAAAAAAAAAGAAGAGTTCGACCTCACTCGAACTACAATGGGTTAATATTTCGACAAGCTCGAAATAACACCTTATGGCCAAGGAAAGTCACCAAAAAGAAGAGTTCGACCTCGCGCGAACTACAACGGGTCAATTTTTTGACACGCTCAAAATAACACCTTTTAGGCCAAGGGTCGTCGCCACAAAAGAAGAGTTCGACCTTGCTCGAACTACAACGGGTTAATATTTCGTCAAGCTCGAAATAACACCTTTACGGCCAAACGCCATCGCCAAAAAGGAAGATTTCGACCTTGCTCGAACTACAACGGGTTAATATTTCGACAAGCTCAAAATAATACCTTTACGGCTAAAGCTGGCGCCAAAAAAGAAGAGTTCGACCTTCCTCGAACTACAGCGGGTTAATATTTCGGCAAGCTCGAAATAACACCTTTACAGCCAAGGACCATTGCCAAAAAATAAGAGTTCGAACTCGCTCAAACTACAACGGGTTAATATTTCGACAAGCTCGAAATAACAGCTTTACGGCCAAAGAGCCATCGCAAAAGGAAAAATTCAATCTCATTCAAGCCCGATAATGCCTTTGCAACTTCCAGCCGCTGTTGCGCCTCTTTTCCCTCCCTGCTTATTGAAAAATTTATTTCACTACAAACTTTAAGTTCGACCTCGCTCAGATATGTATATATAAAAAAAATAACTTCTTCCGAGTTAGCGAAAGTTTGATCCTACATGAACGACTCAAGTCAAGACTAACTTCGTCCAAAACAATGAAATTATATCAACTCAGTTGAGTCAAATACAAATCTACTTAAAGCAATAAGCCACCAGGTCATTTCCGCCCCAAATAGGCGAATCAAATGGGACTCCCTTTATGACTCACGATGAAGTCCCCCTCAGTCCTGTTAAAATTGGCTTCCGTGAAAAACTAGGAATCCACCATGCAAAGATCCGATAATTTACTCCAAAGATATGTAAAGCAAAGGGGGAAAAGAAACAAGGACGTACAACAGTGAAATCTCCTTTATTTAATCAATTGTGCAAATTGCCGCAGGACACTCATGGCTAAGACCGGTCCAATACAAAGTAAAACAAAACAAAGAGAAGTTTTCACTCGGCCTCATGACCGCCGTCCTCCTCATTGTCGTTTCCAAGAAACTCCTTTGTGCCTTCGCCCGAGCTCCTTCATAAGCAGCCTAAAAAACATTGCCCGCCTTCTACAAACTCTTGTATATGTCCTGTTGGGCTTCGACATGAACCTAGAGTTTGTGCAAATGGCGAGGAACAACAATGGAGGCAGATTCAACTTGGCCCAACAATTGTGTCTTTTCTGTATCAAGAGAAACCCGATCTCCCAAAGTCGAAGCTTCCCGGTCAATGTCACCAATACGCTCTTCGACCCTCACCTCCCTGAGCTTTGCCATCTCCCTCTCAAACTCCTGCTCGGATTGAAGAACACGGATAACATCCTCTAAAGCCGTTGCGTTGGCCAAAGACAACGCTCAAGCACTCTCGACACTCTCCAACTCGGAGACCTTTCTCTCCAGCTCGGCTAATTTCCCCATCCACTCTGCGCTCAAAGCCTCAACTCTGACGACATTAAGGTCCAACTCGCACTGCAACAACCTCACCTTCGCCTGAAGATGCTTACACTCTGCGGTGATCCATTCCCTAATTCAAGTTCTTCGTCCTTTGCACGAAGTTGCTACTCAAGCATGCTATTACTGCGAATAGCCTGCATCAACTCCTGATTCCTCTTCACTGGTTCCTCGCCAAGGGATTAATTACCAACATTCACCCTCAACCGTTCATGCATCTCACGACACCTATTGCGGTGGCGCCCATACTTTACCAAAATCGTTAGGAATATTTTGGCCCAAGTGTCAGCCCTAGGAGCACTATCAATCTCCACCATGTACATCTGAAAAACGAAAGGTTGGTCAAGGCCAAGGTCGCTAAAGACAAAAAACATAAAAGAAAGGAGCAACTTACAATCAGGACCATAGCGGCCACTTAATGCATCAAATCAACATCACAGACGTCCCAGAGAGCCTCCCTCTCGGTGGTAGAACAAAAAAAGTCAAACTGCGATACCAGGTCTTCCGTATCCCTAGGAGGTTAATATCCGACGAGATTTTCATGTATATGGGACGGGCCTCCCACATGTACCATCGTACGAGTAAGGATATCTTAAGACATCCTAACGTTATTAGTCATCTCCACGATGAATTTCCCCTCAGCCGAAGAAGAAGCACGACCTGGCCTAGAAGATGAAGGCCTGCCCAAAGTACAACAACGGCCTCAGGACTCCGACTCACCGTCGCAGTAGTCTGCTTATCACTTATAATGGCCGAAGTTTCTATCAACGGGTTGGTCACGACGACCTACACTAGTAAGTGTGGCAAGTGGGCTAGTTAGGCCCGGGCCTGACCCAGTCCCGCGAGTCCATATGGGTAGTAAGCCTAAATGAGCCTACCAGTTTAAGCCCGAGACCAGGGGGCTTGAGGCCCAAGTGGGCTAGTTCATTGAAGAATCCCATTAGGTCCTGAACGTTTGTTCCCGGATCTTAAGTGGGCCGTTTAACCGCTCCTAACACAGGCTCAAGAGGGCCCAATGACTACTTTTTTAAAAAAAAATTCCTTTTTTTAACCGTTGCAACATTTAAAAAATGGTCGTTGGTCTGCAAAAATAGTCGTTTGGGCTTTCTAAAATAGTCATTTAACCCCCTCCCCTAACTTTATTTTAAGCCCAAACGTTTTATAATTACAATTTTTCCTATAATACCCCCTCATTCTTTTATTTTTCTCACAAAATCATCAGTCTCTCTCATTTCTTAAACTCAAATTGAAGTATTTAAATCTTCAAGTCTTCACTCATCTCTCATTTCTCAAACTCAAATTCTTAATTCAAGTTAAATCATGCCCGATAATTCCAGATTGCGCCCATTTGTTTTGGAACACTTTAATGTGGTAGAAGAAAATGAAGAAACTTACATAATAAAGTGCAAGAACTGTGGTCGAGTCTACACTCATTGTCCAAAGTTGGAGGGCATAGGCTATTTAAGGAGGTATATAAAGAGTTGTCTTGCACGTTCTCCAGACATTCGTATTTAAGATTTTAAGTTGATTTGAGATAATTTGTGTTATTTTAAAATTATTAGACGTATTATGCTTAATGTTTTAGTTTGTTAGATTAATTTGAAGTATTATATTGAAGGCATTGAACTTTTATTTGAAGTATTAAATGTAAACTTCAATTTGCAACTTTGATACCGAGTTCATATATATATAAAATATAGAAAGAGAGAGAGAGAGAGAGAGAGAGAGAGAGAGAGAGAGAGAGAGAGAGAGAGAGAGAGAGAGAGAGAGAGAGAGAGAGAGATAGAAAGAGAGAGAGAGAGAGAGATAATGTTATATCGAAACTCGAATATAGCTTATATACTATACACTTAGTATATCTATAACACAATACCATTATATATACAATATTCTATAAGACTATATATATATATATATATATATATATATATATATAAAAATTATATATTAAAAGCTATATAATTTACAAGAAATTGCCTTAGATAGTTTTTTTTAAATAGTCAAGGCCCACTTAGGCCCGTTTATATATATATATATATATATATATATATATATATATATATATATATATATATATATATATATATATATATATATATATAGCCCCACAAACCTTATTATATATATATATATATATATATATATATATATATATATATATATATATATATAAATTATATATTAAAGGGATTTTTACCTATACATCACATATAGCAAACCTTATTACCATTATTGTGCCTTGTTTGGTTATTACCCTCATATCCCATGTTTTGGTTACAAAATATGTACCAAACAAAATCTTGCTGATGTTGCACCCTAAAATAACGCCATTTATTAAGGCTCAAATCTATGTTAAATAATTTGTAGCCTAAAATAACACATGTATTTATAGCTCCTAATTAATCTTTGATTTTGTACCAAATAAATACTAATTCAGTTAAGGTAAAAATCCCTTCAATTAATACCCTGAGAATAACACACACCGTTGTTACTGTGATACGCTACTTCTACCTCCAAGCCCTTTTCTGCTTCTTTGTTCAAGACATCAACTACAAGGCTATCGGCACTTACTTCTTAAACACTAACTTCCACTTCCATTAAGTTTTCTGAATCTTTATTGATATCCAAACTCTCTTCTACTGCCTTCAAATCAATACCTGTGGAAATGTTGCTGTCAGAACTCAGAGAAAACAGCATCTTAACAAAGTATATCACAAAAAGGGAAAAGGAAACTTATTATTTCTTATATTACCATTTCTATCTAATCAATATATATATATATATATATATATATATATATATATATATATATATATATATATATATATATATATATATATATATATATATACTTATGTAAATCAAACACTCAAAAATCCCTTCCAAGCTTGACGTTATTTCCAAGCTTGGCAGTAGGTTCTCATTTATATATGGAAGGTGCATGAACTAGGTGAACGTTATTTCAAGTATAAACTAGTCTTTGAGTGTTTGATATACATATGGAATGTGCATGAACTGGGCAAGCCGGTTGAAGCCTAATGGTATATTCGTCTAGTGCTTGTAAGGTATTGGAGAGCACCTATTACCTATCAATATTTCTTAGCATTTTTAGGAGGTGAACCACCATTAAGCAAGAGTGGTTCAGTTAAGGACATAGGTGCTGAAACTCCCTTTGCGTCTAGCATGTCGAAACGACTTAAAAGTTCACCTATGAGCTTACTTGAGTGAGAAGAAGAACTTTGTTAAGTGGAACAACTTCAATGTTTAAGAAAAAGTGCAAGGGACCAAGATCCTTAAATGAGAACCTACTGCCAAGCTTGGAAATAACGTCAAGCTTGGAAGGGATTTTTGAGTGTTTGATTTACATAAGATATATATATATATATATATATATATATATATATATATATATATATATATATATATATATATATATATATATATATATATATATATATATATATATATATATATATATATATATATATATATATATATAGATAGATATATATATTTATATATATATATATATATATATATATATATATATATATATATATATATATATATATATATTGATGAAAGTAAACAAAATCATGAAATTATGATTTGGCAATCCTATTCAACTAACCCAATAAAGGAAGAAGCTTTTAAAATGTAATCAAATGTAGTTAAGGTAATATGCACTGTTTCCAGTGTGTTTTTAAAATGTAGTCAAATGTAGGTAAATGTAGTTAAGGTTATATGAAGTGTTTCCAGTGAGTTTTTAAAATGTAGTCAAATGTAGGTAAATGTAGTTAAGGTTATATGCAGTGTTTCCAGTGTGTTTTTAAAATGTAGTCAAATTTTTGTAGTTATATGAACTTTGTAGTTAATTGTAGTTACTTGTAGTTAATCGTAGTCAGTTGAAAAATATGTCTGAATAACGTATTTTTTTGTATCTACTGGATGGTATGAGTTGCTGAAAACTACAAATGGCATTTCTATGCAACGTCAATTCATTATTCTTCATTGTTCAAGACAAGAAGTTTAATCCGAAAACATAACAGCGCAAATATATTGCAACAGTACATGTAGCATTGGACTTCCAACAATTTGTAGTTATGCAATTGTAGTTATATGTAGTATATATGTGTAGTTATATGCAATTGTAGGTAATTGTAGTCACTACATTAGTAATTTATTCCCACAATTATATAAGAACTGACAGTTATATAGAATGGCAACTGAAGCTATTATATATGCTATTAGATAGCTGTTATGACAAATATGCTATTAGATAGATCGAATACTCATGTCTAATGTATTCATGAAAAATTGTTCAGTACAATCAAACTGACATAATTCTCCACTTCATGAAAAATTGTTCAGTATTCATGAAAAAATATTCAGTACAACCAAAGTTCATTACAACAGTACACTCTACTTCTTCTTTCGTTCAACTTTATTTCTCTCATTCTTTGGCGGTGCACCCTTCCTCCTTGCAAGCCTGCCGGTAACCTCAGTCTCACTGATTGAACCATCATTTAGCTTCTTTGTGGCGTAGTCCCACAACAGAGCTCCATAGCGTCTACGGTGTTTGTCAATATCAGTAAGATCTTCCTTTGGTATAGACAAATACACAAATTTGAGTCAACAGTGACAGTTCCAAATAAAAATTACATGAAACTACATTAAACTACAAAAAACTACAATTAACTACAAATTTGATTCAATAGTATAATTTGCCAATCAAATTTGAGTCAATAGTGATAGTTCCAAATAAACATTACATTAAACTACAAAAAACTACAATTAACTATAAATTTAATTCAACAGTATAATTTGCCAATCAAATTTGAGTCAACTGTGACAGTTCCAAATAAACATTACATTAAACTACATTAAACTACAAAAAACTACAATTAACGTAAAATTTGATTCAACAGTAAAATTTGCCATCAAATTTGAGTCAACAGTGACAGTTCCAAATAAACATTACATTACACTACATTAAACTACAAAAAACTACAATTAACTACAAATTTAATTCAACAGTATATTTTGCCAATCAATTACACATTAACTCCGGATAACAAAAATTAACTACAATTTGTATAAGCAACCCTAATATGCAATAATACAGTATATTTTTACAAAAAGCACTTACACGCCAAAAAAACAATTGAATTCTAATATTTTGGCAAAAAAATATTAAACTACAAAACATTGAGGAGAAAAAAAATTTGTTTACCTTCAATGAAATTAAAGTAAGTTTATTCAGAATGAATTACACTATCGTAAAATTAGTTAGCACGAGAGTTGGAAGAAAGAGAAAAAAGTGGGGAAAATAAAATATGAAAAGATTTTGTTCCACAAATCAAGCCTCTAATAAATAATTGATCATTAAACCTTAAAAGTAAATTTTGGTACATAAATTGAAATATGGTATACTTAAATATAATAAACACTAACCTTAAACATGAGTGGTTATAAGGTTTGGTGAATTAGAAAAAAATCTGCAGTTATTTGTTAAATCACTTTGATCATACCAAACTTTTTAAAATCATGAGAGGAAAAAAAGACGAAGAAAGAATGATGGATTTTGACTGCATGAAGAGATGCTTAATCATAGCATTTCCATAATTAACTCCGGACATAACGAACAATTAGGGTACACTAATGAAAGGGATAGTGGGGAACGAGAGAAATGCGGTTGGAAGAAAGAGAAAAAAGTGGGGAAAATAAAATATGAAAAGATTTTGTTCCACAAATCAAGCCTCTAATAAATAATTGACCATTAAACCTTAAAAGTAAATTTTGATACATAAATTGAAACATGGTATACTTAAATGTAATAAACACTAACCTTAAACATGAGTGGTTATAAGGTTTGTTATATGGGATGTATATGTAAAAATCCCTATATTAAAAGCTATATAATTTACAAGAAATTGTCTTAGATAGTTTTTTTTAAATAGTCAAGGCTCACTTAGGCCCGTATAGTATCGAGCCCGACCCACATAGCCCGAGACCATTAGTTCGTGGTCTCGATCCCGGTCTGGTTACACCCAAAAGCCCACGAAGCCCGGAACTGTTTAAGCCAAGCCTACGAAACCCGAGCCCACATAGAACCGGCCCATTTAGGACCAGCCCGGGAGGCCCCTTTCGGATCGTTTTAGGGCCGTTTGCCACCCTTAGTTCTACTTCTGAAGATGGGTTAGCATCATTCCACGTCTCAGACTCCATCAAGGGGATGCCTCCCTCTGAACATACCATGGCAAATGGAGCCGTTTCGGACTCCACTCATCTCCTCTTTGACGGCCCATCACCATCCTCGGCACGGGAAGACTCCCCCGTCGGGAAGATAGTAGAAGTAGGAGCCCCAAATTGAGGAACAACTTTCGTGCATACGGCTATAACCGCAGATTCAACTAGAGCAGCCCTTGCCGTAGGTCGGGAAGCAGGCCTCGGTACGGGCGAGCAGACGATGTTGGCTGACGAAATGCAAGTGGAGGAGCCCTCACCCTTCGTACTCTCCCAGCTAATGATAAATGTCATATAAGCGACAAAGCGAAATTGCAAAGTGGAAGACAGAGACTACGGTAAAGCCACTTACCAGTAAGGGACTTACGTCCAATTTCTCGTAAAAGGACGACCATCCGCGAACTCCCGTTGTATGAGGAAGAATAGTGTTCGCCCATTCGTGGATATCGTCAACATGCACAAGGGGTAGTCTATCGGCTGCAAAAGTAAAGACAGTTCAATACCGCCCAACAAAAAGCGGTAGACTATCATTCCGACCAAATATATAAAGACATACGTGTGAGGTTCCATCTCTCAGTATATCCTACGGGATCCGCAACAAGGTGCTCGGTCCGCACATAAAATAGTTTTCATAGAGGCGACGGTTGACCATGTCATCCATCTTCACCACCAGACTCTTTGTCCCTTGATGGAGCATGTGGATCATCGTGCCTCGAATGAGTTGAGGGGCGAAGATATTGAACATGTATCTCAGAGTGATCTCCCGATTAGCAAGCTCCACGAACTTGAGCAGCATAAGGAAAAACTTGTACAAGTACGACGAAAGTTGAGCCGAACATACCTTATAAAATGGCAGAAATCTACTACCAAGAGAGGGAGAGGAAGCATATACCCGACAATAAAGGGATAGGCGTAGAACGCACAATATCCTGGGCAATCAAAATGTATAATATCGTCTCCCACAGCCGATAGCATTTCAACGTGGTGAGGGATCCCCCATTTGGCCTTCAACTCTACAATCCTCGAATCAGTCATAACAGAGGAAGTAGGTTGTGGCTCTTCTCCGGCTGGATTGTGGAAACCATTCCACGGCTTTTAGGGCGAGGCAATATTTCGGACACCATCGGAATCCCCTTATCCTCTATCACTTTCACTCCTCCAGGAGCAGGTTTATCAACGTTGGAAGAACTACCAGCCATTTATATTGATTTAATAGAACAAAGGGATTGAGGAAAAAGAAGAGACAAGGACGAAAATTTCTGGCTAACCGGAGAGCATCGAAAATTTAAAGTATCGAAAAAAAGGAAGAGCTACAAAACTATTTAAACAAAGGCAAGAAAGTGTGCCTATCGAATGGTGTTTTTCTTCTATTTATAGGGACATAAATTCCCCAAGCAGGAAACCCAAGAGTTGCCAACTGATAGGGTATGAAACGGTTCAATCCCCAGGACACATGTGTCATAATGTCAGTAGCCACGAAGGACATTCCGAATCGAATAACGCTCCGATTCCGAATAGTCGCAATGGTTCAAAGGCATCATTAGAGTGTTGTGCCATTGTCTTGATCTAAAAACTACGCCCAAGGTACGAACAATCAGATTTCTCCTAAGTCTTCAACATCATCAAGGTCAAAATCTGACCACAATAGTCGACTCAGCTGGGATCCCACCTGAGTGGCGGGATAGCGAGAGGCATCATGACCTACTTCTGTCACACCCCTTTTTTAACCTCACTAAAAAGATTTGTAAAGCTAAAAAGGCTTTTCCAATTAGAAAGTGACAAAAATTTGTATTCAAAAAGACTTTCAGAGTTGCCACTTAACATTTCATTACGGTGTGTCAGGTCACCATTTTTAGAAATAATTTTTCCTTTTAAAATACTTTAGACTCAAAAATTAAGTCTGCACCAGAGATTTGAGTAAGGGGGTTCATTTAACTCGGGGACAATGTGTTAGGCACTCCCCAAGTTGCGTAACTAGTACAGTTGCATACTTCATCTAGTCGATTTTTAAAATATTCAAGTTGAGGTAAGAATACAGAAAAGCAAATTAAACACACTCCAGGAATAAAATATATACAAATTCTTCGGGGCATTCTCCGGATAAGTTTAACTAAGGGAACAACCTTTCGCCTTGTTAATAACAAAATCCTAAGACTCGCCTACCTAAATTCTAGCAGACCTAAACATGCTACTAACGATGACAAAATAATGATATAAAATGAAATTTATATTAAATCTAATTCACATGTGTAGATTATGACCAAAGCTCAAATCCATTTAAATCCAATTAACCAGACTCCCGTTCTTTTATCTTTCTATTTGAGATCACTTACTGATTTATCAAAATTATTACTTTTTTTGCGCATCAACACATACCCAAAAGACAAAAATTCAACAATGTTTATACTTGAGATATTCAATTCAAACAAAAGATAAAATAAAATCAGACACAACGTAACAATTGAATCATAAAATGCATACAAGCATAAGTCATGCATATGAGGAAATTCTAGACTAAGCCAAGAACATAGTAAAGAATTGACCTCAGGTGGAGCCAAAATAGTGGTTAAAATTGACTTGATAAAAAATCTCCTTGCGAGCAACAATACTGTGCAAAATAGAACTTCGAATCTATATCAGAACCACGAATCTGCCCATGAACCTCAGCTTACGACCTTTAATAACTCCGAACTCGCTGAAAAATTCGGTGAAGACAGTGGCAAAGCACAGAGCAGCCGATAAATTGTAAGGTCCAGCGAGGGATGTGACTTCGACCAAACACAGAATCTCCAACTGAATTTTGACGAGTTTGGCTCATTCTTAGGCGCTTTTTGTTGAGGATGGATGAGTTGCTCCATCAGAGAAAAAACGAGAGAGAGGGAGGCAGATCTAAGCAAAATGGGGGTAAGGTTGCTGCTGTTGTTCTTCTCTTTGGGTAAGGGAGGTGATCGACGGCTTGGTGGGCTGTGAAGGACTGCTGGAGTTCGCTGGTGTTAGGGGTGATGGTTGGCCGTGTAGGGATTGGTTGGCGCCTATTCTATGGTCGTGTGTGTGGTCTGTCGGCGGCTGTGTGGCTAGAGTGAAGGGGGCGGTAGTAGCGGTGGTTAGTGAGCGGCGGCAGCGCTGGTTTTTCTAGGGTTTTAATTTTGTCTCCATTATGTCTAGGTTAGAGCCTCCATTATGTCTATTGCACTCAGCTTTAGCTTCCCCTTTTTTATCCTATACGCCGAAGGTCGACCGGAAACAGCCTCTCTGCCCTTTCGGGCAGGGGTAAGACTCGTCTACATATTACCCTCCCCAGACCCCACCTGGTGGGAATATACTGGGTAGTTGTTGTTGTTGTTGTATGTCTAGGTTAGAGCTCTAAGGAAGAAGAAATGGTCCTAGGTCTAAGTTTTTGGGTTCTCCAGATCAAGGAAATGACTGTCCTCTAAAGTGTGGAGGAGATTAGGCTTTTCTTTAGGGTATTGGTTTAATGGGCTAAGGGAAAAATTCCTACAATGGGCCTAAAATTGGACCTATCAACGTGTGATTTTTTACCATCCACAAGATTTTACATATTTTAATATTTAAATATTTAGTTTAGGTCTAATATCATTATTTTAAGTAGTTTTGATTCTTTTACTTTATTTTAAGGCCAAAAGCTGAAAACTACAAAAATAGTTCCAAGTTTTCCTATTTAATTTACGTATTAGATATTTTTAGAAGAATAATATTATTTTGAAGCAACTTTATTTTAATATAAATATTGAACACTATAAAAATAGTTTTAACTTTAAATTTAATATTATTTGAAAATTAGTAGTTTATTAAAATTAATTAGTAAGAGTAATTTTATATCTTTTATAAGTATTCATCTTACTTTTAAAAAACAAATTGAATTTTCAGCCCAATTTTTATAAGAAACTAGAGCCTAATTTTGAAGCTTAAATCCTGTTAGCCCATACCCCATTTCCCTTTAAGGAGATAAAAGAATCATAGATCCTTCTTCTTCCTTAGAGAAGACCCTAAGACTACAACACAAACCCTTGAACCCCTAGTTCTAAGAGACAACAGCTGTCGCTGCCTCCATCCGCCTTCACCACGCCGCTGCCGGACAGACCCCATCTCCAGTCAACCACCCTCCCACAGCCCTTCTTCTGAACATCAGCGACAAGAAGAGACGCGGGAGCTGACCCTTTTTTCTTCTTCTTCTGAACACGAACCCTAAAAACCTTCAAAAAACAATACGCACAAGAAGACCTTCCCCTCTCTCCAATTAAAAAATGGATTCCACACCTTCAGAGAACCACATTCCAGCAGAACCCTTCTTCTTCACCAGGCCTACACACCGCCGCACACCATCAATGCCTTGACTCCCAAAATCAGTCGTCCGCCACAAAAGAGAGGAGCACTTCTTTGAAATTGATAGAACCTCAGAGGGCAAGCAATAATTTCCTGTCCAAAGAAAAACTATAAAGAGAGGACTAAGGGGAGGGAACAATTCATTCTCATGAATGATACAAAACAAAACAGAAGCCAAGAAGGAGTTTAGAAATAGTTTTCAACCAGCAAATAGCAACAAACATCCCTCGGTTAGAACCTCATCATTCCTACCAACATTCTTTGCATATTGCTTTTGGAATTTTGGAGTGTGAAAATTACTAATATTGCCAACTCAACTTTTATTTGCGGACAAAAATTCTGCTACTACGACACCACTGTCAAACTGTTGGAAGGGATAGAGCAAGATTCTTGTTAGCGGAAACTATTTCCATAAAATTCAAATTCATTCCAACATTCAGAGAGTTTTCCACTATGTTTTCAGGTTACGATCCGGGGTTCCGATAGCAATCTACTTTCCTGGTAGCACGGAGATTTTATTTCCAGTGAGGTCCATTTCTTAACTTTGTTTTTTAATTAATTTTCAATCTTCCTCCCTATGTGTTTTGATATGCAAAGAAATTCTGCTTGATTTTTAGCTCACCCAATTGTGTGCATTTGAGGTTTTATCTTGCATTTGCGTGCTAAATGTTTACTGACGTCTGATTTCTTAGACAAGCAAAGGTACTTAGTTGATTAATGACAAATTGATTTGGGGCCGGGGTTTCAACAATATAAGACAACTAAAAAAATTGGGTTGGAAATGAGTATGTTACTTTACTTTTTTTGTTTTATTTTTATTATATTGTTTGCTAGGAGCATGACTAGGCCGTTAATTTTCTGTTAGGCAAACTTTACGATTTTTTATTTCTTTTCTTTTATTTGAGGTGAGAGGTCCCCACCTTTAGTTAAAATTTTTCGGGGAATGCCCCGAAGGATTTGAAGATATTTATTTTGGGGAATGCCCCGAAGAATTTTGTAAACATTTTGGAGGCCTTGACGAGCATTGAGGAGGTGCATATAGATTTGTAGCATTTTTATTTTTATTTTATTTTATTTTATTTTATTTTATTTTATTTTCCTTTATTAGGTGGAGACAACCTCGCTTGTGTACAGTTTTCTTTTTTGTATTTATTTTTACCTGGATTTGAATATTTTAAAAGATAACTTGATTGAGTACGCAACCGTAGTAGTTACGGGACTTGGGGAATGCCTAACACCTTCTACTCGAGTCAAATGAACTCCCTTACCCCAATCTCTGGTGTAGACTTAGTTTTGGAGTCCAAAGTTGTGACGACCCAAAGACTCATCACCAGTGTTCTTACTCGTTCTGTGTGTCAAGGCCTTAAAACCCCGTTTAGGGTTGCTTCGATTTGCGTGTGCAGTCCAAACACATAGTTGAAAAGCTTATATATGAATTTTGTGAGAAAAATGATGAATTTTGATATTTATATGATTAATATTGACTTCGATCAATATTTTGGATAAACGGACCCAGATACGTGATTGACAGTCCCGGAGGATCCGTAGGAAAATATGGGACTTGGGCATATGCCCGGAATCAAATTCCGAGGTCCCAAACCCAAGAAATAAATTTTTGTGTGAAATTATTTTCTGAAATTAATTAAGAAAAATGGAAAAGAAATTTGATCAGAAGACTAGGGTATCGAACTCCTATTTTGTTTCCGATGCCTGGTAGAAGTCTTACATGCGATTTAAGCACCTTTTATAAAGTTCGGTAGAAAACAGACTTCGTTTGACGTGTTTCGGACTTGAAATGAAAAATTTATGTTTTATGAAAATTTGGAAGAAATTATTGATTTTAAGGCGTAATTTGATGTATATTATGTTATTTTGGGGATTTGATCGCACGAGTAAGTCTGTAGGATGCTTTTGAGGTTGTTGCATATTTAGTTTGGTGCCCCGATGGCTCGGGAGAGTTTTGGATAGGCCACGAGAGAATTTGGAAGTTAAAAACTCAGCTGAGGCACTTCAGACCTGCAGACTTCGCATTTGCGAAGCCTGGTTCACTAAAGCGGTATCGCAAAAGCAAACGGCCCATCTCAAATGGGAAAATTGCCCAGGTCTACACAGCTTTCAAATGCGAGATTTTCTTCGCAAAAGTGAAGGCCGCATATGCAACTAAGCTGTTCGCAAACGCGAAAGTTGGTATTTTCTGATGGGTTCACAATTGTAAACCCCCGTTCGTAAATTCCATATATGCAGCTTAACACTTTCACACTTAGATGAATTTTAAACCCCCTTTTCTTCATTCTTTCAAAACCCAAACTCCATAGGTGATTTTCCAAGAAATATCTTCTCCAAAAATATAACTCAATTTTTACTTAATTCTTCAATCTCTAACATCATTAAAAATGTTTTCATCTTAGAATCAAAGATTTTCATGGGTGAAAATGAGGATATTGGGTAGAACTTAGGTATTCTTCAAATTGGGGATTTGGACATCAATTTGAGGTCCGATTTCAAAACTAATCATAGATATGGATTTGTGGGAGAATGGGTAATCGGAGTTTGGTCCAAACCTCGGGTTTTGACCACGTGGGCCCGGAGGCGTTTTGGAAATTTTCAGTAAAACATTGGAAAATTTATTTTATGCATTCAAATTGATTCAATCAGCAATTATTGATATATTCAAGTAATTTGTGACTAGATACGGACGGTTTTGTGGTGGATTCGAGGGGTAAAGCTATACTAGAGGCTTGAGTCGAGTTTGAAGCATCAAGGTAAGTGTTTGGTCTAACTTTGGCTTGAGGGAATAGGAGTAGAGTCTTATTTGCTAATTGCTATTTGTCGAGTACGGCGTATAGGCATGGTGACGAGTATCTATACACTGGTGTCTAGCATGACCGTGTGTCTTTATATTGTGATTTATCCTGAATATTTGTGATTCTTCCATGCTTATTTGATGATTTCTATATACTGTAAAGAGCATGAGAAAGAGATTATGATTACTATACTCCGTGGAGCATTGGCTCGAGTTGTGTTACGTATTGAGAAGGTATATAATATGAAGTAAATCTTTGGAGCGATGGCTCGAATGATAAACTGAATTAAAAAGTGAGAAGTGTAAGAAAGAGGAAGAGTTTATGGTTATTCCCTTGCCGGGACATTTTATTGTTTTTGTTGATTTTTCTCCCTTGCCGGGATTTAGTTGTGCTGTGATATTCCATTGCCAGGATTTCTTTCACTAGTTGTTACCCCTTACCCCTTATTTGTGACTGTTGTCTGGATAAGGTTTTATTATATATATATGGATCGGGTTGCATGTCGCAACAATGATAATTATGGATCGGGTTACACACCACAACAATACTATATATATATATATATATATATATATATATATATCGGGTTGCATGCCGCAAAGTATTGTTATGTGATTGGATCAGGTTGCGCGCCGCAACAAATTATTAATTAAGTGTGTTTATTCCGGATTTAAGTTTATGTTGGTTGTTCTATCTCTAAGTTTAGACTTCATGTTTATAAGAGTTTCCTCCCCACAACATGTTCCCCCTCCCTTTATGAATTGCTTACTTCTTGTTTATTTTCCACAATATATATATATTTCATAACTGCACAGGTTTATCTGGTAGTCTGGTCTAGCCTCGTTACTACTTCGCCGATGTTAGGCTAGGTACTTACCATCACATGGAGTCGGTTGTGCTGATGCTACACTCTGTGCATCGTTTTGCAGAGATCACGGTGCCGGAGCAGCAGCTTTTGGACAACAGTAGTAGATTGGGAGCTGACTTCAGTCTAGAGACGCCGAGGTAGCCTTGCTGACGTCCGCAGGCCCGGAGTCTTTTCAATCTTTATTTCAATTTGTTATCTTTTGTATCGAAACAAAAAATTCATGTTTTATTCAGACATTGGGTTTTTGCTTTTCTCTCAGTTAATTTTATTTAAGACTTCCGCTTATTTATTAAATGCTTCATTGTTTTTAATATTATCGACGTTTGCTAAAAGAGATAATAAATAAATGGCTTACCTAGCTCCTAATAGTAGGTGCCATCACGACTTTCGAGGGTGAAAAATCGGAGTCGTGACAAGTTTTTTAAAAGGAAAATCATTTTTAAAATGATGATCGGGCACACCAAAACCAATGTCAGGTGGCGACTGATCGAAGCCTACTCTGCACCACTAAAAAGTAGCGAGAGAGGGTTGCAATAGCTTTTACTCGTTTTCTGGGTCGGGGTCGATTTCCTCAGGAAGCTAGGAATGGAGTCGAGTATCAATTTAGGTTGGAATTGCGTATTTGTTCCAAATGTCACCTCTATTCATTTTGTTTTTTTTAATATTCTACTATGATTAAACTACAAGTTATAATTGTAACTAAATTAAACAAACAGTAAATTGCTACAAGTTGTATCTAATGGTTTAAAGGGCACTAGGGTAGTGACTTTCACCTAGGTGGCCAATTGATGGTTAATTGCATCTAAGGAACGATTGACATGATTGGGGAATATTTTGTAACCGTTGCTTGATACTACCCACTCTACATCTCTCGGTAAAAAGAGTGGTTTTGCCCAATTGACTTTGTGACGACCCAAAGGGTCATCACTGTAATTCTCCCTTTCTTTGCACTTCTGAGGCCTTGAAAACCTCTTATTTGGTTGCCTCAATTCACGTGTGCAGTTCGGGCGCGAAGCCGAAAGAGTTTTATGTGAAAAATGTGAACTCTGTGTTAACTATGAATTTTGATAATAATATTGCTATATTTGACTTTGTTTAACATTTTGGGTAAACGGATACGGACCCGAGATGTGACGGTCCCGGAGGGTCTGTAATGAAATTTGGGACCTGGGCGTAATCCCTAAATCGAAATCCGAGGTCCCATGCTAGAGTACGGAGCCTTTCTGTGAAATTGTTTTTGAAAAAGCTTAAGGAAAAATGAAAATGAAAATGTGATCAAAAGTGATGGTATCGGGCTCGTATTTTTATTCAGATGCCCGGTACAAGTCTTAAATGGGCGTTGAGCGCTAGCTCTAAAGTT
Organism: Nicotiana benthamiana; assembly: GCA_034376525.1. Classification (NCBI taxonomy): domain Eukaryota; kingdom Viridiplantae; phylum Streptophyta; class Magnoliopsida; order Solanales; family Solanaceae; genus Nicotiana; species Nicotiana benthamiana. The sequence continues at coordinate 8,704,564 of CM067337.1, forward strand.
TTGTTGAAAACGGACATCGTTTGACGTGTTTTGGACTAAAAGTGGAAAAGTTTGAAAGTTTTGAACTTGAAATGAAAATCATGAGTTTTGGAGGTTGATTCTTTGATTTAGATATTATTTTGGCGATTTGATCGCACGAGTAAGTGCGTAGGATGTTTTTGAGGTTGGGTGCATGTTTGGTTGGAGCCCCGAGGGCTCGGGTGAGTTTTGGATAGATGTTAGGCTCTTTTTGTGCATTTCTTATCAGCTGGTGTCTGCATGATTCACAATTGCGAAGCCTGCCTCGCAATTGAGAGCCCTCCCTTATTTGGCCTTCCTTCGCAAATGCGAGATTTTTCATCGCAAATTCGATTTCCCCTTCCTTAGCCAGACTTCGCAAATGCGAAGTCCAATCTCGTAAATGCGAGTTTCCCCAGCCAAGAATATGTTTCCATTTGCGAACCTTTTCTCGCAAATGCGAGTTTTCCCCTTTCCGTGCCTAGTTCGCAATTGCGAAAATTTTTCTCGCAATTGCGAGGCCCCTTTATTTCTGCCTAGTTTTGCAAATGCGAAGTTGATATCACATTTGCGGCATCTGCATCCCTGCAACAGATACTTAACCGAGTTTAAACCTCACTTTTTCATACTTTCAAACCCCAAAACCACCATAGGCGATTTCTCTCGAACCGCTTTCGTCCCCAAACTACTTGTATGTCAACTTTTACTAGTTTTCTTCAATCTTTACCATCTTCTAACATGATTTCATGCTTAAATTGGAAGCAAATTCGAGGGGTAAAGCTATCCTAGAAGCGTGAGTTGAGTTGGAAGCTTTCGAGGTAAGTATTTGATCTAACCTTGGTTTGAGAGAATAGGATTAGAGTATTTGATTTCTATTTTCTAAATGATCGAGTATGGTGTATAGGCATGGTGACGAGTATCTATACACGAGTGTCTAGCATGACCGTGAGTCGTAATTGCCTTGGAATTTGAAAGATGTGAAATAATTGAGTTAATTGGACGCTAATTAAATTATGAAATGGTTGATGAAAGGTAAATGAGACAATGAAGAAGTGTACTATTTTTCCCTTGCCGGGACGAGTAAGTTATTATTATTAAATCCTCCCTTGCCAGGATATTTTGGGTTGTAGCTGTACCCTTGCCGGATTTAACTATTGTATGGATGAACTTCCCTAATGGGGTCTCCTTTGAGGAGATTGTTGGAATTATCTTATTATATCATGGGATCGTGTGGCATGCCGTCCACTTATACATATATCATGGGATCGTCTGGAACGTTGTCCACTTATAAATGCATTATGGGATCGTGTGGCATGCCGTCCGCTTATTGTTATCGGCCTAAGATGTCACGGGATCGTGTGGCACGCCGTCCACTCATATATTATACAATGGGATCGTGTGGCGCGCCGTCCACTGTAGATGAGTAGATCATGAAAAGCTGAGTTAGAGCTATTGTTATTATTGATGTTCCATCTTTATCTTGTATCCCCCCCAGTTTTAATCGTATTATGTTGTTATTGTTTCTTTCTGGAACTTGTATACCGTTAATGCACATGTCAATTGTGGTAAGTCCTGTCTAGCCTCGTCACTACTTCGACGGGGTTAGGCCAGGCACATACCAACACATGGGGTCTGTTGTGCTGATACTATGCTTCTGTGCCCTTTGTGCACAGGTCAGGACGCAGCCTATGGACCGCAGCCATAGTTCGGGAACGATCCTTCAGTCCAGAGGCTCTGAGGTAGTTCGCTGGCGTTCGCGGGCCCCGACTCTCTTCAATCCATTTCTATCCATTTTGCTGGCGTTTGCTTTTTTATTTCTGTTATTAAAAGGCTTTCGCATGTTTTAATTAATTAATCTAGCATTGAACCTGTTTTAGATTAAGCTTGTGAAAAATGATTACAAGGGTTGGCTTGTCTAGATTCAACAGTAGGCGCCATCACGACCCCCGATGGTAAGTAAATCTGGGTCGTGAAAAAGTTGGTATCAGAGCACTAGGTTACTTGGATCTCATAACTCACGGACGAGCTCGGTAGAGTCTGAGGGATCGGTACGGAGACGTCTGTATTTAACCCCCAGAGGCTACAGAGTTAGGAAAAGCCTCACTTTGTTCATTCTTATCGTGCAATTGTGTTTCTAAAATATTGGCTGTCGTTCTACTCTGTTCTTTCGCAAATGGCGAGAACACGTGCATCTTCTTCTTCCGTGTAGCAGCCCGAGCCCCCAGCAACAGCTCCCGCGAGGGGTAGGGGCCGAGGCCGTGGCAGGGGAAAAGCTCAGACCCAGGCAGCAATTCCAGAGGTGAGCCTCATATTGACTTTGATGAGGAGGTTCTAGCTCCACCAGTCAAGTGGGCCCAGCTCAAGTCCCAGGAGGAGTGATGTTTTCTTCAAATCTTCTGGATGCTCCTGTCCGCATAGCAGGCTTTATGGATAGTGTGGCCAGAGAAGGATTGCTGCCAGTAGCACCAGCCACTTCTCAGGCTGGAGGAGGGCTCAGACTCTTGCTACATGTACTCCGGAGTAGGTAGCTCCCCAGACTCAGGTTCCGTTGGTTCAACCCGCAGTGGCAGCTCAGGCAGGTATTACGCTCAGGCCGGAGATGGGACGGCCATGTCTTCAGATGCTTTGTGGAGTCTTGATAGGGTTTCCAAGCTTTTCACCACTACTTTCAGCGGTGCTTCATCAGAGGATCACCAGGATTTTCTATACAGTTGTCATGAGATTCTCAGGACTATGGGGATAGTAGAGACCAATGGGTCGACTTTTTCACTTTCAGGCTTGTGGGATCCGCCAAGAGTTGGTGGAGGGATTTTTTCTATCTAGACCAGCAGGGTCCCCATCTCTGACATGGGATCTGTTTGCAGAGTTATTTTTGGAGAAGTTTCTCCCCGTCACTCAGCGGGAGGCGCTTCACAGACAGTTTGAGCATCTCCAGTAGGGCTCTATGACAGTTACACAATATGAGACCAGATTTGTTGACTTGGCACGCCTTGCAGTAGTGATACTCCCTACAGATCGGTAGAGGGTCCGGAGGTTCATTAATGGATTGATTCATCCCATTCGCCTTCCAGATGGCTGTGGGGGTTGGCAGTGATATTACTTTTGAGGAGGCAGCCAATGCGGCCCGCCGAGTAGAGATGGCATTGGCTCGAGGAGGTAGCCATGGTTCAGACAAGAGGCCTCGATATTCTGGCAGACTTAGTGGTGCCTCCTCTGGAGGTAGGGAATTTCATGACAGGGGCCATCCCCCGAGACCTCTCCCGTCAGCACTCCAGGCTTCACATAGTGCTCCAGGTGGTCGTAGCTCTCAACCACAACATTCTGACCAACAACTCTTCAGTTCACCATCAGCTCCTATCAATGCACTACCACTTCGGTATTCTCAGCCGCCGAGAGCTTGCTTCACTTGCGGCGACCCGAGGCACATTGCCAGGTATTTCCCTCGAGCTTCCAGCATTTCATAACAGCAAGGTCCTCGTCCCATGATTCAGGCAGCATATGATCCACAGGCTGCCCAACCAGCTAGAGGCGGGGGTAGAGGCCATAAAGGTGGAGGTAGGGAGCGTAGAGGTGGAGCTCAAACAGCTAGAGGTAGGGGTCAGCCTGCAGGAGATCTTCCTAGAGACGCAACTTAGGAATGTGGGGGCCTGCCCCGTTGTTATGCAACGCTAGCCAGGCCGGAGGCCGGGTCATCTGATGCTGTGATTACAGGTACTATACTGGTCTGTGGTAGGGGTGCTTCAGTATTATTTGATCCGGGATCTACTTATTCTTATGTGTCATCCTATTTTTTCACTCTATTTTATTATGCCTATTGAGGCTTTGGGTATCCTTATATATGTGTCCACACCGGTTCGTGATTCTATAGTGGTCGACCGAGTGCAACGTTTTTGTGTTGTGGTATTTGAGGGTCTTGAGAACCGTGTTGACTTATTGCTTTTAGACGTGGCGGACTTTGATGTTATATTGGGGATAGACTGATTGTCCCTGTATCATGCTATCTTGGATTGTGACGCCAAGACCGTGACTTTGGCCTTGCCAGACTTGCTCCGACTTGAGTGGAGAGAGAGCCCAGGTCATGCCACTCGTAGTGTTATTTCGTATGTCAAGGCTCAACGTATGGTCGAGAAGGGGTGCTTAGCATATTTGGCGTATGTTCGCGACTCCAGCACAAAGGTTCCATCCATCGACTCTGTTCCTATTTTTCGGGAGTTTCCCGAGGTTTTTCCTTCAGACCTGCCGGGTATGCCGCCTGACAGGGATATTGATTTCTGTATTGATCTGGCTCCTGGCACTCAGCTTATTTCTATTCCGCCGTATCCCATGGCCCTGCCAGAGTTGCAAGAGCAGCTTCAGGACTTGTTTCATAAAGGTTTCATTAGACCCAGTGTATCACCTTGGGGTGCACCAATGTTGTTTGTGAAGAAAAAGGACGGGTCGATGAGGATGTGCATTGATTACCAGCAGTTGAACAGGTGACGATAAAGAACAACTATACACTACCGAGGATTGATGATTTGTTTGACCAGCTCTAGGGTGCCAGGGTGTTTTCGAAGATAAATTTGAGGTCTGGTTATCATCAGTTGAGGATTAGGGCGTCTGATGTCCCTAAGACGGCATTTTGTACTCGGTATGGGCATTATGAGTTTTTGGACATGAAGTTTTGATTGACCAATGCCCCAGCAACATTCATGAAGTTGATGAACCGAGTGTTCATGCCTTACTTGGATTTATTTGTTATTGTGTTCATTGATGATATCTTGGTATACTCCTGCAGTCAGGAAGAGCATGAGCAGCACCTCAGAGTGGTTCTTCAGACTCTAAAGGATAGCCAGTTGTACGCCAAGTTCTCAAAGTGCGAGTTTTGGTTGAGTTCAGTCGCATTCCTGGGTCATGTTGTATCAGAAAAGGGCATTCAGGTGGACCAGAAGAAGATAGAGGCAGTCAAGAACTGGACTTGACCAGCTTCAGCTACAGATATCGGAGCTTCTTGGGGTTGGCTGGTTACTACAGACGTTTTGTGGTAGGGTTTTCATCCATCGCAGTCCCGATGACTAGATTGACTCAGAAGGGTGCCCAGTTCAGGTGGTCACATGAGTGCGAGGCGAGCTTCCAGAAGCTCAAGACAGCCTTGACTACGGCACCGGTATTGGTTTTGCCCACGGGAACCGGGCCTTATACTGTATATTGTGATGCTTCCCGCATCGGACTTGGCGTAGTGTTGATGCAAAATTGCAAGGTCATAACATATGTTTCAAGGCAGTTGAATATCCACGAGAAGAATTATCCAGTCCATGAGCTAGAGTTGGCAGCTATTGTTCATGCCTTGAAGATCTGGAGGCATTATTTGTATGGGGTGACGTGTGAGGTGTACACGGATCACAAGAGGCTTCATTACTTGTTCAAGCAAAAGGAGTTGAATTTGAGACAGCGGAGGTGGTTGGAATTGTTAAAAGATTATGATGTCTCTATTTTATACCACCCAGGGAAGGCTAATGTGGTGGCCGATGTATTGAGTAGAAAGTCCGCCAGCATGGGTAGTCTTGCATATATTCCGGTCAGCCAAAGACCCCTTGCCTTGGATGTTCATGCCTTGGCCAATAGATTTGTGAGATTGGATATTTCTGAGCCCAGCAGGGTGTTAGCTTGCACAGTTGCTCGCTCGTCATTGATGGAGCGTATCCGGGAGCGGTAGTTTGATGATCCCCATTTGTGTGTCCTGAGAGACACGGTGCAGAGGGGAGGTGCCAATGAGATGACTTTGGGAGATAATGGCGCATATTGAGGTTGCATGGGCGAATTTGTGTGCCCAATGTTGATGGTATTCGAGAGTCGATCTTAGCGGAGGCCCACAGTTCTCGGTATTCTATTCACTCGGGTGTCGCGAAGATGTATCAGGATTTGAGACAGCATTATTGGTGGTGTAGAATGAAGAAAGACATTGTTGCATATGTTGCTCATTGTCTAAATTGCCAGCAGGTTGAGTGCGAGCATCAGAGGCCCGGTGGATTACTTTAGAGGATTGAGCTTCCCGAGTGGTAGTGGGAGAGAATCACCATGGATTTTGTTACTGGCCTTCCGATGACTCGGAAGAAGTTTGATGCTATATGAGTTATTGTTGATAGGCTGACTAAGTCATCACATTTTATCCCAGTTGCCACCACCTATTCATCCGAGAGATATGCAGAGATATATCAGAGAGATCGTTCGCCTTCATGGGGTGCCCATATCTATTACTTCGGATCAGTGTACGCAGTTTACCTTGCTTTTCTGGAGGGAAGTGAAGCATGAGTTGGGTACCCAGGTCCATTTGAGTACAACATTTTACCCCCATACGGACAGTCAGTCCGAGAGGACCATTCAGATTCTTGAGGATATGCTCCGAGCCTGCGTTATTTATTTTAGAGGCTCGTGGGACCAGTTCTTGCCTTTAGCGGAGTTTGCCTACAACAACAACTACCAGTCTAGTATACAGATGGCGCCGTATGAGGCGTTGTATGGTAGGCGGTGTCGGCCCCCAGTCGGATGGTTTGAGATGGGAGAGGCTCGATTATTATGTATAGACTTGGTACAGGAGGCCTTGGATAAGGTCAAGATCATTCAGGACAGACTTCGGTCAGCTCAATCGAGGTAGAAGAGTGTTGCATATCGTAAGGTTAGGGATGTTGCTTTCATGGTTGGTGAGCGAGTATTGCTTCGTGTATCGCCTATTGAAGGGCGTGATGAAGTTTGGGAAGAAGGGTAAGCTTAGCCCTAGGTATATTGGCCCGTTTGAGATTCTGGACCGTGTGGGGAAGGTGGCTTATAGGCTTGCATTGCCACCTAGCATGTCAGCTGTCTATCCATTTTTTCACGTATCCTTGCTTCGAAAGTATCACGGTGATCCCACATCAGCACTGTCCAATTGCACAAGGATCTGTCATATAAAGAGGAGCGGTGGCTATTTTAGGCCGGCAGGTTTGACAGTTGAGGTCGCGGAGTTTCGCTTCAGTGCGTGTTCAGTGGAGATGTCAGCCTCCTGAGGCATTGTCCTGAGAGTCCGAGTCTGATATGCGGAGCTGTTATCCCCATCTATTCCCTGACTCAGGTACTGCTTTCGTTTGTCCGTTCGAGGACGAACGATTGTTTTAGAGGTGGAAGATGTGATGACCCAAAGGGTCATCACCGTAATTCTCCCTTTCTTTGCACTCTTGAGGCCTTGAAAACCTCTTATATGGTTGCCTCAATTCACGTGCACAGTTTGGGCGCAAAGCCGGAAGATTTTTATGTGAAAATATTTGAACTCTGTGTTAAAAATTATGAATTTTGATACTAATATTGCTATTGTTGACTTTGGTCAATGTTTTGGGTAAACGGACCCCAACCCGAGATGTGACGGTCCTGGAGGGTTTGTATTGAAATTTGGGACCCGGGCGTATTCCCAGAATCAAAATCTGAGGTCCCAGGCCCGAGTACGAAGCCTTTCTGTGAAATTGTTTTTGAAAATGCTTAAGGAAAAATAAAAATGAAAATGTGATCAAAAGTGATAATATCGGGCTCGTATTTTGGTTCCGACGCCTGGTACAAGTCTTAAATGGGCGTTAAGCGCTATCTGTAAAGTTTGGTTGAATACGAACATCGTTTGACGTGTTTTGGACTAAAAGTGAAAAAGTTTGAAAGTTTTGAACTTGAAATGAAAGTCATGAGTTTTTGAGGTTGATTCATTTATTTAGATGTTATTTTGGCGATTTGATCGCACGAGTAAGTCTGTAGGATATTTTTGAGGTTGGGTTCATGTTTGGGTTGGAGCCCTGAGGGCTCGGGTCTTTTTTGGATAGGTGTTAGGCTCTTTTTGTGCATTTCTTATCAGCTGGTGTCTGCAGGTTTCGCAATTGCGAAGCCTGCCTCGCAATTGCGAGCCCTCCCTTGTTTGGCCTTCCTTCGCAAATGTGAGATTTTTCATCGCAAATGCGATTCTCCCTTCCTTAGCCAGACTTTGCAAATGCGAAGTCCAATCTCGCAAATGCGAGTTTCCCCAGCCAAGCCTATGTTCGCATTTGCGAACCTTTTCTCACAAATGCGAGTTTTTCCCTTTCCCTTCCCAGTTCGCAATTGCGAACATTTTTCTCGCAATTGTGAGGCCCCTTTATTTCTGCCCAGTTTCGCAAATGCGAAGTTGATATCGCATTTGAGACATCTACACCCCTGCAATTGATACTTAACCGAGTTTAAACCTCACCTTTTCATATTTTCAAACCCCAAAACCACCATAGGCGATTTCTCTCGAACCCCTTTCGTCCCCAAACTACTTGTATGTCAAATTTTACTAGTTTTCTTCAATCTTTATCATCTGCTAGCATGATTTTATCCTTAAATCAAAGCTTTCCATGGTTAAAAATGGGTATTTGGGGTATAACCTAGGTTTTCATAAAATTGGGGATTTGGACCTCAATTTGGGCTCCGATTTCAAAACAAATTGCATATATGAACTTGTGGGGGAATGGGTAACTCGATTTGGTTCGAACCTCGAGTTTTGACCACATGGGCCTGGGGGAATTTTGGGAATTTTTGAGTAAAACTTTGGGAATTTCATTCTAATGCATCCAAATTGATTTAACTAGCATTTGATGATACATTTGAGTAAATTGTGGTTATATTCGACCGGTTTTGAAGCGAATTCGAGGGGTAAAGCTATCCTAGAAACGTGATTTGAGTTGGAAGCCTTCGAGGTAAGTATTTGATCTAACCTTGGTTTGAGGGAATAGGATTAGAGTATTTGATTTCTATTTTCTAAATGATCGAGTACGGTGTATAGGCATGGTGACGAGTATCTATACACGGGTGTCTAGCATGACCGTGAGTCGTAATTGCCTTGGAATTTGAAAGATGTGAAATAATTGAGTTAATTGGATGCTAATTAAATTATGAAATGATTGATGAAAGGTAAATGAGACAATGAAGATGTGTAGTATTTTTCCCTTGCCGGGACGAGTAAGTTATTATTATTAAATCCTCCCTTGGAGGGATATTTTAGGCTGTAGCTATACCCTTGCCGGGTTTAACTATTGTATGGATGAACTTTTCTAATGGGGCCTCCTTTGAGAAGATTGTTGGAATAATCTTATTATATCATGGGATCGTGTGGCACGCCGTCCACTTATACATATATCATGAGATCGTATGGCACTCCGTCCACTTATAAATGCACTATGGGATCGTGTGGCACGCCGTCCACTTATTGTTATCGGCCTGAGTTGCCGCGGGATCGCGTGGCATGCCGTCCACTTATATATTGTACAATGGGATGGTGTGGCGCGCCGTCCACTTATATATTGCATAATGGGATCGTGTGGCGCACCGTCCACAATAGATGAGTAGATCATGAAAAGCTAAGTTAAAGCTATTGTTATTATTGATGTTCCATCTTTATCTTGTATACCCCCCACAGTTTTAATTGTATTATGTTGTTATTGTTTCTTTATCGAACTTGTATACCATTAATGCACAGGTCAATTATGGTAGGTCCTGTCTAGCCTCGTCACTACTTCGTCGGGGTTAGGCCAGGCACATTCCAGCACATGGGGTCGGTCATGCCGATACTACGCTTCTGTGCCCTTTTGTGCACAGGTCAGGATACGGCCTACGGACCGTAGCCACAGTTCGGGAGCGATCATTCATTCCAGAGGCTCTGAGGTAGTTCCCTGGTGTTCCCGGGCCCCGAGTCTCTTCTATCCAGTTCTTTCTAGTTTGTTTTATTTGTATCAGACAGACATATGATGTATTTCTTTCTGACTATTGTGTGTAGCACTCTTTAGTTGTCCGTGAGCAGTGACACCAGATACTGGGTATAGATAATTGTTAGTTGTTCCGCACCTTGTTTTTTTATTTATGTTATTACAAGACTTCCGCCTGTTTTAATTAATTATTCTAGTATTGAACCTGTTTTAGATTAAGTTTGTAAAAAATAATTATAAGTGTTGGCTTGCCTAGCTCCAGCAGTAGGCGCCATTATGACTCCCGATGGTGGGTAAAACCGCGTCGTGACAGACTTTCTCAAGACCAATTGGTTATGCAAATTTGCCCAAACAACCAGGGTTCAAGTCGGGTAATTACTCTATCGAGGTTTAACCTTTTAATAGGGACTATCAAATCTCTTGAGTCCATCCCGATTTCTTGTTGAGTCAATTTTGAAGACATAGGATCTCTTTCTCAAGAAGAGCCCAAGTCAACTTAGCACAAACTAGTGTTTGTAATCACTTATTCATAAATTAAACCATAAAATTGACCCAAATAACAAACACCCATAGTCAATCTAACCTTAAATCACAACACCCATCAATTACCCACACTAGAGTTGAGCCACAACCCTAGCTAATGAGTCTAGCTACTCATGCTTGAAGATAAAATCAAAGAAATAGATGAAGAAAAAGACATAATAAATAATTACTGAAGTAAATACAAATATTCAATGATTAAACTACGTAAAAGTACCCTAAATGGCTACCAAAGGTCTTCTCACGAGCGCAACTGAAGTTTGATAGTATCTGATACCCTAAAAATGAAATAAAAGGTTCTATTTATACTAAATTGGAAAAACTGGAGAAAAATGTACCTGTGAGGTCAGTGCGGACCGCACAAAATGGTGTGCGGCCGCACTAGGCTTTTGAACTTGAAATTTTGACTCTCTGAACCCAGGCTCCACGGACTGCACAGAATGTACTGGGGACAACACAGGCTTCATCTTCTGAATTTTGCATCTCTCTGAAAATTCATTCTGCGAATCGTACAGAATGGCAGTGCGGCCGCGGTGCCTCAGTGCGGACCGCACAAAACCTTCTGCTGCATTGCCTTGATGCCTAAAAAATCCAACTCTCTGAATCTCCCTAGTACAGCCGCACTAGGCCCGTTTCTCCTGAGTTTTATCTTATCTTTTGTACTTGTGCAGGTTTCACTTCTTTTGAGTCGATCTTTAATATCTTGTCACTTTGTTAATCAAACCTCCAATCAAGCACAACTTATGAGCCTTTTGGGACTATTTTGTATGAATTTATGATCAAAGCATAAGCACAAAAGGGTATAAAATGCGTCAAAATTCCTAGTTATTAGCGACTCTGCATTATTTCCTTTTGAACATTTCTAATTGAAAATTCTGTTGAGCTTTATAAAAGTTTTTTATTTATATTAAGAGGGTTAAGTGAAGTAGGTTAAAAAAAGGGGCATGACAGCTCAGCTGTAGACATGTGATTTTTGACCCTTCTAGAGTTTTTACTCATTTTAGCTTTCAGATTTTTAGTTTAGGCCTAATATCTCTATTTTACCTAGTTTTAACTATTTTAATTTATTTTGTCATAAAAATAAAAATTACAAAAATATTTTTTTTATTTAGGTAATTGATATTGTATCTTATTACTTTTGGTTTATCTATCTTTCATACAATTCAATACAAAAAATAGTTTAACCTTGTTTTCAAGGATGTTAGTGTTTTGGTAGTGATATTATTTTAATTTTGTGATAATTTTAATCTAATTATCCTATTTTTAGTATAGTATTTGGAAAAAATAACTTCGTTTTAATTCAATTTCAGTTAAAGTCAATTGTTAGTTACTATATTTTTATTATATGTGATACTTTTATTTACCCTCAGAAAAGAAAAATGAATTTTGGGCCAGTTTTGTGTCTTGATAAGTCCAATTTTAGGCCCATTTTCGGAATTTTCCCCTTATCCCATTAACTCAATACTCTAAAAAACCTAATCTCCTCCACACTTTAGAAGACATCCGTTTCGCTGATCTGGAACACCCAAAAATTTAGACCTAGGACCCTTTCTTTTTTCCTAAGAGCTCTAACCTAGACATAATGGAGACAAGACGAAAACCCTAGAAAAACCAGCGCTGCCACCACTCACTTACCACCGCTACCGCCCACTTCAGCCACACAATCTCTGATAGACCACCCCCAGAACAGGTGCCACCCAATCCCTACACGACCAACCATCACCCATAACACCAGCAAACTCCAGAAGTCCCTCACAGCCCCACCAAGCCGCCGGTCACCTCTCTTACCCGAAGAGAAGAATAACAGCACAAACCTTACCCCCATTTTGCTTAGATCTGCCTCCATCTCTCTCATTTTTCTCTGGCAGAGAACCTCCTCCATCCTCAACGAAAAGCGCCTAAGAATCAACCAAACTCGTCGAAATTTGGTTGGAGATTTTGCGTTTGGTTGGAGTCACGTCCCTCACTAGACCTTACAGTTTTTTACCGCTCTGTGCTTTGCCACTGTCTTTACCGAATTATTTGGCGAGTTCGAAGACATCAAAGGTCGTAAGCTGAGGTTCTTAGGCAGGTTCACGGTCCTAGTATAGATTTGAAGTCCTATTTTGCAGAATATTGTTGCTCGCAAGGAGATTTTTGATCAAGTCAATTTTAATCACTATTTTAGCTCCACCTGAGGTTAATTCTTTACTCTGTTCTTGGCTTAGTCCAGAATTTCCTCATGTGCATAACTCATGCTTGTGTGCATTTTCTGATTCAATTGTTACGCTATGTCTGATTTTATTTTATCTTTTGTTTGAATTGAATTTCTCAAGTATAAACATTGTTGAATTCTTTTCTTGTGGGTATGTGTTGATGCGCAAAGAAAAGTAATAATTTATATGAACTAGTAAGTGATATCAAATATAAAGCTAAAAGAATGGGAGTCTGGTTAGTGGGATTTAAACGGATTTGAGCTTTGGTCATAATCTACACATGTGAATTTGATTTAATATCAATTTCACTTTATATCATCATTTTTTCATTGCTAGTACCATCTTTAGGTCCGGTAGCATTTATGTAGGCAAGCCTTAGGATTCTATTATTAACGAGGCAAAATATCGTTCCCCTAGATAAATTCATCCCGGGAATGTCCCGAAGGATTTATATATTTTTTATTCCGTTAAATACCCCGCGGTATATGTATTTGGAGGCCATGACGAAGCTGTGGTACCATATAGTTCATATTAGGCGGGGACGACCTCGAGACTCTACTTTTTTTATTTTTCTTTTATTAGGCGGGGACGACCTCGAGACTCTTTTGTGTTTTTTATTGTTGTGATTTTACCTCAATTTGAATATTTTAAGCCAACTAGATTGAGTACGCAACCGTGATTTTTACGAAACTCGGGAAATGCCTAACACCTTCTCCCTGAGTCAAATGAACCCCCTTATCCTTAATCTCTCCCCTTATCCTGAATCTATAGTGCAGACTTAGTTTTGGAGTCTAAAATGTTTTAAAAGAAAAAATTATCGCTACAATGGTGACATGACACATTGCAATCAAATGTCAGGTGGCGACTCTGAAAAATTCATTTGAACACAAATTTTTTTCACTTTCTAATTAGAAAACCCTTTAGAGATTTACAAATCTTTTTATTAATTTTAAAGGGGTTAGTGAGGTGGTACAAAAAGTGTGTGACATCTCTGGAGAGTGGCTACTCTGCTTAGGACTTGCAGGTTTGAGCTGGTACTTGATCTTGCTAGCTTTTAAGATATTCAGTTGAGGTGTTTGTTTTCTTTATTTGTTTTGTTTGTCTTATTTCCTAGTTTTGTTGGTTATTTATTTATCGTTTTTCTTAATGTGTTACTACTTTATAAACTATCATAATTTGCATAACCATGGATCATTTGCAACAAGTCTCGGAGTACGCATCGCATGCACGAACTCTTTGTTTAGTCACCCTTAATTAAGGAGGGAGGGCCATCGGAAGTATGGAGTGGGTGGAAAGCTTGAGCAACCACCAATGAACATACGCTCCCCCAAATAACCTTGTTAGAACCCTAAACTTAGGTCAGCCTTTAGGTCATTCTTATTTACATCATGTCATCTGGACCTAGTAGGGCTCGACCCCATGCACCGTATCCCTTTGTAGAATGCCTATCCAAATTTTGTCAAGAATGGGCTCGTGGCCCAAAAAGACATTCGGTCATCCCTATATGATACATGTTACATCTTTGAGGGTAAAAGGTCATTTGGCGGACCGATGTTTCGATAATAAGGGTAAAAATGAAGCAAGTAAGGTCCAATTATAATTTTCTTTCACAACCTTTTCAAGAAAAGACCAAAAATATTTAAAAATAAAAAATCCAAAAAGATTTTACACTTTTTCACTATTTTAAGAAAATTAAAAAAAAAGAGAAAGAAAAAATTTAAAAAGATTTTACATTTTTCATTATTATTTAAAAAGACAAAAAATATTATTTTTTTCCAAATTAGTGTTATTTTAAGCTTTCTCCCATATCCAACCCACATAGGGTCCGGTCTTCCTAGTGAGTCTTAGGTTATTGGCTTCGCGGGGTCTTATCCAAATCTTGCATGTCTAGCCATTTTTGGCCGCATCGGCCAATCTTGCAAAATGGGGTCATTTTTGCAAAAATGGTTCAATAACACATGTCTTTGGATCTTAAGTTCACAAGTAGGTGTCATATTATTTTAAGTCCCATCCTTATTGAGTTTGCACCTTTAGTCACTTCTGGCCATATCGGTCGTTTTTGCAAAATGGGTCATTTATGCAAATCAATTTTGGGCCATGATTATCGGGGGTTGAATTCATATAAGCCAGGTATTTCCATATCTTTGAGGTCACCTTTGTTGAGTTTTCACTAATAGTTATCCTTGGCCACATAGGTCAATTTTTGCAAAAGTAGCTCAATCATTTCTTGCATATGTCCAATAGAAGATGTTGCGGCGTCACATGTGTCTTGAGTCACTAACTCTATTTTATCTTATTTTTTCCATTCATGTATGGATCAATTTGCTAAATTTTGAGCATGACAAATACCCCAGGACCACTCTAGTCAAGACCATTGCATGCACGAGTTGCTTGAGGAAACTTTTTATTTTTTAGTTTATCTTATGTTATCTTTTAAATTAGTATTGTACAGTAGTATCGAGTTTGTCAGTCTAGTTAATATTGTCGATTCTTTCGTCATAGTACATCCCATTTTGTATTTGAAAAAAAATTATAAATGAAAAATTTAAAAAGATTTTTTTTTGGCAATCCACTAGGCGAAGCCTAGGGCTAGTTTTTTTATTAATAGAAAAAAGTAAATTATAACAATTAGGATAAATCCTAATAAGGGAGACAATATCACCGGAGTTGATACCCATATAACACAACCGGTCTAACCTTACCGTATTCATCCTATTGAGGCTTCAAAAACTCTTAACAATCACACCTGCATAAAAAAAACACCAAGAACTACTAATGTGATGATAATACACCGAGAACTATTAATGTGATGTGAACTATTTTTTCAATATATCTTTAAAATTCATGCTTGTTCCTCGAATGATTAGGCTTTGTAACAGATGGTTGCAAGAGTTGTTTCTGCTTTGCGATTCTCATTGGGGGTCTCCGAATGTTAGCATCTTCACAAATCCTGCTATCTCCACTTGTATCTCTTTGACGATACTCCAAAAACTCTTATTTATTTTTTAGTTTATTTGTCCATTACTTTTTTCAGAACTATGCTTGATCTGACTCATGAGGGACATAATATGTAGGGAACCTACATAAGGTTCTATCGAATCATTTTTTTAAAAACTAAAAAAATAAAAAATGGAAAAAAGAAAAAAGAAAAATAGAGATGAAATTGTGGATGTGAGAAATGAGAGGAAAGAAAAGAGTGAAAATCAAAAAGAAAAAGAGAGGAAGGAAAATGAGCAAGCCAAGAAGTGCTAGAAAAGAAAGAAAAGAGATGGTTAATATGAACAAAATTGGAATAATGCCAAATGAACTTGTGATCCTCGAAGTCACTCTAAAACCTTTAACTGTTGCTTGGGGCATTGCACGCAATGTGATATTTGTATATGATACATTATGCTAATATATTGGCTTTGTTTTGCTCTTCTTTGTTACTTTCACTATAACAGAGGGTGGTTAGTTTGTGGAACTTTGGTGATTTATCCATACAACATAAGGTCAAAAAGAAAGGAAGCCATGGCAAGCAAAGACTTGGATACATGAGTTGTCGACCCCTAGGGGGAGATTGTAGAGTCGGAATCTGAATTGAAAGAGGGGGTCCAAAGGCTGAAACAACAAATATCTGAATGAGTTAAGCATGGGCCAATGGTCAAAGACCACCCATTCTTATGTTTTTCCAGAGTTTACACCCATCTCGACTACTACCACTCCGGTTTCATTGTCTGATCAATTATATCCAGTTAGGTTCAGCATTTATCCTAATTGTACGACTATAAATGGAACTTCTATTGCACATTTCCAAAGTGTGTCATTGACAACCAATCAAACAACTACTACAGTTGTTCCTATCTTCACCATCCCACAGCCGACGGTGGTGCAGAGGAAAACTCATGAGTCATAACTTTCTACCCATCAAGAACAATACCACTCTCTTGAGTACCATTCTTACCTATTTGATCTTCCTGCAAAGATTAAAATGTTTGGCCCAAAGATAGCATCGAAAGAAATAAACCAAAGACTGAAAAGCTTAGAACAATAGTTGAAAAACATACAAGGGCTGGCAGGTCAGAAAAGTATTGCCTTCAAGGGTCTATGTATGTTCCCCGATGTTCGTTTGCCACTTGGTTTCAAGACTCCCAAATTTAAAAAGTATGATGTACATGGAAACCCCGTAACCCACCTGAAAAGGTATTGCAATAAATTAAGATGTACGAGAGTAAATGAAGAATTACTGATAGTTTATTTTGGGGAAAGCCTTACGGGTATAGCCTCCGAATGGTTTCTGGGTCAAGACATATCTTGCTGGTATGTATGGGATGACATGGCCCATGCCTTTGTTAAACAGTTCCAATATAACACTTGAATCACCCTGGACCGTCATTCCGTCTCAAATCTAAAGAAGAAACCAACTGAAAGCTTCAGGGAATATGCCATTAAATGGAGAGAACAAGCAGCTAGAGTTAAGCCACCCATGGATGAACACAAGCTAATCATTGTCTTCCTTCATGCTCAAGAGCCCGATTATTTTCAAAACATGATGTCCACACTTGAAAAATCATTCTCAGAAGAAATCAAAATGGGAGAAATGGTAGAGAATGACCTTAAGAAAGGCAAAATTATTATTCAAGTAACTCTCAAAGCTGCAACTTGGGCTGTCCAAATTGAATCTGGTAATCTTAGTGAAATGAATGATAAAGTTGAAGAAATCATGATAACATCAGGGTCGAGAAGAGGTCCTAGAAGAACATCTCGAAGGTATGACTAGCCTCATTTGTTTTTTGACGATTCCCCTGAGAACCCACAACACTTTGTTGCTCCACTCTAGTATTTTGTCCAGCCACCAAGACACCCAGAAGTCCAGCGCCGACACACAATCTCCACCAGCCTCCACAAAATTTTCAAGTTCCCCATAACCCACATCCAAGCTAGGGGTATAAAGGTACCAACAATGTTAAAAGCTTATATAGATACTTAAAACAATGTATTAGGAAGCATTTAGGCCGAAGAAATAGGCGAAAAAAGTTCTGGAGAGAGCTGTGTGAAGCTACTGTTTTTGAACAAAAACTGGGACTGCCAGCCTTAAGCCTTCGCGTTCACGAGCTACTGCTATGTTCGCGATGTGAAAAAAAAAATTTCCAGCTTTTGGGCTTCGCGTTCGCGACTGGCCCACGCGTTCGCGAAGGTTTACATTATTCTTCACTGTACATTGGCCTTCGCGTTCGCGAAGGCTACTTCGTTGCCCAGAAATTTTCTTCTTCTTTGAGGCATTTTTTCAAACATGTGAAGAGCACACAATTATTTTCCCATTTACAGAACATTGTTACACTATTTTCACCCAAAATATTCTCCCAAATCAAGCACTCACTCTCAACCAATCACACCCATCAAGCAACAAACTAATTTAAGCAAATATTTCGCCAATTAATGCTCAAATCTTAAGACCTAATGAACAACTGTGGAAGCTCTTCCATTTTTCAAAATTCAAAGTAAGAAAAGAGAAGAAAAATTAAGAGGAGAGTGTAGACATTACATACCTTGAGAGTGGAGGTGAAGAATTTGCAAAAAAACTTGAAGATTTTATTCTTTGACATTTGTTTGGGCTTAAGGGAATAGAGGGAGGCAATGTTGAACCAAAAATGGGGGTGTTTGAGGTCTCCTGGGTTATTTTACGAATTAAAACTGTCAGTCCTTACTCGACCCTTTGCATTTGCGAGGGCCCTACGCGTATGCGAAGGGTGAAAATGTCCAGAAGCATCGCGAACGCGCCACCACTACGCGAACGCGTAGCTTAAAGTTCTCAATTTCTTGCGAAGTCGAGTTAATGTTGCGAACGCGTAGCTTAAACTCTTTCTGCACTGGAATAGTTCTGGCAACTACTGGTTTTGTCCCTCCGGACCATCCCGACTTACTCAAATCCACTCCAAAACTTCTGAAACTTGGCAGATTAGTGCAAAATAATATTCTAAGATATTTCAAAAAATAAAATTTCAAAAACGACTAAAATATTTGAAAAACGATGGGTTGCCTCCCACCAAGCGCCGCATTTAACGTCGTGGCACGACGCAAACAACATTACCACTTTTCTCGCCACTTGGATGATATGAACTGGGCACCTAGCTTGTAATCAAGCTTGTTACCACGAGCGATTGGGGGTGGTAAGTTTATGATTGAGCCAATGCTTGAATTTTTAATTTTGCACTTCTTGGCTCGAATGTGAGGAATGCCATTTTGTTTTCTTGCTTCCTCAAATTGTAAGATATATGGCTTGAGTTTTTCCTCACCGCACTCCTTCATTGATTCATGAAGTTTAACTTCCGTGTCACCACACAATTCCAACATTGAAAAATGCTTGGAATGTGACTGCAAACCTCCAACTTGCAATTTTCCTTGGATTTTGACATCCTCTTTTTCCCTGAGATTAGAGTCAATTTCCAAAGATGTTTCATTTTCACCGGATGACTTTAATTCCATTTTTTTCTTGGCATCGTTAAAATTCATGGGGTCGATTGGCGGATGTTCCATTCTTGACTCTTCAATTCTTAGCTCACCTTCTTCCTTATTTTCAAGAATGGTCTTCAATATGAGCATCATTTTCTCATTTTGAGCATTTGAGAGCTCTTCTTGATTTTGATCAAGTGCCAAAGAATTTTGGAGACTATTTTCCAAAAGCTCCTCCAAGGCACTGTGTTCTTTGCTTCCTTCTTCAAGTAAGCACTCCAATATGAGCTTGAATTCTCCATTTCGGTCATGCTCAACTTTTTCTATTTCAATAGCCCTATCATTTTCATCAAAACAATAGAATCATCATAGAGGGGGCTTGGGGAAAAGAAGGATCAATATACAAAATGACTCAATGACCATTTTGACAACCACATCTATTACAACTACTCCACTCATGGGTTTGAGATTGTGCGCACAATCCACCCGGGAGAATTTAAACAATTTTGCCACGAGTGTGGTCCTCCACAATAAGGACAAGGGTCATCTAAGTATGAAAAATTACCATCCAACTAATTTTTATTATAAGATGCCATTTTTTACAAAACAAAAAAAATATGTAAACAACAAAAAAACAAACAAAATAATCACAAAAATATTCACAAGTTTGTACTAAAGCATTTTTGCTTACTTCTCAAACAACCTAATGTACACAACATTGTCCCCGGCAACGACGCCAAAATTGATGTCGTCCAAACACAATGCTTAAAAGCAATAGATATGGTCGATCGCAATGTAATTTACCCAACTAAGAGTCGGGGTCGAATCCACAGGGACAATGTGAAGGCGACAAGGGATGTAGGAGAATTATCGCTTATGGTGCAAAACCAAACGGGTTAATGAAATGTGTTTGGATTTATATTGATTTAACTGCGGAAATATAAACTATTCTAGAAAGCAAGTAAAATGGTCAATGGCTACAAGGATGGTTGCATCGGAATTACACATCAAGTAGTGATCCAATGTATTTAATAACCATTCCAATAATGGTCACAAAGGTATGCTTAGTTCTTCTATCAATCGTGAACTCTCTACTTATCATAAATCTCTCTCGATAATTATAATAAATTACTAGACGCACTCCATCGAGCTACGTTAGCTAGTTTCGCATAACGGTTCACTTAGATTGCACCCGAGGTATCACTATCTCTAATCCAACCTCTAAACCCTCAGTTATGACTCTCGTTTATACTCCGGGAGTGATGTTGTTCAACAACTACCTAAATATGTATTCTCTCTCGAGTAGATACACTCTAAATAGGCATGTTAATTGAAATCTCTTTCAATTAACTAACAATAATTATGTAGTTGAACAAATAAATATTCAATAAGTAAAACCTATGTTAGCAATACAAGAACTTCAATTAATACATAAGCACAGCAAGGTATTAAATCCACACTTTAATTTTGAATATTTTCATAAACAAGATTAAATTTGGAAATAAATACTACACACTTAGATTTAAAATACAAAGCAAGGAAATGAAGAAATAAACATAATTGGGTAAGAAAATCTTAACCACAAGCATCAATCTTCAAGACCCAAGTGTGTTTGTGCAAGAACCCTAGCTTTCTCCTTGTTATCTCTAGTCTCTATGGACTGAAAATAAGCCAAAGATTCATACAAAATGAATTGATTTGGGTATAAAAGTATTTAGGGTCAAATTGTGAAATTCCATAACTACCCTTGCTTCCAAGGCAAATAAGCCTTCGCGTTCGCGATGGCCCTACCCGTTCGCGATGAATTATTGACTTCTGAACTTTGCGTTCGCGGTATGACCACGCGTTCGCGAAGTGTTGACTCTGCTCCTTGACTTTCTGACCATCGCCTTCGCGTTTTACCTACGCGTTCGCGAAGGACACTATTCTTCTTCAACGCATTCGCATTGCTTATACGCATTTGCGAAGCTTATCTGGGCCTGACTCATCACGTTCGCGATATCACTTCGCGTTCTGAAGAGAAATTAACTGGGTAGCTTCATTTTGCCCATTTTAATTGCGTTTTGGCTTATTTTCACTTGGTTCCTTCCCCATCACCTGTAAAATAGAAGTAAACGACATTAAAACGTGCGAATTTTATCACTCAACACATCAATAGTATAGGATTAAAGGCAAGATAAGTGGATATTTTACCCACTTATCAGTAACTGAGCTGTGGCAACGCTGGTTTTTCTAGGGTTTTAGTCTTGTCTCTATTATGTCTATGTTAGAGCTCTAAGGAAGAAGAAAGGGTCCTAGGCCTAGGTTTTTGGGTTCTTCAGATCAGGAAAACGACTGTCCTCTCAAGTGTGGAGGAGGTTAGGATTTTTTTGGGTATCAGGTTAATAGGCTAAGGGAAAAATTCGAAAATGGGCCTAAAATTGGACTTAGCAAGACACAAAACTGGTCCAAAATTCATTCATCTTTTTTGAGGGTAAAATAAAAGTATCATAGATAACAAAAATATAATTAATAATTGACTTTAACTGGAATGGAATTTATATAAGATTATTTTTTCCAAAGACTATACTAAAAATTGGATAATTAGATTAAAATCATCACAAAATTAAAATAATATTACTACCGAAACACTAACATCCTTGAAAACAAAGTTAAACTATTTTTTGTATTTTTAAATTTTATGAAAGATAGATAAACCAAAAGTAACAAGATACAATATCAATTATCTAAATAAAAGAAAATATTTTTGTAATTTTTATTTTTGTGATAAAATAAAGTAATATAGTTAAAACTAGGTGAAATAGCGATACTAGGCCTAAACTGAATATGTAAAAGCTAATATGAGTAAAAATACGGGGAGGGTAAAAAATCACATGTCTACCGCTGCCCCTTTTTGACCTGAAATATGAAGTATTTTCAGACAAAGAATGACAAAACAGGTTTTTTGACACGACCCTTATTTAGGGAGACCAAAAACTAAGAGGAAGGAGAATATGACCGAGCCCTGGTATCTGAGCTTCCTACATATCCTTGGCTATAAAGGAATCAGTTCATGTATAATTCAAAAGTGAATAAGGTTATGGAGTATACTAAGGTGGAGAGCCGGTAAGGGTGTCGTTCCGTCAAGGTTCCGATCCGCGCTCTTATTATTACATCAAAATCAAAAATGAAAAAGACTAACTAAGCCTGTCAACTATGAATTACATGATTCATATCTATAAATCTTCTGACTCTTGAACTTGAGTCTTGAATGGTTCTTCATGCAGACTTTAGATTTGAACCTTGATGCTTGCTAGTTATAGGTGCTAGTTCATTCTTCTTCATCTTTTCATATCAAAATCGGATACACCATGCATGTGAGATTAGTCAAGTCTTAAGCAATCCGCCTCTTGTATTAGCTTCTGCATTTTGGATTCACTTCCTTTTTTTTTCTTCCTTCTCTTTTTGTATTGAGATTACTTCTGTTGATCATCTCGCATTGTAGACTCACATTCTTGCCTCGAGCTTCTGCTACTTCTAACTTGAATTGGATTTTGAAATGACTTCACTTGTTCTCCAGGTGGGCGCTTACTGCTGACTTGAAATTTGAAATGACTTCCTTCGTTCTCCAGGTGAGCTCATGTGACTAACTTGAAATTTTAAATGAATTTTCTCATTCTCCAGGTGGGTGCCTATGACATACTTAAAATTTGAAATGGATTCCCTCGTTCTCTAGGTGGGCGCCTGCGATTAAAGCAACAAAACAAACAAAATTTTCTGCCCCATTTTGCACTAGGAAGATTTGTGAGTTGTTAGCAAAACTATGAACCACTTATGCTATTGATGTAATGATGAGAGTAAAACTAAAGACTTGACTGGGATGTGCGTTTCCTATGAATTAAATCAATAATAATTTACTAGCAAGTGAGTCTGCTAAGAAAAAACCTCAATGACCCAGACTAGGAAGTGAGTTTCCTATATTTAGGATTAAGCTTGAGGAAAGCTATATACTAAGCTTGACTAAAGTAAAAACTGACCCTATTCTCCAAGAGGGACCTCTGATTTCAAGAAAACTAAAGATTAATAAGAAAAATAAAGATTGATCCTAGGATAAAGTTCATCGGACTAGGATTTTCTATCCTAGGAGAAAAATTTATTAGACTAATATTTCGATCCTAGGAGAAACTTCATCAGACCAAGTCTCTTATCGTAGGAGAAAGATTTATCAGACTAAGATTTTGATCCTAGGTTTCTTATCTTAGTAGAAAGGTTCATCAGACTAAGATTTTATCCTAGGAGAAAATTTATCAGAGTAGGTTTTCTTATCTTAGGAGAAAGATTCATCAGACTAAGATTTTGATCATAGGAGAAAATTCATCAGACTAGGTTTCTTATCTTAGAAGAAAGATTCATGCCTTCGTCATACCAAATTCAAGAAAAATAAGAGGATAAAAATAAGGGACAAGGGAAAGAGATGACACCTAACAAGAAAATTACAAAGTCGAAACTTATCAAATGTGGATACCAATTCTAATGACCATGACATGCACCTTTGGATTAAGTTGCTCAATCTCTCAAGCAATTCTAATGTTCAACTCTTGTTGTACCTCTTTGTTGTGAAACTGGGTTTCATCGCTTCAATTATCCCATCTGATCCACAATCCTCAGTCGACTTGTAGTGCCCTGTAGGGTTTTCACCATCAAACCTCTCTTATTTTTCTCTTTTCTCAACTCACCGTCGCCTTACGGTGCCTCTGAGGGTTTTTACCGATAAGACTCTCATTTTATTATTTTCTCTCTTTGTGCTGAGAACAAAGTACTATCCATGATTTAGGAAGATCATACTTTCACCACAAACTTGATTCGGCATCCTCAAAGATTGGTCGAAAGGTCTTTCTTTGGAGCGTAATGTAGGCTTTTGGACATGGTTAGAAAGAAAAGGTGGCATGAAGGCTCAAAATAATTTAATATGAAAGGGTTCAAATTACAACTTTTGGAATCAGATCTTTTGTTAAAATTAAAACTTCTGCCCCAGTTTCTGGAGTCTACGGATTTTTTTTTTGTATGGACTTTCCCTTTGATGAAAATTTCTAAGAAAGAATGCCCCATTGTTGACTTTGTGGGATTATGAAATATTTTATTTGGTGTGACCGAATCGTAAGGCTGCCTACGTATCTTGTGGTGACAAGAATCAGGTCGAACATAGTTCAAATACAAAGTTGGGTTTTTTTCCTTTTCTCTTTTCTTTTTACCTTTTTAGTTCCCAACTCTACTTCTGTTTCCAAAAGAGGGGCATGGAACAAAGCAAATTAAGGCTCAAAAAGGGGTAGGAAAAGATAAAAGTGTTTGGGTAACAGAATAAAATGTCTTCGTCATACCAAACTTTAAAATTGCCAAGTACAAAGATGTAATTGAAGATAAGCAAAGAAATCATATATGTTATCTATTGACGACATCAACACAAACAAAAAGTGCCAATGGGCAATATCTTTGTCCCAATGAATGAACCTTGCCAGTTCGAAGCAAATTTGACTCAACCTTATGTTGATGTGGAAGAATGCATTTGAGCACTAACTGATTTACCTCAAACTGCTTAAGAGACATTTCCTTGTTGTATGCTCTTATCAACCTCCTGATTTTCCAGACTTACTGCCTCAGTTTCACTCAATTCAAGCTTTAAGTCATCTCAGAATACGTGAACCTCTACTTGTTTCCTCAAATGACTCTTTTATAATGTTCAAAACTATGTCGTTGCTTTACGATTAGACTAACTTTCAAGACCAGACCGAGAATTATACGTGCATGTCATGTCACTAGAGTCAGGATGAAAAGAACTATAAAAGAAAAAGTGACCTAAACAAAAACTTAACAGGAAACAAGAGATTGCATTAGGAAGATGGTGAAAAGAATTTGATCAAAACAAGTAAAATAGACATGCGTTACAACCCTGGAACAATCCTATATAACACTAGAAGAGTTACTACCCCTAAACGAACTAGGAAAATAAGAGGCAGAAAGGTTTGAGCCAACAAGACAATTTCCGGATTACAACCCTAAAATAACCTAGACAAACAGAAATGACAACAAAATAAACTACCAAAACTCCTCCCCGTCTAGCCAGAAAAGGAATGTCTTTCCAATTACCAAGCTCGACATCTTAGCCATTGGGTTGCATATCAAAATTACTGGGACCTTTACCAATTTAAATATCATTAACTTCAGTCAGCAAGTTCCCAAGGGGATTATTATACTCCCTATCACCATGCATCCTCCCCACAAAGTGTGTATCATCATGTACATGTTAAGGATTTTGCACGATGTTTTGGGTGTGACTGTCCTGGATCACAATTATCTCTTCTTGAATCTTTCTTTCTATATCTCTTTTCAAATCCCGACAACTTTCGACATTGTGCCCCTGGGCATTGGAATGGTATTCAAACCTTTTATAATGGTCAAAACTTCTTGCACGTGGGTCCACATGATTATGAGGAATAGGTGCAATTAGGTCATAATGCTTTAATTTCTCAAACAAGCTTGCATAGGACTCTCCCATCGGTGTAAAATTATTTTTCAACCTCTGTTTTGTAGGTGATTTGAACTTAAAATAAAGCCAGATCAACAAGAAATAATTGCCCATGACTATGTCTTTGGCCCCGGACAAGAAGAAGCTTATGATCTTGAGCGGTTTTTATTTGTGGCATGTGAGCAGAAATATGATGAACTTCTTGCAAAATCCATTGTGCGGGAAAGAGGCATAAATTTAGACAAAGATGAGGAGAAAATGCCTAACTTCCATTACCGCTTGTGGGAGAGTGGATGGATATGTTTTGCCGATCCACCTATCACCGCCAATCACACTGTGGTCCTGGAGTTCTATTCAAATGCTATTCAGACAGACTTCCAGGGAATATTGCTGACTACTGTCCGAGGCGTGCATGTATATTTCAGCCCCCAGGTTATCAATGATCTTTATGGCCTCCCCAACGCTAACAATGAGGATTACAAAGAAAGAGAAAGAATAGTGGGCAACCAATGGCTAGTAGATAAGCTGCATGGTGGGGTTACTACAAGGTGGATAAGATTACACAAGGGAATAGATTCTCATGATTTCACTGCGGAAGCAAAGACATGGCTTTCGATTATTTTCTCCAAAGTGTCTCCGTCCTCAAATGACACTGATGTCACAGTAGACATGGCCCTCATGATTGCTGCTCTTATAGATGGGCTACCTATTAATGTGGGGGATCATATTGTCAGTGAGATTGCAGAAGCTACTAATGGGAGGTCCAAGAGTCTGTTCTTTCCTACCTTGATCACCAGACTCTGCTATGATGCTGGGGTGCTTAAACGCCCCAATGATATCGAGAAAGGTCCAGGCAAGCCAATGATTCATCCAATACTAAAAAGAGGACCAAGTGAGAAGCAGAAAAAGAGGCACATTGATGTAGCCTCCCCTTCATTCGGGCAGTCCACAGAGACCACCGATGATCCCACCGGGTCTTTTGACCCTATGGCACCCCTACAGTCTGGACCACACACTATGCGCCATTTGTCCAGCCAGATTTACGGGGTAGATACTCATGTCAGGCAGCTTATAGCTGGCCTTCCCACTGGCCCACCTAGGGCAAGCAACGTGGCAAGCACATCTACAGGGGAAGAAGCCCCTCCCTCCTTGGATGCCGTAGTCAGAGAGCAAAAGAACATCACATATAAGATGGAGGCAATGGGAACCAGGCTAGAAAATATGAGCCGCAGGCAGGGCAAGATAGAAAAGAGGCAAAGAAAATTTAAGGAGCACGAGAAGAAGAAAAGTAAGCTGCTGTCAAAGATGATGCAGAAGATGAGTACACTTTGTGGCTCCCAGGACTCGGATGATGATAATGAGATGGACGCTGAGCTTAAATTTCCCACCACATCCAGTTCAGACTGATGCAGTATCCAGGGAGCACTTTCCACCATTTTATTCTGTCATGTTTAATTGCATTGGGGACAATGCAATATCTTTTTTTGGGGGTGGCTTCTTGTATAACTGTGGTTATGGCATGGTTATGGTGGATTAGTATAATATTATTGTTGTTTTTATTTTATTTTGTGTGATGTTTGATATTAATTATATTAGTAATGCATTAACTTCTTAATTTTATTTATTATTAGTATCTTAAATAATTTATTTTTATTTTTCATATATGTAGTGTGTTTTATATTAGTTTATACTACGGTTTTTTTTCCAAGGATGCCAATTTTCTCTTGAACCAGAAAATTATAAATAATTTTAATTTTTTTATTTCTTATTATCGACTTTTCCCGATGATGGATAGCTTTCTTAAGGGAATTAGTCTTGTTGTTAGAATTAGATTTTTGTTAAAAATAAATGAATTGAGTTGAGTTGGGATTTTTGACCATTGTCTAAGTTGTGGCTTGCTTGGTACCAATTTTGTTAAACCTTGGCATATGAGGTTTTGGTTGTTGAAAAAGAAAATAATTAAAGTAAAAATGTCATGACCTTTTAGATTCAATTGTTGTCTCTTTGATTCACTAAATAGCTTCCTTTATGCTATATAATCTCTTCGAATCATTTGTGTTAATTGGAATGTGGATTTGTATTCCATTTGAGTTTTCATGTGCCATGTACAGTGAGACGTATTTGTTAGTTCTTTTGTTGTACTTGTGGTCTAGAACTTGCCCGAAATGTGCTTTGAGGTGAAATTATTGACTAACTTGGTTTGAAAAATGATATTAGGCCTTTCTTGGACCGCTAGTATGTCTAAAAATTTCTACCCTTAAATATTTTCCCTAGTCAACCAATTTTGAGCCTTAAACCTTATTCTTTCTCTACTCGCTCTTTGTGCCATGCTAATACTAGGTGTGGTATGAAAAATGAAGAAAAGAGTGGAAAATATCTTTGAAGGAAGTGGACTTTAAATTGTAAATTTTGTAGTGCTTGGGAAAGTTTTGAGTCGCTTTAACCAAAATTGTACCTTACCTTAACCAATTGCCTAAACTACAACCCTATAAGTCCTAATTGATTTTGAACCAAGTTGTTTACATTTGTGGAGAAATACATGAAGGGCAAGCGTATGGTACTACTTGTATGCATTTGAACTTCTTTTTAAGAGCGAGTTAATTCTTTCCATTTGATATCCCATTTTTGCTTTAGATTGAGACTTATGAGTGTGGGATCCTCTCTTGAATGTAAGGGCACATGAGAATTTAGTTGTGAATTTAATCCCATTCTCAATTGATAAGAATGACCAAAGAAAGTTGATTGTGATATAGAGGCAAATTTTGAAGCTTTAGTGTCATGACTTGATTGATACTTTAATTTGCATTAGTGTTTGAGCACTTGAAGTATAATGAAGTTTATGTTGAGTGCTTTTGTGCTTATAGTAAACATATTCGGCTTGGATGATATAGATGTATTGTTGAATTAAACACTTGGGAGGAGACTTTGTCACTTTCATTGCTTGTGGACAAGCAATAGTTTAAGTTTGGGGGTGTGATAAGTGGGTAAAATACCCACTTATCTTGTCTTTAAACCTATACTTTTGATGTCTTGAGTGATAAAAGTCATGCGCTTTAATGTCTTTTACTTCTATTTTACATTATGTATGTGATTTAGAAGTGATGGAGAAGGAACCACGTGAAAACAAGCCAAAACAGAATTAAAATGGGCAAAATGAAGTTGCCTAGTTAATTGCTCTTCGCGAACGCGATAAGTCAGCCCAGATAAGCTCCGTGAACGCGTATAAGCAACACGAACGCGTTGAAGAAGATAGTATCCTTCGCGAACGCTTAGGTAAAACGGGAAGGCGATGGTAAGAAAGTCAAGGAGCAGAGTCAACACTTCGCGAACGCGTGGTCAAACCGCGAATGCGAAGGTCAGAAGTCAACAATTTATCGCGAACGCGTACGGACATCGCGAACACGAAGGCTTATTTGCCTGGGAAGCAAGGGCAATTCTAGAATTTCACGATTTTGCACTAAATCCTTTTATACCCAAATCAGTTCATTTTGTACGAATATTTGGCTTATTTTCAGTCCATAGAGACTAGAGAGAACAAGGAGAAAGCTAGGGTTCTTGCACAAACACGCTTGGGTCTTGAAGGTTGATTCTTGTGGTTAAACTTTTCTTACCCATTTATGTTTATTTCTAAATTTTCTTGCTTTGTATTGTAAATCTAAGTGTGTAGTATTTATTTCCAATACTTAATCTTGTTTATGAAAATATTCATAATTAAAGTGTGAATTTCATACCTTGTTGTGTTTATGTATTAATTGAGGTTCTTGTATTGTTAACATAGGTTTTGCTTATTGAATGTTTATTTGTTCAACTACATAATTATTGTTAGTCAATTGAAAGAGATATCAATTAACATGCCTATTTAGTGTGTATCTACTCGAGAGAGAATACATATTTAGGTAGTTGTTGAACAACATTACTCCCGGAGTATAGATGAGAGTCATAACCAAGGGTTTAGAGGTTGGATTAGAGATAGCGATACCTCGGGTGCAATCTAAGTGAACTGTTATGCGAAACTAGCTAGCGTAGATCGAGAGAGTGCGTCTAGTAATTTATTATAATTACTCGAGAGAGATTTATGATAAGTAGAGAGTTCACGATTGATAGAAGCAACTAAGCATACCTTTGTGACCATTATTGGAAGGGATATTAAATACATTGGATCATTACTTGATGTGTAATTCCGATGCAACCATCCTTTTAGCCATTGACCATTTTACTTGCTTTCTAGAATAGTTTATATTTCCGCAATTAAATCAATATAAATCCAAAAATATTTCTTTAACCCGTTTGGCTTTGCACCATAAGCGATAATTCTCCTACATCTCTTGTCGCCTACACATTGTCCCTGTAGATTTGACCCCGACTCTTAGTTGGGTAAATTATATTGCGATCGACCGTAACTATTGCATTTAGGCAGTGGGTTTGGACGACATCACATACCATGGCTACCGTCGCCCCCTTACTCCAGCCATACAGCCGCCGACAGACCACACACACACAAGACCCCAGAAATGGCGCCACTCAATCCCTACACGGCCAACCATCACCCGTAACACCAAAAAACTCCAACCGTCCGTCACAGACCCACCAAGCCATCGGTCACCTCCCTTACCCAAAGAGAAGAACAACAGTAGCAACCTTACCCCATTTCACTTAGATTCGCCTCCATCTCTCTCATTTTTCTGTGATGGAGCACCTCCTCCATCCTCAATGAAAAGCGCCCAAGAATCAGCCAAACTTGTCGAAATTCAGTTGGACATTTTGCATTTGGTCGGAGTCACGTCCCTTGCCGGACCTTACAGTTTTTTTCCGCTCTGTGCTTCGCCACCGTCTTCGCCAAATATTTTGGCGAGTTCGGAGTCATTGAAGGTTGTAAGGTGAGGTTCTCGGGCAGATTCGCGGTCCCGGTATATATTTGAAGTTCTATTTTGCATAATATTGTTGCTCGCAAGGAGATTTTTCATCAAGTCAATTTTATTCACTGTTTTAGCTCCACCTGAGGTCAATTCTTTACTATGTTCTTGGATTAGTCTATAATTTCCTCATGTGCATGACTCATGCTTGTGTGCATTTTATGATTCAATTATTACGTGATGTCTGATTTTATTTTATCTTTTGTTTGAATTGAATTTCTCAAGTATAAACATTGTTGAATTCTTGTCTTGTGGGTATACGTTGATGCGCAAAGAAAAGTAATAATTTTGATGAACCAGTAAGTGATCTCAAA
Source organism: Nicotiana benthamiana (assembly GCA_034376525.1). Taxonomy (NCBI): domain Eukaryota; kingdom Viridiplantae; phylum Streptophyta; class Magnoliopsida; order Solanales; family Solanaceae; genus Nicotiana; species Nicotiana benthamiana. The sequence continues at coordinate 8,735,170 of CM067337.1, forward strand.
TAGAAAGATAAATGAATGGGAGTCTGGTTAATTAGATTTAGACGGATTTGAGCTTTGGTCATAATCTACACATATGAATTAGAATTAATATCAATTTCACTTTTATTTCATCATTTTGTCATCGCTAATAGCATGTTTAGGCCTGCTAACATTTAGGTAGGCAAGCCTTAGGAGTCTGTTATTAACGAGGCGAAAGATTGTTCCCTTAATTAAATTCATCCGGGGAATGTCCCGAAGAATTTGTATATATTTTATTTTGGGGAATGCCCCGTGGTATATGTATTTTGAGGCACGAAGTGTGGAACAATATAGTACATATTAGTATTTAGTATTTTACTCTACTTCTTTTTTTCTATTTTTCATTTATTAGGTGGGGACAACCTCGAGCCTCTTTTGTGTTTATTTTTTTCGTTGTTTTACCTCAATTTGAATGTTTAAAAGCCAATTAGATCAAGTACGCAATCGTGATTTTAATGGGACTCAGGGAATACCTAATACCTTCTCCCTGAATCAAATGAACCCCCTTATCCTAAATCTCTGGTGCATACTTAGTTTTGGAGTCTAAAGTGTTTTAAAAGAAAAAATTATTTCTAAAAATGGTGACCTGACACACAAAATCAAATATCAGGTGGCGTCTCTGAAAAGTCCTTTTGAACACAAATTTTTGTCACTTTCTAATTGGAAAATGTTAGGATTTATGCCCGTCACTAGAGGGGGGGGGGGGGGGGTGAATAGTGCAGCACGAGAATATTGATAAATATTGCGAAATTAAAATTGCAGGAATAAAATAAATTCGGTAATTAAAATAGTAAGGAAAGAACACACCGAATTTATCCTGGTCCACCACAACCTGTGGTTAGTCCAGTCCCCGAGAGACTCTCTCGAGATTCCACTAACTTCGTTAAGCTTACGGGTGCCAAACAAACCATTGCACTTGCTCGTAGATGTACACTCTACAAGACTTCAACTTGCTCGAGGATACCGCACCTCAAGACTTCACCTTGCTCGTGGATACCGCACCACAAGACTTCAACCACTAAGATTGAGGGTACTTAGCAAACCCGACAATCAATAAGAAGATATGTTCTTCTCAAACACCTTTCTCTTTTACAACAAGAACTCTCTCAAAAGAGTAGATAAAGAGATACAAATTTAGCTCTATGAACAACTCAAAGTTGTCTCTCAAATGGCTCAACAAAAGCTCTAAAATGATGCTCAAATAATGTCAATATGTATATCAATATTGGGAGGTGTTGTGTGTTTAAAATCAGCTCAAAAGACCTCTTTTAATAGGGGTTAGGGGGTGCAAGTCCGTTGCTTAATTGACAATCAATTATGCTGATTTTATGCTTACATAATCGATTATATGATCTGCATAATCGATTATCTTCTCAACGTTCATAAATCGGAACGTTGGGAAGGCTACTGACAGTAAATAATCGATTTTGTGAGTTAAATAATCGATTATTTACCCTTGCGAAATTTCCAGCAAAGCTGGAATATACCAGAATCAAAGCTGGAGTATACCAAAATATACCAGAGTATACCAGAATCGAAAACTTACTTCAAAAACCATTTTGGTTAAAATGAAAATGTTAAAATCATTTTGTTTGAAGTATATTAAAAATGTTTATGATATATATATGATTTAATAAAATGATTTTGTGCATATTAATGATGACCTATGTAATATACCAGAATATACCAGAATTGAAAACTTACTTCAAAAACCATTTTGGTTAAAATGAAAACGTTATAATCATTTTGTTTGAAGTATTTAAAATATGTTTATGATAAATATGATTTGATAAAATGATTTTATGCATATTTATGATGACCTATTTTGAGCCAAAAGACGAGATAACTTTAAACGTTGCTCTTACATTTGTTCTACCTAACGACCTACGCCTTGGGTCTTTGGTCTTGAACTTTTGAACTCGTCTTTGGCTTGTCTATGCAATTCCGTCATCAATATGCTTCTTGGCATTCACTCTTGATTGTTTGTCATATAATATCGTTGTTTAACACTTGACTTCATTGTTTGTCATTCATCAAAACCTATACCTGAAAATCATGCTAATACAACCAAAGCGCACATATCATAGATAGAATGATTTTCTACAGAAAACACTTTTGAGCTTTACAAAGCTTTTTATTAATTTTAAAGGGATTAGTGAGGTTAGATAATGGGTGTGACATCTCCAGTCCAAGCACTGTAGAAGTAATACTCAAGTAACGACAAAAAAGGTCGCAGCGTGAAGGTACATTGGTTAGAGAATATAGCAAGGGTGCCAGAACTATATATAGAAGGAAAATTCTCGAAGAAAAGGGGGTCTTTCTTTCTCTCTCCGTTTTCTCCAACAATTTTTTTCCGAAAAGGAGGCAAAATTGATCATCCTCTCTGTCTCGTGAAATAGTGCAAACATCAATAAAGATTGATCACTCTTATTTTGTTTTACTCATTATTTTTTTATTCATCTTCAGATCTGGAGCGGGGGTGGAGTACGATAGTTCCATTGTATATAAAAAAAGGTGATATCCAGAGTTGTAACAATTATAGGGGTATCAAATTACTGAGTCATACCATAAAAGTGTGGGAGAAGGTGGTTGAAGCAAGGGTGAGGATGACATTGTTTGTATCCGATAACAAGTTCAGGTTTATGCGAGATCGTTCAACCATGGAAGCTATACACCTTGTTAGGCGGTTGGTGGAACTGTACAGAGAGAGAAAGAAGGATCTGCACATGGTGTTTATTGGCCTAGAGAAAGCGTATGACAAGGTTCCTAGAGAAGTTCTTTGGAGATGATTGGAGGCAAAAGGTCTGTCGGTCCCTTACATTATGGCAATTAAGGACATGTATGTTGGGGCAAAGACTCGAGTTAGGATAGTAGTAGGCGATTCTAATCATTTTCCGGTGGAAGTAGGATTACACCAAGGTTCTGCCCTCAGTTCGTTTTTGTTCGCCCTGGTGTTGGACACGTTAACACACCATATTTGAAGAGAGGTGCCATGGTCCATGCTATTCGCCGATGACATAGTTCTGATTGATGAGTCGCGAGTCGGTGTTAACTATACACTGGAGGTTTGAAGAAATGCTCTTGAGTCTAAGGGATTCAAGCTGAGCAGGACGAAGATGGAGTACCTGGAGTGTAAGATTAGCTCTGAGCCGGGGGAAGTAAACGTGGATGTGAGGCTTGAATCATAGGTCATCCCTAGTAGAGGCAGCTTCAAGTATCTTGGGTCGGTTATCCAGGGGGGAGGGAATATCGATGAGGATGTTACACATCGTATTTCTATATGATGGATGAAGTGAATTTTAGCATCGAGAGTCCTCTGTGATAAGAGAGTGTCGCTGTTATTCAAAGGTAAGTTCTATAAAGCGGTTGTTAGACCGGCCATGATATATGGGGCTGAGTGTTGGCCTGTAAAGAACTCACATATCGAGCATATGAAAGTAGCGAAAATGAGGATATTGGGGTGGATGTGGGGGCACACTAGAATGGATAAGATTATGAATGATGATATTCGAAAGAAGGTGCATGTGGCTCCCACTGATGACAAGATGCGGGAAGCGAGACTTGGATGGTTCAGGCATATTCATAGGAGAAGCTCAGATGCGCCGGTTAGAAGATGTGAGCAGTTAGTTGTGGAAGGCACGAGAAGAGGTAGAGGGAGACATAAGAAATAATTGGGAGAAACGATCAGACAGGATATGACGAGGCTTCAGATTTCCGAGAGCATGACACTAGATAGGGAGATGTGGAAGTCGAGTATTAGGGTTGTAGGTTAGGAGGCAGTTTGAGTCTTTCCTTACTTTGTACCATTGCGAGACCAGTCCGGTAGGATTTTTGTCTATGATAATTAGTGGCAATGTTGTTACTTATTATTTCACTTTTCAACGCAGGAACTATTTACTAACAATCGCTTTTGCTTGGCATCTTTCTTTTAAATTTCATGTTCATGCTTTTCATATGATTTCTTTGATGATACTAATATTGTCTCCTTTTTATCCTTTTTGTCTTTTTATTTTCTTGAGCCGAGGTATTTCGGAAACATCCTCTCTATCCCTTCGGGGTAGAGGTAAAATCTGTGTACACTACAAGAAATCACATATATTGCGGCGACTGAGGTCGCCACAAAATCCATAAACGTCGCTGCTAATACATTTTAGCCGCGACTTTGTATTGCCACTGGGGATGTCGTAACTGAAGGTTATTTGTGGCGACATGTTGAGGTAGCCATTAAACGATCATATATAGTGGCGACAAAGTTTCCACAACAGATTGGAAAAAACGCTATGAAAAGTTATTCCGTAAGAACAAATATTAGATGGGTCGCTACTATAAATATCCTTTAATAGAGACTAAAGTTGCCACAACAAATATTTAGGTTCAGTGGCAAGATTATATCGCCACTATAAATATTCTGGCACAAAAAATATTTATGTTCAGTGGCAAGATTATGTCACCACTATAAATGTCATTTTCTAAACAGTTATAATGACCAAAATTATATATATTTTCATGCCTGTAGGAACCTAATTTTCTAAAATTTCATATAGAGATATTCACATCACTTAACTATCAATATTAAAACAACCTATAATGCTTGACAAACACCAAAAGAATTTTCGAAACCGCATATTATAAATATTATCATTATTAAAAAATCAATTACATATATACTACCTGACACTTCATTGTGCATATATATTATTATTACACACTACTTTCTCCAGACCCCATTAGTGAAATTTTGCTGGGTTACTGTTATTGTTGTTCAGATCTGAAGTTTATTATGCTTGGCTAAGATTTACCTCATCATTATCATTAATTATTTTAATCAAAAAATTTTTGATATCTTTTGGTCAAACAACCCTCTAGCTAATATGTGTCTTTGCTATTGCCTTTCGGAAAGGTACAGTACATGTATATTAGTTCCACGGGCGTAAGTAGTTAGTACTTCAGCAGTTTGGTTAGGATAATATGTGTGAGTTCACCTTTTGAATTATGAGAGAGTTTCAAAGTGGTGGATTCTGAATATTCAAAGTGGTGGATTCTGAATATTCTTTGTTCCACTATCCAGTGAGCCACTGACTGGGCATCTTGGCCTGTATTTGCACGCTTATAGTATAGTAGGTATATATCAGCTTTGCTTTGATAGATAGACATTACTTTTGTCATATAAAATGGTATAAAAATCTGATCTCCAAACTGCTGGATTATCGTACTGTGTCCATCTCAGATGAGACTGGACCATGTGCGCCAAGACTTATCGTGACATGCATCTGTAAATTAAACATACTAATTAAAGGTTTGGTTTAAGTCTTTCGTGACTTTCTGTTTTCAATTTTAACTACTTCTTGCCAACCAAATTTAGCAGAATGCGTACCAAACTGGTTGGACATTTGAATAAGGTGAACAGTCGAATCACTAGCTGTAAAATGACTACATGCATCATTCTAAGAACTCAATAATTTACCATACAAATACTGAAGACTTGTCTTGTACATGCATGTATGGATATATGTTAAACAAAAAGCTTTACAAAAATTTGACCAAATACCATAACTTTAGAAAAAAATATTTTTGGGGAAAAAAAGTACATCTGACCAAAAAAAAGCTTGACCAGACGGGATAATATTAGAACCATCACGGACAAATTGTGCATTTGGTAGGGATACAAATGTTTTCCGTTGAAAGTTACTTTGAGAAGTAGATTTCTAGATAATTTTCTAGACGTTGTTTAAGTATAAAAGTAGGTGACATAATAGTTATCGTAAAAAGGTGTAGAATAGGGTATGAAAACGTATTATGTAAAGATTAACGTATTATCCAATCGAGAGGTTGTGAGTTCGAGTCTCCCCAATAGCAAGGTGGGGAAATTCTTGGAGGGAAGGATGCTGGGGGTCTATTTTGGAAACAGCCTCTCTACCCAAGGGTAGGGGTAAGGTCTGCGTACATACTACCCTCCCCAGACTCCATTAAGTGGAATTATATTGGGTTGTTGTTGTTGTTCGACCACATTATTCAAGTGTTAGAGTGAAACAAATGACATGCAACGTCATTAAACCCATGCTCATAAGATGGACTAGAAACATAAGGTTACCGAACATTTAGGCCTTGGCCATAGATTTTGCTGAATTTTTAAATTTTTTTTTGTGGAAAATACATGTTTGTTTATAAATTTATTCCTGATTTTGGCCCAAAATATTACAATTAATTTTTTAAAAAAATTGCCCCAAACTTTTGTATTTTATAAAAGAGCTCACCATCTATTATTTGTAACAATACCGTGTCTACGGCTGTTAGGGGTGTTCAAAACGGATCCGAAACCGAAAATCGATCCAAACCGAAGCTTAACGGCTTACTGGTAACGGCTTAACGGTCGGGGAACAGATTGAATTTTTTTTATTAATGGCTTATCGGTTTGGGGATGGATTATTCAATTTTCTTAACGGCTAATCCGTTAACCCGTTAAGAATATAAATATTATATATATATATATATATATATATATATATATATATATATATATATATATTATTTATATATATTAAATATAAAAAACTAAAACCCTTGAAAATGATTAACAAAAGTTTATTTCTACTTCCAAGCATTTTTATTCTCGGGATCTAAAATTTTTTTGGTTCTATTTTTAATTTATTTTTGGTTGTAATCCTCCCGTTTGGAAACATGCCGTGAGATGGTAAAGCTAATTTCCTAATCGCGGAAATCAAATTGAGTGGCTCTGGCAAAGAAAATTGAATGCATCATATTGCCTCTAAAATATTATTTTTATGACAATTCATTATTTCTAAGACGAGGAGAATAAGAGATATTCAGTGAACATGTATGTTAGGCCGATAAACCGCCCATTAACCGCCCTATAAGAGCTAACCCCATACCAATCCGTCCGATATCTTATCGGGTGGCTAACGGATTAATGCATTTAAAAGCCGATAACCGTTAAGCGAAATCGTTAAGAGTAAAAAACCGCCCAATCCGCCCGATAAGCACCCCTAACGGTTGTTCATTCGGATCGGATATCCAAACTCTGAACCGGTCCATTCAATTTCGGATTGGATCGGATTTCGGATTGTGTTTAATAAAATTTCGGATTGGATTCAGATTAGTATATTTTAATCCGATCCGATCCAAAATCTAAAATTATTAGGCAATGTATAAATACTACACTTTAATTTCGGATATTCAGTACTTCCTTTATATCTTCCTCCAAGTTATTTCCTTTACAATTGGTAGATTTAGCTATATTGGCACCATAGTGCTCTCATAATTACATAAAGATGAATTTTCTTAATGTATTGCCTCTTTTAGAAAGAAAATATGCATATTAGTTTGCAACTTTGAGGCATAATAATCCGATCCGATCCAAACTTTAAAATCCGATTCGCAAAGGATTCAGATTGCATTTTCTAAAATTCGAAATCCAAAATTCGAATCCGAAATGTGCTAAATCCGATCCGATTCGCGCACAACCCTAGCTGCATCATTATCTCAGTAATCTGATAGTGTATTAGATAGTTCATTATAAAAATAATAATTTTGTACCAAATTTATTTATATTCGGACTATGGTTTGTGATAATGATAATGAATGTTATTGATGAATGTATTGTTAGGTATTTGTGATAGTTTTTAGAACTTGTGGGTATATGTCACGTTACATGTTTTTTAATAAAAAAAGAAAGTAAATACGTTTTGAAAACTGGTTCAATCACATTTTCATCCTCAAATCAAATTTCACCAAAATTAAATTCTGAAAATAAATTTGGAAATTTATGGCAAAACTCTTGGTTAAAGAATTATTTTATCGAAAATAACATTTTACTGAAAAAAACATTGTCCTACTTATCAAGCAACCAAAAGGAAAATCATATAACAACAACTACCCAATATACTCTCACCAGGTGGGGATCTGGAAAAAAACCAAAAGGAAAATCATATGATTCTTAAAATTCCCATAAGTTGAAGTCTTTGAAAAAACAAAGAACAGTATTGTTTAATTTGGGAAAAGAGAAGTAAACGATGAGTGTTTGTGGGAGGTAGGCCGCTCTCTTTTAAAAGATTCAAAGGAAATGGAACTGTAAGACTAGTCCCCACACGCACACCAAATTGTGGCGGACAGACTTTTACTGCTCAATATTCTTCTAAATACTGCTTTCTTTCCCCTTCAATTTGACTACATTTTCAGTTACTGCATGCTCTTACCACACACCATAAGGCATGGGAAAAAACGAATTACACTGCCATTTGCTGCAATCCTAGAAGTACTCACCCTTGTGCATTTACTTTAAATGATGGAAAATTGCTTTACTTTGACTAGGAATATAATTCTTATTTAACATTTTACACATGCAATGAACTTGATATAGTGTTACACTAGTGTCAAGTCCAACATTTTTTAACTAGCCAAGAATAGTTGTGACAAAATACATAAGAAAACAGTTATCTATCCATATTGTTTACTAAAAAATAGATTGGATTTGAACTTCTTTAAAATTGGTCAAATATAGATATAACCGTATTATCCATTAAGAAAATGGATAACTAATAGGTATAATTTTTATATTTGTAAAGACTCAAATTGGGAGTTCTTCGAGTTTGGGAGATTAGGAATTCTTCCAAAAGTGATTATACTCAAGAAATCATGAATAATATGGATATCCATATTATTCGCCGATTAATCCATTTTCTATCCATATTAAATATGTGTCAGATCGAATTATTTATCTATATTTGTATTATCCATTTTGACCTGTCTATATCCGACCCGAATCCACAGTTTGCTACCCTAGTCAAGAACTATAAAACTGAAACTCTGCAAGAAGGTGTATAAGCAGTGGTGGAGCCAAAAAAATTTACTAAGATGTGTTAAAATATAAAGAAATAAATACAAAAAAAAAAGTTAAAGGAGACTTACAAATATACATACATACATACATATATATATATATATATATATATATATATATATATATATATATATATATATATATATATATATATATATATATATATATATATATATATATATATATATATATATATAACACCTCCTAGCCTAAGGTGGTTCCGCCATTGTGTATAAGCATAGAGAAAAGATGGCAAAAATAAGCTTCTCTCTATTACTACTCTTTCTTACCCTGGTCTAGTGAGGTACTCTCCTGTTTTAATTTATGTGAATCTATTTGATTGGGCACGAAATTTAAAAAAATAAGACTTTTAAATTTATGATCTTAAATAAGTCAAAAAAGGGGTCCAGAATATTTGTATGGTTATAAAAACTTCTCATTAATGTATAATTGTAAGTTTAACCTAAATTGTTACTCTCTTCCGTCACAATAGCTGTCCAAATTGCTTTTAGCACGCCCATTAAGAAAATACTAAATTCTATACAAAAATACCTACTATGATTAAACTACTCCTAATTAAACATTTAATGTGAGGAGTAAGAAATTTTTTTTAGCGATATGTATATAGGGGTTATTTTGTAAAAACAAATTGAATTTTTTCTTGATTACATAACTGGATACTTATTTTGAACCAAAAAAAAAGAAGCAAATTGGATACTTATTATGAACGGGGGAGTACCAAATTAAGAAATAGGTTATTCTTTTTAGAACGGACCAAAAAAAAAATAGATTTACATAAAGTGGAAACGAGAAATTAATAGTCTCAGCTGCTAATTAATTCGACTCTTTGTCTAAATATTTTTTTAAATGAAAGGTGAAATGAATATCATGCTAGATCTCTTTACTTATAGTAGTTTACTCTTTTATCTTTGTGCATGAGAACCTAACTACTAACCGCTAGGGATGTACAAAGAAAACCGATAAATCGCATCAAATCGATAATTTGAGTCAAATCGAGAAAAAAAACCCGACTATGGTTTGATTTGACTTGGTTTGGTGTTTGAAAAAAAACCCGATCATAATTGGTTTGGTTTTGTATTAACTAAAGAAAGTCAAACCGAAACCAAACCAACCCGACATTACATATATAGCAATTTTAGATATATTTAATATATAAATATACTTATTGTAATGTAATTTATAAATATTTCTTAAAAAAATTCATAATTTTATCTTTTAATGTATTATTTCAATGTTTCATTTAGAACTTTTGAATGCTCCAATAAGTTTTATAGCTATTACTATTAGTAAATTAAATAATGCTAGCAATCAGTACTAATGCTAACAAAAGACATTCAATTCAATATTACGAACGGGAATGTATTAAATGTCTATTTTGTATTTTGCAATAATTTTGATAAAAATACATAACCTATTTTTATTTTTCTTTAGCTTTTAGGCATATAATTAATACTCCCTTATTAGTCTATCTTGTTTAGCATAAATTAGTGCTTTTAGATTATGTTTACTTTTATTATGACTTTTTAATTAGCAATATTTATAGTACATAATTTTATTATTTTTTTATCGTTGAATATTTTAGGATAATGTCATGAGTCATGACATGTCTCATATTTTGTATTATTTTCTTGAAAAATACTTTATATAGTTATCTTACTAGGATTAAAGAAATATTTTGAATATACGTTATATATTTTGTTCTACGAAGATTTTACCGGAAAAAACATCCGAAAAATCCGAATAACCCGAAAACCCGAAAAACCCCGAGAAAAACCGATATTAAAAAACACGAATTTATTGGTTTGGTTTGGTCTTTAGATTTAATAACCCGATACAATTAATTTGGTTTGATAATTATAAAATCCGAACCAACCCGGTCTATGTAAAAATCCGCTAACAGCAACTTTATGAGAGAATATCTTTCAAGACACTATTTTTAACAATAACAAGAGTAGTTGGAGCAATTAATTACATGGACAATATCAACATCACATTAAACAGTAGGTCCCAAACAACTTTAGACTAAGTTTTCGCATTAAACCAACCCTTGTCCTTTCCCAATCCTACAGTTTCCCAAAAACTCAATTTTCTTCCCTCAGTCCCATAGGCCACTGCCTCATCCACCCCTAACCTAAAGTAGAAAACAACAAACTAAAGCTACATTTTTCTCCTATCTCTTTTCTCACAAATTCCCTCCGAAATTTACATTATATAAACAATTTCAGCAACTCCCATTTCACCATTTTTATATGACACTATAACATAAACAATTAACCATCTTCTTTTTTTTGCATGAAAAGCCATGCAATTATTCATCTTCTTTTTGAGTACTCTGCCTTTGATATTTGCTTTAAATCAAGATGGGCTATATTTGCAAAGACTGAAACTTTCTCTTTCCGATACAGGAGGTGCATTTTCTTCTTGGTCCGAACATGATCTTACCCCCTGTAACTGGACAGGTGTCACTTGTAACGATGCGCCGTCTCCCTCCGTTGTCGCCGTTAATCTCTCCGGCGCTTCTCTCGCCGGACCTTTCCCCATTTTCCTCTGCCACCTCCCTTTGCTTTCATCCCTCTCTCTTTCCAATAATCTCATAAACTCTACTCTTCCACTTTCTATTTCGGAATGTCGTAGCCTCACTTACCTTGACCTTTCTCAGAATCTCCTCGGTGGGCCGATTCCTGGCACAATTGCCGATCTCCCTTACCTCAGGTATGAAGCTAAATTTTGCATTTAACTTGTTTTTATTTATTTAAAAAAGAATGACACATTTTAAACTTTAGAAATAATTTAACTTGAGCTTTCCACTTATTATGACTTGTTTTAGTTTACAGATTTCTAAAGTATTTTTTTCCTTTTTTAAATTTCGTACCAGTTAAATGTCATTACATAAATTGGGATGAGGGCGGACCAAAATTTAGGACCTGTTTGTTGCTAGATTCTTTTCCTTTTTCCGGAATATTTTTTCAAAAATGTATTTGTCCATAAAGCATTACAAGTTTTTGGAAACTTTTTTGTTCTCGCTAAAAATACCGCAACATTTTTTCAAGTACAATGCATATCCAAACAGAATTTCAAATCCCAAATACGATTTATTAACTTAACTCCAAATACTACTTATTTTAAAAAATTATGTAATTTTTATATCCAAATGCCTACTTAAGCCATATGTGTGCATTTAGTCTGTTTAGAGGTGAATGTAGGATCTACAGTCAGTGTATTTTAAATGAGGATCAGAGGATGAATTTATTACTCCCTCCGGTCACAATAAGTGTCTATTTTATTTTTAAGACGTCCATTAAGAAAATACTAAATTCTATATAAAATTACCTAGTATGACTAAACTACCCTTATTTAGTAAGTTAATGTTATGAGAAAGAAATTTTTTTAGGGATATGCACACAAGGGTAAAAGAGCAAGAACAAATTGAATTTTTTTCTTGATTACTTAATTAGACGCTTATTTTGGACCAAAATCAAAAAGTAAAACAGACAATTATTGTGGATTGTAGGGAGTATATGTTTATATTTTAAAATTTATATACACATGAAAGTGTAAGCAATGATTATCTACTAGCTATAATCTATTTTGAGATATGTATTTTAGTAAAAATTAAAGTAAACATTTGTTTCTGGTGTTAGAGATACTCCAAATTATTGAGTTTTTGAATAAATGCAGATGGAACTAAATGAATGTTGAACATTAATATAACTAGGACTCCACCTAACTTGTGATCTTTTATTGCAGATACCTTGATCTTAGCGGGTGCTATTTTACTGGGGATATACCGGAAAGTTTCGGAAAATTCCAGCAACTGGAAACTCTTATACTTACTGAAAATGTTCTTACTGGTAAAGTTCCTGCTATGTTAGGTAATGTAACGAGTCTCAGGACAATTGAACTCGCTTACAACCCATTTTCACCGAGTCAGTTTCCTCCTGAACTCGGTAACTTGACGAATCTTGAGACATTATGGCTAAGTATGTGTAATCTTGTTGGTTCAATTCCACAAAGTATCGAGAAATTGAGTCGATTGGCTAATTTTGATGTGTCTAATAATAGACTCGTTGGATCGATACCAAGTACAATTTTCCAGCTTAGTAGTATTGTCCAAATTGAGCTGTACAATAATTCCCTTACTGGATTTTTGCCTAGTGGATGGTCTAACCTGACAAAATTGAGAAGATTCGATGTCTCAACTAACAAGTTTACTGGTACTATTCCTGATGAGTTGTGTGATTTGTCACTTGAGTCACTCAACTTATTTGAGAATCAATTTGATGGTTTATTTCCAGAAAGTATAGCTAAGTCTCCTAATTTGTATGAGCTCAAGTTATTCTCTAACAGATTTTCAGGGTCACTGCCTAGTGAACTAGGAAAGAACTCAGCTTTACAGTATCTTGATGTTTCATACAACAAATTTTCTGGTAAAATTCCAGAAAGTCTGTGTGAAATGGGAGCTTTAGAGGATCTTATAATGATATATAATTCGTTCTCCGGGACTATTCCGGCTAGTCTTGGTAACTGCCGGAGTTTGAGACGTGTCAGGTTTCGGGGTAATCAGCTATATGGGGAAGTCCCTACTGAGTTTTGGAGTTTGCCTCAGGTTTATCTTTTAGACCTTTTTGGCAATGCATTTTCAGGAAATATATCACACATGATTGCTGGTGCAAAAAATTTGTCTAACTTACAAATATCAAGAAACAGAATCTCAGGGGTTATACCTAGTGAAGTAGGAAAATTGAAGAATTTAGTTGAGTTTTCCGCGAATCATAATGAGCTAACGGGAGAAATTCCAGGCAGATTAGTGTATCTAGGTCAGTTAGGAACCCTGGATCTTAGTTTCAATGAGTTATCAGGGGAAATCCCCTTGGGAATTCACTCAATGAAGCAACTCAGTGAGCTTAACTTGGCTAGCAATGGGTTTTCAGGGAAAATTCCAGATGAAATTGGGACTTTGCCAGTGCTTAATTATCTTGATCTTTCTGGGAATTACTTCTCAGGTGAAATCCCACTCAGTCTGCAAAGCTTGAAGCTTAATAAGCTAAATTTGTCTAATAATCGTCTGTCAGGGACTGTTCCTACATTTTTCGATAAAGGTGTTTATAGAAATAGCTTTTTAGGAAACCCAAGTTTGTGTCAAGGTGTTGCTGGTCTTTGTACTGCTAAAGGTGGAGGAAAGCTTGACAGATACTTGTGGGCTTTGAGAGCTATCTATACAGTTGCTGGCTGTGTTTTTCTTGTTGGAATTGCTATATTCATTTGGAAGTACCAGAAATTCAAGAAAATTAAGAAAGGAATCACTATATCAAAGTGGACATCATTCCATAAGCTCGGATTCAGTGAATTCGAAATACCTGCTGGCCTAGATGAAGCTAATGTAATTGGAAATGGAGCTTCAGGAAGAGTTTACAAAGCTGTCCTAAGCAATGGTGAGGCGGTAGCAGTTAAGAAGCTATGGGAGAGATCAGTTAAAGATGAAACCAGTTTTGGCGCTCTTGAGTCTGATAAAGACGAGTTTGAAATGGAAGTTGAAACTCTGGGTAAAATTAGGCACAAGAATATTGTGAGATTATGGTGCTGTTGTGATACTGGGGATAGCAAGCTCTTGGTGTATGAGTACATGCCGAATGGAAGTTTGGGCGATTTGCTGAACAGTTGCAAGGCCAAATTGTTGGATTGGCCGTTGAGATTCAAGATAGCTTTAGATGCAGCTGAGGGGCTCTCTTATTTGCACCATGATTGTGTTCCTCCAATTGTACACCGCGATGTTAAGTCAAACAACATATTACTGGATGGTGAGTTTGGAGCCAAAATTTCAGATTTTGGTGTGGCAAAAATTGTTAAAGCAGCCAGCAAAGGTGGTGTCGAATCCATGTCTGTAATTGCTGGTTCCTGTGGTTATATTGCACCAGGTATTGCTATGTCAAACAATATCACTGCTTTAATTTAACAGTTGTAACTTAGTTTTTGGAAAGGTTGCAATTTCATTTAAATTAGCTGTAACTAATATACTATACTAACTAGTAAAATTTCATCGATTGCAGAGTATGCATATACTCTTCATGTGAATGAAAAGAGCGACATTTATAGCTTTGGAGTGGTCATTTTGGAGCTGGTGACAGGACGAAGGCCTGTTGGTCCAGGATTTGGACAGAAAGATCTAGCTACTTGGGTACGCATGACCTTGAACGAGAAAGGAGTTGATCAGTTGCTCGACCCCAATTTAAATTCCTGCTTCAAAAAACATATAAGCAAGGTTCTTGACATCGGTCTATGTTGTCTTAACCATGTTCCAACTAATCGCCCCTCAATGCGCAGAGTGGTGAAAATGCTCCAAGAATCAGTTCCTTATAATGTGCCAGAGATGGTAAATAAGAATGGTAAATTTTCCCTTAGCTTTTTTCCAAAGTCAGTCTAGTAGCTTAATGTACCGCGCTGCCCTTTAGTCTAGTCAGATCAAGTAATAGAGCAGTAATCTTTTCTGTCAACAATTGGCAAGGAAGAAACTGCATAATGAAAACTAAGTAGTCTTGTCAAGAATTAAGCATCTTGTACTCTTTGGATTCTGCAATCCTTATGATCCTATTGGATAATAAAAACCAGGTAGGGTATTGAAAGTTCTTGCTTTTTGACTAAATTCTAATACTAAGATAAATTATTCTTATTTAATGCCTTTATTTAAGTTTGTTGTGCTTCCTTCCATATAGTTTTCTGGCTCTTAGATTGTTGTTATTATCTTTTTGGCTTTTGTTGTTAATAGTGCTTGTTTATGTGGCTTCTTTCATCCTTCTTGAGCCTAGACTCTATCAAAAACGTCTTTACCTTTCCAGAGTAGGGGTAAGGTCTGCATATACACTACCCTCCCCAGACCTCCACTGGATTTGGTCTTCATTTGCCGACCCTCATTCACTGAACTGGGGCCTTTTGGAATTGTACCTCTATAGAGAAAGTGCCAGTTTTCACTGACATTGATACATTATGTGGACTTCTGTGGCTGATTAAAGATATTTAGACTTATTCGGTGACAGTCATTGGGGATATTCAATAATTAGGATAGCTACCCTATTGTTTAATGAGGCAGCATGAGTAGTTAAAAAAGGTAGTTCTATTTAAGTTAACATGACTGGCTGAAAGGATTTGGGTTTGAATTCTGCCCTGAGCTAGTGGGAACTGGGAAATACATTGAAAATAGCTTCCATTTTCTTCTAACTATGACTTTATGCTCAGAATTGAATGATTGATTTGCAATACTGAGGGACCATAAATTTATAATGACAAAGGATTTAAATTCTATATGGTGATCATGTAAAATATCTTTATGATCAGTATAATTTGAACAGTTTCAACAGGTGGCTGGCCTGCCAACTGTTTTACAGTAACAATTCGTGATTAATGTTGACACTTACCTGCAGCTAGTTTAAGTCCCCTAATTGTATAAATATTTTTTATACTTCATTCTGGCACACCCATTAAGAAAATACTAAATTCTAGACGAAAATGGTTAGTGTGACTAAACTATCCTTCATTAAATGTTCCACCATACTTATAGTAGCACTTACTTCTCTTCTTAAATGTGAGGAGTAAATGACCTTTTGTTTCTTGATTATATAAATGAACACCTATTTTAGACCAAAATAAAAAAGTAAATTGGTCACTTATTGTGGACCAAAGGAAGTACCTGCTTTTGTAATTCAAACTCCGAAAATGAAATTTTGGAGCCATTTTGTGTGATTAAGTGGGCGTTTGGACATACGAATCGTAAAATTCCAAAAAAAAAGTGATTCTTTTTTCAAGTGAAAATGGTATTTGAAAATTAGATGTGTTTGGACATGAATATTATTTTGGTTTGTTTTTGAATTTTTGTGAATAATCTGAGTGAATTTTGAAAAATAATTTTTTGGAGTTTTTCAAATTCTTCGAAAAATTCCAAAATTCATCAACTGAAAATTGAAAAATTTATGGACAAACATTGATATCCAAAAACATAAAAAAATTTCGAAAAAGAAAAAATTCTTTATGTCCAAACGAGCTAAGAGTCTCCTCCTTCAGCCAATTTACACAAATAGCCACTTTTGTAGTCTAAGAGAAGTTGTTTTAAGTACCTTGGGTCGATTATTCAGGGGATCGGGGAGATGGACGAGGATGTCACACACCATATAGGAGTGAGTAGGTTGAAGTGGAGGTTAGCGTCGGGAGTTCTGTGTGACAAGAAAGTGCCACTGTTACTAAAATGTAAGTTTTACCGAGCTGTGGTTAGGCCAACAATGCTTTATGGAATCGAGTATTGGCCGGTTAAGAACACACACACCCAGAAAATAAAAGTAGCAGAGATGAGGATGTTGAGGTGGATGTGCGGACATACAATGATGGATAAGATTAAGAATGGAGTTATTTGATAGAAGGTGGGCGTGGCCCCATAGATGACAAGATGAGGGAATCAAGACTCAGATGGTTTGGACACATTCAGAGGAAGAGCTCTGACGCACCAGTGAGGAGGTGTGAACGACTGGTTGTGGTGGACACGAGGAGAGGTAGAGGGAGACCTAAGAAGTATGAGGCGAGGTGATCAGGCAGAACATGACGATACTTAGGATTATTGAGGACATGGCCCTTGACAGGGAACTGTGGAGGCCGAGCATTAAGGTTATATGTTAAGAAAAGTTGTGGATACTTATACAATGCACTAGAGTGATACTCGACAGTTAGGACTTAGTCCTAGGATGCTACTGCTCAGATACTGATGCAGGGCGTGATCGGGTAGATATTATTATACCTTGCATCTTTTCCTTATTTTCTTAGTTTTCATATATTGCTGTTAGCTGTGTTACTTTATGTTGTGTATATTATTTTATGTTATTGTATTATGAGTTTATTGATATACTAATATATCTCCTCTTGTTGCTTTCTTTAGTCGAGGGTCTCCTGGAAACAACCTTTCTGCCCCTTGGAGTAGGGGTAAGACCTGCGTATATATTACCTTCCCAGATCCCATCTGTGGGATCATACTGGGATGTTGTTGTTGTAGCCACTTTTGTAGTCTTATGCTTAGAAATTGACACTTTGACAATATCGACCAGTGGTTTGAACTTCTAAATTAGGCGCTTGCTCTAAATTTAAAATCCAAAATGTTAATACTATTCAAACCAGGGATCTAATTTTGAAAGAGTGGCTAATTTATAAAAAAAAAATACAACGCATGACACAAAAGTGGTCTTTTAGTGTAAATATCACCTTCATGATATGATCAAAACAGGCCAATCCCCGTATGGACAAGGGGAGAAATTTAAAAATAGCCAGATTTACAACTAGTCATTCAAAAATAATCAATTTTAAAAATAATCGAAATTTAGTTATTTTTATGTAAAGATAAATCTAAGCGAAAACACTATCCAAACCCGAAAAATATGCCCGTATATTATATTGGAGTTCCAGCATAAGTATGGTTGAACTCCAGTATATTATACATGAGTTTCATGATAACTATGTTGGAACTCCAGAATAATATGTTGGAGTTCCAACATAGGTACACTAGAACTCTCGTATAATATACTGGAGTTCCAGCAAGTATAAATGTCCAGTATAATATACTGGAGTTTGGAGCACCGGTGCTCCAGTCTCCCGTATATTGTACAGGAGTCAGCAAAGTATACCGGTCCCGCATAATATGTTGGATTTCGTACACAGATGCACCGAACTCCCGTATATTATGCGGGACCAATCTCCGTTACATCAAAATAGTAGTTATTTTTTATTAACTTCGTAAATGGTGGCTATTTCTGATTGACCAGTCTGAAAAGTGGCTATATCGTGCTATTTCAACGTGGACAAGAGATTCACGAGAAAAATCACAATTTGATCCTAATGAGATTTGAACCATGCACCTAACTTACATTTTGATTTTTAATTGGGAAAATTGCCGTGTATGGCCGTTGAAAAAAAGTATTAGCCCAAAGTTTTGCACATAACCCAAAATATCCAATCGAATAAAACTAATATCAAACTATAGCCTATCGGACAAAAGACAAAAGCAAAATTTGGTACTAAATTTTTTATCTTCCCTAGATATTTTTCTTTTCCAACATCAAATTGTTTTCTCTGTCTTACTTTTTTATCTTCCACACATATTTTTCCTTCCTAATACAAAATTATTTCTCTTTCGTACGTTCACACTTAGTTTTTACTCTTTCTATAGTATTTTTTTTTGTAACTTCTTCTTCAATTCTTTTAATTCTAACACCTTTCCCCACTTTATTCTTATTAACAGGACAACTAAAAATCTTTGATTGAACATAAAACGTTATTAAAAAAATCAAGATTTTTTCATCAGTTAAAAATTATTTTACTATTTTTCCAACAGGAATACCTTATTATATTACAATTAAGTCTTTGATTAAATAGAACACAATAAAAATCAAGACTTCTTACATCAGCTTTAAAAAATCTCAAGTGTTGCTCCATAACCAGGAGCGGATGCACCCTAGTCCAAGCTGCGTCATCCGACACCGCTTCGTTGGAAAACTTTAGTTACTGTACATATAAATATTGTGCAAAGGCTATGCAATTATACATATAAATCATATGACATTGCTGAACAAAAGATAGTGTCTGGTATGATGGTCAAGCGCCTCTGCAACGTTGAGGTATGCGGTTCGAATACTTTGTATGCGCTTTTTTTGTTGCATTTTTTCCTTTTAAGCCTCTTTTCTTTAAAAAATAGAATCGCGTCCTCTTCCGTGACACCATAAGTTATAAAGAAATAATATTTAACTTCTAAAAAGTAATTATTTTAAAATAAGATAAAACAATTTTAAATCGTAATTACGAAAAAGTTCTCATTCTCTGTAACTTTTAATTTCTAAGTGATATGGTTTGATGGTGTTGCTCTTCTCTATTTCTTATCCCCAATATTTATTGTAATAATTTATTCAACATTTTAAATTTCAATACCGCTTACAAAACGTTTTGCGTACGCCCCTGTCCATAACCAAATAAATGAGTGAACCTTCTTTTTATAACTAGTTTATGAATACGTGCGTTGCACGTGTGTTCCATATCAGTTGGTACAAGAATTTTAAAACGATATAAACAATATTAAAACTTATGCATAATTAGTAACATAAATTTGAAAGGAAAAATCACAAGCTGAAATTGATGAATGTATAGTCAGCCTACTCGTATAACTCGAAGTCACTATTATATTTTTAGTTGTAGACACTAAACGAAAATGGTATAACTTTTTCTTATGCAGTTCTTCTAATATACCGCATATTCAGCTTGGCAATTTTCTCAATTTTTGATATTTTATCAGTACATAGTTTTAATGTGAATATAAGGAACGTCAAATATGTTTGCAAGTACCTCACATCTTAAAGTTTGTGCCTTGACTTTTAGAAGTTGTAGCCTCTTTCTGGCAGCCGCATATGTTCGGCTAAAAAGTTATATAAATACTTTTTAGGCTCAGGGACGATAAAAAATAGTGAAGATTAATCGAAATCAAGAGTAATATGAACTAGAGAAAATCGTTTAGCTAAAATCTGTAATAATAGTGAAGGTACCTTAAGATGTAAGAACAATAAGACAAGTAATAATCTTTTCACAAGAGAGAGAGATAGAGAGAGAGAGAGAGAGAATTGTATATTTCCAATGGCAAAATACACATAAGTCTTTACAAAGGGAAGATCCCCTTATATATTAAAGGACCTTCCTCGAAATAATCAAAAAAAAGTACAAGGGTTGGTGGTCTTAGTGTACGGGAGAGTCAGAGCTCTAAGCGACGTCGTCTTGAGTCATATCATTCGGTCCGTCTGCTGACTGGGCCGACCTTATTCGAGTCGGCCTCAATTAGGCCGTTCTCTATGTCAAAGGCGTGTGTAGATAACGTGTGAACATATGGAACAAAATTTGCCCAATACAAATAGTCCCTCTGTTTGTTGGGGACGTAGCCGAGAGATGTCTTCAACGAATGGATATATGTGCTCGTCCTTTCTATAAATTTGGCCGTACCTTTAGATACTGTGGAAGGGGGCGTGATCATATGAGGAGGGGTTACGCCGTTGACATATAACCTCCTTTTAGGGCTTCTTTTTAGGATGACATCATCAATCACGTGCGTGATCATTACTTTTTCTCCCGAGACGGTTCAGGACATGACGTGACGTTTTGGTTTCCTGCGCCGATTTTCGAATCAAGCCTTTTCGAATTTCGTGTACCTTTCCTTATAAATAGAGGTGAGGTTGAATCTGACTCAATTTTCAAACTTTTTAGAGAGTACTTTTTATACATTTTTCTCATATTTTTCTGGCACTCGTTGATCTTTTCTTTTGACATCTTCGTTCCCGGGAATCGAACCTTGTATCCCTAAAACGCCTTTCTCTCATAACTTCCATCATGGTTAAGCGTCGCCATGATAGTACCAAGTCCAAGGGTGACGCCCTCTCTAGGGTTTCGTCGTCCTCAGATGATGGGGAAGTCGAGGAGGTTCTCGTTCCTTTATCAACGACCAATATACTTCCACTGGATATGGTTGCACGGATAAATTTTAAGAACCAGTGTAAACTTCCCCCTTGGGAACTCACTGAACTGGCGCCATCTCACTTGGCTGCTCTCAGGGAGTCATACGATATCCTTGATTACATAGAGATGGCTCCCACCGGGATGGACTATGCCAATATACACAGGCCTGGGTATTGCACATTCTACGACTATGCTTTTCAGATCGGGTATAGCCTCCTTCTCAATCCTATGGCGGAGGAACTTTGTCATTTGTACGGGGCGTGTCCGGCCCAACTTACTCCGTATGCGTTGAAGGTGTATATGATTCTTACCACCTACGCGGCTAAGGCTGAGAAGGAGGTCACCGTTCACCACCTCTTGCAAATGTTCCGTGTGAGCTTTTTGAGAGGCTCAATGCTCCAGTTAGTACATCGGGGCAAGAAGAGTTTTGTGGCGCAAGCTGACGACAAGGCCAGTCGTAAATTTTGGAAGAGATTTTCTACGCGCGTACTGAACATCTGGTGTCTAACCCCGAAGGGTTCCCGGAGGCATGGAACGCAGGATGCAAGCATTCTTGTACGTAGTCTTTTATGGTGACCATATCTCGTTGGCTTTAACCATCGTAGACTTTTTTTTACCTTTATGTAGTGACGACTCACACTCCTCGAAGGATTGACGGCATTAGGTCGTGGGTGAGAGCGTTGATATCGTTTCGGATGAGTGCCGTACCTGGCCGGAATTCCTCAGGATCTATGGCCCGACAGGTAACGGCCCGACATTATTCGTGTTTTTATAATAATATAGGTTAGTTCTTGAACATAACATACTAATTAGTACAAATGTTTTAATAGTATTATTGCAAGTGCGCAATAAAAGTTGAAGGGGTAATAATACAAGCTCAGATTTGAATGTAAACCTATTTGATCGATACTTATTATCATCGCAAAACACAACCATATTAAGAAATTCTTCTTCATTGAAAAGTAATGTTCAAGTTCGATTACGCAATTCTTATAATTTATCAAGTATTCAATTTGATAGTAATTATTTATTTTATATGTCAATACATAATTTAAATGTTAACTTAAATGTCTCACGTCTTAAAGTGTTTGCCTTCTTTTTAAGAAAGTGTAGCCTCCTCCTTTTTATAGCCACATACATATTAAGAAGGTTGTCGAATGAAAGTAGTATTTTATATATGCAATACAGAAAATAAATCAATGTATGTGTTTCTTAGTATGGCTAGGAGATCATTGCTGATATCATGATTTAAAGCTACATAAGAAGTAGAGTTATTATTTGTATAGAGATAATAATTTTTGGAATATTTAATTGATATATATCATGCCTAGTTACACATACATTGTAACATTTGTTCGATCCAAAATTATAATTCCTTTAATCTGTGAATATGTCAAAAATAAATATTAATTGAATTGTATTATGAAATATAGCAAGATCATGTGTGAGACATTGGTAGTTTGATGTTTAGTACTTCATGTTTAACACTCTATTAGATTAGGAAAAATAATATCTTATAATTTTCAAATTCAATTTTTAATAATTAAAAAAATTAAAGAACTTCACAAACAAAACAAAACGAGAATAAATATATTACGACATTTGTGTGATGATGAATTGTAGTACCTATGCTTTCCTGATCCGAGGAACGGTTGGAAACAACTTCTCTAGCTCCACAAGATAGGGATAAAGTCTGCATACATATTATATTCCCAGATCCCATTATGTGCAATTATACTGGGTATGTTGTTGTTTGCGTGACGAGGAATATAAAAAATTACAAGCCGTAACTAAGGAAAGAATGATAAAAATATGAAATATTAACAGATCAAATACAATTAAGTGAAGGGAATTATAAGGCGTCTCCTATGAGATTTGTTGTCGACAAATGTGTAAAGAGGCATATATCATATTTGCTATCTGCTTTGTAAAAATATCTTCTTATAAAAAATAGTACATTGTTAGGAAATATTAGATTATGGTGGATGTTCATAACTCCTATAACATCCACTACTTTTATTCATTATCTCTATAACTCCCACTACTCCAATACTTATGGTTGTAACTCCCACACCTCCATGATCTCCCCCATGATCTTCCTCCATGATCTCAAAAGCTTAATGACATATTTATGGAATTCTTTTAGTATACCTCTATGTAGTACTATAAATAGAGGATGAGAAATCATTTTGTAATACACTTGGATACATAGAAGAAATATATTCTCTTTTCTATTTCTCTCTACTTTGTTGTCTATCTTTTGTTTATTATTTTGAGCTAATTTTTGTAACACGTTATCAGCACGAAGCTCTAATATCTCAAGAATCTCTTTGAGAAAATTAAGGTATTTTTTCTCCTCCTAATTTTGTTTTAATTATGTCTGACATTATAAAAAGAAAGTTTGTTGCCCTTGAAATTTCGGGCAAGAACTACATGACATGGGTGTTGGATGCTGAAATCCATTTGGATGCAATGGGTCTTGGAGACGCCATTAAAGACAGAAATAATGCATCCACCCAAGACTGTGCTAAGGCCTTGATTTTCTTACGCCATCACCTTGATGAAGGTTTGAAAATTGAATATCTCACAGTCAAAGATCCACTTATCTTGTGGAATGGCTTAAAGGAAGAAATTTTCCCGGTGTTAGTCACCCCCCAAAGAGATATAACCACCAAAAGCGGAAATGGAATTATGAGAATCCAAAAGCAAATAGTTCAGAAACTATATGTTATCGTTGCGGTGGAAAATGGCACTGGGCAAAAATTTGCCGTGTACCAAGACATTTGGTTGAGCTTTATCAAGCATCTCTAAAGAGTAAAGGCCTTGAAACCAATTTTGTCTCTGACAATAATTTTGACATCACCCACTTGGATGTGGCAGACTTCTTTGAGCACCCTGAGGGGAAAATAGATCACTTGATCGGTGATGGATCCATGGTTAAAGAAGATTGAGCAGTTTGATATTTTTATTTTTACTTATTCGTAGTAGTTAATGAATAAACAATTATCATAGTTTACATAAGTTATCTATTATTGTGATATGGTTCAAATTTTATATAACTTTAGATTACACATTCATCTTATGCTTTATTTGTAATGATTTTTCAGTAAGTTAATCGATTAACATAACAGATAATCGATTAACCAATATATTCTATTAAACTGGACCTTTTCCGCAAGGCATGTTAGTCGACTATCCGATTTAGTTAATCGACTAACCTAATGACCGTTGCCTAAGTTAATCGATTATCACTTTAGTTAATCGATTAACCTTATGTCCGTTGCCTGTTCATCGACTAGTTTTTTAAACGTTGAAACAGGTTAGTCGATTATCTATTTGGTTAATCGACTAACCTCAGCAGATTTTGAAAATATTGTTTAATTATTAAGCCACGGATACAAGAGTATTAAAAGGAGAATAACTATGATAAAAGATATTTCATTATGTTGAATCATAGACTTAAATTTGTTTATTCTCATATCTATAAAAAAAAATACTAATATTTTTCGTATATTTCTTTTGTATGTCAAACCATGGGAAGAAAATATGGATATCTCACAAAGCAAACTTGGATCAACGTCCCATTGTAAAAATATTTGTTTAATTGATTCATGTACCACACATACGATATTCAAAGAGAAGAAATATTTCTCTCATTTAAGTATGTGTAAGGCAGATGTTACTACAATTTCTGGTAGTAGTAAATTGATTGAAGGCTCCAGAAGAGCAACTATAACTCTGCCTAAAGGAACAATATTTATCATAGAGAATGCAATGTTCTTTTTCAAGTCCAAGAGGAACTTGTTGAGTTTTAAAGATATCCGTCAAAATGGATATCATATTGAGACAATAGATGAGAATAATCTTGAATACCTCATCATTACAAAGAATGTCTCTGGCCAAAAGAGGGTTATTGAGAAGTTCCCATCTTTATCTTGTGGCCTGTATTGGACAAAAATTAGTGCAATTGAGGCACATTCCACAGTAAACCAAAAGGTTACTGATTCCAATACTTTTGTACTTTGGCATGATCGATTGGGACATCCTGGATCAATTATGATGAGACGGATTATAGAAAACTCATATGGGCATCCATTAAAGAATTTAAAGTTTCTTTTAAATAATGAATTTTCTTGCACTTCTTGTTATCAAGGCAAGTTAATTATTAGACCATCAGCAACAAAGGTTGAAACTGAGTCACCTACGTTTTTGGAACGTATACAAGGGGATATTTGTGGACCTATTCACCCACCTAGTGGGTCCTTTAGATATTTTATGTTCGTAATAGACGCATCATCTAGTTGGTCTCATGTGTGCCTATTGTCATCACGCAACCTTGCGTTTGCAAAATTAATGGCACAAATAATTCGATTACGAGCACAATTTCCTGATAATCCAATTAAGTCTATTAGACTAGATAATGCTGCTGAGTTTTCATCCCAAGCATTTAATGATTATTGCTTATCAATTGGGATAAAAGTGGAACATCCTGTAGCTCATGTTCACACTCAAAATGGTCTTGCAGAATCTTTAATTAAACGTCTGCAGTTGATTTCAAGACCATTACTCATGAAAACGAGGGTGCCTACTTCGGTTTGGGGTCACGCCATTTTGCATGCAGCAATGCTAGTTCGTCTCAGACCGACGAATTATCACAAATATTCTCCGTTGCAATTAGTTTTGGGTCATGAACCTAATATATCCCATTTAAGAATTTTTGGATGCGCAGTATATGTGCCTGTAGCACCGCCATACCGCACCAAAATGGGTCCGCAAAGAAGGTTAGGAATATATGTTGGGTTTGAATCACCCTCCATTAACATTGACAGGGTATTTGTTCACTGCACGATTTGCAGACTGTCGATTCGATGAGACACTTTTCCCAAAATTAGGGGGAGAAGTTGGTGAAACCAAACGGAAAATTTTGTGGAAAAATCTATTATTATCTCATCTTGATCCACATACCTCTATTTGTGAAAAAGAGGTGCAAAATATTATCCATTTGCAAAGAATAGCAAATCAAATGCCTGACGCATTCACGGACTTGAAAAGGATAACAAAATCTCACATCCCCGCAGAGAATGTTCCAATCCGTATTGATGTTCCTATTGGACAATCTTCTAGTGTCATATCTAAATAAGTCGAAAGCACGCCTAAAACGTAGCATGCCATTAGGTTCCAAAGATCGAAATCCTAGAAAAAGGAAAGCAAATGATCAAAATGACACTACGAAAGAATCTCATGAGGAAATTCACGATTTAATAAATTCTGAGATTCATGAAGAATCTATTGAGCCAGAGACTCAGGAAAATAAGGAACTATCAATAAATCCAATCGGTATTGAGATAAATTTTAATCGGGTGGATATAGTGGTGGATTATGTCTTTGCATATAATGTTGCATCTAGCATTATGCAAGAAAGTGAGGATCTTGAACCTCAATCTGTTGGAGAATGTCGACAAAGACTTGATTGGCCAAAATGGCAAGAAGCAATCCAATCAGAATTGAATTCACTTGCAAAACGTGAAGTTTTTGGGCCTATAGTTGAAACACCTAATGGTGTTAAGCCTGTTGGCTATAGATGGGTCTTTGTATGCAAGAGAAATAAGAAAAACAAGGTACAAAGATATAAGGCACGCCTTGTTGCACAAGGATTTTCTCAAAGGCCTGGTGTCGATTATGAAGAGACATATTCACCCGTAATGGATGCTATAACTTTCCGTTATCTCATTAGTTTTGCTGTCCTTGAAAAGCTTGACATGCATTTAATGGATGTGGTTACTGCCTATCTTTATGGCTCACTTGATAATGAGATATACATGAAAATTTCCGATGGATTCAAAATGCCAAACACTCATAACTTAAAGTCCCGGGAAATGTTTTCAATCAAATTGCAAAGATTTGTATGGTCTAAAGCAATCAAGACGAATATGGTATAATCGTCTTAGTGATCATTTATTAAAGGAAGGCTATATAAATGATGCCATTTGCCCATGTGTTTTTATAAAGAAAACAACATCGGAATTTGTTGTACTTGCCGTATATGTCGATGACATAAACCTTATTGGAACTCCCATAGAACTCCAAAAGGCAATTGATTATCTAAAGAAGGAATTCGAGATGAAAGATCTCGGAAAGACAAAATTATGTCTTGGTTTGCAAATTGAATATTTGGCAAACGGAATTTTTGTTCATCAATCTACCTATATAGAAAAGGTATTGAAACGGTTTTACATGGATGGAGCATATCCTTTAAGTACTCCGATGGTTGTTCGAATAAGGATCCATTCCGACCGCAAGAAAAGAATGAAGAGCTACTTGGTCCTGAAGTACCATATCTTAGTGCAATTGGCGCACTAATGTATCTTGCAAATACTACAAGGCCTGGCATAACTTTTTCAGTTAATGTCTTAGCAAGATATAGCTCTGCTTCCACAAGGAGACATTGGAATGGAATCAAACATATATTACGGTATCTAAAAGGGACTACCGATATGGGCTTATTTTATAGCAATAATTGCAGTCCTGATCCTGTTGGTTATGCTGATGCTGGATATTTATCTGACCCACACAAGGCTCGATCTCAAACAGGTTATGTGTTTATCTGTGGAGGCACTGCCATATCTTGGCGATCGACTAAGCAATCAATTGTGGCTACTTCATCTAATCATGCTAATCGCTATTCATGAAGCAAGTCGAGAGTGTGTGTGGTTGAGGTCTATAATACATCATATTCGAGACAAATGTGGTTTGAAATGTGACAAACTACCCACGATTTTGTATGAAGACAATGCAGCATGCATAGCCCAATTGAAGGGAGGATTCATAAACGGAGATAGAACAAAGCATATTTCACCAAAGTTATTTTTCACACATGATCTTCAAAAGAATGGTGATATCAATGTGCAACAGATTCGTTCAAGTGATAATATGGCTGATTTGTTCACAAAATCTCTACCAACGTCAACCTTCAAGAAGCTGGTACACAAGATTGGAATGCGAAGCCTCAAGGATGTGAATTGATGCTCTTTTCAGGGGGAGTTAATGCGCGTTGCACTCTTTTCCCCTTACAAGGTTTTGTCCCACTGGGTTTTCCTTGCAAGGTTTTTAATGAGGCAACAAAAATGCATTTTGTTAGATATGTGTACTCTTTTTCCTTTTCTAGAATTTTTTTTTTCCCATTGGGTTTTTTTTTAGTTAAGGTTTTAACGAGGCACATTATCTTTGGACATCCAAGGGGAAGTGTTATGAAATATTAGATTATGGTGGATGTCCATAACTCCTATAACACCCACTACTTTTATCCATTATCTCCATAACTCCCACTACTCCAATACTTATGGTTGTAACTCCCACACCTCCATGATCTCCCCCATGATTTCCTCCATGATCTCAAAAGCTTAATGACATATTTATGGAATTCTTTTAGTATACCTCTATGTAGTACTATAAATAGAGGATGAGAAATTATTTTGTAATACATTTGGATACATAAAAGAAATATATTCTCTTTTCTATTTCTCTCTATTTTATTATCTATATTTTGTTTATTACTTTAAGCTAAGTTTTGTAACATACATAAAATCTATTAATTGGGTAAAATCAAAGTAGAGTAGATCGTCGTAGATGCACTTGTGCGATGCAGAAGAACCACACAAGAAAGAGAAAGACGTAAAAGATCACTTTTACAAAAATGAGTGCAAAAGAAAATAAACTACTGTAAATCAGCACCTAATTAAGCAAATGAAAACCTCTTGTTATACTTTTTGGTAGGGGTGTACATAGATCGGGTTGGTTCGGATTTTATAATTACCAAACCAAACTAATTGTGTTGGGTTATTAAATCTAAAGACCAAACCAAACAAATAAATTCGGGTTTTTTAAAATCGGTTTTTCTCGGATTTTTTCGGGTTTTCGGGTTATTAGGGTTTTTTCGATTTTTTTTTCTCGGTAAAATCTTCGTAGAACAAAATATATAACGTATGCTCAAAATATTTCTTTAATCCTAGTAAAATATAATTATATAAAGTATTTTTCAAGAAAATAATACAAAATATGAGATATGTCATGACTCATGACATTATCCTAAAATATTTAATAATAAAAAATAATAAAATTATGTACTATACATATTGCTAATTAAAAAGTCATAATAAAAATAAACATAATCTAAAAGCACTAATTCATGCTAAACTAGATAGACTAATGAGGGAGTATTAATTATATGCCAAAAAGCTAAAGAAAAATAAAAATAGGTTATGTATGTTTATCTAAATTATTGTAAAATAAAAAATAGACATTTAATACATTCCCGTTTGTAATATTGAATTGAATGTCTTTTGTTAGCATTAGTATTGATTGTTAGCATTATTTAATTTACTAATATTAATGGCTATAAAACTTATTGGAGAATTAAAAAGTTCTAAATCAAACCTTGAAATAATACCTTAAAAGATAAAATTATGAAATTTTTAAGAACCAAACCAAACCAATTATGGTTTCGGTTTGACTTTCTTTAGTTAAAACCAAACCAAACCAATTATGGTCGGGTTTTTTTTCCAACACCAAACCATAGTCGGTTCTTTTTTTCCGGTTTGACTCGGATTATTGAATTGGTACGATTTATCGATTTTCTTTGTACACCCCTACTTTTTGGTATGTTGTTCAAGGAAAAAAGACTCCCCGTTTTACAAGTAATATATAATTCATTGTGTATTTTATAGTGTGATATAAAGAATGTAAAATATATATACTATCGTGGCAGATCAAAGAAACATAACTGAAAAACGCTTCAGCATGACTTTATATTTTTAGAAAAGGTATCCTTTGATAGGATCCCAATTAAATATCAAACTTTATTTTTCAATTCAGTTCACAGAACTGCTTTTCAATTCACATGTTCAATAGTTACACCTTACCCTTTAATAGGATATTAGGATCAAATTAAATGGTCAATTTTATTTTTCAACTTTTCCATTCACAATTTCAAGTAGTAGTTGTAGTTTTACCATTTAATAGGATCCCAATTAAATGACCACCTTCATTTTCCAAATTCAAACGTTCACACATTAATTGTATCTGTAATTTACATTAGTATCCCAATTAAGTGGCCAACCTTATTGTCCTATTCATAATTACATGTAGCATCTCAATAAAATTGAAGTAATATTACTTTTAGATGGAGGGTATTTAGTCACTCAATTTTTGATGGAGAGTTTAGTAAATAACTTTCACTAAAAGTCTTAACACTTATAATATAGTATGATAACCCACACGTTAATTCTTTTTTCCCTTCCCTGCAAAAGATTTTCTTTCTTAGGAGTTCTTACACATAATTAATGGTGTTTTTCATATCCTTTCTTTAGTTAATTTCAAAGTTTGACTTAGTCTTTTTCAATCATATAAGTGAACAATAATAGTTGAGAAAAATTCAATCATATATACATGTATAAAGTGTGTGCGCACGGATATATATATGTGTATAAAGTTGTACATACATAATAATTTTGATGAATTATAGATATATATTATTTTGCAATGTATACATATTGTATCCTAAGTTCGACAGTGTATCCTTAGTGTATATTGAGCCTATCTTGAGTGTGCTTGTGTATTTAAAGTGTGTATATATATATATATATATATATATATATATATATATATATATATATATATATATATATATATATATATATATATTGGTGTACCCCAAGTATATTTTGTATCGTAAATGAATAAACTATCTGAACAATGTATCAAAATTGTATATTCATCCGTATTTTCTAATATGTAAACATATTGTATATAAATTATATACACATTTTGTATGTGTAATATGTGCACACTGTAGTTAGAGTGTATCATGTATTTTTATATAGTGACAGTCTTGTTTGTATATATGTTGTATCGTTACATCTATTTTATATATTTTATGCATTGACAATCTATTTTGTATATTTTTTGTATAATGATAGTCTATTTTGTATATTTATTGTATAATGATAGTGTATTTTTGTATATATTTTGTATAGTGACAGTCTATTTTAGTATATTTTTTGTATAGTGATAATTTATTTTAGTATATTTTTTGTATAGCGATAGTCTATTTAGTTTATACATTGCATAAAATTTGTATATAGGGTATCATGCATCCTTCAATGTATTCATAGTATATCACTAATGTATCCCGAGCGCTTTCTGTGTGTTCAAAGTGTATAGATTGTTCTACAATATATAATTAATGTATTAATTTGTATATTGTTTGTGCCATCTTGAACCCTCCGCAAAAAACAAAACAACAAACTCATAATGAAAATGAAAATATCTTTGAATTTAGCATTATTATAAGCCTAAAAGAAAGCATTTATGTGATAGAAATATATCGAAATGAGAGTAAGCGAAAGACCATCAGCAAACAATATCGTCATTTCTTTGTGGATAAAATTAAAATGCAATTTCTAAATATTCAATTGAAATTACCACGTGGTCTTTCCTCTTTAAATTTTGTGAGGAGAAAGAATTTTTTTAACTTTTTGTGCTTTCACAAAACAGAAGGAAAAAAATACTCAAAAAGATGAAAGAAAACTGTGAGAAATAACTCACTCAATTGGCAATAGAGGTGACAAAATAACATGCTATTGGATCCAACAGTAGCCTAATAATACCAGAAGCAAAATTAAATCATAAAAAACTGATTTTTATTATTTAAGAAATTCTTTTTAATAACATTAAGAAACAATTGGAAAAAAATGATGGGATTTACGAGTTGAAAGGAGGTGGAATGCTTAAGATGGGAATTGGAGCTGAGAGACTTGAGAAGAAGTTGCTTCCATGGTGTTGTTGCAGATTTACATATTTTCAGATTACTTTTTAAAATTCTGAGGAGAGTTTTTATTTTTTTGGCTGCTGAAGTAAACTGCAATTTTATTTGCTCTCTATTTTCAACAATTTTGCTTACTATTTTCAGGTTTGACTATGGCGGATGAAAATATTACCAACGACAAGGTTTATGACGACGCGCCGGTGGAGATCGCCATAGGCGAAACATCCGATGAAGCGTCAAAAACCTCTGCACTGAAACAGAAGATAGCGGCATTGGAGCAAGAGAAATCTCAGCTTCTTCATGAGAACAATGTGATCAAACAGAGAATCGAGAAACTAAAGAGCTCAATCGAGGAATCACAAAATAAAATTTCGAATTGCTAAAGAGAAAAGCAGAATGCAGTATTCTTGGGCTAGCCAATGGAATTATTTTAGGCTATAAAATGTGTACAATAATTTTGGGCGACTGGATATTATTGGTTTGGCTTGAGTGACTATAAATGATATTTGCTCTTTTTAATTATCAACGACCACACCTGCTAATGCTTGTGAAAAAAAAACGATAATGCTTAATGTAATTATTTTTTGAGAAAATTATCACTATTTAATTTGGTGTATGCACACAATTTAGTTTATTTAACTATATCTCCGTTTATCGAGGAAAAAACTATTCAAAATAGAACATGCAAGAAAAAAAAAATACTATATGTGTCGATATTATCATTTAGAAAGATACTTGTTATGTGAAAAACTAAATAATTAAAATGTTACTTACCAGCATTATTTTTTGGTAATAAATGTGAATATTACCATAATAACTCAACGCGACCTCAAAAATATCCTTCTAAATACATGAATTCATCCACTAGAAAAAGAAAACCAACTAAAGGACAAGCTAACTACACAATCATTGTATCAATAATGGACATTGTCATGCTCTTCTGGACTCTACATATGTGCTCAATCTTCCTGCGAGCCTTTTCTTTATTTGATCAACAAAGAATTTCATGTTCAAGTTGATTTGTTTTAAAAATTTTCAGTTCCTAGCTTTCCAGGTATGATATAGCATTGCTCCTATCATTGTTGATGCTACTTCCTCCCTGAATTGCTTCTAATGCCTCCTTCTAATCCATTGTAATGTCTCAGGTATTGTCATGCCTGGTAAACTGATGTCAGACCAACTTGCCAGTGCATCTCTCATAGTTTTCACCCAACAACAGTCACCAAACAGATGTTGTTGAGACTCTACTACTCCCAGGTTACACATGTAACGCTTAGCATCTCTTATGATAGGAATGTGCATTTGCAGCAATCTCCCCTCCGTTTGCGTTTTTGTTGATTTACAAACCATTGCACAAGTCCTTGTGTGGGTAGCATCACTTCACTCCATACCAAATTCATTTCCCAGCTTCTTGATATATCCCCTAGCATTGCATTCTAATTGCTCGAAACAGAATAAGCACCATTACCAACAATTTTTTTGTAAAATAATTATCTTGATGAAATACCCAACATGCTTAGCAATTTATAGGCGACTTAATTTCATTGGTAACAAGGTGAATCATATTCTCCCACAAGTAACTCCCTCCATAATTTGTTGGGAAATTCGGAAAGTGAGATGCTAACCCTATTATGGACATGAAAATCCAAACTGAACTCTAATTCTAATTGTATTTTATGTAATATATCTAATTGGTCTAAAGTTCTATTTCCTATGTTCCAATTTATGTAATATTTTTTATTTGCCGAGATTCAATCTTCTTGATTTTGATCATGTATTTTTTAGCTTTTCAAAATAAAATTTATATATTTGAAAGCTACTTAAAAATATCATAAGTCATAATAATTAAAAATTTAAAGTATTTTAAAAGTATATGAAAATGTCACGGTCAAGGAATAATTCGTTTGACACTCTAAAATACGTGTATCTTCACAAAAACTAGGATGGAGGGAGTATTTTGTTGTTGTTGGTAATATGGCCTAATCTATTGAAATGGAGGGAACATGAGAAAGACATATTGAGGGGGTGGGGGTGGGGTAGAGGGTGAGATTCCTTGGAGAAAGCTAATAATGAAAAAGATCAAACTCCTGATTGTGTAGAAGCAATTGGAACTTTATTGCAAGAATGAATAATTAACTTTCAGTTGAAAAAGATTAATCAAGTGTCCTTTGACAATCGAATAAATAAATAATTGTAAAGCTTAGTTAGTGCTAAGGTGATAGCAGAAGCCCTAGAAAATGGCAATAAACAGCAAGTTGTAACACCATTAGCAACCCAATTCCCGTCGCTTCGACAACCAAATCAACGGGTTAAGAAATTTGCTCCACAGGAGCAATTTACAGGAATTGGTGAGCAACAACATGCAACACAACCTAAGCAATCGGCAATGAGGAATCCTGAGCCGGCAACAAGAGAAGAAATTCCAGATTCTACTTGGTCCGGACTATTCACTGGAAATCGAGCAACAACAAATGGTATATCTCTTGATTACATATCTCGAGAATTGGTTGAAGGAAATATTGTAGTCAAACTTGACAGGGAAGAAACATATCGGAAAACGGATAAATGAAAGGCTGCACTAGTAGTCTATGTGATCGGAAAATGCCAAGGTGAAGAAGTATGTGGCCCAGAATTGGAATATGACGTTTATTATCATAAGGAAGGATACTATGTTAATAAGTTTCCAATCTATAACAGATTTGAATAAAATTCAATATACAGGCTTGTAAAGTATTGAAAAATAGTGCCCAGAGTTTGATTTTAATGCTGAGTTTCTCACAGAATTACCTCTATAAGATAAGTTTTCAAGTTTACCCATGAGTTTCTGTATTCGTTACTAAGTAGGATAACTAGTGCTATCAGTGTCCCAAAATATGCAGATGAGTGCACAACAAACCAAACTAGAATCCCATTTGCTAGAATGCTTATAGAAGTCAATGTCATTAAGCCCCTACCAAATGAAGCAACTGCTATAGACCCTTCAGGAAAGACATTTCAGCAGCCAATGGTATTTGAATGGAAACCAGAGTGCTATAAAAATCGTCTAATGAAAGGACATAACTCTGCTGCACAAAAAATGAAGGAATTGAAGACAGGGGAACTCAAGCAGCCCAACACGCCAAAAAGGAGAAGAGGTCCTCACAAAGTGGTGCCAACTTAGGTACCAAAGGTTGATGAAGGAGTTCCAGCAGCCTCCACTACAGATCAAAAGGGAGCTAGCTATGCAGAGACAATTAAACAGGATCAACAACCAATAGAGAGTGAAGAAAAGGAAGAATTGAAATCACAAACTAATGACAAATAACTATTGAAAGGAAGGGAAGCTACAGAAATCAATGATAGACCTGTGAATCAACTGATTGATATTTCTATCCCAGTGAGAAATGTGTTTGATGTTCTACAATATGATGATGTTGTGGTAGCACAATTACTCTCTTATGTCATGGTATGGGGATTTATATTCCATCATTAATGTCTTGGTTAGCATGGAATGTGAGGGGGGCCAAATAGGAGGGATAGGCAGAAAGAACTAACTAGATACCTCAGAGAAAACCAATTTAGCAGGGCTAGTAGAGACAACCGTAAAAGAATATAAAACAAATAGAATTATCAATGAAATTGATCCTCCATGGGGTCTTGAAGCTAATTATACATATGAAATTGAATGGCAGAATTTGGCTACCACGGGACGGTAATGTATTTTCATGCCCCAAACATGACCGACACTCAACCGGGTATCCCCAGTCGAGTGGACCTGGGTGCCTTTCCTATTTCCCACACGTTACCCCATATTATTCAATGATAATTATCCAAAATATACCAAATTTGCAATTGAAAGAACACATGATTTCTCTTTTAGTAATGCACATTATGATTAACAAGGAACATCTTTTACAAAACATACACTGTGATTAACAGGGAATGTGGTATACAAGTTTACATCGTCCAAAATATACACCTTTATTCACAAGTTCTAACCCACATACCACTGTCTACGGAGCCTTTAAGATAAAGATAATACAATACTTGCCGGCGACAAGGTCCCGACTATACCTTTACAAAAGGACACAAGACTCCAAAATATAACAACATAGGTGGCATGAGCCACACAAGGCCACGGAAGGAAAGGGACTCACCAAATACAAATACCGCCGATAGAGAGGAGGAGGAGCTACAAACGGTGGACTAGAGTGTACGGATCCACCTACAATCATAACACGACTGTAGCGCCCCGACAAAAGGGACGTCAGTACATTTAAATTGTACTGGCATGTATGAACAAACTCTGTCCCAAGTAAACTCAAGACAAATTGCAGATACAAGTATAGAACTGAACAACAATAGTACAAGTACAACCATGGAGCAAAAATCAAACATTTCACAACAATTGATTCAAGTAGTCAAACAAATGGGCAATCAGTGCTCCACATGTTACAAACTCTCCTGTCGTCTCCTTTCACATTTCATCATTTATCATTTCATGATTCATATTCATATCAATAGTGATATTGGATCACATTTTCCACCTTATTGCCTCGTCCACCATTATTACCTCGGCCACCCTTATTACCCCAACCCACACCTTATTTCACCGTATTGCGGCGCGCAACCCGACCCCGCCTAACAGTTTTTAATTCACAACAACAAATAGCACAAGAACAAATGCAAAAAATTAACTATAGCACATTGTTAAAATAGATTCACAACAAGGATAGTGAAATCCAACAACTAGCAACAACAATTTCCTCATTTTTATCAAATTGGTACACAATTTGGATTATCACAACTGTTGTTCACAACTAATCACACACGGTGTTACATATTATTTCCATTTTCACTGTTCCACATTATTTCCATTTCTATTGTTCCACATTATTTTCATTTTCAAACTCTTCCAATTACAAGTTCCACAACTTTCACCACAAAGTGTTACCACACAATTATACAACACAAAAGCTTCACAATGATTCCCACAAGAATATCAACTATCAACAATTTCACAACTAACATAGGGCGATTTCACAAGGATCAAAGTTAGCCATACATACCTGGAGTTGATTATTCCCTTTTGAACCTCTAGTCCAATTCGCCAAGCAATCAAGAAGTCAATCTAGTTCATGAGAGACACTTAGGTTTTAGAAATTTAAACTCATAGTTACTACCCAATTCCCTTTTTACAAGATTTTAGAGTTTTTAAGACATGCATGAAGGTTTTATGAAGAAATTTCAAAGCAAGTGTATGGGGTTCCCTTCCCAAGCTAAATTTCGAAATTTGGGGGAAATGGGTTATGGATTTTACCTGAGAAATAAATAGAGAAGACAATGCACCAAGGATTTCCAAGATCCAATGATTTTGAAAGACTAGATGATGAAGAATTCAATTTCTCTCTCAAGAACCCTCTCTTGCTCTCTCTTATTTTGATAAGAAGTGTGTTAAAAATGAGGGAGAATGTGTTTTAATAAAAGGTGGGTTGGGTCTAAAATTTTAGAAAAATACCAGACGAGATCGATCTGCGACGCAATCTGCGGTCGGAGAACTGACATGTGGTCCGCAGAATGGACCGCAAAAATGGCTCAAGTTTCAAACCTCTCGGATTGGGAATGCGGTGAATATGCGGTCCATTCGAGTTCTGCGGTCGCAAAATGCACCTCAGAACTGACCTTCAAATTTCATAAGGGACAATATGCGATCACTCTACGGTCCGCATATTGATTATGCGATCGCAGATTTCACCGCATTTTCAACATAAAAAATTGGTTGTTCTCTGATTCACTCTGAGTAGGAATGCGGTCCGCATAGCTGATCTACGACCGCATTCTGGACCATATTTTGACCATTTTCTAGAAAAATTTCGATTTCACATTTTTAAGTTCAAAACAGTAAAAAGGATCCGATCACTCTGAGTAGGAATGCGGTCCGCATAGCTTATCTACGACCGCATTCTGGACCGCATTTTGACCATTTTCTGGAAAGTTTCGATTTCACATTTTTAATTTCAAAACTGTAAGAAGGATCTGATCCATGTAGGTAGACTCGACTCTATGAGTTGCTAACATCTGAGCACTCATTTCACGGGCCTTACATCCTCCCCCTCTTAAGATCATTCGTCCTCGAATGAGGACTTGGGAACCAAATGAGCTTGAAAACATGATATGCAAGTTTCTTCACTTTTATTAACTCTTAAGTTTGTTTTAGAAATTTTTTTCCAGAGTTTCCTTTGTAATACCGACATAACCACATGTCAAAGAACCTCCAAAACATATTCCCAAGCATTACTACACAACATGCTACCTTTACAACAGTTGTAAAATGCATAATCCTCACACTTGCATATATTCAACCTCTTGATACACTTTTAACCATTTGGCACACAACATATAATCAAATTAAGCATTAATCACCTGTACTATTAAAGCCATTTATATATCACAAGGGTACGACATAGTTATTCTTTTCAATACAATTCATCCATGAAAAAACTAATCATTACACAATTAGAACACTTTGATACAAAGTCTCAATTCAAAATTAATTATTACTTCCATACATCACCTTACCATGGGAGCACAAAACTTTCATTACAAAAAGGACTGCACATTGCTCAAATAGTTACAACACATAAACTTGGTTGGCATAACTTGGAGAAACTACAACAATAAGGCACTTGGAAAGAGAAAGGGATGGTTCTTACACCTAATGGAACACAACACTGGCTCTCCTAATTGCAAGATTCACACGATCATTTCTAGAATTTCTCAAATAGATGGGGGTATTTTATCTTCATCTCATCTTCCGCTTCCCACGTGGCTTCCTCGACTTGTTGGTGCCGCCACAACACCTTAACTGAAGGAATCTCCTTGTTGCGCAACTTTCGGGATTGTCTATCGAGAATAGAAACCGGAATCTCTTCATATGATAACTCTTCTGTAACCTTGATGTCTTCAACTGGCACAATTTTAGACGGATAACCCACAACTTCCCTCAACATAGATATATGAAACATCAGGTGCACTAAGGACATTTCAGGGGGAAATTCCAACCTATACGCCACTTGACCGATCCTTTGAATGACTTGATAGGGCCCGACGTACGTAGGACTTAGTTTTCCCTTCTTCCCAATGCGCATGACTCCTTTCATAGGGGACACCCTCAAGAATACCCAATCTCCTTCTTGAAACTTCAATTCTCTTCGACGCACGTCCGCATAGGACTTCTGGATACTTTGAGCAGTCTTCTCCTCTCCTGAATGACTCTTACCTTCTCCATGTCCTGATGCACGAGATCTGGCCCTATTAATTCCGCCTCACCAACCTCGAACAACCCGATCAGGGACCTATACCTTCTTCCGTATAGTGCTTCGAATGGGGCCATCGGGATGCTAGCATGGAAGCTATTATTATAAGCAAACTCTATAAGGGGAAGGTGATCATCCCAATTACCTTTGAAATCCAAGACACATGCCCGCAACATATCCTCAAGCGTCTGAATAGTCCGTTCAGCTTGATCATTAGTCTGCGGATGAAAAGCTATGCTAAGATTCACTTGAGTACCCAAACCTTGCTGAAATTTCCTCCAGAAGTTAGCTGTAAACTAAGATCCTCGATCCGAAATAATAGAAAGCGGTGTACCATGAAGCCTCACTATCTCCTTGATATACAACCGAGCATATTGTTCCGCATTATCGGTGGACTTGGCTGGCAAAAAGTGAGCTGATTTGGTGAGCCTATCCACAATTACCCAAATTAAGTCGAACTTGTGCTGAGTATGAGGTAGTCCTGTCACGAAGTCCATATTGATCATTTCCCACTTCCACATCGGTATTTCTATAAGCCGAGTCAACCCTCCCGGCCGCTGATGGTCGGCCTTCACTTGCTGGCAATTCGGACACTTAAAGACGAAGTCCATTACACTCTTCTTCATACCACTCCACCAATAAATATCCTTGAGATCATGATACATTTTTGTGGAGCCTCGGTGCACTGAATACCTGGAATGATGAGCCTCCGCCATTACCCTCTCCCAAAGATTATCCACATCCGGGACACATAACCTGTCATGGCACCGTAGTACACCATCATTGCTGCCGAGTGAAAATGCTAAAAGTTTGTTACTTAGAGCTGCCTCCTTCAATTGTCCTCATGCTAGATCAACAAACTGTTTTTCTTTAACCTCTTCCCCACGAGCGACGATTCTGCTGTATTATGCATCATAAGTTTCTCCTCATTCGGGGCCGAGATACAAACCACAAGGCGGGCCAATCGATGTACCTCCCGAGCTAGGAACCTCTGATCCTCTCTTAAGTGAGCCAAGCTACCCATGGATTTCCGATTGAGGGCGTCGGCCACCATGTTCGCCTTCCCTGGATGGTACAAGATGTCCATATCATAATCCTTAAGCAATTCTAACCACCGCCGCTTCCTCAAATTCAGCTCCTTTTGCTTGAACAAATATTGAAGACTCTTGTGATCTGATAACACATCTATATGAACCCCAAAAAGATAATGCCGCCATATTTTCAAGGCGAACACAACCGCTGCAAGCTCCAAATCATGCATCGGATAATTCTTCTTGTGATTCTTGAGTTGCTGGAAGCATGTGCTATGACTTTCCCGTGCTTCATCAGAAACACCCTAATCAAACCATGGAGGCATCACAATAAACCACAAACCTCTCTGGGCCTTCTGGGCAGGCTAATACTGGTGCCGAAGTCAACCTTGTCTTCAATTCATGGAAACTTTTCTCAGAAGCATCTGACCACTGGAACTTGGTTGATTTCTGCGTCAATTTGATCAAAGGAGAGGCGAGGGTAGAGAATTCCTCTACAAACCTCCGTTAATACCCTGCTAACCCCAAAATGATACGGATCTCTGTCGGGGTCGTGGGCCTAGGTCAATCCTTCACCGCTGCAATCTTTTGGGGGTCCACCTGAATCCCCTTATTGGAAATAATATGACCCAGAAAATGACGAACTCCAACAAAAATTGACATTTGGAAAACTTGGCATACAATTGTGTTGATGCAGAGTCTGCAAAACTGCTGTGAGGTGGCTGGCATGATCCTCCCTACTCCGCAAATATACGAGGATTTCATCACTGAAAACAATCACGAATGAGTCTAAAAATGACTTGAAGACCCAATGCATAAGATCCATAAAAGCTGCCGGGGCATTAGTTAGCCCAAAAGACATGACCAAGAATTCAATGTGGCCATAACGCGTTCTGAAAGCGGTCTTAGAAATATCTTGCTCCCTGATCTTCAATTGGCGGTACCCGGACCGCAAGTTAATTTTGGAGAAGAACCTTGCACCTTGCAATTGATCGAACAAATCATCTGTCCGAGGCAAAGGGTACTTATTTTTGATGGTGACTTTATTAAGCTGCCGATAATCGATACACATCCAAAGCAACCCATCCTTCTTTCTGACAAAAAGAACCGGAGCACCACATGGCGACATACTTGGCCGGATAAACCCCTTCTCCAATAGATCCTTCAACTGCTCTTTTAACTCTCGCAACTCTACTGGCGCCATTCTGTACGGTGGAATAGATATTGGCTGGATATCTGGCAATATATTAATCCCGAAATCAATCTCCCTATCTGGCGAAATTCCTGGAAGCTCATCTGGAAATACCTCAGGAAACTCATTCACAACTGGCAAAGACTCGAGGGCAGGAACCTTTGGAGTGGTGTCCTCCCCCCGGACTAATGATAGATACACCCCTTACTGATCATCTTCGAAGCCTTGAGGTAGGAAATAAACCTACCCCTCGGCACAACGCCATTCCCCTTCCATTCAACAACCGGCTTACTAGGGGACTCGGGTCTCATGACTCTCGTCCGGCAATCAAGTTTAGAAAAGCAAGAATAGAGCCAATCCATCCCCATGATTACATCAAAATCCACCATCCTAAGCTCGATAAGGTCAGCCGTGGTAACACGACCACCTACCATAAAAACACAATTCCAATAGACCCGTGAGGCTGTAATAGAATCACCAAGCGGATTCGATACCGAGAACGGCTCAAGAAGCTTCTCGGGTTCAATCCCAAAACTCAAAGCGACAAATGGAGTGACATAGGACAAAGAAGACCCCAGATCAATAAGAGCATAGCATTCAAAGATCTGAACAGATATGATACCTGTGAAAACATCTGGGGAAGCCTCAGCACTCTGAAGGCCACTCAATGCATAAAACCTACTGGGTCTGCCCCTACCACGAGCTCCACATCTGGCTACACCACGCCCTGCTGGGGCTGGAGGGCGCACTGATGACGTAGCAACTCATGAACTGGATGGCTGAGCAAGTCCCCTACCCGTACCCTGTCTGGGCGCACGGCATTGCCACTATATGTGACCTCTCACCCACTATTGTAACACACTGGAGCATCCAAGTAACATGCCTGTGTATGAAATCTTCCACACTTGGGACATATACCTCCATACTGGCGAGGTCTCATTCCCGAATGACCGAACTGGCGTGACCTCTTGCTGTATGAACCTGGCCTCGAAGGGCTACTCTGCTGGAAATGGTGCACGGATAGCGGTGCACTAGCTGACGACTGAGCATAAGACTGAGATGGTCCTGACGATCCTCTCCCTGGAGCTGACCTCCCTGAGTTACCCATAGACCGAACCCTACTGCTAATCTCCCTATCTGCCCGAATACTCAACTTCCTAGCATTTGTGGCCTCAGCAAAACCCACGATCTTCCCATTGTTCATGTATGAATGCAAAGCCGCTGTAGCAGCCTCATTTACCACCAACGGACTGAGACCCTAAACGAAACGCCGAACTCTAGCCTCCATTGTTGACACCAACTGAGGAGCATACTTGGACAGCCTCACGAACTCTATATATACTCCCTAACACTCATACTACCCTGCTTAAGAACCTCAAACTCGGTGGCACGGGCTGCCATGGTCTCGGAAGACCAGAAGTGGTCCATAATGGCATCCACGAACTCATCCCATCTAGCTGGAGGTCTCCCCTCCTCACAGAAATCCTCCCACATCTCAAAACACGAACGCGCCGCTCTCTTCAACCTGTATGAAGCAAATTCTACCCCTTCTATCTCTGTAGCCTTCATCACTCAAAGGGTCTTGTACATCTCATTAAGGATTTTTTGCAGATCGGCCTCTAGGTCTGTGCCTGAGAACTATGGAGGGGACAATCGAAAAAACTGGTAAACTTTGGAGCTGGAGGAATCTCCCTGTCATCTGGAGGACACAAGGGCATCATGAGATCTCTGGGCCTGGGCGACCACTAACTGGGTCAACATGCGGATATCTCCCCTAAGGTATCAATCAGAAATCCCGGTATCGGAAGCTGGAGCAACATCAGGATTAGGAGCGTTGGCAGGAGGGATAGTAGAACCCTCGGCCGCTGGAACATGATTGCTTGGATCAGGAACGGATGGAGCAGGCAAATTTAGAACGGGGGAATCACTCTTACCCACGGCAGTCGGCACATGATCCACAGCCGCACTGGAAGTGGCATTGGCCCCTAGGCCGAGTCTAGTTTTCTTCTTAGGTGCCATCACTGAAAATTCGGAATAGAGCATGAATTAGACACAACATCACTTCACCGCACAAACTTGGAATAACAAAGAAGAGGATCATTTCTTCCTAAATGCCCGTGTAGCCCCCAACTTATAGATGTAGTCGAATACACACCGATAAGAAGGGCTCTACAAGGCACGGCTCCGAGATATCCTAGGAATCCTTTAAAACCTTAGACTCTGATACCAAGTTTGACACGCCCACAATCCGAGGGGCATGACCGACACTCAACCGGGTATCCCCAATCGAGTGGATCTGGGTGCCTTTCCTATTTCCCACAGATTACCCCACATTATTCAATGATAATTAGCCAAAAGATACCAAATTTGCAATTGAAAGAACACATGATTTCTCTTTGATTAATACACATTATGATTATCAGGGAATATCTTTTACAAAACATACATTGTGATTAACAGGGAATGTGGTATACAAGTTTACAGCGTCCAAAACATACACCTTTATTCACAATTTCTAACCCACATACCACAGTCTACGGAGCCTCTATGAGAAAGATAATACAACACTTGCCGGAGACAAGTGTTAGATAATACGCTTAACGCTAGAGGGGG
Organism: Nicotiana benthamiana; assembly: GCA_034376525.1. Lineage (NCBI taxonomy): Eukaryota > Viridiplantae > Streptophyta > Magnoliopsida > Solanales > Solanaceae > Nicotiana > Nicotiana benthamiana. The sequence goes on from CM067337.1 coordinate 8,779,535, forward strand.
TGTGAATAGCGTTATAATAAAAATTAGCGTAAACTTGCGAAATTTAAAAATTGTAGGAAATAAATAAGTGCGATAAGTAAATAAATTAGAACAAACGCACCGATGTATCCTGGTTCACCACAACCGGTGGCTAGTCCAGTCCCCGAGAGACTCTCTCGAGATTTCCACTAACTTGTTAAGCTTACGGGTGCTCAACAAACCGGTACAACTTGAGGACACAAGCCTCAACAACCTTTGCTCGGAGATACAACACTCCAAGACTTCAACCAAGGAAACACAAGTTCCTTCTTACAACACAAGGGACTAACACTTCCCTTCAAGTGTACAAAAACACTTAGCACTCAAACAAGACACTCCTTTAAGAGTAGATATGAGTAAAAAGAATACGCTCAAGATCGCAACAACTTTCGACAAGAATTTGGCTCTCAAAAGCTTATGTAATGAATATAAAATGATAAGCAATAAAGTATGCAAGCATTAGCAATTGTATGATCAATTGTTGTGTGTTGTTGTGTTTAAAAGACTGAATTGAAGCTGTATTTATAGTTGAAAAACTTTGTATTACCGTTGCCTAATTGCCAATTAAGAATTGCTGATTTTACTCTGTGACAATCGATTGTCAAATTACCACAATCGATTGTTTGCCAGTTCTTCCAAAAATCAATCCCAGATTTTACGCATAACAATCGATTGTTTAAGATTCACAATCGATTACTGGCAACGTTCAAAAAATCATTTCCAGATTTTACGTAAAACAATCGATTGTCAGAAATCTACAATCGATTAGTCAGCAACGTTCAAAAAATCCTTTCCAGATTTTAATTAAAACAATCGATTATAAGAAATTAATAATCGATTACTCAGCAACGTTCAAAAAATCCTTTCCAGATTTTACTTAAAACAATCGATTATAAGAAATCAATAATCGATTACCTGACGGTATTTGAAAACATTTTGACAACGGTCAGTTATACAATCGATTATATATCAGTCTTGAAAAATCAATTTAGACACTGCCTCTTGACAATCGATTGTTATAGGTTCACAATCGATTATTTAATAACTTTGAAAAAGTCTGGAAGACACTGCCTCAACACAATCGATTGTCATATGTTCACAATCGATTATTTTGTGACTTTGAAAAATCTGATGGACACTGTCTCTTCACAATCTATTGTCATTAGCTTCACAATCGATTATTTTGAGCTTTGAAAAACTTTGATGGACACTACCTCATCACAATCGATTGTCATAAGGTTCACAATCGATTGTCAAGCAGCTGACTTAAACATAATCGATTATCATAAGTACATAATCGATTATCTTAGTCAAGATTTTAGAGGCATGTTTAAAAATCATTTTGACTAAAGTAAATATGCATTATTTAAAATCATTTTGCTCTAATTTAAATATGCATGATTTGTTAAAAATATTTTTACGAGAGAAGCCAAGTATTGAGTTTAAGTTGTCGGATCAAGATCACAATTAAATACCGACTCATATAAAACTTAATCTCGATCTTTGTCTTGTGCTTGAATCTCGTTATATATCAATTTTGCGCTTGTGCTTGGACCTCGTCATATGTCAATTTGCGCATAGTTTGTCATTCATCAAAACCTACAAATATGAACACACGTTTAGTGTAATGCCTTGAGAACGTGTTTCCAACAATTTCCCCCTTTTTGATAATGACAAACTTTAAGCGGGATATGCATATTAGGCAATTCATAATGACGATTCAAGACAAGTAAAGATATGCAACAAGTATATAGATATGCAATTTGTTCCCCCCCCCCCCAATATATGAATTCCCCCTCAATTTATGCCGATAAGTATTGAGAGTGCATACCCGTTATCTTCCCCCTTTTGCCATTAGCAAAAAGAAATATAGAATAATCAAAAAACTTGTTTATTTATTAAATCTGCAATTTTAGACATAATAACGCAAATAATGTCAAGACAATCGATTATTGATACTGGATAATCGATTATGTAAAAGAGAAATCGATTGTTCTGTGCGTCTAGCTTTATAATTCCCCCTGCCTATAGGGCGATACCTGCAAAAATACGTTAGACGTCTCCGACGCTCAAGTTAGAAAACATGTGAAAGGGAAAATGCAATGCCTGACTTAGATCAACGTGGAGTCAAGGATCCCGAGTTCACTACGAATTCGGAAGAAGGACTCTTTCTCTAAGGGCTTTGTAAAGATGTCGGCCAATTGATCTTTGGTTTCAACAAATTCAATTTCGACATCGCCCTTGAGAACGTGATCTCTTATAAAATGGTGTCTAATTTCAATGTGTTTTGTTCGCGAATGAAGAACGGGGTTCTTCGTCAAGCATATGGCACTAGTATTATCACATCTAAGAGGGATATGATCAAGACTTAGGCCATAGTCCAAGAGTTGTTGTTTCATCCAAAGGATTTGAGCGCAACAGCTCCCCGCGGCTACATATTCAGACTCGGTTGTGGACAACGCAACACTTACTTATTTCTTGCTAAACCAAGAAACGAGAGAGCTACCGAGCAAATGGCAAGTGCCACTAGTGCTCTTGCGGTCCAATTTGCATCCAGCAAAATCAGAATCGGAATAGCCAACAAGTTGGCATGAAAACCTTTGGGGTACCATAGACCCACATTTACAGTACCAACAAGATACTTCAATATCCGTTTCACCGCAGTTAGGTGAGACTCCTTCGGACACGATTGATAACGAGCGCATAAGCACACGCTAAAAATGATGTCCGGACGACTAGCAGTAAGATAAAGGAGAGAGCCAATCATACCTCGATACTTTTTGATGTCGACTTCCTTACCTTTCTCATCTTTGTCTAGATGATCGGATATGCTCATGGGGGTTGCCATTGCTTTTGCATTGGTCATTTCAAATCGTTTCAGCAATTCTTTGCAATATTTCGCTTGACAAATGAACGTACCTTCTTTCATTTGCTTTACTTGTAATCCCAAAAAGAATGTTAACTCACCCATCATAGACATCTCAAATTCGCTTGTCATTAAATCGGAAAATTCCTTGCACAAAACATTGCTAGTAGCACCAAATATAATATCATCCACATAGATTTGAACTAATAAAATATCATTGTTTTTATGCTTAACAAAAAGAGTGGTGTCAACTTTCCCCCTAATGAAATCATTTTCCAATAGAAATTTACTCAATCTTTCATACCAAGCTCGGGGAGCTTGTTTTAGACCATAAAGAGCCTTTTTGAGTTTGAAAACATGATCGGGAGATTTAAAATCTTCAAAACCGGGGGCTTGTTCAACATAAACTTCTTCTTGAATAACATCATTTAGAAAAGCACTTTTCACATCCATTTGATATAAATTGAAATTCATAGAAGAGGCAAAAGTAAGCAATAAACGAATAGCTTCTAATCTAGCTACGGGAGCATATGTTTCTTCATAGTCAATACCCTCTTCTTGATTATAGCCTTTTGCTACAAGTCTAGCTTTGTTTCTAGTGATTACACCACTTTCATCTAGTTTGTTTCGAAAAACCCATTTCGTACCAATTATGGAATGATTTTCGGGTCTTGGCACCAAATCCCAAACGTCATTCTGTTTGAATTGGTTAAGCTCCTCTTGCATTGCCAAGGTCCAAAATTCATCCCGAGTTGCTTCGGAGATGGTTGTTGGTTCAATTTGAGAAACAAAAGCAGTATGTCCTAAGGTGTTCTTAAGGGAGTTTCGGGTACTTACCTTTTCTCCGACGTCGCCAATTACCTGTTCGAGAGGGTGATCTTTGATTGTCCTCCACTCGTTTGGCATTTTCGTTTCTTTCTCCAATTGTGGCGTTTCCTCCGTTGATTGTTCCAAGATTTCATCTTGAATTTCCTTAGGAGTTTCCTCTTGTACTTTGTCTTTTAAACTATTTAGAATACCTGCAAGATCAGAACAAGAATCCTTTCTCGCCAAGCGAGCATTATCTTCGGAAAAAACAATATGAGGGGATTCCTCCACAGTTTGGGTTCTATTATTAAATACCCTATATGCTTTGTTACGTGAAGAATACCCAATAAAAATTCCTTCATCGGATTTGGCATCAAATTTTCCCAATTGATCTTTTTCATTGTTATGAATAAAAACTTTACAACCGAATACTCTAAAATGGGAGATATTTGGTTTCCTTCCCTTGTAGAGTTCATAAGGGGTTTTCATGAGTATTGGCCTTATGACTACTATATTTAAAACGTAGCATGCGGTACTCACGGCATCCGCCCATAAATGTTTGGGAATCTTAGCCTCTTCGAGCATGATTCTAGCCATCTCTTCGAGATACCTATTTTTCCTTTCCACCACCCCATTTTGTTGTGGTGTTCGTGGAGCGGAAAAGGTATGCTCGATACCGAGTTCGTCACAAAAGTCCGCAAAGAGATTGTGGTCAAACTCTCCCCTATGATCACTTCTAATTGAAGTGACGGTTGTTTCCTTTTCGTTTTGAACACGTTTAAGAAAATATTTAAAATTCTGAAAAGCATCACTTTTATGGGCAAGAAATAAAGTCCAAGTAAATCTGGAATAATCATCAACAATAACAAAAGCATAACGATTTCTACCAAGACTTTCAATGCGAGATGGTCCAAACAAATCCATGTGAAGCAATTGCAATGGTCTAGTAGTTGAAATAATATTTTTCGATTTAAAAGATGCTTTTGTTTGCTTCCCTTTTTGACAAGAATCACAAATAGAATCATTTTCAAATTTTAAATTTGGAAGACCAACAACTAAATTTTGTGAAACCAATTTGTTCAAAAGATGCATGTTGATGTGAGCTACTCTACGATGCCATAACCAAGAATCATCCTCTTTGCTCATTAAACAATTCACATATTCGGGTGAAGAATTTGCAAGATCAACCATATAAATGTTATCCATTCTAAAACCACGAAGGATAATTTTAAAATCGCAACGTCTAAAAACTAAGCATTCATCTGAATCAAATAAAACAAGATTTCCCTTGTCACATAATTGACTTATGCTCAAGAGATTATGTTTTAAATCTTTCACAAGTAATATATGCTTAATGGAAGAAATTTCATCCTTACCGACCGATCCGATGCCGATAATCTTTCCTTTGTTGTAATCACCAAAAATAACACTTCCCCCTTCCTTGTGTTCTAGTTGAAGGAATTTGGATTCGTCTCCCGTCATGTGCTTGGAGCATCCACTATCAAGGTACCATAGTACACTTGATCCCTTCAAACATACCTACAAAACAGATTAATGAGTTTTAGGTACCCATGCCATTTTGGGTCCTTGGGGGTTAGGCAAATCATAGTGATGTGATTGAGTGTTATGTCTATGTCGTGTACAACAAGCAGGAGCAATATGTCCAATTCGTCTACAATAATGACAAGTCACGTTAGGATTATGCATCCTTCTAGGTTGATAGTAATTGGACGGACGAAATTCATTTACTCTATTCTTGACAATATAACTATTGCGCAAATCATGAAAATCATTTCTCCTACCATTTGTTCTAGGATATGCATCATTTCTAGAATAGTTGTTTCTAGGTTGGAAGTCATTTCTAGGTGTTCTAAAAGGTTCAAAATTCCTTCTAGTATTTGGCCTAGAATGTGCATTATTTCTAGTATGATTATTTCTAGGTTGCGATTGATGAAAACCATTTCTAGGTTTGTTGTATCTAGGATGAACATTTGTTTTATTTATGTTGAGCCTTAGGTGGTTGGGGGTTGGCTTCAACTTTCTCTTTAGGCTCGTTTCTAAAACCTATGCCATGCTTGGTCGACTTCAAATTAACAAGCACTTCATTCAAATTTTTATGAGAAGAGTTAAACTTATCTAAGGTGCCCTTGAGCCTTTCTACTTCATTTTTGAGATGCATGCAAGAAGTACAATTTCTAGAACTCTCGGGCTTGTCGGCGCTTCTCTTGCCAAAAAATTTGTTTTCCTCTTTCAACTTCTTATTTTCTAAAATCAGTTTTTCCAATTCCTTTTCTTTAAAAGAGAGTTGTTTTTGAAAATCTTTTTCTTTTAAAGAAGCATTTTCTTTTATACTCTTAATAGTTTTTGAAGCTTTAATAAATTCGCTATACAACTCATCAAAAGCATTTTGCATTTCTTCAAGGGAAAAGAAATTTTTGGAAGAAATTTGACATACCTCTTCTTTGTTGTCTTCTTGCGCCATAAGACAAAGATTTTCGACTTCGTCTTCTTCTTCCTCACTTGACTCGTCACCGGAGTCGCCTCCCCAAGATATGTATGCTCGTTGCTTCTTGAAGGGTTTCTTCTCCTTTTTAGCATTTGGGCAATTTGATTTAATGTGCCCGGTTTCTCCGCACTCATAGCACTTTATTTGATCCCCTTTCTTTTTGCCCTTTCGTTCATTCTCCTTTCGCATGAACTTTTGAAATCTCTTGATAACGAGTCCGAACTCATTGTCTCCGTCCTCATCATTTTGAGGTTGGCTTGTGCTTGCCTTGAGAGCGATTCTTTGCTTCCTTTGATCATCAACAAGAGGGTTAAGTATAGTAGATTCATAAGTTTTAAGATTACCTCTTAATGCGTCGATGGTGACATTTGAAATGCCAATGAATTCTTGAATCGCGTCAGCCTTGGATCGCCATCCCGGAGTGAGACTTCGGAGAATTTTTCGGACAAGTTCCTTATTCGTGAAGGTCTTCTTAAGAGCATGTAAATCATTTACGATTTTTGAAAATCGTTCAAACATCTCATCGACCTTTTCGCCTTCCTTCATGTGAAACAATTCATATGCATGGGTTAGGAAATCAATTTTGGCTTCCCTTACCTGGTCCGTACCTTCGTACGTAATTTCCAGCTTGTCCCACATTTGCTTCGCCGTTGTGCAACAAGATATCTTCCTGTAATCATCAGCATTTACAACACAATATAATAAATTAATAGCTTTAGCATTATTTTGCACCTTTCGGATATCATCCGCATCGTATTCATCTTCGGATTTTGGAACCCATTCATTTTCAACCTTCTTGGTTAGAATTTGTTCTCCATTCATTATGACCTTCCAAAGATGAAAACTATTTGATTGTACAAATATTCTCATCCTCTCCTTCCAGTATGTATAATTTGTACCATCGAATAGCGGTGGTCGGGTGGAGCATTGTCCTTCACCTATTCCTGCAAAAGAATCACGAGTATAAGCCATGGATGTTTCTCTCAAACGGTTAAGTCTTCAGAGAGTTGGGCTCTGATACCAATTGTTAGATAATACGCTTAATGCTAGAGGGGGGGTGAATAGCGTTATAATAAAAATTAGCGTAAACTTGCGGAATTTAAAAATTGCAGGAAATAAATAAGTGCGATAAGTAAATAAATTAGAACAAACGCACCGATGTATCCTGGTTCACCACAACCCGTGGCTAGTCCAGTCCCCGAGAGACTCTCTCGAGATTTCCACTAACTTGTTAAGCTTACGGGTGCTCAACTAACCGTTCCAACTTGAGGACACAAGCCTCAACAACCTTTGCTCGGAGATACAACACTCCAAGACTTCAACCAAGGAAACAAAAGTTCCTTCTTACAACACAAGGGACTAACACTTCCCTTCAAGTGTACAAAAACACTTAGCACTCAAACAAGACACTCCTTTAAGAGTAGATATGAGTAAAAAGAATACGCTCAAGATCGCAACAACTTTCGACAAGAATTTGGCTCTCAAAAGCTTATGTAATGAATATAAAATGATAAGCAAAAAAGTATGCAAGCTTTAGCAATTGTATGATCAGTTGTTGTGTGTTGTTGTGTTTAAAAGACTAAATTGAAGCTGTATTTATAGTTGAAAAACTTTGTATTACCGTTGCCTAATTGCCAATTAAGAATTGCTGATTTTACTCTATGACAATCGATTGTCAAATTACCACAATCGATTGTTTGCCAGTTCTTCCAAAAATCAATCCCAGATTTTACGCATAGCAATCGATTGTTTAAGACTCACAATCGATTATTGGCAACGTTCAAAAAATCATTTCCAGATTTTATATAAAACAATCGATTGTCAGAAATCTACAATCGATTACTCAGCAACGTTCAAAAAATCCTTTCCAGATTTTAATTAAAACAATCGATTATAAGAAATTAATAATCGATTACTCAGCAACGTTCAAAAAATCCTTTCCAGATTTTAATTAAAACAATCGATTATAAGAAATCAATAATCGATTACCTGACGGTATTTGAAAACATTTTGGCAACGGTCAGTTATACAATCGATTATATATCAGTCTTGAAAAATCAATTTAGACACTGCCTCTTGACAATCGATTGTTATAGGTTCACAATCGATTATTTAATAACTTTGAAAAAGTCTGGAAGACACTGCCTCAACACAATCGATTGTCATATGTTCACAATCAATTATTTTGTGACTTTGAAAAATCTGATGGACACTGTCTCTTCACAATCGATTGTCATTAGCTTCACAATCGATTATTTTGAGCTTTGAAAAACTTTGATGGACACTACCTCATCACAATCGATTGTCATAAGGTTCACAATCGATTGTCAAGCAGCTGACTTAAACATAATCGATTATCATAAGTACATAATCGATTATCTTAGTCAAGATTTTAGAGGCATGTTTAAAAATCATTTTGACTAAAGTAAATATGCATTATTTAAAATCATTTTGCTCTAATTTAAATATGCATGATTTGTTAAAAATATTTTTCGAGAGAAGCCAAGTATTGAGTTTAAGTTGTCGGATCAAGATCACAATTAAATACCGACTCATATAAAACTTAATCTCGATCTTTGTCTTGTGCTTGAATCTCGTTATATATCAATTTTGCGCTTGCGCTTGGACCTCGTCATATGTCAATTTGCGCATAATTTGTCATTCATCAAAACCTACAAATATGAACACACGTTTAGTGTAATGCCTTGAGAACGTGTTTCCAACAACAAGGCCCCGGCTATACCTTTACAAAAGGACACAAGACTCCAAAATACAGCAACATGGGTGGCATGAGCCACACAAGGCCCCGGAATGAAAGGGGCTCACCAAACACGAATACCGCCGAAAGAGAGGAGGAGGAGATATAAATGGTGTACTGGGGTGCCGGCCACGGATCCATCTACAATCATAACACCAATGTAGCACCCCTGACAAAAGGGGCGTCAGTACATTTGAATTGTACTGGTATATATGAACAAACTCTGTCCCAAGTAAACGCAAGCCAAATTTCATATACAAGTCTAGAATTGAACAACAATAGTACAGGTACAACCATGGAGAAACAGCCAAACATTTCACAACAAATGATTCAAGTAGTCAAACAAAGGGGCAATCAGTGCCCCACAGGTTACAAACTCTCATGTTGTCTCCTTTCACATTTCCACATTTATCATTTCATGATTCATATTCATATCAATAGTGATATTGGATTACATTTTCCTCCCTTATTGCCTCGTCCACCATTATTACCTCGGCCACCCTTATCATCCCAACCCACACCTTATTTCAACGTATTGCGACGCGCAACCCGACCACGCCTGACAATTTTCAATTCAAAACAACAAATAGCACATTAACAAATACAAGAAATCAACTATGGCACATTGTTAAAATAGATCCACAATAAGGATAGTGAAATCCCACAACTAGCAACAACAATTTCCTCATGTTCATCAAATTGGTACACAATTTGGATTATCACAACAGTTGTTCACAACTAACCACACACGTTATTCCACATTATTTCAATTTCCATTGTTCCACATTATTTTATTTCCATTGTTCCACATTATTTCTATTTTCAAACTCTTCCAATTACAAGTTCCACAACTTTCACCACAAAGTGTTACCACACAATTATACAACACAAAAGCTTCACAATGATTCCCACAAGAATATCAACTATCAACAATTTCACAACAAACACAGGGCGATTTCACAAGGATCACAGTTAGTCATACATACCTGGAGTTGATTATTCCCTTTTAAACTTCTAGTCCAATTCGCCAAGCAATCAAGAAGTCAATCTAGTTCATGAGCAACACTTAAGTTTTAGAAATTTAAACTCATAGTTACTACCCAATTCCCTTTTTACAAGATTTTAGAGTTTTGAAGACATGCATGAAGGTTTTATGAAGAAATTTCAAAGAAAGTGTATGGGGTTCCCTTCCCAAGCTAAATAGGTTAGGGATTTTACCTGAGAAATCAATTGAGAAGACAATGCACCAAAGATTTTCCAAGCTCCAATGATTTTGAAAGAGTAGATGATGAAGAATTCACTTTCTCTCTCAAGAACCCTCTCTCCCTCTCTCTTATTTTGATCAGAAGCGTGTTAAAAATGAGGGAGAAGGTGTCTTAATAAAAGGTGGGTCGGGTCTAAAATTTTAGAAAAATACCAGCCGAGCTTGATCTGCGACTCAATCTGCGGTCGCAGAACTGACATGTGTTCCACAGAATGGACCGCAAAAATGGCTCATGTTCCAGACCTCTCGGGTTGGGAATGCGGTGAATATGCGGTCTGCGTTCGAGTTCTGCGGTCGCAGAATGCACCACAGAACTGACCTTCGAATTTCCTCAGGGACAATATGCGATCACTCTGCAGTCTGCATATTGATTATGCAATCGTAGATTTGACTGCATTTTCAACATCAAAAATTGGTTACTCTCTGATTCACTCTGCGGTAGGAATGCAGTTCGAATGGCTGATTTGCGATCGCATTCTGGACTGCATTTTGACCATTTTCTGGAAAAATTTTGATTTCACATTTTTAAGTTCAAAAAAGTAAAAAGGATCCAATCCATGTAGGTAGACTCGACTGTATGAGCTGGTAACATCTGAGCACTTATTTCACAGGGCCTTACATGTATATTAGATTAAGATTTTGAAGAATGAAGCACAACTTATTCGCAGTAATGTGATTAGAAGGAATCAAGTAATAGATTGTGACATGACTGTGATCTATGGTCATAATACATTAGACCAGAGGAAAGAATTTTGTCAGTAATTAGTGATCTTCTCACATACGTGCTCTAAGCCTTGGCTTATTTGGGAAGATTTAAATTCAATACTATGTACACAAGACATGCTACATTGTGCAACAATTACTAGTCTTGAGATGAGGGACTTTGCCAATTGTGTGCAACATGCCAACATCTGATGCTCAATGAATTGCCTTGGAAGGGAGACTACTACACATAGTCAAATAAACAACAAGGAGGAGATATAATCTTGATCGGAGTAGAATTAACAGAGTTATGGGAAATACAGAATGGATGATGCAATTAGGGTATTTAACTAATGAGTATAAACTCCCACATACATCAAATTATTGTCCTATGATGATAGCCACTAACATTAGAGAGCCAAAGATCAATCATCTTTTAAATTCTTCAATGTCTTGGCAAACATGACAGATTTCTTAAATTAGTGGAGTAAAAATGGACACAGAGGAATCACTGGCACAAGATGAGAAATATATGGAAGAAACAAAGGGATCTCAGAGAGAAGTTAAAGATGCTAAATGAAACTGAGTTCAAGGGTATTGCAACAAGATTAAATCAAGTAAGAGACAATCTACAAGAGGTTCAAACCAAGATAAGAAAATAGTACTCAGATGAACTGGCAGTAGAAGAAAAGAACCTCATTTGCCAACTTGAGAAATGGTCTACGATTGAAGAGAGTGTCATGCAACAAAAGGCCTTGGCAATGTGGCTAAAACTTGGAGATGTCAACGCTAGCTATTTTTCAGCTATTATAAGAGACTGAAAACAGAAGAAGCAAATCCTAGAACTTGGCTCTCTAGAAGGAAGGAGATTAGTTGACCTAGCATATACCAAGAAAGTAATTACTATACAGTTTCATAGGTCACTTATGGGGACAATTCTACCTACTGTGACAACAGTAAACAGGAAAATATTGAGAAGAGGGAATGTCCTAAATCATGTCCAACAGATCAGATTATGTGACGAGGTCACCGAATAGGAAATTTATGATGGTCCATGAGTGGATAGCTATAACTTGTGTTCTACAAAAGAGCATGGCCTATCATTAAAAATCGAAATCATTGAAGCTGCACAAGAACTCTTCATAACAGGTATAATGTATAAAGGAATAAATTGTATAGCAGCCACCTTGATCCCAAAGTTAGCCAACCTCGCTACAGTCCAGAAATATAGACCAATTACATGTTACACTGTAAGACAAGAGGGGTTGCTCTGATGGTAAGAAACCCCCACTTCCAACCGAGAGGTTGTGAGTTCGAGTCTCCCCAAGAGCAAGGTGGGAAGTTCTTGGAGGGAAGGATGCCGGGGGTCTATTTGGAAACAGCCTCTCTACCCAATGGTAGGGGTAAGGTCTGCGTACATACTACCCTCCCCAGACCCACTAAGTAGGATTATATTGGGTTGTTGTTGTTGTTGTTTACATGTTACACTGTATTTGTAAAATCATAGCCAAAGTCCTAGCATGGAGAATTCAGAAAGTGATTGCTAGCCTTATCACAGAGACTCGATTAGGCTTTATAACTAGGAGGAAAGTTGCAGATGTGATCCTAGCTCATGAATTAGTGAAATCATACACAAGAAAATATATTTTACCTAAATGCATGATTAAAGTGGATATTCAAAGAGCATATGACACTGTGAAGTGAAGGTTCCTGGAACAGATGTTGGTAGAATTACATTTCCTCAAAAGTTATTCAGATGAGTGATGGAAAGTGTCACAACACTCAACTTCTCCATAGTTATAAATGGAGGGTCAACTCCACCATTTGATTCTGCAAGAGGACTTCGACAAGGGGATCCAATGTCTCCTTTACTGTTTGCTATTATCATGTAGTATCCGAGTAGAAACCTTAGTGCCCTGAGGGAAGATAAGCAGTTCAAATATCACCCTAAATGCTCTAAACGGAAAGTCACACATCTGTGCTTTGCAGATGACCTCCTAATATTTGCTAAAGATGATGTAACCTCTGTAGACCTTTTACATGAGAAATTCAGTATATTCACTACTGGTTCAAGGCTACAGGCTAACTTGTCAAAAAGTGCTATCTACTATTGTGGTGTTTCAGAATCTACAAGCATGATATCCAGCAGCTACTAGGATATGGAGAAGGGGACTTACCTTTCAGATATCTAGGGATTCCATTGGCTACTAGGATATTGAATTGGTAGAATGGCAATCTTTAGTAGCCAAGATCACAGCCAGAATTTCATCATGGAAAACAAAGAAGCTATCATACGCAGGCAGAGTTCAATTGGTAAAATCAGCGCTTTTTGACATTCAATCCTACTGGGCGCAGATGTTCATCATACCTGCTAAGGTGATGAAAGCTATTGAAGCATATTGCAGAAGCTTTATCTGGTCTGGAGCAAATTAAATCACTAGTATCATGGAGCAGAATATGTCTACCTAAATTTGCAGGAGAGCTTAATCTTACAAACCTAAAGCTCTAGAATAAGGCAACGATAACAAAGACTTGCTATGAATTGAATAGGAAGAAAGACATCCTTTGGATTAAATGGATTCATGAGTACTACGTAAAAGAGCAACACATGGAGAGTATGCCTATCCCTTAACAAGCAAGCTGAATGGCTAGGAAAATACTTAAGATAAGAGAGGAACTATGTCATGTGCAACCTGACTCTGCTAGTTGTACAAGTATGATCAGAAGCATCTACATGAAAATGCTAGGGGGTCTGCTCAAAGTTACCTGGAAAAACCTGATGTGTGAGAATGTAGCAATGCCAAGTATTGCTTCAACAACAGGACATGTTACTCACAACAGCAAGGTTGAAAAATTTGGGGATGCAAGTTGATACCGACTATAATATGTGTAAACTCGTAGATGAAAGCAAGGATCATTTATTTGCTGAATGTGCAATTGGCAGGCAAGTGTGGGGTAAACTAATGAATTGGTTACAAATTGCGTGGCCGACAATAAGTTCATGGAGTCATATGCAGCACTGTATAAAGCAACATACAGAAGGGAAAACAAATCATGCAAGACTTGTGAAGCTGGTGTATGCAAAGTTTGTCTATGAAATTTGGATTGAGACCAATGATAGAACATTTATCTAGAAGGAGAGATCAAGTGAAGTAAACAAGATTTGGAGCTTATCACAACTAGTAATCATGTTTGCTAAAAAGTTGATGTTAATTAAACCTTTTGCAAATAAACATCAACCCTTTATAACACCTAATCATTCACCAGCAGTACTTAATTCTAAACCATTAGGCCCCCCCCCCCCCCCCCCCACACCCAAAACCCAAATATTTATTTCCAGACAGGATCTTTCTGTTTTGGGGTGGGAATTAACCGAAGACTTTTTAACTTTTCTTTTCTTTTACTTTGGCACCTCTCTTTGGCTTTTTCGATTGAACCTGTAGCCTATAGGTAGAGAGTAAGAGAATTGTCATTGCTCTAAACACATGATCAAAATCTTCAAGATTACGAAATCCATATGAACGGGAAGTCTTTAAGAATCTAGTTTCCCATAACTGCAAGAATCCAGCTTTCTCCAGTTTTGCATAATCCTAATACAAAACACAAAAGAGAAAAAGCTCTGGTGGTTGGATCATGAATCATGAATTCATGATTCACACAGTACTCATGTTATACTTATATCAACTCTATTACTTGATATGCTATTCTAATTATAGCACGGCCAACATATTACATACAGAGTCAGACCTACCCTTTGGACAGAGGCGGAGCCAGGTTTGGAACGCAGTGGATTCTAAATAGTGATCCAAATAGTGATTCAAATAGTGATTCAGCTTTCATTTGTTTGCAAATCTTGCTTATTATATAAAATATAATGATAAGTTTATCTCTAAGTAGTACCTATGTAAATGCAAGTTGGTCTCACTAAAAAACTAAAAACAAGAAATTAGGATGAGTGGATCACTAAGAGAAAAACATGAACACAAAATTAGAATAGAAAAATTGAAGAAGGAAGAATGGTCTAACTTCTACGGGAAAAAGAGCACACACAACAGAGATTTAGAGGGCATCCGGCATATTGTGGTAGCAGCGATTGTGGATCAACCGAGGCAGAGCAGAACCTTAATTATTATTTTTTTTTGATTTGGGAATTTAGGTTTGTTGTTTGGAGTTGAAAGGCTTTTAGTCTTTGTTTATTAGAAAGAAAACGAGTTGTTGTGTTTTATTTATTAAATAATGTCACTTTAGTGTTAGTTGAGTGCAAAGTAGTTATTAAATAACGTTAGTTTAGTGTTTTTTGAGTGGAAAGTAGAAGAAACGTCAAAACAAAAAAGTAAAATACTGTCTTTAATGGGAATCAAACCCACATCTTTTTTAAAAAAACCCACATCCCTTACCATTGAACCCAAACATCTTTTGTTAATAGGTTCATCATGGTATATTTATATAGATGCGACCAATTTTTCAATACCAATTCAGGATCTCGGTAACAGTTACTGGGTTCGTCCGAACCCGCACCCACTACTATACCTCCGCCCCTGCCTTTGGATAGTGGGATCCATCACTAGGCCCCGTTAACTTCAGAAAAAATGTATATGTATATATATTTTAAGTAATAGGTATATTTTGATTGAAAATTTTAGGCAGTTATGTTGGTCGATTTAGGGGGACATAAGTTGACTTTTGGTGCGCTGCCTATGTTCGATATCGACTTTATAGCATTTGCTTGAATTTTAGTCGATAGCATGATGCCTCTGTCATTTTTAAATGTTGAAACCGCCTCTGATTACTTTGGTTACTTCAGCGATTAAACGTGTCCTAGCATTGTACTTCAAAGATGTTACTGTAATTGTTCTATTCAATAACACATTTTCTTTTTCTAAGGTTCCAACCGAACCGGAAAACTGTACCAGTCCGAAAAATTAAATCAAACCGATTAAAAAGTCCGACTAGGTTTGGTTTGACTTGGTTTGGTATTGAGTAAAAAAACCTGAACCGAATCGACATATAAATATATAAATTTTATTAGATTTTTAAGACTTTATAGTGAATTTTCTTTAGAAAATATAGAAATATTTGGGATCCTCTCATGTATTAACCTTGAAAACGTAAATTTACGAAAAACTATTGCCAGACGACTAAGAAAATAACCATCACGTGTTACTAAAAAAATTCTCCCATTAGAATATTTTAATAAATCATATGTTTGTCAATTTTTCATATTTATTAAACACATATTCACTTATCAAAACTTTATTTATAATTTTAACAAAGTAAAATCGAAATAATATTCATGTGATAAAAAAACCCGACAAAATCGAACCAATCCAAACCGATATAATTGGTTTGGTTGGTTTTGATAAAAACCGAACTAACTCGGTCCATACACACCATTACTTGCATTTACCCTAGTCTATTATAAGCCTTCCCTTTAATTGTCAAAAATGAAAAGGAGATCGATGCAGCTTGGATTGAAACTGCTGTGACCGTTTGGTACAAAGCCACCAACTTTAGATTTGACAATTTGGGATATAAATTCAGCAACCAGAAAACGCAAAACTCTTACACCCTATACAAAACTTGTGAATGAAACAAACGAGGCTCAACGTAACTACCTTCCTGGTACAACCCAGTATAATCCCATTTAGTGGGGTCTGGGGAGATAGTATGTACGCAGACCTTACCCCTACCTGGGGTAGAGAGGCTGTTTCCAAATAGAGCTCCGGCATACTTCCCTCCAAGAACTACCCACCTTTACTCTTGGGGAGACTCGAACTCACAACCTCTAGATAATACAAATTCTATAAGAATCTGAAAATAAATATTATTACTTATTCTTTCTATGATTATATTCCATTTTATAAAAATCTTGAAACGTATAACTAATATGAGAACCCCGGGGCTGCCTCTGTGTGTGCCAAGGTTTCTTGCATAGAATGAAAAGTTTAAGTGAAGCAATGAAGAAATTATTGGTGGATGTTAAAGTTCCTCTTGTTTTTTTTATATTCTTTCTTTTCTACCCTAAATGTTTGTCTTCTTATACACTCTAGGGCGACATTGGAACTGATACTAGGTTGCCCTATTTACACTCAAGTACTTCTAGTCTCAGACCATCTTTTTTAATTTAATTATTAACGATACATGTTAAACTGTCTTTATTTTTAAGATGTTCTATGGTTACTGAAAAAATAAACAAAATTCTCAAATAGTCGCCTACATAATCTCTTAAACTAAAAATAGCCGGCGGATATATAAGATATATATAATTCATGCATACCTATGTATAGTTTCGACTAGTTAGAAAAAGTAAACATTGAATCCCGGCTGACTTGTTTATTGAATAGTTAACAATAAACAATTCAAATATACCCTTTTGGTGTTGCACAAAAATCCGGGAAATACATTTATTCCACATGAAGCATTCTTACTTAAATAAGCTGAAGAAGAAGTGAATTCCAAGCAAACAATTTTTTTTTTCAATCTAAGTACTAATTATATTGCTCAACTTTTATTCAACCTCTAAGTTTAATCTTTTAGGTATAGCATTACTCTTTCTTTTTAAGCGTAAGGTACTATTGAACTGAAGTGTGCTAAGGACTACTAAAAAATGGAAAAGTAGAATTCAATATACCTTCCCAACATTGAAGAACAATTAGCTTGAGGGAGAACATGCCTCAAGGACACAAATTACTTTTTCCTTTTTTCCCTTTAACTCTTTGTTTCTCCTTCTACAAATCTTGTTGTTATTTTGGAATAGTTAGAGAAGAATAGTGAAAAGAGTTTTTCCTAATTTATGTTCTTAACAAAAGAAATGACTTGTATCAATGACACTGCTAACGAGCAATCTATCTCAACAAATATTACCAATGAAAGCACCAAAAATACTGCCAAAACAAGGACTTGTCCTTCTTGTGGTCATCTGATCAAATCTGAAGAAAAGGTTAGTTGGTTATTAATGTTATATTTTTAAATTGTTTGATTATACAGTCTAATCCTCTGTAACAATTTCGTTTGTTTCGATATTTTTGGCTGCAATAGTGAAGTGTTGGTATAACTTATAAATATTATAACATAACATAATAATCGATTCCGACAGAAATTTGGCTTTTATAATGAATGATTGTTATATAAAGATGTTGTTATAGATATGTCTGGCTGTAGGTTATTATAAAGCGATTGATTTTAAATTTTTTGCTTGTGGATTTTTGTGATTTCTTTTTGTTGAAAAGAGTAGGCTGGGATTCACAATCTTCCAGGGTTGCCTGCTGGGGTGAAGTTTGATCCAAGTGATCAAGAACTTCTTGAACATCTAGAGGCAAAAGTGAGATTAGATGCTCACAAACTTCACCCTTTAATTGATGAGTTCATTCACACACTTGAGGGAGAAAATGGAATTTGCTATACACATCCAGAGAAATTACCAGGTACTTATTCTACTAATCCTCAAAAGATCTACTTATCCTTTGCATGAGTATCAAAACACGTATTCTTAATTAATGTGAACATGCAATGCAAGAAATTAACCTGGTATATTTGTTTAGTTATTCAAAAGTGATGACTTTTTTTTGCCTTGGCATTGTACATCATATCTCAGGTGGATCTAAACTTTAACTATGTCAAAGATTATTAGATAGGATTGTACAAGAAAAAGATGGTTGATAAAAGATTTTTAGCTATATGTATCCTTAATTTACTTATTGTGAAATGATTTTAAGTTTGATGCTATTCAACCTCTTTAGATTCTCAAATACAATTTGAAAATGCTCTATAAGCCGCACAAGTATATATAAAATAGTGTTCTCAAGAATAACAACTACTACATTTTTCACGTACTCAGAGTAATTCTATGCACTAATAGTGCAACAAATTATTTACGTAACTAACTTGCTATTGCATATTATGTATAACTTAAATGCTAATCAAATATTGACGTGCATGCAGGAGTGTCTCAAGATGGCTTAATCCGACATTTTTTTCATAGACCATCCAAAGCATATACCACAGGTACAAGAAAAAGAAGAAAAGTACAGACAGATATAGAAGGAAACGAAACTCGTTGGCACAAAACAGGAAAGACTAGGCCAGTTGTGGTTAAAGGCAAAGTGAAAGGGCACAAGAAAATACTTGTTCTCTATACAAACTATGGAAAGCAAAGAAAACCTGAGAAAACAAATTGGGTAATGCATCAATACCATCTTGGTGATAATGAAGATGAAAAAGAAGGAGAGCTTGTTGTTTCAAAAGTCTTTTACCAAACTCAACCAAGACAATGTGGTAATTCTCTCCTTAGAAATAATTGTCCTCCTCCTTCAAACAGACCAAATATTGGTCAAGCATCTCAATTTAGGGACAATACTACTGCATTTGTTCAATGTTTCAATAATCCAACTCTCATATCCTTTGATCAATATGAGCATAATATATAATCGTCCAACTCCTCGTCTTCCAAATTTTAACACTTCATTTATTCCTTGACTATTTTTTCCCTTTTAGATCAGATAGTCATACGTTCTAACAGTTCCGAATAAGTTATCGAAACAGAATTGTTATAAGCAGGAGGACGGGGAAGAGTTTCTCTTGTTGAGGACTATATACGTTAGGGTTTTTGATGTGGTTATTTATGCAATATTGATGCTTCCTTTGTACGTACAGTGAGGCTGAAGAAATAACTATACATGATACAGTAACTAATTGGAGTTCAACTGTACAAAGACATATACTCTTATAATTTACACTTATTATTCATTATATTTTCTTTGGCTATAATCTTGATGTGATCTTTCTTATATTTGGAACTTTATGATAAGCATTACGGGAATTCTGAAATTGTAGTAGCTCTTTTATTTAAAGAGCAAAATTCATTTCTAGCCATTCGCTAGAAAGTAATAGCATTTGGTAGCCATAAAATCAAGCAACTAAAATTAGACACGAAAAGATATTCCCATTCTATTACTCTGTCATTTGGTTTTGATTTTCTGTTCATTTCAACAAACTAAATAATATCTCCCCCTCAACATTTTTTTCTTTGTTTCATTCCATATTGGTAGTACTAGTAGTTTTGGACCATGACATAAAAACAAATTACTATGTACTTTGAAGATAAACGTGTTTATCAAAGTCGATTTCATTTCCAACATCCTCAACATTTATTTTCTTTAGGTTGATATCTAAAAGAGTTTTTCCTTAATTTATTTTGGCTTTTAATTTTTTTTATTGTTACT
This sequence comes from Nicotiana benthamiana, assembly GCA_034376525.1. Taxonomy (NCBI): domain Eukaryota; kingdom Viridiplantae; phylum Streptophyta; class Magnoliopsida; order Solanales; family Solanaceae; genus Nicotiana; species Nicotiana benthamiana. The sequence goes on from CM067337.1 coordinate 8,799,677, forward strand.
GTATTTCTTTTGTTTTCACATGTCATTTTGTTGTTCAATATTTTTTATTTAGTGTCAATGAATTTCCAGCTAAATACACTTCAGTTTTTCCTAATATCATCTTGATAAGGAATCTCCTTTTTTAAGTTTCTTTTGGAGATACAATTTGACCTTTTTTGCATTTAAGAATTTATGTGGGTACAATATGTCTCATCTTCCTTCTTCCCAAAAGAAAAAACTACTTTTCAGTGTCCATAAATCTTCTTCAAATTATTTGCTTAAGAGTTAAGATACATACAATTCTTTTTACTATAATAGATAATTAGGCCAATGCATGAGAAGCTTTGACTAATCACAAGTCTGAAAGCTAGAGAGTAATTAAGAGCTAGAAGTTAAAAAAGAGAAAAGGATACGCCAATATAAAGATCCCTACACATGAAACATGTTTGGTGATGCTCTTTTAAACTAAACTCGTTATATATATAGAGATATTGTCTGACTCTGACCCATTCGGTGGCATTTCTTTTTAGCTAATTTACTTTATCATCAGGCAGTTGTTAATATTATTAGTAAAATCGAACATATATGTCCCTTGATCATGTAAAAAATACGAATTTGCTAATGACGAAGAAAGCTTCTAACTTGATACATGATGTAGGAATCTGTTAGTTAGCCAAAGGGCGGCCCACAATCCAAAAATAAGTCGCTGCCGAATGCTAGAAGCGGATCGAGAATTTTAAGTTTAATGGTACATCAGCAGGGTGGGGAAATATGGGTGGTGGAGTGACTGTTTGTTCTTCATCATTACTACAAAAGAAAAAGGTGAAACATAGGCAGGTCCTTTGACTTCCCCCAAGAGAAATTCTAAAGATAATCTGAAAGACTCTTAAATGTTTCAAATGGTTCGTTTGAAAGAGAAACTCCTCCAGGCATACAAAAAGTTTGAAATATCTACAATATAAACTGGTATTATACAATAAAATGTATAAAATAAATTGTCACTATACAACAAACACACAAAATAGATGTAACTATACAAAATAGATGTAATTATACATGATACAAAAATACATATTATATATAATTTTAATATATTTTTTAGACAGATTATACATTCATGATACAAAAGATACCAAACTGAAAAACTACAATAAAGTAGAAAGATTTAACGAAATATTCACATTGCAAATGAGAGATAATTTCTAATCTCTTGCGGTGAGCAGAAGCAACAAAAATTGGAAGTTTACAACAACAAAGTGTAGGAAATGTGATGGGTCAACTTCCCCGAAACATATAATCACTTGTTCAACACATTCTTAAGACTTACATGATTTTCTTTTGGTAGGTAAATACAAAGTTTTATTGCAGAAAAACTATTTAAAAAAAGAAGGTCGAATTGTATTCCATACATTTCTGAGATGTTATTTATTACATTCTTGCCCATCCAGCCTTTGTTACTTCTATAATCCAAGAAAGCTAAGAACCAATGGTACATGGAAGAACAAATGGACTTCAACTGCCTATAAGCATGTTTTTCTAAAAAGTTATTTGAGTACTTAAGTAGCTCTAAAACAATTAAAAATAATATGGGTTAATCGGAATCAAAAGTAATATGACTTAGAGAGCATAAAATGACCCAGATCTGTGGTTATAGTGAGAATAATTCAAGATACAAGGGCAATAAGATAAGTAATAAGCTTTTCACAAGAGAGAGAATCAGATAGAGAGAGGGTTGTATATTTTCAATAGTAAAATACACATGATCCTTTATAAAAGGAAGGTCCCCTTTATATACTAGGGACCTTCCTCGAAATAATCAAAGAAAAGTACAAGGGTTGGTGGCCTCAGTGTACGAGTGTCAGAGCTCGAAACGACGTTGCAGTGAGTCATGTCACTTGGCCCGTCTACTATCTGAGGCCGGCCTTTCTTGAGTCGACCATTATTAAGCTGCTTTCTTCACTAATGACGTATGTAGATAATGTAGGGCCGTAAGGAACCATATTTGCCAAATATAGATAGTCCCTCCGTTTATTGGAGACATAGTCGAGAGGCGTCTCTAATGGACGGACATTCACGCTTGACACTTCTGGAAATTTGGCCGTTCCTATTGATGCCCCTGTAAGATACGTGCTCATATGTGAAGAGGTCAAGCCGTTGACATATTACCTCCTTTTTGGGGTTCCTTTTTAAGATGACTTCATCGATCACGTGCATGATCATTACTTCTGTTCCCGAGGCGGTTCAGGTTATGACGTGACGTTTGGGTTTCCTGCGCCGGTTTTCGAATCATGTTCTTTCGATTTCCGTGTATCCTTTATTACAAATAGAGGGAGAGTTAAACTTGATTCATCTTTCGAACCTTTTCTGAGAGTATTTTCCCAATCGTTTTCTAGTGCTCGTTGTTCTTTCTTCTCTGAAATTTTCGTTCTTAGGAATCGAACTCGTGACCGGAAACACCTTTTTCTTATAACTTCCGCGATGGCTAAGCGTCATCATGATGATACCAGGACCAAGGACGTTGCTTCCTCTAGGGCTTCGTCATCCTCAGATGATGGGGAGGCCGAGGAAGTTTTTGTTCCGCTATCAACGGCTAACTTGCTCCCACTCGATATGGGTAAAAGGAGTGACTTTAAGAATAAGTGTAAACTCCCTCCTTGGGAGCACAGTGATCTGATGGCGTCTCACTTGGCTACTCTCAGGAAATTGTATAATATCCCCGATCACGTTGAGATGGTCCCTGCAGAGCTAGACCACGCTAATGTGCACAAGCCCGGGTACTGTGCTTTTTATGAGTACGCCTTTCGAATCGGGTACAACCTCCTGCTTTACCCTTCGTCGGAAGAGCTCTGTCACTGGTTCGGGGCGTGCCCGGCCCAACTTACCCCGTACGCGTTGAAGGTGTGTAGGGTGCTCACCATATACGCGGCGAAGGCTGGGAAAGAGGTTACCATTCATCACCTTCTACAATGTTTAATGCAATCTTTATGAGAGGCTCGATGCTCCAGTTAAGTAGTCGGGGCAAGAAAAGCTCTGTGTCGTAGGTGGACGACAAGGCCAACCGCAAATTCTAGACGAGATTTTTCTACGTGCGTACCGAGCACCTTGTGTCCAACTCTGAAGGGTTTCCAGAGGTGTGGAACGATGCATGTAAGTAGTACCGTGCGTAACTTTTACTACGGCGACCTAACCTTGCTGGTTTTTCCCGTAGAAAATTTCCTTTTCCTTTCATGTAGTGACAGCTTGCCCTCCTAGAAGGGTTGAAGACATTAGGTCATGGGTGCAAGCATTGATACCGTTTGCAGAAGAGTGTCGTTCCTGGCCTGAATTCCTTAGGCTCTATGGCTCGGCAGGTAACATCCTTACCTAATTTTTGTTAGGGTTCGCCCCCCCCCCCCCCATATTTGTTTTGCCCATCTCATACATGCTTTGGAAGGTCGGCACGCCCTCTAAAAAGGCGCAGAAGAAGAAGAAGCAGAAGAAGAAGAAGAAGACGGTGGTCGGCCCTCTTAGGGAGGTATCCGACCCTGAGGAGGATTTGATCCTTGTTGGCACGTCCTGGGGAAGTACTTTGCCCCCTCAAAGCAATAGGTCGCTTTAGAAGCGGCTCCAGAGACAGTACCTGAGGCCGTGTCGGGGGTCGTGCCTGAGTTAACGTTTATGGAGGTACCGGCGGCGGTGCCTGATACCATTCCTGAGACTGCCCCCATAGGGACGTCCACTGCTAAAACGACTCCCTTTGAGCCCGCTCTCCATCCCATGAAGGGGGACCGTGAAAAGGAGGAGACATTGGAGATGTGGCAGCGTCGGAACCTTACCGGCAAGGCTGTGGCCACTCAGATGGAGAAGGTTAAGCCATCTCGCCTTGAATCAAGGCCGGTTTTTATGGCAGAGGCCATTGGATTAGTGAAGTCCGCTCTTAGGAGGGAGGCCACAGAGAGAAGGAGTGAAGGCGTGGATGTGGCGGGCCCGGGGCTCGCCACGGAGGACTCAGGCAGAAGAGGTTGTTCCTTGGACCGGGTGGAGATGGTGGCCGGCCAGTCTTCTCGTCGCATAGTGATTCCAAGTCACTATAATTTGTTGGAAAATTGCAAGGAGGCGGCCACCAGTATGACGCTCTTGTGTGCTGGTGTCGAGCGTGCGACCCTGGCGGAACTTAGCGACAAGGTCTTGGCCCAAAGGGTGGCAGGTGCGGCCTTACAGGTATGTCTTTGCCTTGATTAATGACCTTTATTTTGTGTTAGTGGAGGATGATTTTCCTCGTACTTACTTGGTTTCTTTTCCAGACTCTTGTCCTAGAGGCGGATAGGGATCGACGCCAGAAGGAGAAGACGACCAGATACAACAGGCTGGTGCAGAAGTATAACAAGACGGACCTTGGCCGATATGTCTATGCAGGACCCTAACTTTAGGGTGGTTCATGAGGGCCTCGTGGAGTCCAAGGAGCAGTTGAAGAAAAGAGTGGTTGAGCTAGAGAAAGTTGATGAACAGCTCATGACCGCTGTTGCTCAGGCTCCGGAGATGGAGGTCCTTATTCAGGCCAAGGACGAGGAACTGCAGCTTGTCTGTGTAGTGGCGGAGGAGGCGGAAGAATTATGCACCCAGGTTGTGGCTTTGATGGCGGAACATGATTCCACGAAGGTCGAGGTCGCGGAGCTCAAGTGAGCTCTTGAACAGGCCGATATGTCTCGTGAAGCACACGAGATGTGGGTGTACGCTGTGGCTAGGCTGGTGGTGCTTGAGGACATTATGGTGGCAGGTCGAGCATATAAAGTGGAAGTTGAGAGCCAGCGCCAGTTGGTTAGAGCCGCTCGCAAAGCTGCTGGTTATAGTACTGAATCGCCAGCTGGGGAGGGGGCAACTCCTCAGATGTTAAACGTTTGGAATCCAGCTCTTGGATTTCCAAGGGGTACCCTCCTGGAAATGAAGACGGGCCACCTGAAAGTTAGGTCGGGAATGATAAGTAGTGGACTTTTAGGATCCTTGTAAATACGCCTGTAAATATTGATTTTTGTATCATGGGTGTTTGACCCCTTTGATAAAGACATATAATTTTTGTTGTAAGTAATCTTTTCTATTCTTTTTGGAACGTTATTGTATTTTTCACCATAGCTGTGTAGAACTAGATGGCCATAGACGCATAAAACAATGGTCGTAGCTTTTCATAATTCGATGGCCCTAACCGTGTAGAAATGATGGCCTTGGCCTTATAAAATTTGATGACCTTAGTCGTTTAAACATGACGGCCTTAGCCATGTAAAATTATGTCCATAGCCTTATTAAAACGATGGCCATAGCCATGTAAAGTAATGGCGTAGCTTGATGGACTTAGCCATATAGAATCATGGCCATAGCCTTATGAAAACGATGGCCATAGCCATATAAAATAATGGTCGTAGCCTGATGGCCTTAGCCAAATAAAATGATGGTTGTAGCCTTATGAAAACGATGGCCATAGCCATGTAAAATAATGGCCGTAGCCTGATGGCCTAATTTATATAAAATGATGGCTATAGCCATGTAAAATAATGGCCGTACCCATGTAAAATAACGGCTGTAGCCTGATGGCCTTAGCCATATAAAGATGATGGCCGTAGCCATATAAAATAATGGTCGTAGCCTGATGGCCTTAGCCATATAGAATGATGGCCGTAGCCTTATGAAAACGATGGCAATAGCCATGTAAAATAATGGACGTAGCCTGATCGCCTTAGCCATATAAAATGATGGCCGTAGACTGATGGCCTTAGCCATATAAAATGATGGTCGTAGCCATGTAAAATATTGGCCGTAGCCTGATGGCCTTAGCCATATAAAATGATGGTCGTAGCCTTATGAAAATGATGGCCATAGCCATGTAAAATAATGGTCGTAGCCTGATGGCCTTAGCCATATAAAATGATGGCCGTAGCGTTATGAAAACGATGGCCATAGCCATGTGGGCGTAGCCTGATGGCCTTAGCCATATAAAATAATGGTCGTAGCCATGTAAAATAATGGCCGTAGCCTGATGGCCTTAGCCTTTTCATTCATTTGGAGATGACCATAGCCTTTTCCTTCATTTGGAGATGGCCGTAGCCTTTTCATTCATTTGGAGATGATCGTAGCCTTTTCATTCATTTGGAGATAGCGCCTTTTCATATATCCGGAGATGGTCGTACTCTTTCTATACATCTGGAGATGGTCGTAGCCTTTTCATTCATTTGGAGATGGCCGTAGCCTTTTCATACATCTGGAGATGGCCGTAGCCTTTCTATACATCTGTAGATAGCCGTAGCCTTTCTATACATCTGGAGATGGTCGTAGCCATTCTATATATTTGGAGATGGCCGTAGCCTTTCTATACATCTAGATATGACACTAATCTAGTTCATGTATCATGTCGGCCTTGGAGAGTACATGGAGAGGCGGACATGATGCACTTGTGTTGCGAACATCTCCAGGTGACCCCTTTGCTGCCTCATTAAAAATCTTCCCGAGAAAACCCAATTGGGACAAGACCCGGGTAAGGGGAAAAGAGTACAGCTCAGGTGATACCTTTTTAGAAGTGGAAATGTTTGAGGTGAGCGACGTTCCAGTTGTTCTGGAGTGTCTTTCCTTCCATTATCTCTAGCTGGAATGCTCCTTTCCTGGCTGTCGCCGTGATTTTGTCGGGTCAATCCCAGTTTGTGCCCAATTTCCCTTTACTTAGGTCTTTTGAGGCCATAGTCTTGGCTTTGAGGACGTAATACCCTACTTTGAGTGGCCTTATTTTTGCCCTTTTGTTGTAATATCTTTCGACTTGTTGTTTTTCGGATACAATCCTGATGTGGGCCATTTCTCTCATTTCTTCGGCTTCATCAAGATATTGGATTCTGTTGATTTCATTTTATGTCCCGCTGGTGTGTGAATACCTTAGGCTGTGTTCGCCCACTTCAACGGGTATGACTGCGGCGGTTCCTTAATCCAGAGAGTAGGGGGTTTTCCCGGTGCTGGGCTTAGGTGTGGTTCTGTGTGCCCACAAGACTTCGGGTAGTAGTTCTGGCCATCGCCCCTTGGCATCTTCAAGCTTCTTTTTTAGTATGTTTAGAATTGTTTTGTTGTAAGACTCCGCTTGACCGTTGGCACCGGGGTGGCATGGCGTGGACAATATCCTTTTGATGCGGCATTATTTTGAAGAACTCGGTCGTTTTCTGACAATGAACTGGTGCCCGTTATCGCAGCTGATTTCTTTGGGGATGCCGAAACGACATATGATGTTCCTCCATATGAAGGTGATGACTTCTTGTTCGCGTATTTGTGCGTAAGCACCTGATTCCACCCACTTGGAGAAATAGTCAGTTAAAACAAGTAAAAATTGTACTTTTCCTCGTCTTGAGGGTAGTGGGACGACTATATCCATTCCCCACTTGATGAATGGCTAGGGGGAGGTGACGGAATGGAGGGGTTCTCCTGGTTGGTGTATCATTGGGGCGAACTTTTGGCATTGCTCGCATCGGCGGACATACTCGGCTGCCTCTTTCTTCATGGTGGGCTAGTAGTATCCGGCGCTTATGGTGTACCACACGAGGGCGCGATTTCCAGAGTGGGAGCCGCAATGGCCTTCGTGTACTTCTTTGAGTACCGATCTTGTTTGTTGCTGCCCTAAGAATTTGGCTAAGGGGCCACCGAACGTCCTCTTATAAAGGTCATTATGGATCATGCTTTATCGGGCGGCCTGTATGCAAAGCTTTTTCGCCTCTTTTTTATCGGGGGGTAGTATTTCGTTCTGCAAATAAGATATGAACTAGTTGCGCCAGTCCCAAGTGAGGTTTAAGGAAAGTACGTCGATATGATCAATAGCTGAGTGGAGGAGTGTGACCACACTTTCTTTGTTGATGTTTTTGGTGGAGGCAGCCAATTTTACCAAGCCATCCGCTTTGACATTCCGTGCTCTAGGAATTTGTTCCAGGCGGCATTCGTCGAATGTATCCATCAGTTTGTGGATTTCTGACTGGTATTTTTGTAACCTCCATTCTTTGATTTGATAATTCCCTGTGATCTGGTTTACCAGAAGTTTGGAGTCGGAGTGGAGGAGAATTCAGCGAGCCCCATACTTGGTGGCTAGTTTCATACCTGCAATAACGGCCTGGTACTCTGCCTCGTTGTTAGTCATTTTAGAGTATCTTATGGACTGGCGAATTGTTTAACCTGTGGGGACCTCAAGAACGAGTCCCAGTCCCGATCCAGATGCATTGGCGATGCCATCCATATAAAGGACCCATAGGTCGTTTTCGGAGGATGCACGTTGTGCTTCGGGTTTCGCCGTTCGCAGGACTTCCGTGCTGAAGTCGGCGATAAAGTCAGCTAAGACTTGCGACTTGATGGTGGTCCTTTGGAGGTACGTAATATCATGCTCGTTGAGCTCGATGGCCCATCTGTCGAGTCGTTCTGAGAATTTGGGTTTGTGTAGGGTGCTCCTTAGAGGGAAGGTCGTTACTACACTTGTGGGATGGCACTGGAAATATGGTCGTAGCTTTCGTGAAGCTACTACGAGTGCTAACGCTAGTCTCTCAAAGTGGGGGTACCAGGTTTCGGCGTCCACTAATGGATTGTTAATATAATAAATAGGAGATTGCGCACTTTTATTTTCGCGCACCAGGACGACGCTGACTGCGACTTCTGATACGGCCAAATATATCAGTAATGGCTCGCCTGGGTTGGCTTTCACCAGTAGGGGTGGTGATGATAAGTATGCTTTCAAGTTTTTCAGGGCTTCTACACATTCTTCGTTCCACTACAGTCCCTGGTCTTTCTTCAATACACCAAAGAACTTGTGGCACCTGTCGGAGGAGCGTATGATCAACCTGAAGAGGGAGGCTATCCGGCCCGTCAACTTTTGCACCTACTTTTTGCTGCTTTGCATTTCTGGGATGGCTTCTATGGCCTTGATCTTGTCAGGGTTGACTTCGATCCCCCTTTGTGATGCCAGAATCCTAGGAACTTTCCCGAGGCTACTCCAAAAGCGCATTTTTTGGGATTTACTATACCTCCTTAATATTTTGAAGGCCTCCTTCAGTCACCAGCCTTTGGAAGTGGCCCCTGCGTTCTTAAGCCCGAAGGGCATTACCTTATAGCAATATGTTCCTTGGTGGGTGATGAAAGTTATCTTCTCCTGATCCTCCTCGGCCATCATGATCTAATTGTAGCCGGAATACGCGTCAAGGAAGCTTAGCAGCTCATGTCCTGCCGCTGCGTCTATCAGCTGGTCGATTTGGGGTAGTAGGAATGAGTCTTTTGGACATGCTTTGTTTAGGTCGGTGAAATCTACACACATCCGCCACTTCACGTTTTTTCTTTTTGACCATTAAGACGTTGGAGACCCATTCAGGGTACTTGGATTCCTTGATGGAGCCAGTAGCTAGTAGCTTGTCTACTTCTTCACTCGTTGCTTCGTTGATGACGGCGTTGAATTTTTTTGTTACCTGCCACACAGGTGGGTGTAATGGGTCGACGTTGAGTTTTTGGGAGGAAATTTCTCGTCGAATTCCTGGCATATCTTCATGGGTAAAGGAGAATAGGTCCGTATGGTTAGATAAAATTTCACGGTACTGGCCTGGATTTGATAGGTCGTGGCCTATGTAAGCTTTCTTTGCGGGTCGCTGCTGTTTAGCTGGACGGGGTCGAGGTCATCGACCGTAGCCTTGCTAGCCTCGACTCCTCGGGATCTTTGATGGCGTTTTCTGTTGGGTGGACCTTAGTCCACGACATGGCAGATTGCTATGCTTCAGCACTTTCTCCCTTGAGTTGCTTGGTGTGTGTGTAATACTGAGCTATTTTATATTATTCTTCAGCGGTGCGGGGCTCACCCCATATGTTGTGCACTCCGCATGGGGTTAGGAACTTGATTACTTGATAGAAACTGGAGGGGACAACCCTCGTGGCATGTATCCATGGGCATCCGATAATGGCTTTGTATGCCGTTTCTTGGTTCATTACATGGAAAATGGTCTCCATCGTAACTCCTCTTGCCAAAATGTGCAGCGTCACCTCGCCTGAGGTTCTTTCCACTGCATTATTAAAACCCATTAGTGTTATGCAGCATGGGATTATTTTATCCTCGAGTCCCATGAGTGCAAGGACTCTTGGATGAATGATAGATGCGCCGCTTCCGTCGTTGACCATGATCTTTTTAACATCAGTATCTACTATGCGTAAAGTAATAACTAAGGCATCATAATGAGGAAAACACAAACCGTCAGCATCAGACCTATCGAAGGTGATACTATCTTCGAAGTTATCATACCGTTCGTGAGCGATGGTTCGCTTTAACTGGTGGGTGGTGGTGAATTTGACGTGATTGATCACTGAGTCATTGCCATCCCTAATGATCATGTTGATGGTGCGTGTTGGAGAGGGCGACCTGGGCGGGCCATGGGGTTGTTCCCGCCCGCGTGCAAAAGTTAGCTTTCCTTTGTCGCTGAGCATTTGTTTGAAGAACCATTGGTTTAGAATTCGGATGACCTCCTGTCGGAGACCTATGCACTCCTCCCTTCTGTGTCCCCGTTATTGGTGGAACTCGCACAGGGCATTTGATTTTCTGGTGGCGGGGTCGGACTTTATCTTTGCTGGCCATTTTACTTTGTTGCCCAGCTTTTTCCATGCGTACACTACTTCTGAAAGAGATACACAAAATTCATGTGAAGATAATGAAGGGGGCATACCTCCGTCGTTCCTTAGTGGGGAGACGTGTCGTTGTAGGGTGTCCGTATGCCTTGGCGGTGGTGGATGTGAGGACCTGACGTATGGTTGGTGTCTTTCCCTGTTGAGGCGTGAGACTTGCTCCCGCCGTCCCTCGCTGCACAGGTCCCTTCGGATTTCTGGGTGCACCGTCGTCAACAGTCAGGTTGGGCCGTTAAGGTCATCATCATCCCCACGTACCTTGGCGCAATAGGCGTTGTGTATATCTTGCCAAATGGTGGGGGGACATTTCAGGAGATGGCTAAGTAGTTTCTTGGTTGCCCTTGAGCCATCTCTGCTGAGCCCGTTCTGAAAGGTAGCAACTGTCATGCCTTCGGACGCGTTTGGCAGGTTCATTCTGACCCTGTTGAACCTGGCTAGGAACTCCCTGAGTCCTTCTCCTGGGGTCTGTCGTATAGCAAAAATGTCGTTGACCCGTGCTTCCACCTTCCTTGCCCCTACATGGGCGGTGGCAAATTTATCCGCCATCTCCTCAAATGTGGAGATGCTTTTGGCCTGTAGCTGTGAGTACCACGTTAGGGCTCCTCCTGTTAGTGTTTCGCCGAAATTCTTCAGAAGTACAGATGGTACCTAATCTTTCGATAGATCGTTGCCTTTGACGGTTGTGACATAGTGGATCAGGTGGTCCTCGGGATCGGTGGTCCCGTCATATACTTTCAAGTAGGGGGCATTTTGAAGATCTTTGGGATGGGGTATGGCGCAACTCCTTCTGTGTAGATTTGTTTGACAAACCTCTCCACGTCTCTCTTTGGTAGCAACTTGGGCGCGCCTGGGATCTTATCCACCCTTTCTTGGTGCTCCTTCATCTAATCGCGAAGCGACCCATTTTTGTTTTCCATTTCTTCCATCTTTTTTAGGATGGATATGAGTGTGCCGCTGTTAGCATGAGCATCGGCGGTCACGTTGTTCGTTCTCATGACTTCGAGTTTATCTTCGGCTGCAATGTGATCTGTTGTTGGGGTGCATCTATCGTTTTGAGGTGGTTCTTAGCTAGACTGCTCAGAGTGTTTTCCATCCACTCTTCCAGTAACTTCTTTACCTTCGTGGATGCTTCTTTGGTTGTAGATGTTGAAGCCTCTCTTTATCGTGGAACCACAAGATCCTCTGACAAGGAAGGTAGGTGTTCCTGTGAGATCTGTTCTTACGTCCAAGATAGCTTTCATTCTCGCGTTGTTCTCAGCAATTTTAGGTTGTGGAGAGTCGTTTTTCGAAGGATCTCTAGAAACAAACTACAGCTTTGATTCTCGAAATCCCCGTAGACAGCGCCAAATTGTTTTGCTAAAACGTTATTTGAGTACTTAAGTAGCTCTAAAACAATCAAAAATAATATGGGTTAATCGAAATCAAAAGTAATATGATCTAGAGAGCATAAAATGACCCAAATATGTGGTTATAGTGAGAATAATTCGAGATACAAGGGCAATAAGATAAGTAATAAGCTTTTCACAAGAGAGAGAGAGAGAGAGAATCAGATAGAGAGAGAGTTGTATATTTTCAATGGTAAAATACACATGACCCTTTACAAAGGGAAGGTCCCCTTTATATACTAAGGGACCTTCTTCGAAATAATCAAAGAAAAGCACAAGGGTTCGTGGTCTCGGTGTACGAGTGTCAGAGCTCGAAACGACGTCGCGATGAGTTATGTCACTTGGCCCGTCTACTATCTGAGGCCGGCCTTCCTCGAGTCGACCATGATTAAGCCGATTTCTTACCGAGGATGTATGTAGATAATGTAGGGACGTAAGGAACCAAGTTTGCCCAATTCAAAGCACACCTAACATCTTAAGCATATGATTTCACCAGCATGTGGAAGGTTTGCTCGACATGTAGTCCACTCCAAGAAAATTAACTTTGGTGTTGTTTTGCTCTTCCAAATACACCTCCAAGTTCTTGTTCCAGATGCGCCAGTACTTTTTGAAAAGAACGGACATCAACAACTGAGAAAAAAATCATAGGTACTTCTATTCCATTTAACAGAATCAGGTTTGTTACATCACTACGTACATCGACAGACTTCTTCAAGAATTTGTGTAAGAGAGAAGTTCTTTCTATTCTCCATTTACTGCAGTTTCTACAAGCTCCTAACCTAATTATTCTTGCATTGAGAATTGGTTCCATCTAGATCTGTAACCATTTCTTGTAACTAGATCAATAAGTAATTGTGGGGTCTAGCCTCCTTAAATCAAGGAAGAAATTTTCTTCCTTCCTCACTTTTGACAAAGATGACAACTCATTAGCAGCCCACATTATTATTGCTTTTATCCAAAATGACATGCTGCAAAAATGAAAGTTCAAGAAAGGCAGGCTATTTTGTGCCTATAAAATAGAGCTTCGGCTCTCATTTTTAATACCAACAAAATAGAGAAAAAAGAGTAAGATTTTACAGACAGGGTATAAGAAAATAATTTGTGAGAAAAATAGAGAGTGAGCAATATTGTAGTGAGGTGGGAATATTAAAAGAGGGTTATTTCTTTTGAATGTTGTAGTGGTCTTTATAGTATTTTACTCGAGCCTAGAAAGTATAAATTCCTTACTATAGTGATATCAGTTGCTCCTCTCGGGGTCGTAATTTTTTCCCTTATTCAGAAGGATTTTCCACATAAAAATCTTGGTGTTATTGTTACTCTTTTATTCTTGTTAATTATCGTATCTCGGTGCTACATTATTATTTCACTTTTATTACCGTGAATATTATTTTGGTAAGGGGTTTATTCCCAATAACTGGTATTAAAGCACAGGTTCTGCTCGTTCACTGAAATACTATTCACTATCGATAATACTATACTCGGTGAAAATTAAAAATATCTGGAGTAAAGTACGAGGTAGCTAAATTCAATGGAGATAACGGTTTCTCAACATGGCAAAGAAGGATGAGGGATCTACTCATCCAACAAGGATTATACAAGGTACTAGATGCTGATACCAAGAAAGCTGAGGATTGGGCTGACTTGGATGAAAGAGCTACTAGTGCAATCAAGTTGCACATATCAGATGATGTGGTAAATAACATCATTGATAAAGACACTGCACGTGGAATTTGGACAAGGTTAGAAAGCCTACACATGTCCAAAACGTTGACAAATAAATTGTACCTGAAGAAGTTGTTATACGCCCTACATATGGGTGAAGGTATGAATTTTTTGTCACATTTAAATGTGTTTGACGTATTAATCACACAGCTTGCCAACCTCTGAGTGAAAATCGAGGAGGAAGATAAATCCATCTTGCTATTGAACTCGTTGCCATCTTCGTACGATAATTTTGCAACAACCATCCTGCATGGTAAGACTACTATTGAGTTGAAAGGTGTCACATTTGCTCTTTTACTCAATGAAAAGATGAGAAAGAAGTTTGAAAATCAAGGACAAGCTCTTATCACAGAAGGTAGAGGCAGGAGTTATCAAAGGAGCTCGAGCAACTATGGCAGATTCGGAGCTCGTAGGAAGTCAAAGAACCGATCCAAATCAAAAGCCAGAAATTGCTACAACTGTGATCAACCATGTCACTTCAAAAGAGATTGCCCACATCCAAGGAAGGGCAAAGGTGAAACCAGTGGCAAGAATAATGACGCCAACAAAACCTCCATGGTGCAAAACAATGATAATGTTGTCCTCTTTATAAATGAGGAAGAGGAATGCATGCACCTGTCAGGTCCAGAGTCGGAATGGGTGGTTGACACAGCGGCATCTTACCATGCCACACCGGTAAGAGTTCTTTTTTGCAGATATGTAGCAGGTGATTTCGGCACAGTGAGAATGGGTAAAACAAGTACTCAAAGATTGTGGAGATTGATTACATTTGTATCAAGAAAAATGGCAGATGCACATTGACTCTAAAGGATGTGCAGCATGTACCTAATTTGCGGATGAACTTGATCTCGGGGATTGCTTTAGACCGAGATGGATACGAGAACTACTTTTAAAATCAAAAGTGTAAACTCACCAAGGGATCATTGGTGATTGCAAAGGGCGTTTCTTGTGGCATGTTGTACAGGAACAATGCAAAAATATGCCAAAGAGAATTGAACGCGGCACAAGATGAGATTTCTGCAGATTTGTGGCACAAAAGAATGGGTCATATGAGCGAGAAGGGATTGCATATTCTTGCCAAGAAATCACTTATTTCATATGCCAAAGGTACAACAATAAAACCCTGTGACTACTGTTTATTTGATAAGCAACATAGAGTCTCATTTCAGATATCGTCTGAAAGAAAATTGAATATACTTCGTTTAGTATATTTTGATATTTGTGGCCCAATGGAAATTAAATAAATGGGCGGTAAAAAATATTTTCTTACTTTTATTGATAATGCTTCACGAAAATTATGGGTTTATATTTTGAAAACCAAACATTAGGTGTTTCAAGTTTTCCAGAAGTTTCATGCTCTAGTAGAAAGGGAGACAGGTCGAAAGCTAAAACGTCTCCAATGTATCAATGGAGGTGAGTACACTTTAAGGGAATTTGAAGAGTACTGTTCAGTTCATGGGATCATACATAAAAAGACAGTTCCTGGAAACCCAGAGCACAATGGCGTAGCCGAGAGGATGAACCGCACCATTGTGGAGAAGGTGAGAAGCATGCTCAGAATGGCTAAATTGCCTAAGTCATTCTGAGTTGAAGCAGTTCAGACAGCCCGTTACCTGATCAATTGGAGTCCATCAGTTCCATTGGTGTTGAACATCCCAGAGAGAGTTAGGACCAATAAGGAGGTGTCCTACTCGCGTCTAAAGGTGTTCGATTGCAGAGCTTTTGCACATGTACCAAAAGAGCAGAGAACAAAGCTGGATGATAAATATGTTCCCTGCAAATTTATTGGATATGGAGATGAATAGTTCGGGTACAGATTGTGGGATCCTGTAAGGAAGAAGGTCATCGGAAGAAGAGATGTAGTCTTCCGAGAAAGTGAAGTTGGAACTGCTGCTGATATGTCAGAAAAGGCGAAGAATGATATAATTCCTAACCTTGTCACTATTCTTTCTATATCTAACAATCCCAAAAGTATAGAAAGTACGACCGACGAGGTTGCCGAGTAGGGGGAGAAACCGGTGAGGTGATTGAGCAGGGGGAGCAACTTGATGAAGGTGTAGAGGAAGTGGAGCACCTCACACAAGAAGAAGAACAACCTCAAATTCTGAGGAGATCGGAGAGGCCAATGGTAGAGTCATGCAGGTACCCTTCCACTAAGTATGTCATTCTCAGTGATGAGGGGGAGCCAGAAAGTCTTAAGGAGATGCTGTCCCATCCAGAAAAGAACCAGCGGATGAAGGCCATGCAAGGAGAGATGGAATCTCTACAGAAAAATGGTATGTACAAGATGGTTGAACTTCCAAAGGTAAAAGACCACTCAAATGCAAATGGGTCTTTAAACTCAAGAAAGATGGAAATGGAAAGCTGGTCAGATACAAAGCTCGATTGGTCGTTAAAGGCTTTGAACAGAAGAAAGGTATTGATTTTGATGAAATTTTCTCATAGGTTATAAAAATAACTTCTATTCGAACAATTTTGAGCATAGAAAATAGCCTAGATCTTGAAGTAGAGCAGTTGGATGTGAAAACTGCATTTCTTCATGGAGATTTGGAAGAGGAGATTTATATGGAGCAGCCAGAATGATTTGAAATAGCTGGAAAGAAACACATGGTATGCAAATTGAACAAGAGTCTTTATGGATTAAAGCAGGCACCAAGGCAGTGGTACATGAAGTTTGACTCATTCATGAAAAGTCAAACATAAATAAAGACATATTTTGATCCACGTGTATACTTCAAAATATTTTCTGAAAATAATTTTATTATATTGTTGTTGTGTGTGGATGACATGTTAATTGTAGGAAAAGATAAAGGGTTGATAGCAAAGTTGAAGGGAAAATGTGTCCAAGTCATTTGATATGAAGGACTTGGGCCGAACACAACAAATTCTAGGGATGAGGAAAGTTTGAGAGAGAACAAGTAGAAAGTTGTGGCTATCTCAGGAAAAGTACATTGAACATGTACTAGAACGCTTCAACATGAAGAACGCAAAGACACTCAGCATACCTCTTGCTAGTTATCTAAAGTTGAGGAAAAGGATGTGTCCTACAACAGAGGAGGAGAAAGGGAATATTGCTAGAGTTCCTTATTCTTCAGCAGTCGGAAGCTTGATGTATGCAATGGTGTACTAGACCTTATATTGTTCACGCAGTTGGTGTTGTCAGCAGGTTTCTTGAAAATCCTGGAAAGGAACATTGGGAAGCAGTCAAGTGGATACTCAGGTACCTGAGAGGTACCACGGGAGATTGTTTGTGCTTTGGAGGATCTGATCCAATATTGAAGGGCAATACTGATGCTGATATGGCAGGTGACATTGACAACAGAAAATCTACTACTGGATATTTGTTTACATTTTTAGGGGGAACTATACTATGCCAGTCTAAGTTGCAGAAGTGTGTTGCACTTTCAACAACTGAAGCAGAGTACATTGCCGCTAGAGAAACTGGCAAGGAGATGATATGGCTCAAACGGTTCCTTCAAGAGCTTGGATTGAATCAGAAGGATTAGGTCGTCCATTGTGACAGTCAAAGTATAATAGACCTTATCAAGAAATCTATGTACCATGCAAGGACCAAACATATAGATGTGAGATATTATTGGATTCGTGAACAGGTGGAGAACGAATCTTTACCGATCAAAAAGATTCATACAAGTGAGAATCCTTCGGATATGCTAACCAAAGTAGTACCAAGAGACAAGTTTGAGCTATGGAAAGAACTTGTCCGCATACATTCAAACTAGAAACTGCGGTGTTATCCCCTTCAGGTGAATGAGACTGGAGGGGAAGATTTGTGGGGTCCAGCCCCCTTAAATCAAAAAAGACATTTTCTTCCTTTCTCACTTTTGTCAAAGATGACAACTCATTAGCAGTCCACGTTGTTGGTGTTTTTTTCTAAAATGACATGCTGCAGAAATGAAAGTTCAAGAAAGGCAGGCTGTTTTATGCCTATAAAATGAGAGCTTCGGCTCTCATTTTCAATACCAACAAAAGAGAGAGAAAAGAGTAAGGTTTCTAAGACAGGGTATAAGAAAATAGTATGTGAGAAAAATAGAGAGTAAGCGATATTATAATGAGGTGGGAATATCAAAAGAGGATTATTTCTTTTGAGTGTTGTAGTGATCCTTGTATTATCTTACTCGGGCCTGCAAAGTGTAAATTCTTACTATAGTGATATCAGTTGCTCCTCTCGGGGTCGTGGTTTTTTCCCTTATTCAGAAAGGTTTTCCACGTAAAAATTTTGGTGTTATTATTACTCTTTTATTCTTGTTAATTACCGTATCTCGGTGGTACATTATTATTTCTCTTTTATTACCGTGAATATTATTTTGGTAAGGGGTTTATTCCCAACAGTAATAATGGATTAAAAAATTCAGATCAGCAACAATTCCATGTAAGAATGCTTTTACATTTTATGTTTGAAATAATAAAAATTTAGAAGATTTCTCACTACTATATAACGTAGAAATATGTAAAGCTGTAAAGTTGAAAGTAGAACTGAGAGAGAGAATTCTTAGTAGAAAAAGATAAAAAGTTGAATAAATAAATACAGAATAATTTTCTAATAAAAAAAAGGACCAGAAGCATGAGGGACGATTAAAACACGAGAAACATGATATGACCAATCAGAGGATAAAAAAGTGCAGCCAAAAGAAAGGAGTTAAAAAGCAAGAAATAATCAAATCCAGGTTTTAAGAAAGAAGCTTTGGTAGCATTACATTAGATGCAGAAAACCCTATGTTATGCCAAATATATAGAAGCACTTATCAAAATTTAGAATGAATGCAAAAAACATAACCGCTTTCAACCCTGCACTTCAAGAAGGATGAGATGCAAATAAAACTTGCATAAAATTGAAAATGGTAGTTAAAAGACAATTTTAGGTATACAATCTTCTGCAAATTTTTCCTACATTTATCAAGTCCGCATCTGACAAAAGTTTCTTGTACTTGCAATGTTACCAATTTAGGCAACTAAATTTCTTTTAAGAAATCATAAGTTCATTTATAAATTAAACAGCAATGCAAGCAACATCATATTTGTGTTCATGAAGTATGAAGCGAATCTCCAGCTGAGCTAAAAAGAAAACCACACATAACATAACTGATCCAGAAATAAAAGCATTTCTGTAAATGCACCAAAATAGCAAGGAATTGTAGAAAAATAGAGACAACGATAAGCACCTTGAAGAAAAAATAAGAAAATGCACTTTCTCCTATTTTTTAATGAGTAATCATCCCCTAAGCGGATTCTTCTGACAATGCCATACTGAAAATTCGTAGTGTGTGTTTTTAATGCTTTTCCTAGAAGAGAAAAAGAAACAAAGGGGGAAAAGAATACAATAGAAAGAGTTTTAATGAAGATAAATATCACTGTTATGTTCTTCGACACCTCTGGGGATAGAAAGTTATCGATGGAACTCATTTAAAGACATTTGAAAAATATTATACAACCAAGGAAAATGCCTTGTAACCAAGAGCTTAAAATAGTAGCAGGCATAAAATAATATCCAAGGAGAAATGCTCCTTAGATAGACTTGTAAGTCAGCTAATAAAGTGCCACAAATATTATTAAAAGTGCTTTCCCTAGATTGTTGCTATCCACATTTTACCTCATATGAGACAGGACACAAACTCTTAAAATCAAGTATAATTTTTTTTTTTCAGGTAATAAGAATATCAAAAGTCTTTTTTTTAATTACACTGGGTGTCCGAGTCTCTATGAGACCGGACTAATCTCAGGGGCGCGCAGGCCATCGGCAAGGAGTTTTCCGCAAGTGCACTACGGTTAATTCGGGTTTTATCTAGTCCGATAGCCCTTAGAAATTATTTGCACCCAGTGGATTTCGAATTTGAGACCTTGAAAGGGAGCATACCCCAAAAGACTTTCGTATCATTATAAATTGGGAAATATAAACTGAATTCCTATCTTTTTTCCATTTTTTCTGCATCTGTTTATGATGTTGAAGCAGATTTCACTTCAAGCAGATTTTACTGATTGCATTTAGGCTATTTCATATATAATTATTCGGTAAATTTCTGTCGCTTTGCATATCTAGACAGCGTGTAGTGATGTATTAAATAATATTCTATTTTACTTCGGTTATTAGGTAGTAATGTTTAATCATGCTTATTATTGTCAAACTGTTTAATAATTGGAATAAGAGGAAAATAACATAAGTTGGTTTTTTTGAATCGGCATGGTAAAATTGGTTAGTTCACTAGCTAGGAAGGTTTTAATATTGATAACAGTAGGTTAATCGTGAACATGTAGCTAAATCTAGTTAAAGCATGAATTTAAACTAATCTTGTAAATTAGGCATTAAGGCATGATTTGAGTTCAAACAAAGACGAGATAATGTTTAAGTTAAAAAAACTTTCGAATAAGCATGAGTGATTAGGGTTAATTCTAGCTTCAAATAGTTGCAAATAATTAATTCCAACAGTTAAATTCATCCAATAATACTAATTCAATTTAGCTAAAGAATAATTAGTTTCTTTTATTTGGTAATATTGTTTTTCCGTCCATTCCGTATTCTATTTCCTAATTTCAATTTAGCAATATTGGTTTATAATATAAGGTACGAATTAATCTCCTTTTGCGCTAGTTTGATTGCTATCTTCCGGTTGCACTTGTTTTAATCTGATAAATAAGTTACGGCCCTTTCAAGCATGTAATTAATTAGGACTCTTTTCTTTTATTTTAGAGACGGGCAAAAAGAGAATAATGTAATCACTTTAGGATGACCCTTTTAAAAGTAAACAAGATGAGCCTCGTCAAATAGAACACACAAGTTACAGGGCCCTCATAAATGTATTTATTAAAACACTTAGACTTCGGGATGGGATATTTAGCAAAATTTTATGGCCTTACCCAAAATAATGATACGCTAGTTGCTTTAGGCGCGCCTTTAATAAATTACTTTCCTAAACTGGGGTGCACATATATGTGACCCAAATTCAAATTTCAACGGAGTCGGAATGTGTCAATTACCACGGGTATATTGATTGTGACGGGGTTCGAGATGCGTTTTCACAATGCTGCAATTCTTTGTTAATATAATAATTATAATAATAATAATAATAAAAATAAAAAATAAAAAAGCGTTTAAGGGTTAAAATTTACACATAGGTTCATAATTGTTTAAAATCATATAATTAAGTCAAATGCAATAGTTAATCGACCGTGCTAGAATCACGGATCCTGGGAATGCCTAACACCTTCTCCCGGGTTAACTGAATTCCTTACATTTCTGGTTCGCAGACTGTAGCAGAGTCATATTTTTCCTCGGTTCAGGATTCAAGTGGCGACTCTGAATAATTGATAAATTAAATCTCGTTCTGATTGTCCTTTAAGTGAAAAAACTCCTCTATGCTCTTGCGGACGCAGCAGAAAAGCAGGTGACAACTCTGGCGACTCTGCTGGGGATCAACCAAGAACCACTAGTTCAGGATTAGAAATTCGAGCTTAGATAAATTGTTATGTTTGGCTTTATCTGATTTTGTTACATTATTTGTTCTTACTATGCTAGTTGACTGTTCTTACCACTTTGGTATTGTTGAACTGTATTATAAACTGTCTTCTTCCGCACCCCCTCTGAGTCTTCTCAATACAACCTCGGGAATCGCTGATACACGCCCAATTCTTTGTTGAGATAAAGCCGGTTGTCCTGGGCTCCCAGTGAAGGATTATCATTCACCCATATTACAGAACGGGGAGGGTCCAGTAGCTAAAGCTGGAAAAGCATTGCTCCCGGTACGTTACCCCTTCCCTACTCGAGTTGTCCGCTCGTTTAATGGCCATTCTAGATATTCCTCACACCCAAGGCATTAAACCTAGTATGACAAGACTTCACACCGTTGGAACATTTATTTGCATCATGTGCATTTGACTTAGGGGACTCAACACATGGGTTGGGTCTGTTTGGGACAAGCGACACGAAGTGAAAAGACCATCCTGCTGCATCCTGTTTGTTTTATGCATTTATTTCCTTCAGACTGGCATGCTGGATGGAATTAAATACTGGAAAATTGTGAAAAAAAAAGAAAGAAAAAAAAGAAATAGCTGTGTAGAGTTTTAATTGTATGTTTTAGAAAATAAATTTCCAAATAGTGGCGGAACTCTACCAAAATTTTGAGAAAATGAAGGAAAAAAAGGGAGAATTGTTTTCTTTATTCAAAAAAGAAAAAAAAGAAAGGAGAATTGTGACGACCCGACCCGTCGTCTCTTGTATGTCTGTCCCATTTTTTTTCGTTTTATGCTTCTTCATGTGTTATTATATGTTTTCGGTGAGTTTGAAGTGTTTCGGATTGAATTCGGATAGAAATGAGACAAATAGTCTCTTTAAGGAAAGCTTAAGTTGGAAAAGTCAACCGTACGTTGACTTCTGTGTAAGAAGGCTCGAAATGGATTTTCGATAATTCGACTAGTTTAGGGGGATGATTTATGACTTAGGAGTGAAAATGGAAGTGAATTTGGAGGTCCGATGTGAGAGTTAGCCTATTTTGGCGAAATTAGAATTTCGGAGAAATCCGGTTGGTGTGCGAGAATTTGATCTGAGCGTCTGAATGGAATTCCAAAAGCTGCAGTAGCTTCGTTAGCTAAATTTGGATTTGTGTGAAAAATTTCAGGTCATTCGGACTTCCTTTGGTTGGTTTTGGCATCGAATGTGATTTTTGAAAGTTCAAGTTTAATTCAAGTTGGAATTTGAGGAATTTGGTGATTTTTTATGTTAATGTTAGTGTTTTTATGGCCCGAGCAAGTTTGAATGAGGTAATAGGTTGTGTTTGTGCTTTTGGTTGAGGTTCCGAGGGCCTCGGGGTGATTTCGGGTGGCTAACGGGATGATTTTTGGACTTAGGATATTGCAGATTTTGTTTCGGCTGTTGCAGAGTATTTTACTCTATGTGATCGCGGGGGTGCTATGCGATCGCATAGAGGGATTTAAGGGGTTGCCTGGTAGTGCTATGCAAACGCACAACTATAGTGCGAATGCAGAGGAGAAATTCTGGTGGCTTGAGCGATGTGCTATGCGAACGCACTGGAGTTGTGCGAACACATAGAAGGAAGTGGAGGCACGGCATTTTAGGCAATGGGAACGCACTAAAGGTGTGCGAATGCATAGAAGGAAGGTTCTCGGCAGAGATTTTTAATTAAAACATTTCATTAGCGAGCAAGGTTATTTTTCCTCCATTTTTGAGCACCTTGAGATCTTGTTGACGGATTTTGAAAGGGACTTTGACAAGAAGCTATTGTAGGTGAGTCTCGTGGTCTAAATACGCGAAATTATAGAAGAATCATCCATTAGTTCTTTGAAATTGGGTTTAAAAGTTGATGAACTAGGGCTTGAAATTTCAAATGAAAATTGGGGACTTGGAGGAGCAATTGGACTCCGATTTTGATGAATTTTATATGTACGGACTCGTGGCGAGACGAGGATTCCGAAAATGTGAGTTTCGTATTTTTTCTAGAAGTGGGCTCGAGGCTCGGACTTCGTTAGTTTCGAAATTCTTGCTATTTCTCGATTGTTTTCGATTGGGCATTCTCCCATTGGAATGTTGTCATGTAATCGCTCTAATTTTGGCTAGATTCGACGCGCGTGGAGGCCGATTTGAGGGGAAAAGGCATCGCGAGCTTGAAATTTCGCCGGTTCGAGGTGAGTAATATTTGGGAATGATATCTTGAGGGTTTGAAACCTCGGATTTGCACATCTTAGTGTTGTATTGAGGTGACTTGCACGCTGGACCTGAGCGTGGGGTAGAGCACTGTTGGGGATCGTGACTTGGTCCATCTCGGTTGTTGGTTTTTACCGCGTATTTGCAAACAATTTGTAGTTATCATTATAATTTTTGCTCATGGCCATACTTGGGGCTTTTTCCGATTATTTGAACTCTTTATGAACTATCATCACTGTTTTCCTCACTGTTTGAAATATTATGTGAACTCAGTCCATGTGATTTGCACTTTCTTATGAACTCAACCATATTTTACTCAAACTTGGAGTTTTAACTAATATATGAACTATCGTT
Source organism: Nicotiana benthamiana (assembly GCA_034376525.1). NCBI lineage: Eukaryota > Viridiplantae > Streptophyta > Magnoliopsida > Solanales > Solanaceae > Nicotiana > Nicotiana benthamiana. Next base: position 8,823,425 of record CM067337.1, read on the forward strand.
TGAGCTGAGTATTACTGTTTTACTGATGCCCGAGGTTTTTTTTGAATATTTTTGGACTGATTGAGGCCAAGGGCCATATGTGAGGGCATGAGGAGCGAGATGAGGAGGCTTTCAGGCCTCGATCATTATGTGTGCATATGCATATACTTGCATGGATCGGGCTGCACGACCCGCAGCGGTGTGATATTGATATTGCGCTTTGGCTGTAGGAGCCCCTCCGGAGTCTGAACCCCCACAATGAGCACGAGTACCCAAATGGATTGGGATGCACGACCCACAGCGGTCATATGCATTGCATTGGATTCATGCATTTACTACTGTTTGTACTACGTGGCATGACATTTAGCACTCATATATCATTAGCATACATATTGTTACTTGCCTTGTTGACCAGATACCCTGGTGTTGCGTGTTAAGGAGTGCTGAGCCTGAGAGGCTGATGTTGGATATTGTGAGTTGGGAGTGAGCCTGCATGGCTGTTACTACACTGAGAGGTCGATATTGAGCCCGAGGGGAAGGTTTTTGATTAAATCCTACATGTTGAAATTACCTTTGCAATTGTTGAAAAAGCATATTTTTAAAAGAGATTTGTGAACTGAACTTGGGATTTTCTAAAGGGATTTTCGTAGTATTTCGGTTAATCTCAAAAAGGGTTGTTCTATCTTTTATAGTAGTTTGGTGTGCTCACACGTGTTTTCTTATCGCTCAGTTATTATTCTCCCTTATTACCACTGAGTTGGAAGTGCTCACTTTACTCCCTGCACCTTGCGTGCACTTGCAGGTATTGTTCACCCGGTAGCGGGTTATTAGCAGGAGCGAAGGCCATATTGTGGTAGTTGAGCAAGGTGACCGCCAGCATTCGTGGCACCGTATTCCATATTTGAATTCCAGTTTATCTTGTATATATATATATATACTAGTAGTGTCCTTAATCATTAGATGCTCGTGACTTGTGACACCCCGGTCGGGCATTTTAATATTTATTAAGGTCATAAATCTAGATTCGATCTGCTCTATAACTGATTAATTGCTTAAAGAGGAGCTTTGGGTTGTTGGCTGGCCTTGTCTTCACGAGAGGCGCCATCACGATCAGGTATAAAATTTGGGTCGTGACACATTGGTATCAGAGCCTAGGTTACTAGGTCTCACGAGTCATGAGCAGGGTTAGTAGAGTCTCGCCAATCGGTACGGAGACGTCTGTATTTATCCTAGAGAGGCTACAGAACCTTTAGGAAAAACTTCCCATTCTTGGAATTCTTATCGTGCGTACTTGATTCAACTTGAGATATAACTCTTGAAATTCCTTCCACACGTTGGTATTATTGAAACACGTTCTCAAGGCACTAAACTAAACGTGTGTTCATATTTGTAGGTTTTGATAAATGACAAACGATGCGCAATTGACATATGACGAGGTCCAAGCACAAGAGCGCAATTGATACATAACGAAGTTCAAGCAAAAGACAAACAAAGATCAAGATTAAATAAAGTTATACATGAGTCGTTCTTTAATTGTGATCTTGATCCGACAATTGACTCAAGACTTGGCTTCTCTCGTAAAATCATTTTTATCAAATCATGCATATTTAATTTAAAGCAAAACGATATTAAATCATGCATATTTATGTTAGCCAAAATAATTTTTAAACATGCCTCAAAAATCTGGACAAAGATAATCGATTATGTACTTATGATAATCGATTATATTAAAGGCAGCTGCAAGACAATCGATTGTGAACCGAATGACAATCGATTGTGTTGAGGCAGTGTCCACCAGAATTTTTAAAACTGCAAGACAATCGATTGTGTACCATATGACAATCGATTGTGTTGAGGCAGTGTCCATCAGATTTTTCAAAGCTACAAAATAATCGATTGTGAACCTTATGACAATCGATTGTGTTGAGGCAGTGTCTATTAGATTTTTCAAGACTGAAAAATAATCGATTGTTTATATAGCATTGTCGATTATGTAAATGACCGTTGCCAAAATATTTTCAAACTCTTTCAGGTAATCGATTATAGGATTTTAATAATCGATTGTTTTAAGTAAAATCTGAAAAAGATTTTTTGAACGTTGCCAAGTAATCGATTGTATATTTCTGATAATCGATTGTTTTAAGTAAAATCTGGAAATGATTTTTTGAAAGTTGCCAGTAATCAATTATACGTCTTAGATAATCGATTATGCTGCGTAAAATCTGGGAATGATTTTTGGAACGATTGGAAAACAATCGATTGTGCCAATTAGACAATCGATTGTCGTAGCACAAAATCAGCAATTCTTAATTGGCAATTAGGCAACGGTTATGCATGTTTTTAACACTATAAATACATATTCAAATCAGTCTTCTAAGTACAACAACTGATCATATTATTGCTAAAGCTTGCATACTCTCTTATTCATCATTTTCTATTCATTACATAAGTCTTTGAGAGCCAAAATCGTGACGAAAGTTGTTATGTTCTTGAGCGTATTTATTTTACTCATATCTACTCTTAAAGAGAGTCTTGTCTTGAGTGCTAAGTGTTTTTATACACTTGAAGGGAAGTGTTAATCCCTTGTATTGTAAGAAGGAACGTTGTGATTCCTTTGGTTGAAGTCTTGAAGTGTGGTATCTTCGAGCAAAGGTTGTTGAGGCTTGTGTGACTCAAGTTCTCAGTTTGTAACGGTTTGTTAAGCACCCGTAAGCTTAACGAAGTTAGTGGAAATCTCGAGAGAGTCTCTTGGGGACTGGACTAGCCACGGGTTGTGGTGAACCAGGATACATCGGTGCGTTCGTTCCTTATTATTTACTTATCGCACTTATTTCATTCCTGCAATTTTAAATTCCGCAAGTTTACGCTGTTTTTTATTATAACGCTATTCACCCCCCCCCCCCCCCTTAGCGTTAAGCGTATAATTTAACAATTGGTATCAGAGCCCAACTCTCTGAAAAACTTAACTGTTTGAGAGAAACAATCCATGGCTTCTACTCGTGATTCTTTTGCAGGAATAGGTGAAGGACAATGCTCCACCCGACCACCACTATTCGATGGCACAAACTATACGTACTGGAAGGAGAGGATGAGAATATTCATTCAATCGAATAATTTTCATCTGTGGAAGGTTATAATGAAGGGAGAACAAATTCCAACCAAAAAGGTTGAAAATGAATGGGTTCCAAAATCCGAAGATGAATACGATGCGGATGATATCCGAAAAGTGCAGAACAATGCTAAAGCCATCAACTTATTGTATTGTGCTATAAACGCTGATGATTACAGAAAAATATCATGTTGCACAACGGCGAAGCAATGTGGGATAAGCTGCAAATCACGTACGAAGGTACGGACCAGGTAAGAGAGGCTAAAGTTGATTTTCTAACCCATGCATATGAACTGTTTCACATGAAGGAAGGCGAAAGGGTAGATGACATGTTCGAACGATTTTCAAAAATCATTAATGACTTACATGCTCTTAAGAAGACCTTCACGGATAAGGAACTTGTCCGAAAAATTCTCCGAAGTCTCACTCCGGAATGGCGCTCCAAGGCCGGCGCGATTCAAGAGTCTATTGGCATTTCAATTGTCACCATCGATGGATTAAGAGGTAATCTTAAAACTTATGAATCTACTATACTTAACCCTCTTGTTAATGATCAAAGGAAACAAAGAATCGCCCTCAAGGCAAGCACAAGTCAACCTCAAAATGATGAGGACGGAGATAACGAGTACGGACTCGTTATTAAGAGATTTCAAAAGTTCATGCGAAAAGAGTATGAACGAAAAGGCAAACAACAAGGAGATCAAGTAAAGTGCTATGGGTGCGGAGAAATCGGGCACATTAAATCAAATTGCCCAAATGTCAAAAAGGAGAAGAAACCCTTCAAGAAACAACGAGCATACATATCTTGGGGAGGCGACTCCGGAGACGAGTCGAGTGAGGAAGAAGAAGACAAAACCGCAAATCTTTATCTCATGGCTCACGAAAACAATCAAGAAGAGGTATGTCAAATTTCTTCCAAAAACTTCTATTCTCTTGAGGAAATGCAAAATGCCTTTGATGAGTTGTATAGTGAATTCATTAAAGCTTCCAAAACTGTTAAAAACATTAAGGAAATGGCTTCTTTGAAAGAAAAAGATTTTGAAAAACAACTCTCTTTGAAAGGAAAGGATTTGGAAAAACTGATTTTGGAAAACGAGAAGCTGAAAGAAGAAAACAATTTTTTCGGCAAAAGAAGCGTTGACAAACCCGAGAGTTCTAGTAAAAATTGTACTTCTTGCATGTATCTAAAAGATGAGGTAGAAAGACTTAAAGGCACCTTAGATAAGTTTAATTCTTCTCATAAAAATTTGAATGAGGTTCTTGTTAATTTGAAATCGACCAAACATGGGATAGGTTTTAAAAACGAGCCTAAAGAAAAAGTTGAAGCCAAACCCCAACCACCTAAGGCTCAACCTAGAATAAATAAAACAAATGTTCATCCTAGAAATAACAATCCTAGAATCAACATGCATGCTAGACCAAACACTAGAAGAAACTTTGAACATTTTAGGACACCTAGAAATGGCCTTCAACCTAGAAATAACTATTCTAGAAATGATGCATATCCTAGACCAAACACTAGAAGAAACTTTGAACATTTTAGGACACCTAGAAATGGCTTTCAACCTAGAAATAACTATTCTAAAAATGCTGCATATCCTAGAACAAATAGTAGGAGAAATGATTTTCATGAAATGCGCAATAGTCATATTGTCGAAAATAGAGTAAACAAATTTCGTCCGTCCAACTACTATCAACCTAGACGAATGCATAATCCTAATGTCATTTGTCATTATTGCAATCGAATTGGACATATTGCTCCTGCTTGTTTCACTAGACATAGACACTTAACTGCATGTCAAGCACAACAGCATGTTACACCTAACTCTCAAGGACCCAAAACAGCTTGGGTACCAAAGACTCATTAATTTGTCTTGTAGGTATGTTTGAAGGGATCAAGTGTACTTTGGTACCTTGATAGTGGATGCTCCAAACACATGACCGGAGACGAATCCAAGTTCCTCCAACTAGAACACAAGGAAGGAGGAAGCGTTATTTTTGGAGATAACAACAAGGGAAAAATTATCGGCATTGGATCGGTCGGTAAGGATGAACCTTCTTCCATTAAGCATATATTGCTAGATAAAGGTCTAAAACATAATCTCTTGAGCATAAGTCAACTATGTGACAAGGGAAATCTTGTTTTATTTGATTCGGATGAATGCTTAGTTTTTCGCCGTAGCGATTTTAAAATTATCCTTCGTGGTTTTAGAATGGATAACATCTATATGGTTGATCTCGAAAATTCTTCATCTGGGTATGTGAATTGTCTTATGAGCAAAGAAGATGATATGTGGTTATGGCATCGTAGAGTAGCTCACATCAACATGCATCTTTTAAACAAATTAGTTTCACAAAATTTCGTTATTGGTCTTCCAAATTTGAAATTTGAAAAAGACTCTATCTGTGATTCTTGTCAAAAGGGGAAGCAAACAAAAGCATCTTTTAAATCGAAAAATATTGTTTCAACTACTAGACCTTTGCAACTTCTTCACATGGATCTCTTTGGACCATCTCGCATTGAAAGTCTTGGTAGAAATCGTTATGCTTTTGTTATTGTTGATGATTATTCTAGATTTACATGGACACTGTTTCTTGCTCACAAAAGTGAGGCTTTTCATAATTTTAAATGCTTTCTTAAACGTGTTAAAAATGAAAAGGACACAACCGTCACTTCAATAAGAAGTGATCATGGGGGAGAGTTCGATCACAATCTCTTCGCGGACTTTTGTGACGAACTTGGTATCGAGCACACCTTCTCTGCTCCACGTACACCACAACAAAATGGAGTGGTGGAAAGGAAAAATAGGTGTCTCGAAGAGATGGCTAGAACCATGCTCGATGAGGCTAAGATTCCCAAACATTTTTGGGCGGATGCCGTGAGTACCGCATGCTACGTTTTAAACAGAGTAGTCATAAGGCCAATACTCATGAAAACTCCCTATGAACTCTACAAGGGAAGGAAACCAAATATCTCCCATCTTAGAGTATTCGGTTGTAAATGTTTTATTCATAACAATGGTAAAGATAATTTGGGAATGCTTGATGCCATTGGGGACGATAGACCACTTCCCTATGCCCTCCTTATAATGAATTTTCTTGAAGCCTCCGGGTTACACACCACTATCGGTCCTCTCAAAAAGAGCACCAAGAAATGGGAAATTTCCAAATCCTCCTTTCCCCATGACGGCGAACACGCGGTTCCTGCTCCTCCTCCAACTCCTCAAACGCGTCGTCCTCAAGCTCCCACACTTCAAACTATTTCCGACCAACTTGCTTCTTTGTCCACCTCTGTCAATCGATTGACATATGAGATCCATGGATATTTTGATCATATTCACTATCCATATGCTGGACTTGTTCCTTATGAAGCAGTGCCGGATGACGAGACGGAAATTGATAATAATGAATAATGTCTTTATTTGCTTTTCTAGCTTATTATTCTATCTTTTATTGTCTCCTTTATGTAATCATATTTTTGATTAATCAGTAAAACAAGTTATTTACTTATTCTATTTTTTTGCTAATGTCAAAAGGGAGAAGAATAAGGGCTATGCACTTAATATTTATTCGCATAAATTGAGGGGGAATTCATATGTTGAGGGGGAACTAATTGCATAAACTTGCCTTTACTTGTCTTGGATCGTCATTATGAATTATCTAATATGCATATCCCGATTAAGGTTTGCCTATCAAAAAGGGGAAAATTGTTCAAACACGTTCTCAAGGCATTAAACTAAATGTGTGTTCATATTTGTAGGTTTTGATAAATGACAAACGATGCGCAATTGACATATGACGAGGTCCAAGCACAAGAGCGCAATTGATACATAACGAAGTTCAAGCACAAGACAAACAAAGATCAAGATTAAATAAAGTTATACATGAGTCGTTCTTTAATTGTGATCTTGATCCGACAATTGACTCAAGACTTGGCTTCTCTCATAAAATCATTTTTATCAAATCATGCATATTTAATTTAAAGCAAAATGATTTTAAATCATGCATATTTATGTTAGCCAAAATGATTTTTAAACATGCCTCAAAAATCTGGACAAAGATAATCGATTATGTACTTATGATAATCGATTATATTAAAGGCAGCTGCAAGACAATCGATTGTGAACCGAATGACAATCGATTGTGTTGAGGCACTGTCCACCAGAATTTTCAAAACTGCAAGACAATCGATTGTGTACCATATGACTATCGATTGTGTTGAGGCAGTGTCCATCAGATTTTTCAAAGCTACAAAATAATCGATTGTGAACCTTATGACAATCGATTGTGTTGAGGCAGTGTCTATTAGATTTTTCAAGACTAAAAAATAATCGATTATGTATATAGCATAGTCGATTATGTAAATGACCGTTGCCAAAATATTTTCAAACTCTGTCAGGTAATTGATTATAGGATTTTAATAATCGATTGTTTTAAGTAAAATCTGAAAAAGATTTTTTGAACGTTGCCAAGTAATCGATTGTATATTTCTGATAATCGATTGTTTTAAGTAAAATCTGGAAATGATTTTTTGAATGTTGCCAGTAATCGATTATACGTCTTAGATAATCGATTATGCTGCATAAAATCTGGGAATGATTTTTGGAACGATTGGAAAACAATCGATTGTGCCAATTAGACAATCGATTGTCGTAGCACAAAATCAGCAATTCTTAATTGGCAATTAGGCAACGGTTATGCATGTTTTTTAACACTATAAATACATCTTCAAATCAGTCTTCTAAGTACAACAACTGATCATATTATTTCTAAAGCTTGCATACTCTCTTATTCATCAATTTCTATTCATTACATAAGTCTTTGAGAGCCAAATTCTTGACGAAAGTTGTTGTGTTCTTGAGCGTATTTATTTTACTCATATCTACTCTTAAGGAGAGTCTTGTCTTGAGTGCTAAGTGTTTTTATACACTTGAAGGGAAGTGTTAATCCCTTGTATTGTAAGAAGGAACGTTGTGATTCCTTTGGTTGAAGTCTTGAAGTGTGGTATCTTCGAGCGAAGGTTGTTGAGGCTTGTGTGACTCAAGTTCTCAGTTTGTAACGGTTTGTTAAGCACCCGTAAGCTAAACGAAGTTAGTGGAAATCTCGAGAGAGTCTCTCGGGGACTGGACTAGCCACGGGTTGTGGTGAACCAGGATACATCGGTGCGTTCGTTCCTTATTATTTACTTATCGCACTTATTTCATTCCTGCAATTTTTAAATTCCGCAAGTTTACGCTGTTTTTTATTATAACGCTATTCATCCCCCCCCTCTAGCGTTAAGCGTATATTCTAACAGGTATGCGCACACGAGCGCTCAATAGTATATATGCCTGGATGGCTTGTGATTCCCCGATCGAGGGGCGAGAGGTAATCTCCGTATGTTCATATTGGGCCAGTCTGGAGGACTCGAGGCCAAAATTTTGCCTATGGTGTGAGCATTAAGGTGCTGATTGAGTGAGCAACTGTTTTGAACTTATATGTTCAGTGTTGTTCTTATTAGCCGGAATGGCGGCAGGATATCCATATGATGAGTATGTCAGTACTGTGGGGTGTATATATGTGACCTTGGTAGTGATGAAAGAGTGTGCTAAATAATAGATGAGTTGTCGATTGTTCGACTTCTATTGTGCTTTTATGTGTAGTTGGGAAAGCAAATTACATTCCATGTGGCAGGAAGAGTATAGACTCAGAAAGACTAAATGGCTGTGTATTTCGTATGTGATGGTGGAAGGCATGTGTTGTATTTTGAAGTATTGGGACGCTAAGAAAGTGGACTCAGTGGATGTGAAAATGAATGCGAGGTTTGCAGAGAAGGTCAGTGCTAGATGATCTGTGTATTCACAAAACTTGTAAATGATTTGAGTTTGATCTCATTGGGGCATCATTAGAGTAATAGTGTTATGAGTTGTTAAGAATGCCTTGATACGTGGCTTCGAGCCAAGTTGGGGAGGTTGCTGTTGGTTAACTGATTGCACCGTTGTGTGCTATGATTGGTTATATTTCAAGATATGTTGGCGGATCAGGTCTGGTCATAGGAATTGAGCCGAGAATGGCGCATGTGAAGGAAAATTTTGATAAAGGATATATGGTGCTTCGTAGATGTGAAGAAATACTAGGATGTTTTGAACTGTTGTTGTTAAAGAATGCTCAGTGTATAGGGAAGAAAGATGATTTGCTTGTATTTTTATGAGACCATGTTCTGCAGTGTCAGAGTACTACTAAGGCATGAGTGGTTTTGTCTGTTAAGGCAGGTGAATTTCAACTGAATAAGAATGGATGACTCTCGAGATTGGTTTTACTATGTTCATGATTTTTCATGTAACAATCAGGTGTCTTAAGTTTGTGTATGTGGCTAGGGACTGTGTTTTCATTAGAAGAGATCAAGACTTGTGGTATGTTATGTTAATTATGGGAATGATTCTATGTATCAATATCTGGGAAGTAACGGTAATGAATCCAGATTCGCAGGAAGTTATTCAGGGTATAACATTCTTGAATATAGTATTACTGAGAAGCTTCGAGAGGGAAATTTAGTGGCCTATGGGTTTTAAATAGTGTGGTCTTATGTGCGAGTCTCGTGTGGTATCCTGAGTTGAGGTATTGTGGTGCTACAGCAAGGGAAAATATCAAGTTAATGATGAATCAGGAAGGAAATTAGATAAATGGAATAGCTTGATGATAAACCGAATCAGAATGGTAAAAGTATGATTACTTCTTGTATGTATTTGAGGTAAGGAGCCTTACAGGTATTGGGCAGAAAAGCTGTTAAGTGTTGGTAGTTTGCTTAACTTGCTTTGGGTAGAAGGATTCAGTCCTGGCAGTTTAGCTTGTGCAAAGGAATTGGGAGAAAGAATTATTGATTATGTTTCACCGTGGTTTGAAGATGGACATGTTATCCTAGTGTGGTATGGTCTGTGTGTTATGATATGGAGAATTGAGATTTGTGTGTTCTAGGATTTGGTTCAGTTCATAATGGGAAATCATTAAATTCTGGAGCAGCACGGACAGCTGCAAGTGAGTAGAAATCGATCTTCAGATAATTAAGGTGATGTAAATTGATGATATGTCAGTAGCATTGCGACATTTTCTTGCTGGATCGACTGCGGATATTTGAGTCTATTGATGGCGCAGGAAATTTTGAATACCTTTCGTGGTATGAATGGTTACTTGGTGTGTGTTAGGTATTTGTACGGCGGAGTGTGGGGTCAGCCATATCGATTCATGTGTTAAACGTATTGGGTACTAGAAGTTCTCGTGATCCGACCATGCGGTGGTTATGGGTTGTGTGTATGAACATCATCTTGCAGTTTTTGAAAACTGGAGGTCCAAGTGGTTTCGTCTTTGCTTAGTATGTTAAATTTGGGTTATGATATTAGATTGTAGACTGGTTGTTCCAATGTCAGGTTGTCTAGACTAATGTGTTATGGGCTGTGTCAGAAAAAGGCCACCGATTGCGTGGTAAGGTGCATCGGATTATTGTGCTAGCAGAGTAGTTATATTCCAAGGTCCAGCTGACGGCTGGCAAGCATTGCTTATTGATTGGGCCTTCGTGGCGGACGTTTGTGTAGAGGTTTCTACCATTAATTCAGTTCCGGTATTGAGGGTCTTTTCGGATGCATTTCTTGTGGCCGGGCATGAGACTATATGTGTTTATTGTAATGAGTAAATTTGATTCGAAGTGCATCTCCTTTTTGTGAGTTATATGCGTGGACCGGGTGGCACGCCTCCACGGGTATGTTATCTGGATCGGGTTGCGCGCCGCAACAGTGTGATATGGAGAATAGTTTTCCTACATGTTAATTTGTATGCCATGTTTCCTGGTTTATGAGGAAAATCTGTATTGGGTGTTGCTCGGCGAATAGCGCATCGGTTGTGTCCTTTTAAGATTAAATAGTTTATAATACTTGCTTCGCCGTGGGTGTGATGGATTGCTTGGTTTCAGACCTCAATCTGTGTGTGGCTGTTTGTGTTGAGCATGATGACTTGAGGTGCTTCATGGGTATAGTGTTTGGATAGAATCACACGTTTTGACAAGGCCACGTGATGTTATAACTTTTCGAGGAGGATTCAGGTACTCTATTTCTATGGTGTGAGATGGGATCTCAGTTCTCTGTTGTGATCATACGGAGGAATTTGAGTCAGAACTCTTTTGTTTGAGTCAGCTTGTCATGATTTGAGTGTGTTCAGATCGTTCTTATTGGTGTATGTGTTGAGCACGTTGTGACTTAGGCCGGTGTTGAGGTGTCATATCACCAGAGTGGCATGTGGTAGTTGAGATGATCATTGGAGTCATTACTGAGTACGAGCATATTTGATTTCAGCTTGTTAGAAAGGTAATATCGAGGTTTGGCTCCGAAATCTGTTGTAATATCAGCCAGAAAGGAAATGGACTCATGAATGGGTGGTCTGAGAGATGGGTTCGGTTTATCGTGTGTTTCAGTTTTCATTGGCAGTATACGAAATGTGTTGGAATAAGACTTTAGCTAGATAAGAGGTTCTCTATTGGTATTGAGTATTGTGGGCAACTGTTGTGGATAGAGGCAATTGTTTTGTGTGTTGGAATATGTGTTATATTGTATGAATCCACCTGAGGTTGCAGGTGTGGGATATTACAACTGGTTCAAGTTAATTCTGAGTATAGATGTGATGTTCTGATCTTGTGTATGATTTCAGGAAGTGCGGTGTGGTTCTACGGTTTATGGGCCAGATGGACTGTGAAATTTCGGCTGTGTTGTGCTATTGGTATCTATATGAGTTACGGTGACGTGGGATCACCCCGTGTATGTGCCTGGTAATGTCATTTAGCTAATGATATGCTTCTAGTACAGCTCTGGGTACGCTCGAGAACGAGTGTTTGTTTAAGTTGGGGAGGATGTGACGACCTGACCCGTCGTCTCTTGTATGTACGTCCCGTTTTTCCCGTTTTATGATTCTTTATGTGTTATTATATGTGTTCGGTGATTTTGAAGTGTTTCGGATTGAATTTGGATAGAAATGAGACAAATAGTCTCTTTAAGGAAAGCTTAAGTTGGAAAAGTCAACCTGATGTTGACTTGTGTGTTAGAGGGCTCGGAATGGATTTACGATGATTCGACTAGTTTCAGGGGATGATTTATGACTTAGGAGTGAAAACGGAAGCTAAATTAGAGGCTCGGTGTGAGAGTTAGCCTATTTTGGTGAAGTTAGAATTTCGGAGAAATCCGGTTGGTGTGCGAGAATTTGATCCGAGGGTCGGAATGGAATTTCGAAAGCTGTAGAAGCTTCGATAGGTGAATTTGGATGTGTGCAAAATTTCAGGTCATTCGTACTTCGTTTGGTTGGTTTCGGCATCGAATGTGATTTTGGAAAGTTCAAGTTTAATTCAAGTTGGAATTTGAGGAATTTTGTGATTTTTGATGTTAATGTTAGTGTTTTTATGGCCCGAGCAAGTTTGAGTGAGGCAATACGTTGTGTTTGTGCTTTTCGTTGAGGTCGCGAGGGCCTCGGGGTGATTTCGGGTGGTTAACGGGAGGATTTTTTGACTTAGGATATTCAGATTTTGTTTCAGCTGTTGCAGAGTATTTTACTCTATACGATCGCGGGGGTGCTATGCGATCGTATAAAGGGATTTAAGGGGTTGCCTGGTAGTGCTATGCGAACGCATAACTGTAATGTGAACGCAGAGGAGAAATTCTGGTGGCTTGAGTGATGTGCTATGCGAATGCACTGGAGTTGTGCGAACGCATAGAAGGAAGTGGAGGCCTGGAAATTTTAGGCTATGCGAACGCACTGAAGGTGTGCGAACGCATAGAAGGAAGGGCCTGGGCATAGAGTTTTAATTAAAACATTTCATTCGCGAGCAAGGTTAGTTTTCCTCCTTTTTTGAGCACCTTGAGAGCTTGTTGACGGATTTTGAAGGGGACTTCGACAAGAAGCGGTTGGAGGTGAGTCTCGTGGTCTAAATACGCTATATTATTCATCCATTAGTTATTTGAAATTGGGAGTAAAAGTTGATGAACTAGGGCTTGAAATTTCAAATGAAAATTGGGGACTTGGAGGAGCAATTGGACTCCGATTTTGATGAATTTTATATGTGCGGACTCGTGGCGAGACGAGAATTCCGAAAATGTGAGTTTCGTAATTTTTTGAGAAGTGGGACCGGGGCTCGGGTTTTGCTAGTTTCGAGATTCTTGCTATTTCTCGATTGTTTTCGATTGGGTATTGACCCATTGGCATGTTATGATGTATTCACTCTATTTTTTGCTAGATTCGACGCGCGTGGAGGCCGATTTGAGGGGCAAAGGCGTTGCGAGCTTGAAATTTCGCTGGTTCGAGGTGAGTAATATTTGGGAGTGATATCCTAAGGGCTTGAAACCCTAGATTTGCACATCTTAGTGCTGTATTGAGGCGACTTGCACGCTAGACCTGAGCGTGGGGTAGAGCACCCTTGGGGATCGTGACTTGGTCCGTCCTGATTGTTGGTTTTTACCGCGTATTTGCAAACAATTTGTAGTTATCATTATAATTTGGGCTCATGGCCATACTTGGGGCTTTTTCCGATTATTTGAACTCTTTATGAACTATCATCACTGTTTTCCTCACTGTTTGAAATATTATGTGAACTCAGTCCATGTGATTTGCACTTTCTTATGAACTCAACCTTATTTTACTCAAACTTGGAGTTTTAACTGATATTTGAACTATCATTTGAGCTGAGTATTATTGTTTTACTGATGTCCGAGGTTCTTTTTTTGAATATTTTGGACTGATTGAGGCCAATGGCCATATGTGAGGGCATGACGAGCGAGGTGAGGAGGCTTTCAGGCCTCGATCATTATGTGTGCATATGCATATGCTTGCATGGATGGGGTTGCACGACCCGCAGCGGTGTGATATTGATATTGCGCTTGGGCTGTAGGAGCCCCTCTAGAGTCTGAACCCTCACAGTGAGCACGGGTACCCAAATGGATCAGGCTGCACGACCCGCAGCGGTCATTGTGCATTGCATTGCATTGCATTCATGCATTTACTACTCTTTGTACTACGTGGCATGATGTTTAGCATTGGCATACATACTGTTACTCATATATCATTGGCATACATACTCTTACTTGCCTTGTTGACCAGATACCCTTGTGCTACGTGTTAAGGAGTGTTGAGCTCGAGAGGCTGATGTTGGATATTGTGAGTTGTGAGTGAGCCAGCGGGGCTGTTACTGCACTGAGAGGTCGATATTGATCCCGAGGGATAGGTTTTGTATTAATTCCTACATGTTGAAATTACCTTTTCAATTGTTGAAAAATCATATTTTCAAAAGAGATTTTAGAACTGAACTTGGGATTTTCTAAAGGGATTTTTGTAGTATTTCTATTTTTCTCAAAAATGGTTGTTTTATCTTTTATTGCAGTTCGGTGTGCTCATACGTGTTTTCTTGTCGCTCAGTTATTATTCTCTTTTATTACCACTGAGTTGGAAGTGCACACTTTACTCCCTGCACCTTGCGTGCAGTTGCATGTATTATTCACCCGGTAGCGGGTTATTAGCAGGACCAAATGCCATATTGTGTTAGTTGAGCAAGGTGACCTCCAGCGTTCGCGACACCGTATTCCATCTTTGAATTCCACTTTATCTTGTATATATATACTTTGTTGGCCAATAGTAGTCTCCTTACTCATTAGATGCTCATGACTTGTGACACCTCGGTCGGGCTTTATTTATTTTCATATTAATTAAGGTCATAAATCAAGATTCGATATGCTATATATCTGTTTAACTGCTTAAAGAGGAGTTTTGGGTTGTTGGCTGGCCTTGTCTTCACGAAAGGCGCCATCACGACCGGGTATAGAATTTGGGTCATGACATGAATTGTTTTCAAAATTAGCTGTTTTCTTCGGCGAACTACGCTGGTTTGATTCTCACTGGATGTGAGATACGTAGGCAGCCCTAATCGGGTCCAACCTCCCCTTTAGTTAAAATAGCCAAAAAAAAATGTTAATTTTAATTTTTGTCATAAAGAAGTGGGGTGATGCCGCTTTTGTCAAATATAGCTGAATGTTCCCAAAAGGGATGTCGAAAGGGTGACTTTGTATAAACGGCCACCTTTGGCCATTTTTTTTAGATTTTCGCTGGTTGGCCTACACAACCTTAAAATCTTCGTCCCCGAGGCGCTGAAAGGCCATGTTTGCAATATTGGGTATTCTATTTTGAAAATAAAATAGTCATAAATAAATTGGGTGATGTCGTTATTGTCAAACATAGCCGAATGTTCCTAAAAGGGGCGCCGGAAGGCTGACTATGCATAAACAACCAGATTTGGGTCATTTTTTTTAGATTTTGGCCAATTGACCCATACACCCTTAAAAACTTCGTCCATGAAGTGTTGAAAGGCCGTCTTTGCAAAACCTGGCCTTTTATTTTCATTGGGAAAAAAGAGTTAGTGGGCAAATGAGTGTTGTTCAAATTTTGGTCAAAATAAGCCGAGCCAACTTCGGCAATGTATTAAACCGTTCTTCCGAGATAGCCTTAGAGTATCTTTCAATTGTCGAAAGGCTATTTTCGTAAAATAACGGACCAGTTTGTAGTGTCATAAAATAAACCTCCACGACCTCAAAATTCATGAGAATTTGGGAAGGGGCCATGTTTGCAAAAATAGCCATTGGTTAAAATTGGAAAATAGGGAAAGGAATCTGGCCATTTGTTTTTGAGTTTGTAATTCTTTTTATTAGGGCGTGGTATGTTTTGATTTTCAAGTCTATAGGTCATCTTTTTGTCAAAGTCTGTTAGTATGGTCAGTTTTTAAACTATTGTAATCATGTTTGTTTTATTATGAAAATTGAAATTTCCAAAAAAAGAATTTTTTTTTAATCTTTTATTGGTCGGAGATTCATGCAGGGTCATGATACGTATTCAATTTCCATAAGATTCGACCCCAAAAAAAATAAAAAAATAAAGAAAAAAAAAAGAAAAAAAAAAGGGAAAACGATGTTGTTAATAACGAGGACCGACTGAGTACATTCTAACATGTTTTGTTTTGAATCGCAAAGAAAGTTAACGTCATTGATTTGTGGTAAGCCGGAAACACAAGATTCAAGAAAACCTGATTGTAATCCAAGAAAATAACACCTAAAATATCATGCAGAATCCTTTACATATACATCATGATGCACACTTTGTGGGGATGAGGCCTGATGGCAGGGAGCATTCGAATCCTATTGGGAACTTGTTGACTGAGGTTGATGTTATTGAAGTTGGTAATGGTCTTGGAAAGATTGATGTGAAGCTCAGCCGCTAAGATGTCGGGTTTGATAAGTGGGAGGACGCTCTGTTCCTTGGTTAGCAAGAGAGAAGCTTTTGGTGGCTAATTTTGTTGTCATTTCTGTTGTCCGGATTATTCTTAGGGTTGTAATCCGGATATTGTCTTGTGTCAAACTTTCTTATCTTTCCATTTTTGTCATAGCGGTTTGTTCTAGTTTTGTCCATGTTTGTTTCGGGATTGTATTCTGGTTTGTTTTTGTTTGTTTTTTTATTCAAACCATTTCACCATTAGTCTAATGCAAAATCCGATCTTTTATTATTTCCAATCATCTTTTTCGTTTAGTTCTTTTATCATTTTGTTCAGCGTCGATTCTAGTGACATGACATGCGCATGCAGTTTGGACCTAATCTTAAAAGTTAATCATAAAATCATTGAGAGGTGATCGGAACATTTAAAGGAAATAAGGACGGTATGAGATTATTCGGAGCTCGAGTCATGTGGAACTGGGGCAAGTAAAACATAAAGAGAATCATTAAAGGCAAGAAAAGGGTAACGAAGACGATACGTAGGCGCCTCACGGCTTGGTCATAGTATAAGAAATAATCGGAAGAAAATCGCCCAGCAAGAAACTGGGGAAGAAGTTGTGGTTTGTTTTAAAGAAATCTGGTTCCGAAGGTTGTAATTTTGCACCCAAGGTTAATGTGCTTTAAGCTTTTTAATACTCTTTCTTTCTAGCCCCATCCAAAATCCCACATTACGGTCCAAAGAAAAACCTTCTTATCAGTCTATAAAAGATTCCAAGTTAGAAAAATGAGAGTCTTCTCAGAACATAACACTCTGATCTCCAGCAGAAAAGACTCTAATCCCCATGCAGAGAAGACTGTGATCCCCATCAGAAAAGACTTCGGTCCCCTGCAGAAAAGAAATAGAAAAGAGAGTCTTATGGGTGATGCCCCAATCCCCAGCTGGAAAGTAATACAAATGAAAGAGTCATATCGGTGAAAACCTTCGCGGGCACCATAAGGTGATGAAAGCTGAGAGAAAAACAAAAAAATGAGAGAGGCTTGATAGTGAAAACCTTTCGGGCACTACAAGTCGAATAAGATTGAGAATTGGATGGGGAATCATCAAATGAAGATCTTGAAAGACGATTGACGGCAGAGGATAGGCCACATATGCATGCCATAAACATTAGAGTCAGTATTGTCACGGCCTGTATTTTTTCCACCATCGGGAGTCGTGATGGCGCCTACTATCGGAGCTAGGCAAGACAATCCTTTTAAAATATTCCACAAAACTTTAATCTAAAATAATATAATAACTGAGATGAACAATTAAAAATGCGCGGAAGAATTATAACAAAAAGGCAAAAGGGTCAGAACTGCCCCTAACGTATTGACTCCAGATTAAAAATGCCCTCCGTTAACCTATTTTGAAGAAAATGCCCCTACCGTTAAAAATGTGGCATATTTGTGCCCCTAAGTCTAACAACTGACTGTACTTATATTTAAAACGGTAGGGCATTTTTTTCAAAATAGGTTAACGGTAGGGGCATTTTTAAACTGGAGTCAATACGTTAGGGGCACAAATATGCCAATTTTTTAATGGTAGGGGCATTTTCTTCAAAATAGGTTAATGGAGGGCATTTTTAACCTTGAGTAAATACATTAGGGGCAGTTTTGACCCTTTTCCGTAACAAAAATAATAGCAAAGTGCGGAAGATTATAACATGGCAGTACCCAGTATATGGTGTTACTACTCACGGACTACTAAAAGAGTTCTACAAACATTAGTCTGAAAGAAAAAACGCATAATAAGTCTGTTTCGATACAATGAAAACAAATGGAATGAAATAGATGAGACCTAGGGACCGCGAAGGCCACCAAACTGCCTAGGAGTCTCTGGACTAAAGGCGGGCTCCCGAACTACTGTTGCGGTCTGTAAGCTGTCTCCTGACCTGTGCAAAAAAGGGCACAGAAGTGTAGTATCAGCACAACCGACCCCATGTGATGGTAAGTGCCTGGCCTAACCCCGAAGAGGTTGTGACGAGGCTAGACCGGACCTACCACAATCAACCTGTACAGATATATGTGCAATAACGGAAAGATAACAAAATTTAAACAGATAATGGGAAGGGGGCATGCTGTGGGGTGTAACAATTCAATTATGAGGCTAACGAACAAAGATAATGGAGACTGAATAATTAACATCAAATAAAGAGAGCCAGTTAATCAACTACTGCACATCACCAACCTTCGTGCTTTTACTCTCAATCCTCACCAAAACTGTCAAATATAGTGCACGGCATCACCCTTCGTGCTTTCCTCACCAAAACTGTCAAATATAGTGCACGGAATCACCCTTCGTGCTTTCTTCACCAAAACTATCAAATATAGTGCACGACATCATGCTTTCCTCACATAACTCTCAAATCAAGGCACTGAATGACCCTTTGTGCTCTTATAATCAAGAAACATGGCACGGAAATACCCTTCGCGCATAATTATCAAAACATGGTACGGAAAGACCCTTCGTGCATAATTATCAAAACATGGCACGGAAAGACCCTTCGTGAACAATCTCTCTTCCTCACCCAATCACGGTCACAACCAATTGAGAAAGGAATATACAACAAGAATAAATCATCCCTGCAAGGGAGAACAATTCATTAATAAGTCCCGGCAAGGGAAAATAATTCAACAACAAGTCCCGACAAGGAAATATAATTCAACAACAAGTCCCGACAAGGGAAAAATACCACACTTCCTTCTTTAACTCATTTACTTCTCAACAATCATTTCATAATTCATTTAACAAGTAATTAACTCAATTGTTTCACCTCTTTCCAATTTAAAAGCAATTATGACTCATGGTCATGCTAGACTAGGGCGCATAGGTAACGGTCACCATACCTATACACCGACTCCACGTAGCACATAGAAAATATTATCCTAATTCTATTCCCTCAAGCCAAAGTTAGATCAAACACTTACCTCGAAAGCATCAAACTCAACTCACGCCTCTAGGGTAGTTTTACCCCTCGAATTTGCCACAAAACTAGTCGAATCTAATCACAAGTTACCCAAATGTTTCAACAAATGCTAGTTGAATCAACTTGAATGCATAAGAGTGAATTTCCCAATGTTTTACCCCAAAATTCCAAAAATTCCCCTGGGCCCACGTGGTCAAAACCCGAAGTTCGAACCTAAACCGGGTTACCCATTCCCCCACGAGTTGTGCAATTTGTTTTGAAATCGGATCCCAAATTGAGGTCCAAATCCCCAATTTTAAGAAAACCTAGGTTCTACCCCAAATCCCCACTTTTACCCATTGAAAGCTTTGATTTTAAGATAAAATCATTATAAAAGATGTTAAAAATTGAAGAAATTGAGTAAAATTGGACTTATAATTGATTTGGGAAAGAAGGAGTTGAGAGAAAATCTCCAATGGAGGTTTGGGTTTTGAAAATATGAAGAATGGGGTTTAAAATCGTCTAAGTATAGAATGCACAGTCGCAGATATCGCAATTGCGGAGATTTTTTCGCAATTGCTAACTCTGGGCTACAAAGGGGGACTTTGCATTTGCTAACATTTGTTCGCAAATGCTAACTCTGGGCTACAAAGGGGGAGTTCGCATTTGCTAATATTTGTTTGAAAATGCTAACTCTGGGCTACAAAGGGGGAGTTCCCGTTGCTAACATTTGTTCGCAGTTCTAACTCTAGGCTACAAAGGGGGAGTTCGCATTTCCTAACATTTGTTTGCAAATGGTAACTCTGGGATACAATGTGAAAGTTCACAAATACTAACATTTGTTCGCAAATGCTAACTCTAGGCTACAAAGGGGGAGTTCGCAAATGCTAACATTTGTTCGCATTTGCGAACACTGCAAGTCAGGCATACCAACAACTTTCAAACATGCCAAAAAATGAACTTGCGGCCTATCCAAAACTCACTCGAGCCCTCGGGGCTCCAAACCAAATATGCACACAACCCCAAAAACATCCTACGGACTTACTCGTGCGATTAAATTGCCAAAATAACATCATTTACATAGAATCAACCCTCAAAACTCATGATTTTTATTTCGAAGTTCAAAACTACCCAATTTTCCATTTTTAGTCCGAAACACGTCAAACGATATCTGATTTTGACCAAACTTTATAGATATTGCTTAAACCACATATATGACCTGTACCGGGCGTCGGAAACAAAATACGAGCCCGATACCATTACTTTTTGATCAAATTTCATTTTCATTTTACTTAAATATTTTCATAAAACAATTCACAGAAAAATTCTTTTCTCGGGCCTGGGACCTTAAATTAAGATTCCGGGAATACGTCCAAGTCCCATATTTTTCTGAGGACCCTTCAGGACTATCACATCACGGATCCGGGTCCGTTTACCTAAAATATTGACCAAAGTCAATTATAGCAATATTATACTCAAAATTCATCAAATTAAACACATAGTTCAAATTTCTTAACATGAAAACTTTCCGGCTTCGTGCCCAAATAGCGCACGCAAATTGAGGCAACCACACAAGAGGTTTTCAAGGCCTATAAAGAACAAAGAAATGAAGAATTACGGTGATGACCCTTTGGGTCGTCACAGGTATCCACGTCTGATAGGTTTTTATTTATGCTTTCTCTTGTTAGAGAGTCATCCCTTCCCTTTTTCTTTTATTCTGTCCCCTTTTATCTTTCTCCGTTCATAAAAAATTTTCCAGTAGAGTCTGTTTAGTCAGAACAAGTGAGAAATGACTTCAAAATCTGCCATCAACTTTCCAATTATGCAAGATGAGATGTGACTATTACATCCAAGTGATATGAGTCAGGAATTCTTTGATTTGAAGTAGGTAAAAGAAAATGACATTGATGGCGGAAATGCATGCCACAAGGAAGATCATCAAACTGGGGCAGAAAATTTTTCTTTCATTTTGAAAATTTTTTGGAAATCGGGTATCCACTTGGGGAAGAAGGAAGATAAGACAAGCCTTAAGGAAAATGGTCTTTGAACCAGTGTTATCCCTAGAATAACAAGTTTTAATGAAGGAAGTTGTATCCCAAGCGGAAAGAATGAAGTACCGATTTTAAAGCAATAAAATTCCCCCCAGCAGCATTATCCTCAACAACTTTATCCCTAGATGATAACACTTTTATCCCCAGTGATGTTGAGAGAAAATAAGGAGGGGAAGAAAAGTAATTCCCCAGCAATTTCATCTCCAACAAATAATATCATCCCCAGAAAGTTTTGATAGCACAATAGAATGCAGAGGAAGGAAAGGAGAAAGGGAAAGACCATCCCCAACAGGAGTACCACAACCAACCACCGCACTTTAAACTAACAATTTTTTTATTTGAAGCATGGAAAGGAAATATTATTAATGACAGAAAGACACGCCACAAGGAAGATTACCAAAACTGGGGCAGAAAATTTTCTAACATTTTTGAAAATTTATCGGAGGAACGAGGAAATCAATTCAAGTTTTAAGGGATAACAAGACAACACAATTTTAAGAAAAATAGTCGGAGGTAAGATAATTTAAGTCTCGAAGTAGGGAGCCCGACGGTATAATAGAAGAATATTGTTCAGTCTTTACATTTCAAGATTTGAAATTGGGTCTATCCTCCATCAAATAGGATATACTTGGTTCTATCAGCCCTCAAATAGGATATACTTGGTTCTATCCGCCCTCAAATAGGATATAATTGGCTCTGTCCGCCCTCAAATAGGATACTTGGCCCTATCCGCCCTCAAATAGGATATACTTATATCTATCCACCCTCAAATAGGATATATTTGGCTCTATCCGCCCTCAAATAGGATATATTTGGCTCTATCCGCCCTCAAATAGGATATACTTGGCTCTATCCGCCCTCAAATACGATATACTTGGTTCTATCCGCCCTCAAATAGGATATGATGGTCTATCCTCCCTCAAGTAGGATATGATGGTTTATTCGCCCTCAAATAGGATATTGAAGTTAATCCCTTCCTCAAAAGAACATTTAATTTATTTCGACCCGAGTGATCCTGCTTGTATGAATATTGCCAAAATACATATTTCATAAATCATTCCCAAATGCATTTTATTTTCAAAGTTGTTGAAGTTAGGCGCCTACCTGTATAACTAGGGAATATATTTCATGTTTTGAATTTAGACGCCCACTTGTATAACTAGGGAATACATTTCATGTCTTTGCAATTAGGTGCCCACCTGTATAACTAGGGAATACATTTCATGTCTTTGCAATTAGGCGCCCACCTGTATAACTACGGAATACATTTTATGTCTTTGCAATTCGGCGCCACCTACATAACTATGGAATACATTTCATGTTTTGAATTTAGGCGCCCACCTTTAAAACTAGGGAATACATTTCATGTCTTTTAATTTAGGCGCCCACATGTATAACTAGGGACTACATTTCATGTCTTTGAATTTTGGCGCCCACCTGTATAACTAGGGAATACATTTCATGTTTTAAATTTAGGTGCTCACATGTATAACTAGGGAATACATTTCATGTCTTTGAATTTAAGCGCCCACATATATAACTAGGGAATACATTTCATGTTTTGAATTTAGGTGCCCACATGTATAACTAGGAAATACATTTCATGTCTTTGCATTTAGGCATAACCTGTATAACTAAGGAATACATTTCATGTCTTTGCAATTAGGCGCTCATATGTATAACTAGGGAATACATTTCATGTTTTAAATTTAGGCGTCCACCTGTATAATTATGGAATACATTTCATGTTTTGACTTTAGGCGCTCACCTGTATAACTAGGGAATACATTTCTATTTTGCATTTTATGTCTTCAAATCAGCAACCCATCGGAAGGCGGAAGGTTACAACAATAAATCCCCAGCATAAGGAAGGAAGTCGTATCCCCAACAGACAGAACAAAATGATGAAACTTGTGTTCAGAAAAGCACGAAGCCGTATCCCCAGCAGTTTTCGGAAGAAAGAAGCACCGGAGGAAACACAAGCCGTCAAGAAAGCAAGGCAACAAGAACAAGTTGAAGATAAAGAAGATGTTGTAATCCTTAGGCTAGCCTAGCTTCTTGTTTTCTTTTAGCACGGTGTAATAAGGAGATCGTTAAAGCAATCTTAACAACATGCAATAACAGTAACAGCAAATTCACAGTCCCAGGGTAGTCCCAACTACCAAAACTTTCCGAACTACATTGGCCTGATTTTCTTTTAGCCAGGGATCTGTTGAAAATCTTTGAAGCAGAGGTTCGATCAACTTTTTCAAAAAATTCTTCACACAGAGTAGTCAAAAAGGCAAAAATCGTTCATATCCGCTCACTTTATCTTTGCACGAGAACTTTTCGTGTTTTCGGACAAAGAGGAACAGTTGTGAGCACGTGATTTTGCCCTATATATATGTTACTCCCAAAAAATTCAAAATAAAATAATTATATTTGTTGTGAATTTTGTATTATTTTTCTTCTATTGTTGGTATTTGTTTGTGCATATGTATTTAAGAATTCATTTTGTATTTTTAAAATTAATTAATCAGTGATTCATATAAAATTAAAAAAATACAAAAATACATCTAAGACCATGTAACAAGTGCAAAATTAATGCACAATTTTGGTTATGTACGTAGATTATATGGAAGACATAAACTTTGGGATATTAAAAAGAGGAATCTTGGAGATAGTATTAAATTGTTCAAATAATGGGGCAAATTCAAGATTGCCTCACGTTCTGGGGAAGTGCATCTCCAATCAGATACTTGGATGCATAATTCCTGGAACATGCTTCAACATTTTTTGATTCCAACGCATGAGACAACCCACTTTGCCCTCTTTACAGCAACACTCAATTGTTGTCCCTGCATAGGGGATTCGTGGCCCCACTTTGCCCAATTTCAGGCACTAGTAACACTTTACATTCAGCAGCCACTGTTCACCCTCCAAACAACCACTCCGAACAGCCCTCCCTCTCCAGTCAACGACCACCCTCCGCCATTCCCGTCCCCTACGCCTGAACCCGCGAACTGTTTCTTCTTAATTCATTGAAACGTGCTGCTTCTTCTTCAGGATTTAACCAAACAGATCTCCCCCATGGCCTGCTGCCATGAACGACCGGCGAGCAACTCCAGCTCGAACGCCCGTCGCCCACTCTCGACGACCAGTCCTCCACGACCACTGCTGCTTCTCCTTCTCCCCGTCAGTCAGCTCGCCAGAACACGCAAGCACACAATCACGTACAAAAACAAAAACGGGACAGAAATGAAAAGGGTCTAGGGTTCTTGACGTTTTCGAAGAAAATCAGAAATAAAATTATTAAAAAAACAAGGAGAAAAGATTTCTATTCCCGTCCTCTGATTTTCATGCAAAATGGACGATATTTTAGTTCGACGCCAATCCGAATTTGTGAAGTTGAGGTTGCGTTCATATGCCGAGGGTCGATTAGAAACAGCCTCTCTACCCTTTCGGGTAGGGTAAGGCTCGTCTACATATTACCCTCCCCAGACCCCACCTGATGGGAATATACTGGTTAGTTATTGTTGTTGTTTTTATTGTTGTTGTTGTTGAGGTTGCGTTCATATGTATGTTCGCGTATGAGTTCCCAGTTCCGTCGAGATCCGAGATCACTGTTTCAGCGGATCTTTGTTGTTCTTTTCCAGCGAGTTTCAAGTTTGTCCGGTTGAGGTTTTGTCCGAAGTTTTCAAGATCAATCCGTGGTAGCTCCGATCCGGTCAGTTGGTTCAAGTTTCATTTCTTTTGTCCGTGTTTCAACTTGTTTGATTTTCTTAGATTTTTTTTTTGAATCCGAAATTAGTGTATATGTTTGATCTATTTATTTGTGATAATATCTTATGATTATTTACTGGTTTGAATTGCTTCATTTTTGTGTGATGTTTGATTCTTTTTTTTGTTCGTTGTTTATCAATTCTTGCATATGAGTTCAGTTTGTTTTTATTCATTTATTCTTGTTTAGTTTTATTATAGCAGTGTGTTAATTTAATCACTTGAATCCTTCATCTTGGTTGTAATATTGTCGGTCTTAATTTGAAGTTTAAGTGATGTTGAGTTTGGTAATTTAAATCTAGTGGATTGTGCTGTTAATTCTAATATGAATATGACTTTATTGAAGTGATTCCGGAATGTTATTGATTATGAGTTAGTTTCATATGGTTAATTGATTATGTGAGTTGATTATAGCTGATGGGGTATAATTATAATTCCATTAATATCATGGGTATCTTGGGATTTAAAAGTGTAAAAATGATTAGTTTAAATATTCTGTCTTCTAAGCACTAATAATATTAAAATAATATAGTGGGGGACAAGACATGTAGTAGTGGGGAACAAAATATAATGAGCAAAAAAAGAAGAAAATAATAATGAAAAAGCTAAAAAGGGTGCACATAGGGAGGGAATATAAAGGTGGAAAGTAAAAAGGAGTGAGGGTAATAATAAAAGATTTTCTTTGACCGCTGAAAAAGAAAAAAAAAGGGCTGAAAATAGTCTATTTTGGGAGATAAATAGCCAAACTTGGACATAAGGAAGTGGGGATGTTTTGAAGACAAAATTTAGAATTTAATTAAAAATCTGTTGGAATTTAGAAAAACACAAAGAAGGTCCACAACTCAAAGACTGAAATAGAGGTTGTATTTTGAACCTTAAAATTGTTGCTAGTTTGCTGCTATTCCATTAAAGCTTCAAGCTTCTCTTTCCTTGAGTATTGGAAAACCAGAAAACTACTACTCTACTGCTTCTGGTTCTTTCTTCTTTTTCCTGGGTTGCTATTTGTGTATTTGCTACTGCTTCGCTGGTTATTCCTGGAATTTTGTGGGTTTTCCAAATATGTCCCTAGGTATCTGTTGTTGGTTGTTGCTGGGTGTTGCTGTTGTTGTATGCTACTAATTTCTGCTGATCTTCCTCTTCTTTTACTTCCAATATCAGGTATATGGCTGTAACATTGTCGATATTATAAGCTGAAATGTGAAAGCAT
The DNA here is from genome assembly GCA_034376525.1 of Nicotiana benthamiana. Taxonomy (NCBI): domain Eukaryota; kingdom Viridiplantae; phylum Streptophyta; class Magnoliopsida; order Solanales; family Solanaceae; genus Nicotiana; species Nicotiana benthamiana. The sequence continues at coordinate 8,849,735 of CM067337.1, forward strand.
GAATACATATGAAGACTGTAACTTTGAAGTTTTAATTTAGCTTTTTCTTTGTTTCTTTTACTGATTGCATTTAGGCTATTTCATATATTATTATTCGGTAAATTTCTGTTGTGTTGCATAACTAGGCAACTTGTAGTGATGTATTAAATAATATTATGATTTAATTTGGTTATTAGGTAGTATATATTTAAGCATGCACGTTACTGTCAAACTGTTTAATAATTGGAATAAGAGAAAAATAACATAAGTTGGTCTTTATTGAATCGGCCTGGTAAAACTGGTTAGTTCACTAGCTAGTAAGATTTTAATATTGACAATAGTAGGTTAATCGTGAACATATAGCTAAATGTAGTTAAATCATGAATTTAAACTAATCTTGTGAATTAGGCATTAAGGCATGATTTGAGTTCAAACAAAGACGAGATAATGTTTAAGTCAAAACAAAAATTCGAATAAGCATGAGTGATTAGGGTTACTTCTAGCTTTAATAGTAACAAATAATTAATTCCAACAGTTCAATTCATCCAATAATGCTAATTTAATTTAGCTAGAGAATAATTAGTTTCTTTTTTTTTGATAATATTATTTTTCTGTCCATTTCGTATTCTATTTTCTAATTTCAATTTAGCAATATTGGTTTATAAAATAAGGTACGAATTAATCTCCTTTTGCGCAAGTTTGATTGCTATCTTCCGGCTGCATTTGTTTTAATCTGATAAATAAGTTCCGGCCCTTCAAGCATGTAATTAATTAGGACTTTTTTCTTTTATTTTAGAGACGGGCAAAACTAGAAGAATGTAGTCACTTTAGAATGACCCTTTTAAAAATAAACGAGATGAGCCTCCTCAAATAGAACGCACAAGTTGCGGGGCCCTCATTAGTGTATTATTAAAACACTTTTGACTTCGGTAGCAAAATTTCACGGCCTTACCAAAATAATGATAGCTAGTCGCTTTAGGCACGCCTTTAATAAATCACTTTCCTAAATTTGGGTGCACATTTATGTAACACAAATGCAAATATCATCTGAGTCGAAATGTGTCAATTACCACGGGTACATTGATTGTGACGGGGTTCGAGATATATTTTCACAACGTTGTAATTCTTTGTAATAATAATAATAATAATAATAATAATAATAATAATAATAATAATAATAATAATAATAATAATAATAATAATAATAATAATAAAAGTGTAAGGGTTAAAATTTACACATAGGTTCATAATTTTTTAAAATCAGATAATTAAGTCAAATGCAACAGTTAATCGACCGTGCTAGAACCACGGAATCCGAAATGCCTAACACCTTCTCCCCGGTTAACACAATTCCTTACTCGGATTTCTGGTTCGCAGATCATAATAAAGTCATATTTTTGCTCGGTTCAGGATTCAACCGGTGACTTGGGACACTATTAATCTCCCAATTGTCGATTCTGAATAACTAATAAATTAAAGCCCGTTTTGATTGTTTTTTAAGTGGAAAAATTCCTTTATGCCCCTGCGTGCGTGGCTGAAAAGGAGGTGTGACAATCACAAGAGAACAAGGCCTAAAACAGATACTTGATGAGCAGCAGATATTTGAAGAGAGTGACATGAAATTTACCAGCACTTGTTTCCCTAAAATTTAGTCTTGCACAATACCAAATATTTTTTACCGAATAGCAACCAGAAATTCGCAAAGCTGTCTGAAATTCGAGAAATTGCACGAGACCTAGAAACTATTTTGCCCAAAATAAGACCTTCACTAATTCACTTTTCTTTAGAATAAAGGATGAACAAGGATATAGAAGAGAAAGTTAAAATGAATAATGAAAGCAACAATTATTTTCAGCGTAATACTGACAAATTTTTGAAAAGAAGTAGAAGAAGATTAAATCAAAATTGAGGATTTACCTGAAATTAGAGAAGCAGAATGAATATACTAAGAGAGAAGTGCTTTAGAAAGATAGGGAGAGTTCTAGAATTTGTGTGAGATATATTGTGAAGGAAATAAAGCGTTTTATACCTAAATAATTAATGACATAGCAAATATCATTTATGCCATTTGTCGACCAAACAAGCCTTTTCTATATAATAGAAAATAGAAATAACTGCAGGTAACCATCCATAATTGGAATTAGAAACTATATGTGACTATCCGATCCGTCGTCTTTTGTATTTCAGCCCCGTTATCCCCGTATTATGTTTCCCCGTGTGTTGATATTTGTGTTTGGTGAGTTTGAAGTGTGTTGGGTTGAACTTAGTTAGAAATGAGATCAATAGTCTCTTTAAGGAAAGCTTAAGTTGGAAAAGTCAACCGAATGTTGACTTGTGAGTTAGAGGGCTCGTAATGAATTTCCAATGGTTCTACTAGTTTCGTATAGTGATTTATGACTTGGGAGAGAAATCGGAATTGAATTTGGAGATCCTGTGTCGAATTAGGCTTGAATTGGCTAAATTCGAATTTTGGCGAATTCCGGTTGATGGATGAGATTTTGATCCGGAGTTTGGAACGGAATTCCGACAATTACAGTAGCTCCATTAGGTGATATTGGTTATGTGTGCAAATTTTGAGATCATTCAGAAGTGTTTGGGTCGGCTTTTGGATCAAATGCGGATTTGGAAAAGTTCTAGTATGACTTAGGCTTGAATTCGAGGAATTTGATGATTTTTGATGGTAATGTTAGTGTTTTTATAGCCCAAGCAAATTTGAATGAGGTAAATGGTCATGTTGGCGCCTTTGGTTGAGGTCCCGGGGGCCTCGGGGTGATTTCGGAGGGTTAACTGGACTATTCGTGGACTTGGAAGAAAGCTGGTGCACAGTTGTTGGTATTGTAGAGAAATGCTCTTTGCGTTCGCATGGGTGAGTCGCGAACGCGTAGAGAAAATTTGAGAGGCCTGGAATTTTATTCTTCACGTTCGTATTGATGGGCCGCGGTCGTGTAGGCCTGGGGTCCATTGTCCTTCGCGTTCGCGTAGGCAGAACGCGTTCGTGTAGGGGTAGTTTCGGAAGGGCCTGGGATTGTTCTTCGCGTTCGCGTGAAGGGGACGTGTTCGCAAAGAGAAAGTTGGGCAGCAGGATTTTTGGCTTACGCGTTCGTGGTTGGGCACCGCGTTCGCGAAGAAGAAATTTTAGGCCTGAGAATTTTGTGCATCGCGAACGCGGAAGGGCCTCGCGTTCGCGAAGAAGGAGGCGTCAGCTGGGCAAAATGTTTTAAGGGAAATTTCAGTCGCAAACCCAACCATATTTTCACCATTGTTGGACATCTTAGAGAGATTTTTGAGCAAATTGGAGAGGGATTCCAAGGGGATTAGCTAGAGGCAAGTTTTATGGATTCAAAACATCTTTTAAACATGAATTTAGCCGTTAAATTTCTAGAATCAAATTAAATTGGGGAAGAACTAAGGCTTGGAATTTATAATGTAAATTGGGGATTTGAAGGAGAAAATGGACTCTGATTCCGATGAAGTTTATATGTACGGACTCGTGGCAAGACGAGGATTGTAAAAATGTGAATTTCGTCATTTTTCGAGAAGTGGGCCAGGGGCTCGGGTTTTGCCAACTTCGTATTTTTTGGTGCATTTCGAGTTATTTCGATTGGGCTATGCTTCATTAGCCTATTTTGACATATTCCTATTGGATTTGATAAGATTTGGCATCCGCAGAGGTTGATTCTCGAGGTAAAGAAATTGCGAGCTAGTTTGCGGCCGGCTTGAGGTGAGTAATGGGTGTAGATGATGATCTGAGGATTTCAAACTCCGATATATCACATTGTGACGCTATTATGAGGCTAGACATGCACTCCATGGCTAGTGCGTACATATATGTTGGAAACTTTGACTCGGTTCGAACCGAGGGATAAATTGTGCTATAAGCGATAGCTTTGCATACTATATTGATGATATCTGGGCTTGATGCCATGTTTGGGGCCTTGTGCCGACTTGTAAAATTCCTCAGGGATCGTTATTCCAGAATTTTCATGATTTGCATATTATTTGAATTTAGTCCAGGGTTTAAATACTATTTTTACAAATTCATCCATATGTATACATTTTGAAATCTCAAATGATTTTTAAATGTTACTTCGGGCTAACGAGCACTATCTCACTATTTCTGGACTGTATATTATTTTAAGTGAAAATGGTGGTAACTATTGGCCCCGTGTATTGTAATGGAAGCGGTGGTAACTATTGGCACCGTGTATTGTAACAGAAACAGTGGTAACTATTGGCATCGTGTATTGTAATAGAAACAGTGGTAACTATTGGCACTGTATGATATGGCGCTTAGGAGCTCCTCCGGAGTCTTAACCCCCATAGTGAGCGCGGGTATCCATATGGATCGGGCTGCACGTTCCGCAGTGTTCATGCATTTCATTGCATCTCATGCATTTATTTACCGTTGCTTTATCTGTATATCTGTGAGGCTGGTACTGTATAAAACTGCAAGATAGCTTCATTTTATGTTATTTCGTGTTTTCTTATCTTCGGGTTTTTATACATGTTTATTACTCACTGAGTTGGTAGACTCACCCCATACTCCCTGCACATTGTGAACAGATCCAGGTGCTCTAGAGATCTAGTGCTGCTACTGTTGATTACCCGAGCTACTCAGAGTATTGAGGTTGCTGCCCAGCGTCCGCAGGACCACTTACTCTATCTCTATCAGCCTGTTCTTTTTGCTAGTTTGTCAGACTTTGGTATCATTTCTGTTCAGACTTGTATCCTATTTTGTTAGAGGCTCTGTACTCGTAACTCCTCGATTTTGGGAGGATTATTGTTCTTGCTCAGCTGTATTTTCTTTGGTATTGTCTATCCCTGGTTGGGAGTTGATATTAAATTTGTGGTGTTACCTTAAATTATTTCTTTTTGGCTGGAATGTCGTTCTTGCTTGTGGTTTGGTCGGGCTTGCCCAGCCTCGCAGCCGGGCGCCATCACGACCGGGTTTGGGGTCGTGACAAGTGATGTCAGAGTCTAGGTTTACCAAGCCTCACGAGTTATGAGTCGGTTTGGTAGAGTCTCGCGGATCGGTACGTAGACGTCCGTATCTATCCTTGGGAGGCTGCCGAACCTTTAGGAAACACCTCATATTCTTGAACTCTTTTCGTGCGATTTTGTTGTTCCGAGAACTAAACTTCTATATTCTGTTCTATCGCAGATGGCGAGAACTCGTGCTACCGGACGAGGTGGACGACCACCATTCCCACCATCTAGAGGTCGTGGATGCCAACGTGTCGTTGTCGTGGTAGAGCAGCAGGGGAAGTACCAGTTGACCCACCTGTTGCTGATGTTCAGGATCCGCCCCTAGTTGTTGAGGCTCCAGTAGCACCTACTCAGACAGCGGTAGTGCCCATTGTGATACCTGATCTACAGGAGACGTTGGCTCAGATCTTATCCGTCTGCACCGGGTTAGCTCAGGTGGTATCAGCTACCACTGCAGCGGCTGCTTCTCAGACCAGGGGTGGTCATCAGACCCCCGTAGCTCGCACTCCAGAGCAAGGTGCACATGGTTTGCAGACCCCAGAGGTACCACCAGTTCAGCTAGTTGCCCCTGTTCAGCCAGTTGTTCTAGTTCAGGGTGATGGGGTACCAGTGATGCCAGATGATGAGCAGCGTCGTCTGGAGAAGATTAGCAGGCTTTCACCTCCGACTTTTAGCGGTGTTCCAGGCAAGGATGCCCAGGGGTTTCTCGACAAGTGTCGACACATGCTCAGGATAGCATGGATTTGGAGACTAGTTGGGTATCTTTTACCACTTTTCAGTTCTCAGGAGCAGCCTTCACCTGGGGGGAGGCATATGAGCGGCGTAGGCCGGTAGGGTCGGCACCGTTATCTTGGCAGGAGTTCGCCACTATCGTTTTGGAGAAGTGGGTACCTAGGTCACAGAGGTAGGAGTTACGCAAGCAGTTTGAGTTGCTTCGCCAGGGGGATATGTCTGTGAGGCAGTATGAGATGAGATTTGCGGAGTTAGCTCGTTATGTTCCGTTGATGGTCCAGACGGATCAGGAGAGGATTAGACGATTTGTGGACAGACTCATTTATCCCATTCGTATTCTGATGACTCGAGGGAGGGTCCTGAGTCATACCTTTGAGGAGGCGGTGGATATAGCACGCGATAATGAGACGGCTCGCCGTTTGGAGCGAGAGGAGAGGGAGGCTAAGCAGCCTCGAGGTTCGGGCAGTTATGGTGGCGTTCCATCTAGAGGCCAGTTTCATCGGGGTAGAGGTCGTCCTTTTGGACCTCCTCTGTCATGCCGCCTAGAGTATAGCGGAGCTTCTTCCGGTCGTGGCCGTCAGGGTCACGAGCAGGGCCAGTATTCACTCTGTGCCCTCCCAGCTCAAAGTCCTGCACCCACTTCGTCAGCTAAGGGTTCATCTACGGCGAGGGGTTCCCTTCAGTCCCCTTCTCCAGCGTCAGGCGGTTGTTTCGAGTGTGGGGAGTTTGGTCATTTGAAGAGACATTGTCCTCGACTTCGTGGTGGTAGGTTTCGGCAGAGGCATCAGCCCTCCTCTTCTTCTCCATGTTCTTCAGCACCGTCCCAATCTAGTAGGGGTGCGGTTCAGTCATCTAGAGGCCGCCCAGGAGGGATGAGCGATCGAGCGGTGGTCAGGCTCGTTTCTATACAATCCCAGATAGGAGAGATGTCGTTGCTTCAGATGAAGTGATCACAGGTATTATCTAAGTTTTCCACATGGATGCTTCTGTTTTGTTTGATCCCGGGTCTGCATATTCTTATGTATCTGCTTACTTTGCTCATCATTTGGGGTTTACCCGAGGGTGTCTAGCGTTGCCTGTGCATGTATCTACCCTGGTGGGTAATACTATTATTGTGGACCACGTGCATCGGTCCTGTCTTGTTACTCTTGGGGGTCTGGAGACCCGAGCTGACTTGTTGCTATTGAGCATGGTAGATTTTGATGTTATTCTGGGTATGGATTGGCAATCACCGTGCCATTCTATTCTAGACAGTCGCTTTGGCTATGTTGGGTATCCCGAAGATCGTGTGGCGTGGTTCGACGGATTATGTACCCAATAAGGTAATCTCTTTCATGAAGGCCCAGCGGATGGTTGGGAAGGGATGTTTATCATATCTAGCATTCATGAGGGATTTGGGAGCTGAGACTCCTAATCTTGATTCGGTTCCCATGGTGAGGGAGTTTCCTGATGTATTTCCAGCAGACCTGCTGGGCATGCCTTCGGACAGGGATATTGATTTCGGTATTGATTTGGTGCCGGGCACTCAGCCCATTTCTATTCCTCCCTATCGTATGGCACCAGCAGAGCTAAAGGAGTTGAAGGAGCAGCTGTAGGAACTCCTAGATAAGGGATTCATTCGTCTGAGTGTGTTGCTATGGGGCGCACCGGTGTTATTTGTTAAGAAGAATGATGGCACAATGAGAATGTTCATTTATTACAGACAGTTGAACAAAGTGACAGTAAAGAACAAGTATCCACTGCCCCGTATTGAGGATTTGTTTGACCAGCTTCAGAGAGAAAATGTATTCTCTTAGACTGATCTCCGTTCGGGCTTTCACCAGCTGAAGATTAGGGATTCTGATATCATGAAGACAGCTTTCATGACGAGATATGGGCATTATGAGTTTCTGGTTATGACATTTGGGCTGAGTAATGCCCCAACAACATTCATGTACTTGATAAACAGGGTATTTCGGCCGTATATGGATTCTTTTGTGATTGTGTTTATTGATGATATTCTTGTTTACTCGCGTAGCCAGGAAGAACACGCGCAACATTTGAGGGTGGTATTAGAGAGGTTGAGAGAGGAGAAGTTGCATGCAAAGTTCTCCAAGTGCGAGTTCTGGCTTAGTTCCATGGCTTTTCTGGGACACGTGGTGTCCAGTGATGGTATTCAGGTTGACCCAAAGAAGATCGAGGCGGTGCAGAGTTGGCCAAGACCGTCCTCAGCTTCTCAGATTAGGAGTTTCCTTGGCTTGGTGGGTTATTACTTATTACCACATGTTTGTTCAGGGTTTTTCATCTATTGCTTCGCCCTTGACAAAGTTGACAGAAGGATGCACCATTTGTGTGGTCTGATGAGTGCGAGGAGAGCTTCCAAAAGCTCAAGTCATTGTTGACTACGGCTCCAGTATTAGTATTGCCAGCAGCTTCAGGTTCTTATACGGTATATTGCGATGCTTCGAGGATTGGTATTGGATGTGTTCTGATGCAGGAGGGTAGAGTGATTGCATATGCTTCTCGGTAATTGAAGCCCCATGAGAAAAATTACCCTGTTCATGACTTAGAGTTAGCTACTATAGTTCATGCTTTGAAGATTTGGAGGCACTATCTATATGGGGTATCTTGTATGGTGTATACAGATCATTGCAGCCTTCATCACTTGTTCAAGCAGAAAGATCTGAATTTGAGGCAGCGGAGATGGCTTGAGTTACTCAAGGACTATGATATTACCATATTGTATCATCCGGGGAAGGACAATGTAGTGGCCGATGCTTTGAGCCGAAAGGCGGTGAGTATGGGTAGCTTGGCATACATTCCAGTTGGGGAGAGGACCCTTATAGTTGATGTTCGGGCCTTGGCCAATTGAATGGTGCGGTTAAATATTTCAGAGTCCAGCCGGGTGTCGGCTTGTTTGGTTTCCCGATCCTCTCTATATGATCGCATCAGGGAGCGCCAGCATGATGACCCGCATTTTCTTGTCCTGAAGGACAGATTCCAGCATGATGATGCTAGAGATGTGACTATTGGTAGCAATGGTGTGTTGCGGATGTAGGGCCGGATTTGCGTGCCCAATATGGATGGGCTCCGATAGATGATACTAGAGGAGGCCCACAGCTCGCGGTATTCTATTCATCCGGGTGTCGCGAAGATGTACCAGGACTAGAGGCAGCATGATTGGTGGAGGAGAAGAAAAACGACATTGTGAGTTACATGGCTAGGTGTCTCAATTGTCAGCAGGTCAAATACGAGCATTAGAGACCCGGTGGTGTGCTTCAGCAGATGGATATCCCGGAGTGGAAATGGGAAAAGATTACTATGAACTTTGTGAGTGGTCTCCCTCGTACCTCGAGGAACTTTGACTCTATTTGGGTGATTGTGGATAGGCTTACCAAGTCTGTGCATTTTATTTTGGTGAGTACCACCTATTCTTCGGAGCGGTTGGTAGAGATTTTTATCCGTGAGATTGTGCGGTTGCATGGGGTTCCAGTTTCTATTGTCTCAGACAGGGGTACTCAGTTTTCTTCCCAGTTCTGGAAGACCTTCCATCGAGAGTTGGGCACTCATATTCAGATGAGCATAACTTTTCATCCTCAGACTGACGGACAGCCCAGCGTACCATTCAGATAGTAGAGGACATGTTGTGTGCTTGTGTTATTGATTTCAGAGGTTTTTGAGCTGAGTTCTTGCCGCTTGCGGAGTTTGCTTACAATAATAGTTATCAGTCCAGCATTCTGATGGAACCGTATGAGGCTTTATATGAGAGACGCTGTAGATCTCCAGTTGGTTGGTTTGAGCCCGGCGAGGCTAGATTGGTGGGTACAGAGTTAGTTTAGGATGCCTTAGAGAAAGTGAAATTTATCCAGGAGACACTTCGTACGGCTCAGTCGCGTCAAAAGAGTTATGCGGATCAGAAGGTTCAGGATGTATCTTATATGGTGGGCGAGAAGGTTCTGTTGAAGGTCTCGCCTATGAAAGGCGTGATGAGGTTTGGAAAGAAAGGGAAGCTGAGTCTGCGGTTTATTGGACCTTTTGAGATACTCAGGGGGATTGGGGAGGTGGCCTATATGCTTTCTTTGCCACCCATTTTGTCGGGGGTTCACCTGGTGTTCCATGTTTCCATGCTTAGAAAGTATGTTGGGGACCCATCTCATGTATTAGACTTCAGCACGATCCAGTTGGATGAGGACTTGACCTATGATGTGGAGCCAGTGGTTATTTTGGGTTGACATGTTCGAAAGTTGATATCGAAAGACATAGCTTCGGTGAAGGTGCAATTGAGAGGTCGGCCCGTGGAGGAGGCCACTTGGGAGACCAAGCAGGAGATGCGAAGTAGATATCCTCGTTTCTTTGAGGCTCCAGGTATGTTTCTTAACCCGCTCGAGGACGAGCGTTTGTTTTAGTTAGGGAGGATGTGATGACCCGACCCGTCGTATTTTGTATTTCAGCCCCGTTATCCCCGTATTATGTTCCCCCGTGTGTTGATATGTGTGTTTGGTGAGTTTGAAATATGTTGGGTTGAATTTGGTTATAAATGAGACCAATATGCTCTTTAAGGAAAGCTTAAATTGGAAAAGTCAATCGGATGTTGACTTGTGAGTTATAGGGCCCGGAATGGATTTCCGATGAGTCGACTAGTTTCGTATGGTGATTTATTACTTGGGAGCGAAATCGGAATTGAATTTGGAGGTCACGTGTAGAATTAGGCTTGAATTGGCTAAGTTTTAATTTTGGCGAATTCTGGTTGATAGGTGAGATTTTGATTAGGTGGTCGGAACGGAATTCCGACAATTGTAGTAGCTCCGTTAGGTGATTTTGGATATATATGCAAATTTTCAGATCATTCGGGAGTGTTTAGGTCGGGTTTTGGATCAAATGCGAATTTGAAAAGTTCTAGTTTGACTTAGGCTTGAATTCGAGGAATTTGGTTATATTTGATGCTAATGTTAGTGTTTTTATGGCCCGTGCAAGTTTGAATGAGGTAAATGTCATGTTGGTGCCTTTGGTTGAGGTCCCGGTGGCCTCGGGGTGATTTCAGAGGGTTAACCGGGCTATTCTTGGACTTGGAATGTGACGACCCGACCCGAGGTATCTTGTATCTCAGCCCCATTTTTCCCGTTTTATGCTTTTTCATGTGTTATTATATGTGTTTTTTGAGTTTGAGGTGTGTTGGGTGGAATTTGGTTAGAAATGAGACCAAAAGCCTCTTTAAGGAAATCTTAAGATGGAAAAGTCAACCGGACGTTGACTTCTGAGTTAGAGGGTTCGGAATGGATTTCCGGTGATTCGGCTAGTTTCGGATGGTGATTTGAGACTTGGGAGAGAAAACGGAAATGAATTCGGAGGTCCGGTGTAGAATTAGGCTTGAATTGGCTAAGTTCGAATTTTGGCAAATTCTGGTTGACAGGTGAGATTTTGATCCGGGGGTCGGAATGGAATGCCAAGAGTTGCACTAGCTTTGTTAGGAGATTTTGGATATTTCTGCAAATTCTCAAATCATTTGGAAGTGCTTAGGTTAGGTTTTGGATCGAATGCGAATTTGAAAAAGTTCTAGTTTGACTTAAGCTTGAATTTGAGGAATTTGATGATTTTTTATGTTAATGTTGGTGTTTTTATGGCCCGAGCAAGTTTGAATGAGGTGTTAAGTCGTGTTGGTGCTTTTGGTTGAGGTCCCGGGGGCCTCGGGGATGAATTCGGATGATTAACAGAAGGATTTTTGGTTTGGAAAGGTAGCAGATTTTCAGTTGTTGGTGTTGCAGGGATTTGGCTTTCGTGATCGCGTGGATCGAGTTGCGATCGCGTAGGTTTGGGTTCTGGGGTGCTTCGCGATCACGTGGGTGGAGTTGCGATCGCGTAGTTGATGCTTTTGAAGCATCGTATTCGTGGCCTGGGCACCGCATTCGCGAAAGGTAAATTGCAGACTTACAATTTTTGGGCATCGCGATCGTATGGGTGGTGACCGTGATCGTGGAGAGGAAAGTGCATCTGGGCAGACCTGTTTTAATAGAAATTTCATCCGCGAACTATTTCATATTTCCTCCATTTTTGCTCCACCTTGAGAGCTTGTTGACGGATTTTGAAGGGGATTTCGACGAGAAGTGATTGGAGGTAAGTCTCGTGGCCTTAATACGTCATTTTATTGAAGAATCAACCATTAATTCTCTGAAATTGGGTGTAAAAGTTGATGAACTAGGGCTTGAAATTTCAAATCAAAATTGGGGATTTGGAGGAGCAATTCGACTCCGATTTTGATGAACCTTATATGTACGGATTCGTGGCGAGATGAGAATTCTGAAAATGTGAATTTCGTAATTTTTTGAGAAGTGGGCCCAGGGCTTGGGTTTTACCAACTTCGTATTTTTGGGTATATTTCAAGTTATTTCGATTGGGTAATGTTCCATTAGCCTATTGTGACGTATTCCTATTGGTCTTTATTAGATTTGGCATCCGTGGAAGTTGATTCTCGAGGGAAAGGCATTGCGAGCTAGTTTGCGGCCGGCTTGAGGTGAGTAATGGGTGTAGATGATGACCTGAGGGCTTGAAACCCCAGTATATCACATTGTGACACTATTATGAGGCTAGACACGCACTCCATGGCTAGTGCGGCGTCATATATGTTGGAAATTGTGACTCGGTCCAATTTGAGGGATATATTGTACTATGTTGGTGATTGCTTCGCATACTATATTGATGATATATGGTCTTGATGCCATGTTTGGGGCCTTGTGCCGACTTGTAGGGTCCTTCAGGGATCGTTATCTCAGAATTATCATGATTTGCATATTATTTGAAATCAGTCCAGGTTTAAATACTATTTTTGCAAACTCAGCCATATTTATGCGTTTTGAAAACTCAAATGATATTTAAATGTTATTTCGGGATGACGAGTACTATCTCATTAGTTTTGGACTGTATATTATTTTAAAAGGAAACGATGGAAACTAAGGAGACCTCGTATTTTAAAAGTAAATGGTGGTAACAAAAGACTCCGTGTATTTTAAATGGAAACGGTGGTAACTAAGGACACCGTGTATTTTAAATGGAAACGTTGGTAACTAAGGACACCGTGTATTTTAAATTGAAACGGTGGTAACAAAGGACACCGTGTATTGCAATGGAAATGGTGGTAACTATTGGCACAGTGTATTGTAATGGAAACAATGGTAGCTATTAGCACTGTATGATATGGCGCTTGGGCTGTAGGAGCCCCTCCGGAGTCTGCACTCCCACAGTCACCGCGGGTACCCACATGGATTGGGCTGCATGTTTCGTAGTGTTCATGTATTTTGCATCTCATACATTTATTTACTGTTGCTTATTCTGTATATCTCTGAGACTGGTACTGTATAGAACTACTAGATACTTTCATTTTGTGTTATTTCGTGTTTTCTTATCTTCGTGTTTTTATACATGCTTATTACGCACTGTGTTGGTAGACTCACCCCATACTCCCTGCACCTTGTATGCTGATCCAGGTGCTCTAGAGGTCTAGCGTTGCTTCTGTTACTTATCCAGTTGCCAGAGTATTGAGGTAGCTGCCAGCGTCTGCAGGACCAATTACTCTGAACTTACCAGTTATTTCTAGTTATTCAGACACATGTATCTTTTTTTCAGACTTGTGTTCGGTATTGTTAGAGGCTTTGTACTCGTGACCCCAATTCTTGGGAGTACTTGTTTAGTCGTGGTTTCCTATTTGTACAGTTATGTTTATCAGTTATTTGGAGTTTATTGTTAAAGTTGCCATCTTTTTCCTTAATTGCTTCGTGTTTGGGATAAATCGTTGTATTTGAGAAGGTGTTGGTCGGGCTTTCCCAGCCTTACGGCCGGGTGTCATCACGATCGGGTTTGGGTCGTGACTAGTTGGTATCAGAGCCTTGGTTTTGCTAGGCCTCACGAGTCATGAGACGGTTTAGTAGAGTCTTGTTTATGGGTGTGTCATGCACCACACTTATAAGCAGGAGGCTACAGAACCTTTAGGAAACATCCACTTTCTTGAAATCTTATCATGCGTCCTTGATTCAGCTTGAAAAAGTAACCCTTGAAATTCCTTCCACGTGTTCGCATGCACGTATGAGCGCTCGGTATTATATGTGGTTTGATTGCTTGCGATTCCTCGGTCGAGGGGCGAGATGAAATCTTCTTGAGGATGATGTTGGGCCAGTCTGGAGGACTTGAGTCCAGATATTGTCGATAGTTGGAGCACTAAGGTGCTGACTGCGCGAGCTGGTGTTATGAGCTTATAAGTTCAGTATTGTCCCTAATTGTGGTAATGGTGGCTGGATAGCTTCACGATGAGTACGTTGGTGCCGTGTGATGAGTCTGTATAACTTGGTAGTGTCGAAGAAGGTCTGCGGAGTGATAAAAGGACCATTAAGTGTTTGATTTCCATTGTGATCGGATGTGTTGCCCCGAGTTATGGGCGCGTGAAGAATCATTTTGAGTCCCCTAGCTGGGAGTATGTGTGTTGTGGCATGAGTCCAGACTCAGGAAGACCAATTGATTGCGTGAGGAGTATGACAGTGGATGATGTACCGAAATATTATATTGAAGCAAGAATGTGGGTATCTCCTGCAGATTATTCTGAAGTGGTATGATCTTTATGTGTATGTTAGAAGATCGTATGTGTAATTAAAAGGTATTTTCTATATGTTATGATTTGAACAGGTGTAACGCATGTTCATGTGTTAATTTTGATAGTATAATACGTGTAACATTGGGATCTCTGTTATATTGTGATGTCTTGTCAAGTTGTGGATGCATTGTTAGGATGGTTTTGGTTGTTTTCGGGCAGGTGGATAGGCTCAATTACAAAGGAAACTCTGCCGAAATATTTGAAATATTTGGGACTTAGTAAAAATCTTGCCGCCTAGAAGAGTGGGCTTAGCGGTTGTGTGAATGAAAGCAAATGAAAGGTTAGATTTCTGGTGATTCGTGTTTCCACAAGCTTATGAAGGAGTGAGTTTAATCTCGCCATGATATTGTGATGGCTGTAGAGTATATGTTTTGTGATGTATATGGCTTCGATCTAAGTTGGGGAGGTTGCTGTTGATAAGCTGGTGGTACGGTTGTGTACTATGTTAGTTCCGATTTGATGCATGTGAGTGAAACAGTTCTGGCTGCAGAAAAGTGAGCCGAGGGTGGCACAAGTGAAGCAAAGTTTTGTCAAAGGTTACATAGTGCTTCGTAGATGTGAGAAAATAAGGGAATGTCTTGAGTTGTTGATAAAGAATGCTTAGCGCAAGGAGAAGGAAATTATTTGGTTATATCGGATTAAGATCTCTTCCTGTGGTGTCAGAGTGCTGATAAGGCACGAGTGGTTTGATTCAATAAGTCAAGTGAATTGCAGTGTGTATAAGAGTGGTCGACTTTTGAGAATGGTTTTTGATGTGATCGATATTTGATAGGTATAACTCGGTGTTTTAAGGTGGGCTATGTGACCAAGTCAGTGTTTTCATTAGAACAGGTCAATACTTGTGGTATTTTAGGTTTATTATGGAAATTCTATGTATCAGTATTTGGGGAAGTAATGGCAACTAATTCAGAATCACAGGAAGTTCTTCGGGTAAGGTACTCTGGGATGTGGTATTTCTGACGTTTGAGGAAGTATTCAGTGGCCTATGGGTCTTAGACAGTGTGGTCCGGTGTTTGGGTTTCGTATAGTGAGCATGAGCTGAGGCATTGTGGTGCTACAGCAAGAGGGTACATCAAGTTGAAAATGAATCAAGTGGGAATCTAGACAAATAAAGTAACTTGTTAGGGGACTGAATTGGTATGGTAATGATATGATAAATCGTTGGTATGTGTTCGAGGTAATGGGCTCTTACAAGCGTTGGGTAGCAAAGCTCCTGAGTACTGGAAGTCAGCTTAGCTTGGTTCAGGTAGAGGGATTCCGTCCTTGGCAGTTTAATTTGTGCAAATAGAATTAGGAGAAAAAAAAATTCTGGTTGAGTTCATCATGGTTTGGGAGATGTGTAGTATCTAAGGTCATACGGAGCATAGAGTGTGTAATAATCTTCTTCTAAATGGGATCAATAAAAAATCTAGACTAGTTGAGTGCGTCGATGTCTGCGGCGCAGAAGGGATAAGAAAGTTCTCGTGTTATCCTTGGAGGATCTGGTATATGTGGTATGTTGTAAAGGACCGAGATGGGCGTGTGCGAGGTTTCGGTTCAGTTCTGAAAGGTATGGTGGATTTGGCTATATCCTAAATAGTTAGTAGCTTCAGGTATCAAGGAACTGGTACTGTTAATTGGAAGTGATTTAACGATGGCATATGTTCCAGAAAGAGGGTAATTCCACAAGTAATACATCAGTAGTGTTACCACATTTCCTTATGGGATCGACTGCGGATATCTGAGTTGTTTGATGGCACATGGGAGTTTAAAATATCCCTCGTGGAATAGTTGGGTACTTGAGGTGTAATATATATTTCACATTGTGGAAATTCGGATCAGGCACATTGATTCATGTGCTATGAGTAGTCGGAGACGGGGAGTTCTCCGATGCAGTCTATGCGGTGATTGAGGATCGTGTGTGTTGTATTGGTAGTATCAGCGGATATTGGGAATTCGGAAGCCGAGTGGATCTTTCCCTACTTAGTATATTAAATTTTGGATATGTTATGGGAATGTAGAGTGATTGTCTTAGTGTAGGATTATTCTAAACGATTGTGCTATGAGTCATGTTGGGAAATGCCACAGGTTGCGTGGCGAGGTGTATCGGACTATGTTCTAGCTGGATGGTTGTGTTCCAGAGACTAGCGGCCGGCTGGGAAGAATTGCATTCTTTAATTGTGCCTTCGAGGGGGATGTCAGTACAGAGGTTTCTACCATTAATTTCGGTTCCAATATTGAGGGTCTTTTCAGATGCGTCCTTGTATCCAGGCATGTCGCCGGGCGAAACTGTGGATTTCGGTAAATATTTGGTGTCGGGCACCATATCGTACGGCTCTAGTATGAGTTATAGTAGCGGAAGTGGAATTTGTAGCTCACAACGCTAAATATATCTCTTTATGCACTCAGTTTGCTTACGACCGATGTTTGATATTTTGTTATTATGAGCAAATCTGTCTCGATGTGCACCTCCCTATGTGGGGTAGTTGTGTGGATCGTGTGGCACGCCACCACGAATATGTTATCTGGATCGGGTTGCGCACCGAAACAGTGTGATGTTAATAATGGCCTTCCATATGTTACTTTGTATGCCCTGCTTCCTGGCTTCTGAGGAAAATCCGTATTGACAATCTCTTGGCGGATAGTGTATCGGTTGTGTCTTTTCAGGACTGAATGGTGTATATTACTTGTTTCACCGTGAGTGTGATGGGTGGTTTTGGTTTCAGGCATAGATCTCTGCATGGATGTCTACTGTGAGCATGGTAACACGAGGTGCTCCATGTGTAACAATGTTGGGATATCGCGTGTTGTGGCGAGGCCACGTGAAGTTATGACCTCTCGAGGAGGATTCAGGTACTCTATTCCTATGATGCGAGATGGGGTCTCATTTTGGTTTTGTAAAGGTATTGATAAGCTTGAGGTATAACTCTTTAAGTTGAGTCATTTGCGCTGATTTGAGTATGTGTAGACCATTTTTTGTTGGCGCGTGTATTATGCAATTGTGGCTTAGGCCTGTATTGAGGTATCATATCACCAGAAGTGAAGTGTTATATTCGAGGTGATCATCGGGTTCATTAATGAATATGAACAGATTTGATTTCAGGTGGTTAGAAGGATAATATCGAGGTTTGGCCCGAATATCTGTTGTGGTAATAGTCAACATGGAAGTGACTTCATGATTGGTTGATTTGAAGAACTGCTACAGTTCGTTGCGTGTTTTAGTTATCATTGGCAGTATACGAAAGTGTTGTAATAAGACTTTAGCTAAATCAGAGGTTTTCTATTGGTAATTGAGTATTGTGGGCAACTGTTGTGAATAGAGACTATTGTTCCGAGTGTTGGAATGTGGTGTACATTGTATGAATTCACCAAAGGTTCTGGTGTGGGTTATTACAGCAGGTTCAGATTGATTCTGACTATAGATGTGAGGTACTGATCTTATGTATGATTTCAGAAAGAGCAATGAGGTTCTACGGTAAATGGGCCAGATGGATTGTGAAATTTCAGTTGTGTTGTGTTATCGGTACCTATGTGAGTTAGGGTGACGTGGGATCAACCCGGGCATATACTTGGTAAGGTCATTTGGCTATTGGGCTACTTCTAGTTCAGCTCTGGACACGCTCAAATGAACGTTTATTTAAGTTGGGGAGGATGTGACGACCCGACCCTTCGTCTCTTGTATCTCCGCCCTGTTTTTCCCGTT
Organism: Nicotiana benthamiana; assembly: GCA_034376525.1. NCBI lineage: Eukaryota > Viridiplantae > Streptophyta > Magnoliopsida > Solanales > Solanaceae > Nicotiana > Nicotiana benthamiana. The sequence goes on from CM067337.1 coordinate 8,867,728, forward strand.
TTATGCTTCTTCATGTTTTATTATATGTGTTTGGTGAGTTTGAAGTTTGTTGGGTGGAATTTGGTTAAAAATGAGACCATAGCCTCTTTAAGGAAAGCTTAAGATAGAAAAGTCAACCGGAAGTTGACTTGTGAGTTAGAGGGCTCAGAATGGATTTTTAGTGATTCGACTAGTTTTGGATAGTTATTTGAGACTTGGGAGAGAAAACGGAATTGAATTTGGAGGTCCGGTGTAGAATTAGGCTTGAATTGGCTAAGTTAGAATTTTGGCAAATTTCGGTTGATAGGTGAGATTTTGATCCGGGGTCGGAATGGAATTTCGAGAGTTGCAGTAGCTTTGTTAGGTGATTTTGGATATGTCTGCAAATTTTCAAATCAATTGGAAGTGTTTAGAGTCGGGTTTTGGATCGAATGCGAATTTGAAAAAGTTCTAGTTTGACTTAGGCTTGAATTTGATGATTTTTGATGTTAATGTTGGTGTTTTTATGACCCGAGCAAGTTTGATTGGGGTGTTAAGTCGTGTTGGTGCATTTGGTTGAGGTCCCGGGGGCCTCGGGATGAATTCGGATGATTAACTGAAGGATTTTTAGTTTGGAAAGGTAGTAGATTTTCAACTGTTGGTGTTGCAGGGATTTGGCCTTCGCGATCGCGTGGATCGAGTTGCGATCACATAGGTTTGGGTTCTGGGGTGCTTCGCGATCGCGTGGGTTGAGTTGCGATCGCGTAGTTGAGGCTTCTGAAGCATCGCGTTCGTGGCCTGGGCACCGCGTTCGCGTAATGTAAATTCCAGGCTTACAATTTTTGGGCATCGCGATCGCGTGGGTGGTGACCGCGATTGCGAAGAAGAAAGTGCATCTGGGCAGACCTGTTTTAATTCAAGTTTCATTCGGGAGATATTTCATACTTCCTCTATTTTTGCAACATCTTGAGAGTTTGTTGGCGGATTTTGATGGGGATTTCGATGGGAAGTGATTGGAGGTAAGTCTCGTGGCCTTAATACGTCATTTTATTGAAGAATCAACCATTAATTCTCTGAAGTTGGGTGTAAAAGTTGATGAACTAGGGCTTGAAATTTCAAATGAAAATTGGGGATTTGGAGAAGCAATTCAACTCAGATTTTGATGAACCTTATATGTACGGACTCGTGGCGAGACGAAAATTCTGAAAATGTGAATTTCGTAATTTTTCGAGAAATGGGCCCGGGGCTCTGGTTTTTTTAACTTCGTATTTTTGGTTGTATTTCGAGTTATTTCGATTGGGTTATGTTCCATTAGCCTATTGTGAGGTATTCCTATTCGTATTTATCAGATTTGGCATCCGTGGAGGTTGATTCTCGAGGGAAAGGCATTGCGAGCTAGTTTGCGGTCGGCTTGAGGTGAGTAATGGGTGTAGATGATGACCTGAGGGATTGAAACCCCGGTATATCACATTGTGACGTTATTATGAGGCTAGAAACAGTCCATGGCTACTGCGGGGTCGTATATGTTGTAAATTGTTACTTGGTACAATCCGAGGAATATATTGTACTATGTTGGCGATTGCTTCGCATACTATATTGATGATATCTGGGCTTGATGCCATGTTTGAGGCCTTGTGCCGACTTGTAGGAACCTTTAGGGATCGTTATCTCAGAATTATCATGATTTGTATATTATTTGAAATCAGCCCAGGTTTAAATACTATATTTGCAAACTCATCCATATTTATACGTTTTGAATACGCAAATGATTTTTAAATGTTATTTCGGGCTGACGAGTACTATCTCATTACTTTTGGACTATATATTATTTTAAAAGGAAACGGGTGGTAACTAAGGACACCGTGTATTTTAAAAGGAAACGGTGGTAACTAAGGACACCGTGTATTTTAAATGGAAACGGTGGTAACTAAGGACACCGTGTATTTTAAATGGAAACAGTGGTAACTAAGGACAACGTGTATTTTAAATGGAAACGGTGGTAACTAAGGACACCGTGCATTATATTGGAAATGGTGGTAACTGTTGGCACCGTGTATTGTAATGGAAACAGTGGTAACTATTGGCACTATATGATATGACGCTTGGGCTGTTGAAGCCCCTCCGGAGTCTGCACCCCCACAGTGAGCGGGAGTACCCATATGGATCGAGATGCACGTTCCGCATGCATTGCATTGCATCTCATGTATTTATTTACTGTTGCTTATTCTGTATATCTTTGAGACTGGTACTGTATAGAACTACTATATAGCTTCATTTTGAATTATTTCATGTTTTCTTACCTTCGGGTTTTTATACATGCTTATTACTCATTGAGTTAGCAGACAGACCCATACTCCCTGCACCTTGTGTGCAGATCCAGTCGCTCCAGAGGTCTAGTGTTGCTGCTGTTACTTATCCAGTTGCCAGAGTATTGAGGTAGCTGCCAGCGTCAGCAGGACCGATTACTCTGATCTTACCAGTTATTTCTCGTTATTCAGACACATGTATCTTTCTTTTCAGACTTGTGTACGGTAATGTTGGAGTCCCTGCACTCGTGACCCCAAGTCTTGGGAGTTCTTATTTAGTTGTGGTTTCCTATTCGTACAATTACATTTATCAGTTATTTCGAGTTTATTGTTGAAGTTCCCATCTTTTTCCTCAGTTTCTTCGTGTTTGGGATAAATCGTTGTATTTGAGAAGGTGTTGGTCGGGCTTGCCCAGCCTTACGGCCGGGCGCCTTCAGGACCGGGTTTGGGTCGTGACATTGGAAGAAAGCTGGTGCACAGCTGTTGGTGTTGCAGAGAAATGCTCTTTGCGTTCGCATGGGTGAGTCGCGAACGCATAGAGGAAATTTGGGAGGCTTGGAATTTGGTCTTCGCATTCCCATTGAGGATCCTCGTTCGCGTAGGCCTGGGGTCCATTGGCCTTCGCGTTCGCGTAGGCAGAACGCGTTCGCGTAGGGATAGTTTGGGAAGGGCCTGGTTTTGTGCTTCACATTCACGTGAAGGGGACACGTTTGCGAAGAGAAAGTTGTGCAGCATGATTTTTGGCTTATGCTTTCGCGGTTGGGCAGCGCGTTCGCAAAGAAGATATTTTGGGCCTGAGGATTTTGTACATCGCGAACGCGGAAGGGCCTCGCGTTTGCGAAGAAGGAGGCGTCAGCAAGGCAGAATGTTTTGAGGGAAATTTCAGTCGCAAACCCCACCACATTTCCACCATTCTTTGACATCTTAGAGAGCTTTTTGAGCAAATTGAAGAGGGATTAGTAGGGGATTAGCTAGAGGTAAGTTTTATGGACTCAAAATATCTTTTAAACATGAATTTAGCCCTTAAATTTCTAGAATCAAATTAAATTTGTGAAGAACTAGGGCTTGAAATTTTGAATTTACATTGGGGATTTGAAGGATAAAATGGATTCCGATTTAGATAAATTTTATATGTACGGACTCGTGGCAAGATGCCAATTCTGAAAATATAAATTACCTAATTTTTCGAGAAGTGGGCCCAGGGCTCGGATTTTGCCAACTTCGTGATTTTGGGTGCATTTGGAGTTATTTCGATTGGGCTATGTTCCATTAGCCTATTTTGGCGTATTCCTATTGGTTTTTATCATATTTGGCATCCGCGTAGGTTGATTCTCGAGGGAAAGGCATTGCGAACTAGTTTGTGGCCGGCTTGAGGTGAGTAATGGGTGTAGATGATGACCTGAGGGTTTGAAACCCCGGTATTTCACATTGTGATGCTATTATGAGGCTAGACACGCACTCCATGGCTAGTGCGGGGTCATATATGTTGGAAATTGTGACTCGATCCAATCCGAGAGATAAATTGTGCTATGATGGCGATAGCTTCACATACTATGTTGATGATATCTGGGCTTGATGCCATGTTTGGGGCCTTGTAATGACTTGTAGAATCCTTCAGGAATCGTTATTCAAGAATTTTTATGATTTGCATATTATTTGAATTTAGTCCAGGGTTTAAATACTATTTTTTCAAATTCAGCCATATTTATACGTTTCGAAAACTCAAATGATTTTTAAATGATACTTCGGGCTGACGAGTACTATCTCACTATTTCTGGATTGTATATTTTTTTAAATGGAAACGGTGGTAACTATTGGAACCGTGTATTGTAATGGAAACGGTGATAACTATTGGCACCGTGCATTGTAATGTAAACAATGGTAACTATTGGCACTGTATGATATGGCGCTTGGGCTGTAGGAGCCCCTCCGGAGTCTGAACCCCCACAATGAGCGCGGGTACCCATATGGATCGGGCTGCACGTTCCGCAGTGTTCATGCATTGCATTGCATCTCATGCATTTATTTACTGTTGCTTTACCTGTATATCTCTGAGGCTGGTACTGCATAGAATTGCTAGATAGATTCATTTTGTGTTATTTCGTGTTTTCTTATCTTCAGGTTTTTATAAATGCTTATTACTCACTGAGTTGGTAGACTCACCCTATACTCCCTACACCTTGTGTACAGATACAGGTGCTCCACAGATCTAGTGCTGCTGCAGTTGATTACCGATCTACTCAGAGTATTGAGGTAGTTGTCCAGCGTCAGCAGGACCACTTACTATGACTCTATCAGTATGTTCTTTTTGCTATTTTGTCTGACTTTGGTATCATTTCTGTTTAGACTTGTATCCTGTTTTGTTAGAGACTCTGTACTCGTGACTCCTCGGTTTTGGGAGGATTATTTTTTTTTGCTCAGCTGTATTTTCATTGGTATTGTATCCCTGGTTGGGAGTTGATATTAAATTCGTTGTGTTACCTTAAATTGTTTTTTTTTTGGCTGGAATTCCATTCTTGGTTGTGGTTTGGTCGGCCATCACGACCGGGTTTGGGGTCGTGACACTATATATGAAAATAAGGTACCAACTTTTACAAGTTGAAGTACTCTTCCTAATGAATTCATATTTCAGACTAGCTAGGTGAGGAAATCATGCTATGCGATGGTGATTTAGGTTCCAAGTCCAACCGCAGTAAATAAATCTACTATTGGTAAAGAAAAATATTGCGCTGGGAAAAATCATGGTTTCAGACCTAGTGCCTTACTGCCTTATATACAAGGTAAAGCTTCTTGTCCATTTCTTTATGAGTCAAAACTCGACTCGTGATAATTAAAAAGATTAATTCGCTCTTAAGCCAATTCAGACTAGAAAATGACACAACCATTCAATAATAACAAGCACCCGAAGGTCACACAACTTGGTCAACGAGGCCACGGCCTATTCACTATCGACGGATGTCCCCTCGACGTGACCACGGCCATCCAATGCCAGCTGGCAAAGCCCATAGCTATAAATATTAAGTGAAAGAACTCTAGAAGAGGGGCTGCTCCTTCTTCTTCACCTCTACTTCTGAAGAAAAGGGAAGACCATTGTAAGGCTCTGAACCTCTCCATGGAGAGGCAGACCAAATCGATATTATCAATAAAAGATCTTTATCCTCCCCTCCATAACAAATAACAATTGTCTCTTGTATTTTATTCATTAGGTCTTTTGGGTTTATTACGATCTGCTGTGATTAGCCCTTCATTTGTTTTAGTTGTTTTATGCTTATAAAGTGTATGAAAACTTTGAGCTAAACAATTTGGCTCCATCTGTGGGGATTTCATAGCAGAATCACGTAGTTCATCCTCAGACAAAAAAGGAAAGCAGACACCCAAAAGGGGAAGCAACCCAGCTCGTGTGATCCAAAGTAGCACAACGGGTGAAGGGAACTCGAAAGCTTCGGCAAGAGTCCAAAGCCCCGAATCACCCTGTTCTCGAGAAAAAGAAAGAAGAAGAAGAGAAAGCAGATACCCCCTCCATACGGGGAGAACACGGGCGAGAGACCCTCATCCCCTTGATACGAGACCCTGCAAGAAAGTGGCACGAAGCCATCTTGAACAGAGATACATAACAGAATGGCCTCTACAAACTAGTCAAGAAGACTACGTACAAATAAGACAAGATTTCAGACGAAAACCTAACCGCCCAAGAAATACGGTCAGGTGAAAAGGCAAAAGTTCAACTCTAAGTTGAACAGGGACTCAGGCTATGTGCCTTCGACAACAAAAATTGCAAAGGTTCAACCAAGATTGAACAACAGCTCAAGCTACGTGCCCTCGCCCAAAAGTTCAACTATGAGTTGAAATGGGACTCAGGCTATGTTTCTTCGACATCAAAAAATTGCAAAGGTTCAACTACGGTTGAACAATGTTAGAGTATACGCTTAACGCTAGAGGGGGGGGGGGGGGGTGAATAGCGTTATAATAAAAAACAGCGTAAACTTGCGGAATTTAAAAATTGCACGAATGAAATAAGTGCGATAAGTAAATAATAAGGAACGAACGCACCGATGTATCCTGGTTCACCACAACCCGTGACTAGTCCAGTCCCCGAGAGACTCTCTCGAGATTTCCACTAACTTCGTTAAGCTTACGGGTGCTTAACAAACCGTTACAAACTGAGAACTTGAGTCACACAAGCCTTAACAACCTTTGCTCGAAGATACCACACTTCAAGACTTCAACCAAAGGAATCACAACGTTCCTTCTTACAATACAAGGGATTAACACTTCCCTTCAAGTGTATAAAAACACTTAGCACTCAAGACAAGACTCTCCTTAAGAGTAGATATGAGTAAAATAAATACGCTCAAGAAAACAACAACTTTCGTCAAGAATTTGGCTCTCAAAAGTTTATGTAATGAATAGAAAATGATGAATAAGAGAGTATGCAAGCTTTAGCAATAATATGATCAGTTGTTGTACTTAGAAGACTGATTTGAAGATGTATTTATAGTGTTAAAAACATGCATAACCGTTGCCTAATTGCCAATTAAGAATTGCTGATTTTGTGTTAAAACAATCGATTATCAAATTAGCATAATCGATTGTTTTTCAGTCGTTCCAAAAATCATTCCCAGATTTTACGCATAACAATCAATTATCTAAATTGTATAATCGATTACTGGCAACGTTCAAAAAATCACTTCCAGATTTTACTTAAAACAATCGATTATCAGAAATATACAATCGATTACTGGGCAACGTTCAAAAAATCTTTTTCAGATTTTACTTAAAACAATCAATTATCAGAAATATACAATCGATTACTTGGCAACGTTCAAAAAATCTTTTTCAGATTTTACTTAAAACAATCGATATTCAAATCCTATAATCGATTACCTGACAGAGTTTGAAAATATTTTGGCAACGGTCATTTACATAATCGATTATGCTATATAGACAATCGATTATTTTTCAGTCTTGAAAAATCTAATAGACACTGCCTCAACACAATCGATTGTCATAAGGTTCACAATCGATTATTTTGCAGCTTTGAAAAAATCTGATGGACACTGCCTCAACACAATTGATTGTCATAAGGTTCACAATCGATTATTTTGTAGCTTTGGAAAAAATATGATGGACACTGCCTCAACACAATCGATTGTCGTAAGGTACACAATCGATTGTCTTGCAGTTTTGAAAACTCTGGTGGACACTGCCTCAACATAATCGATTGTCATTCGGTTCACAATCGATTGTCTTGCAGCTGCCTTTAATATAATCGATTATCATAAGTACATAATTGATTATCTTTGTCCAGATTTTTGAGGCATGTTTAAAAATCATTTTGGCTAACATAAATATGCATGATTTAAAATCATTTTGCTTTTAGTTAAATATGCATGATTTGATAAAAATGATTTTATGAGAGAAGCCAAGTCTTGAGTCAATTGTCGGATCAAGATCACAATTAAAGAACGACTCATGTATAACTTTATTTAATCTTGATCTTTGTTTGTCTTGTGCTTGAACTTCGTTATGTATCAATTGCGCTCTTGTGCTTGGACCTCGTCATATGTCAATTGCGCATCGTTTGTCATTTATCAAAACCTACAAATATGAACACACGTTTAGTTTAGTGCCTTGTGAACGTGTTTCAACAATTTCCCCCTTTTTGAAAATGGCAAACCTTAATCAGGATATGCATATTAGATAATTCATAATGACGATCCAAGACAAGTAAAGGCAAGTATATGCAATTAGTTCCCCTTCAACATATGAATTCCCCCTCAATTTATGCGAATAAATATTAAGTGCATAGACCTTATTCTTCCCTCTTTTGACATTAGCAAAAAAAGAGAAATCGATTATATTAGAGAGAAATCGATTATTCTGCACCAGTCTTTATAATTCCCCCTGCCTTTAGGGCGATACCTGCAAAAAAGAGTTAGGCGCCTCCGACGCGCAAGTTAGTAGTTATGTGAAAGGGAAAATGCAATGCATGACTTAGATCAACGTGGAGTCAAGAATCCCGAGTTCACTACGAATTCGGAAGAAGGACTCTTTCTCTAAAGGTTTTGTAAAGATGTCGGCCAATTGATCTTTGGTTTCAACAAATTCAATTTCGACGTCACCTTTGAGAACGTGATCTCTTATAAAATGATGCCTAATCTCAATATGTTTTGTTCTTGAATGAAGAACGGGGTTCTTCGTCAAGCATATGGCACTAGTATTATCACATCTAAGAGGGATATGGTCGATACTTAGGCCATAGTCCAAGAGTTGCTGTTTCATCCAAAGGATTTGAGCGCAACAACTCCCCGCGGCTACATATTCAACCTCGGTTGTGGATAACGCAACACTTACTTGTTTCTTGCTAAACTAAGAAACTAGAGAGCTACCGAGCAAATGGCAAGTGCCACTACTGCTCTTGCGGTCCAATTTGCATCCAGCAAAATCGAAATCGGAATAGCCAACAAGTTGGCGTGAAGAACCTTTGGGGTACCATAGACCCACATTTACAGTACCAACAAGATACTTCAATATCCGTTTCACCGCAGTTAGGTGAGACTCCTTAGGACATGATTGATAACGAGCGCATAAGCACACGCTAAACATGATGTCCGGTCTACTAGCAGTAAGATAAAGGAGAGATCCAATCATACCTCGATACTTCTTGGTGTCGACTTCCTTACCTTTCTCATCTTTGTCTAGATGGTCGGATGTGCTCATGGGAGTGGCCATTGCTTTTGCGTTGCTCATTTCAAATCGTTTTAGCAATTCTTTGCAATATTTAGCTTGACAAATGAAGGTTCCTTCTTTCATTTGCTTTACTTGCAGCCCCAAAAAGAATGTTAGCTCACCCATCATAGATATCTCAAATTCCCTTGTCATTAAATCAGAAAATTCCTTGTACAAAGCATTGTTAGTAGCACCAAAAATAATATCATCCACATAGATTTGAACTAATAAAATATCATTGTTTTTATGTTTAACAAATAGAGTGGTGTCAACTTTCCCCATAATGAATTCATTTTCCAAAAGAAATTTGCTCAACATACCAAGCTCGGGGAGTTTGTTTAAGACCATAAAGTGCCTTTTTAAGCTTGAAAACATGATCGGGAGATTTAAAATCTTCAAAGCCCGGGGGTTGTTCAACATAAACTTCTTCTTGAATGACACCACTTAGAAAAGCGCTTTTTACATCCATTTGATATAAATTGAAATTCATAGAAGAGGCAAAAGCAAGTAATAAACGAATAGCTTCTAACCTTGCTACGGGTGCATATGTTTCTTCATAGTCAATTCCCTCTTCTTGATTATAGCCTTTTGCTACAAGCCTAGCTTTGTTTCTAGTGATTACACCATTTTCATCTAATTTATTGCGAAAAACCCATTTCGTACCAATTATGGTATGATTTTTGGGTCTTGGCACCAAATACCAAACGTCATTTCGTTTGAATTGGTTAAGCTCCTCTTGCATTTCCAAGGTCCAGAATTTATCCCCAATTGCTTCGGAGATGGTTGAGGGTTCAATTTGAGAGACGAAAGCAGTATGACCTAAGGTGTTCTTAAGAGTGTTTCGAGTACTTACCTGTTGTTCAATGTTGCCAATTACCTGTTCGAGAGGATGGTCTTTGATTGTCCTCCACGCGTTAGGCAGTTTCGTTTATTTTTCCAGTTGTGGCGCTTCCTCCGATAATTGTTCCAAGATTTCATCTTGAGTTTCCTTAGGAGTTTCCTCTTGTACTTTGTCTTGAGGAATTATTGAGTTTAAAATACCTGCAAGATCAAAACCAGAATCCTTTCTCGCCAAGCGAGCATTATTTTCGGAAAACACAATGTGAGGGGATTCCTCCACAGTTTCGGTTCTATTATTAAATTCTCTATATGCTTTGCTACGTGAAGAGTAACCAATAAAAATTCCTTCATCGGATTTTGCATCAAATTTTCCCAAATTGTCTTTTCCATTGTTATGAATAAAACATTTACAACCGAATACTCTAAGATGGGAGATATTTGGCTTCCTTCTCTTGTAGAGTACATAGGGAGTTTTCATGAGTATTGGCCTTATGACTACTCTGTTTAAAACGTAGCATGCGGTACTCACGGCATCCGCCCAAAAATGTTTGGGAATCTTAGCCTCATCGAGCATGGTTCTAGCCATCTCTTCGAGACACCTGTTTTTCCTTTCCACCACTCCATTTTGTTGTGGTGTACGTGGAGCAGAGAAGGTGTGCTCGATACCGAGTTCGTCACAAAAGTCCGCGAAGAGATTATGATCGAACTCTCCCCCATGATCACTTCTTATTGAAGTGACGGTTGTGTCCTTTTCAATTTGACCACGTTTAAGAAAGCATTTAAAATTATGAAAAGCCTCACTTTTGTGAGCAAGAAATAGTGTCCATGTAAATCTAGAATAATCATCAACAATAACAAAAGCATAACGATTTCTACCAAGACTTTCAATGCGAGATGGTCCAAAGAGATCCATGTGAAGAAGTTGCAAAGGTCTACTAGTTGAAACAATATTTTTCGATTTAAAAGATGCTTTTGTTTGCTACCCTTTTTGACAAGAATCACAGATAGAGTCTTTTTCAAATTTCAAATTTGGAAGACCAATAACTAAATTTTGTGAAACTAATTTGTTTAAAAGATGCATGTTGATGTGAGCTACTCTACGATGCCATAACCACATATCATCTTCTTTGCTCATAAGACAATTCACATATTCAGACGAAGAATTTTCGAGATCAACCATATAGATGTTATTCATTCTAAAACCACGAAGAATAATTTTAAAATCGCTACGGCAAAAAACTAAGCATTCATCCGAATCAAATAAAACAAGATTTCCCTTGTCACATAATTGACTTATGCTCAAGAGATTATGTTTTAGACCTTTAACTAGCAAAATATGCTTAATGGAAGAAGGTTCATCCTTACCAACCGATCCAATGCCGATAATTTTTCCCTTGTTGTTATCTCCAAAAATAACGCTTCCTCCTTCCTTGTGTTCTAGTTGAAGGAACTTGGATTCGTCTCCGATCATGTGTTTGGAGCATCCACTATCAAGGTACCAATGTACACTTGATCCCTTCAAACATACCTACAAGACAAATTAATGAGTCTTTGGTACCCAAGCTGTTTTGGGTCCTTGAGAGTTAGGTGTAACATGCTGTTGTGCTTGACATGCAGTTAAGTGTCTATGTCTAGTGAAACAAGCAGGAGCAATATGTCCAATTCGATTGCAATAATGACAAATGACATTAGGATTATGCATTCGTCTAGGTTGATAGTAGTTGGACGGACGAAATTTGTTTACTCTATTTTCGACAATATAACTATTGCGCATTTCATGAAAATCATTTCTCCTACTATTTGTTCTAGGATATGCAGCATTTCTAGAATAGTTATTTCTAGGTTGAAAGCCATTTCTAGGTGTCCTAAAATGTTCAAAGTTTCTTCTAGTGTTTGGTCTAGGATATGCATCATTTCTAGAATAGTTATTTCTAGGTTGAACATTTGTTTTATTTATCCTAGGTTGAGCCTTAGGTGGTTGGGGTTTGGCTTCACCTTTTTCTTTAGGCTCGTTTTTAAAACCTATCCCATGTTAGGTCGATTTCAAATTAACAAGAACTTCATTCAAATTTTTATGAGAAGAATTGAACTTATCTAGGGTGCCCTTAAATATTTCTATCTCAATTTTTAGATGCATGCAAGAAATAATTTTTACTAGAGCTCTCGGGTTTGTCGGCGCTTCTCTTGCCAAAAAATTTATTTTCTTCTTTTAACTTCTCATTTTCCAAAATCAATTTTTCCAAATCTTTTTCTTTCAAAGAGAGTTGTCTTTCAAAATCTTTTTCTTTCATAGAAGCATTTTCCTTAGTATTTTTAACAGTTTTGGAAGCTTTAATGAATTCACTATACAACTCATCAAAGGCATTTTGCATTTCCTCAAGAGAATAGAAGTTTTTGGAAGAAATTTGACATACCTCTTCTTGATTGTCTTCATGTGCCATGGCATAGATGTGTGGTTTCTTCTTCTTCTTCCTCACTTGACTCGTCTCCGGAGTTGCCTCCCCAAGATATGTATGCTCGTTGTTTCTTGAAGGGTTTCTTCTCCTTTTTTACATTTGGGCAATTTGATTTAATGTGCCCGATTTCTCCGCACCCATAGCACTTTACTTGATCTCCTTGTTGTTTGCCTTTTCGTTCATACTCTTTTCGCATGAACTTTTGAAATCTCTTAATAACGAGTCCGAACTCGTTATCTCCGTCCTCATCATTTTGAGGTTGACTTGTGCTTGCCTTGAGGGCGATTCTTTGTTTCCTTTGATCATTAACAAGAGGGTTAAGTATAGTAGATTCATAAGTTTTAAGATTACCTCTTAATCCGTCGATGGTGACATTTGAAATGCCAATAGACTCTTGAATCGCGTCGGCCTTGGAGCGCCATTCCGGAGTGAGACTTCGGAGAATTTTTCGGACAAGTTCCTTATCCGTGAAGGTCTTCTTAAGAGCATGTAAGTCATTAACGATTTTTGAAAATCGTTCGAACATGTCATCTACCCTTTCGCCTTCCTTCATGTGAAACAGTTCATATGCATGGGTTAGAAAATCAACTTTAGCCTCTCTTACCTGGTCCGTACCTTCGTACGTGATTTCCAGCTTATCCCACATTTGCTTCGCCATTGTGCAACATGATATTTTTCTGTAATCATCAGCGTTTATAGCACAATACAATAAGTTGATGGCTTTAGTGTTGTTCTGCACTTTTCGGATATCATCCGCATCGTATTCATCTTCGGATTTTGGAACCTATTCATTTTCAACCTTTTTGGTTGGAATTTGTTCTCCCTTCATTATAACCTTCCACAGATGAAAATTATTCGATTGAATGAATATTCTCATCCTCTCCTTCCAGTACGTATAGTTTGTGCCATCGAATAGTGGTGGTCGGGTGGAGCATTGTCCTTCACCTATTCCTGCAAAAGAATCACGAGTAGAAGCCATGGATTGTTTCTTTCAAACGGTTAAGTTTTTCAGAGAGTTGGGCTCTGATACCAATTATTAGAATATACGCTTAACGCTAGAGGGGGGGTGAATAGCGTTATAATAAAAAACAGCGTAAACTTGCGGAATTTAAAAATTGCAGGAATGAAATAAGTGTGATAAGTAAATAATAAGGAACGAACGCACCGATGTATCCTGGTTCACCATAACCCGTGGCTAGTCCAGTCCCCGAGAGACTCTCTCGAGATTTCCACTTACTTCGTTAAGCTTACGGGTGCTTAACAAACCGTTACAAACTGAGAACTTGAGTCACACAAGCCTCAACAACCTTTGCTCGAAGATACCACACTTCAAGACTTCAACCAAAGGAATCACAACGTTCCTTCTTACAATACAAGGGATTAACACTTCCCTTCAAGTGTATAAAAACACTTAGCACTCAAGACAAGACTCTCCTTAAGAGTAGATATGAGTAAAATAAATACGCTCAAGAACACAACAACTTTCGTCAAGAATTTGGCTCTCAAAGACTTATGTAATGAATAGAAAATGATGAATAAGAGAGTATGCAAGCTTTAGCAATAATATGATCAGTTGTTATACTTAGAAGACTGATTTGAAGATGTATTTATAGTGTTAAAAACATGCATAACCGTTGCCTAATTGCCAATTAAGAATTGCTGATTTTGTGCTAAAACAATCGATTATCAGATTAGCATAATCGATTGTTTTCCAGTCGTTCCAAAAATCATTCCCAGATTTTACGCATAACAATCGATTATCTAAATTGTATAATCGATTACTGGCAACGTTCAAAAAATCACTTCCAGATTTTACTTAAAACAATCGATTATCAGAAATATACAATCGATTACTTGGCAACGTTCAAAAAATCTTTTTCAGATTTTACTTAAAACAATCGATTATCAGAAATATACAGTCGATTACTTGGCAATGTTTAAAAAATCTTTTTCAGATTTTACTTATAACAATCGATTATTAAAATCCTATAATCGATTACCTGACAGAGTTTGAAAATATTTTGGCAACGGTCATTTACATAATCGATTATGCTATATAGACAATCGATTTATTTTCAGTCTTGAAAAATCTAATAGACACTTCCTCAACACAATCGATTGTCATAAGGTTCACAATCGATTATTTTGTAGCTTTGAAAAAATCTGATGGACACTGCCTCAACACAATCGATTGTCATAAGGTTCACAATCAATTATTTTGTAGCTTTGGAAAAAATCTGATGGACACTGCCTCAACACAATCGATTGTCGTAAGGTACACAATCGATTGTCTTGCAGTTTTGAAAATTCTGGTGGACACTGCCTCAACACAATCGATTGTCATTCGGTTCACAATCGATTGTCTTGCAGCTACCTTTAATATAATCGATTATCATAAGTACATAATCGATTATCTTTGTCCAGATTTTTTAGGCATGTTTAAAAATCATTTTGGCTAACATAAATATGCATGATTTAAAATCATTTTGCTTTAAATTAAATATGCATGATTTGATAAAAATGATTTTATGAGAGAAGCCAAGTCTTGAGTCAATTGTCGGATCAAGATCACAATTAAAGAACGACTCATGTATAACTTTATTTAGTCTTGATCTTTGTTTTTCTTGTGCTTGAACTTCGTTATGTATCAATTGCGCTCTTGTGCTTGGACCTCGTCATATGTCAATTGCGCATCGTTTGTCATTTATCAAAACCTACAAATATGAACACACGTTTAGTTTAGTGCCTTGAGAACGTGTTTCAACAAACAACAGCTCAGGTTACGTGCCCTCACCCAAAAGCTCAACTATGAGTTGAACTGGGACTCAGGCTATGTGCCTTCGACAACAAAAATTGCAAAGGTTCAACTACGGTTGAACAACAACTCGGGTTACACGCCCTCGCCCAAAAGTTCAACTATGAGTTGAACTGACACTCAGATTATGTGCCTTCGACATAAAAAAATTGCAAAGGTTCAACTACGGTCGAAGAACAGCGCAGGCTACATGCCCTCGCCAGTAATTCAACAATGAGTTGAACTGAGACTCAGACTATGTGCCTTAGACAACAAAAATTACAAAGTTTCAACCACGATTGAACAATAGCTCAGGCTACGCGCCCTCGCCCAAAAGTTCAACTATGAGTTGAACTGGGACTCAAGCTATATGCCTTCGACAACAAAAATTGCAAAGTTTTAACTACGGTTGAACAACAACTCAAGCTACGTGCCCTCACCGAAAAGTTCAAGTATGAGTTGAACTGGGACTCAGGCTATGTGCCTTCGACAAAAAAATTGCAAAAGTTCAACCACAGTTGAACAACAGCTCCGGCTACGCGCCCTCACCTAAAATTTCAACTATGAGTTGAACTAGGACTCAAGCTATGTGCCTTCGACAACAAAAATTGTGAAGGTTCAACCACGGTTGAACAACAGCTCATGATACGTGCCCTCGCCCAAAAGTTCAACTATGAGTTGAACTGGGACTCAGGTTATGTGCCTTCGACATCAAAAAATTGGAAAGGTTTGACTACGGTTGAACAACAGCTCAGGCTACGTGCCCTCGCCCAAAAGTTCAACTATGAGTTGAACTGGGACTTAGACTATGTGCCTTCGACAACAAACATTGCAAAGGTTCATGCACGATTGAACAACAGCTCAGGCTACGCGCCCTCACCCAAAAGTTCAACTATGAGTTGAACTGGGACTCAGGCTATGTGCCTTCGACAACAAAAAATTGCAAAGGTTCAACCACGATTAAAAAACAGCTCAGGCTACGTGCCCTCGCCCAAATGTTCAACTATAAGTTGAACTGGGACTCAGGCTAGGCGCCTTCGACATCAAAAAATTGCATTGGTTCAACTACGGTTGAACAATAGCTCAGGCTGCGTGCCCTTGCCCAAAAGTTCAACTTTGAATTGAATTGGGACTCAGGCTATGTGCCTTCGACATCAAAAAATTGCAAAGGTTCAACTACGGTCGAAAACCCGCTCAGGCTATGCGCCCTTGCCCAAAATTTCAACTATGAGCTGAACTGCGACTCGGGCTATGTGCCTTCGACAACAAAAATGTCAATGGTTCAACTACGGTTGAACAACAACTCAGGCCACGTGACCTCGCACAAAAATTCAACTATAGAATAAATCGAGATTCAGGCTAAACGCCCTCACCATTGGACGCTACAAGGCAAATTCCTCTATGAGCGAAGGGACAAGTTAAGCACCCTCGCCAATCAAGTAAGTACGCCTAACTCGAACTAAGACTCAGGCCGCGATAAGTTCGTTCCAGTCGAATTACAAGGCCACGACCAAAAATTTGACCATGCCCGAACTGGGACTAAGGCTATACGCCACCCTCGCCAAATAACGGACTCAACTTACTCATACCAAGTAAAGAAAAATGATAAGCGAAAAAGTGGTCAATCATGGCTAAGGCCATCGATGCTAGCAGACCACATAGTTTTTGACTAGGACGAGCAAACGACCCGACACCAATCAAAATCACCCAACTGACCAACACCTTCAACGTCATCATGGCCAAGGCCATCAACGTTATCATGACTAAAGTTGTAGGGAAATAAACACGCCCCCCTGAAAACTCTAAAGGCGAAACCCCCTTGAATGAGAGCATAAGAAAACTTGGAAACAAGGAAAAGGACATAAAATTGCATATATATCTACAACTTCAATTACAACGGGCCAAGCCCGCTTACATACAGCCAAGGACGGCAAACAAAGAAAAAATCCAAATGACAACAAAAAAACAAAACAGAATAAAAACTAACTCTATAAAAATCCCTTTTACTCACGGCCACCCGCGCCACCCTCACGGCCACCCGAGCAATCATCATCACCCTTAGCGCCGTCATCGGCTCATGGAGTGGCCGGGTCGAAGCCACAGCCAAGACGAGCATCATGAGACTTTTGGCGCGCCGCCTCATAAGCATCCTCAGGCACGATACCGGCCTCCCATAATGTCCTGTACACGTCAAGTTGGGCCTCAGCAAAAGACCAAAGATCACGAGCGGGGCCGTAAGAGGCCGCCTGATCCCTCAGGTGCTGATTCTTGGCCTCCAATACCGTAATCTGATCTGCTGCAACTTGAGCATCCCGCTCATAAACGCCGATGCGTTCCTCCAGCCCCCCCACTCTGAAGCCACAGCAGACCTCTCCAGCTCCCGTTCCCTCTCGCGAAAGCGGACCGCCGCCTCCAACGCCCCAGCCTTTGTCGAAGCATCCTTGGGTTGCCTCCTCGAAGCAGTGAGCTCCTCGTCCAACTTGTCCACCTGCCTAATCAGGGCCTCAGAGGCCTCTACCAAAGCATCCTGACTACGGCGCTCCTTCTCAGCTGCAGCACTCCTCTCGGCCTCCACCTCCTCGTCCCTACGACGAAGATGCTCCTCGAGAGCGTTTACCCTATTTTGAGCCTGCTACACTAGAAGTTCCCGCCTCGCCAACTCTTCAACCAACTCTCGGCTGCGGGGGTCATTCCTCAGGCAATTGCGCATCACGCGACACCTATCCCCGTAGCGGCGATACTTCTCCAGTGCTCGCAAGAAGAGTCCTGAACGGACATTGGCCCAGCGCATGCTCTCTACCTCCAAAAGAAAGGTCTGCAAGACAAAAGGAGTGGTTAAGTTAGGAAACAAATCAAGGCAAGAAAAGAAACGAAAGAAGATCACCACACGTACCCCAAAACCCATCACGGCCACCTCGGTCATCAATCCGACGTCTGAGATGTCCCTCAGAGACCGGCTCTCCTCATCCGAGCACAAGGGCGCAAACATCGGTACCAAATTGTCCTCCTCAAGCAGCAGCTTGTGCTTGGTAGGAATCTCAGCATAGAAACGTCCCCTCTGCATGCACCGTTGCATTAGTGAAGCCTTCCTAGAGCATGCGGACGTCGTCATATTCCAAGTCTGATTCAGAAGCAAACTCCCCTCCCGCGACGTCCCTTCCTTCCTCAACCGGCCAAGAGGTCTAGGCTCCCCCCTCGCCAACGGGTTAACACTTGCTTTCTTGACCGAAGCAGCTGCTGAGGAATAAACTTCTCTCTACAGCTGGGACTGATGATTGAGCCGCCGAAGCGACGGTTTCATTACGACTTAAGCCAACCGTGGCAACCCCCATTCTGTTTTCTCCCTTAAGGTCAGACACAGCCGCCTCATTCCCCTCCATACCCGATGGAGGAGAGTCCAAATGTACCACCTCCACAGTAGACGTGAAGGCGACTCGCCGCCTGACTAGGGTCTCTCCTCCTCCTCGTTCAAAGATGATTCCGCCCTGAGGCGAATAACCCCCGAAGACGCCTCAGCTCAAGTTGTAGACCGTACTGGGGAATGGGCCGCCGACGACTCAACTGAAGTCACTCGCAGAACTGGGCATGGTATCGGCGCCATGGCAAGCTGAATAGTCGCAGCTGGCCTGCAGAAAGCAAGATGGGGAGCCCTCACACGGCGCACCGCCCCTGATCAAAAAATGAGAAGAATTGAAAGGGAAAACTCAACACGACCGAATAAGAACGATGAAATAACTCAAATACTCATCCGAAGCGGGCCTACCAACCGAAAAACGATTCGATTCCACAGTAACGGGTGTCATTTTGACAGATATCACGAAACGGTTTTGCAATCGTCAATTGACACTATGTCTTTTAAGCGAATTTGATGACCTGGGTGTGTTGGGAGGATGTCCAGTATGCCTCCATACTCGAGCACCGTTGCGATGCACATCCAGTTCACCCATAGCCACAGCAACCGCCTGCAAGAATACATTGTCCCAGGTGAAAACATCCTACGGCCATCCTCCAAGTGTAAATGGCTACGGCCATCTTCCTAAAAGTATAAATGGCTACGGCTGTCTCGTAAGTGTAAACGGCTACGACCATCCTCAAAGTAAAATGGCTACGACTATCTTCCAAGTATAAATGGCTACGTCCACCTCCCATGTGTAAATGGCTACGTCCATCTCTAAGTATAATTGGTCACGGCCGTCGTCAAAGCAAAAAATGGCTACGGCCACCTCTTCAGTATAAACGGCTAAGACCATCTTCAAAGCACAAACAGCTACGGTCGTACCAGGTCACGGCCAAAACGACATTCAATCCATTCTTCCGAATCTATTGAATAGCATTCGGAAGAGTCCGCTCATCGAGTTCGACGGGATCTCGACCTCAATAAGCAGAGGGACTAACTGTATGGGTCAAAACTCGACTCGTGATAATTAATAAGATTAATTTGCTCTTAAGCCCATTCGGTCTAGAAAATGGTACAACCATTCGATAATAACAAGCACCCGAAGGTCACACAACTTGATCAACGAGACCACGGCCTATTCACTATCGACAGACGTCTCCTCGACGTGACCACGACCATCCAACGCCAGCTGGCAAAGCCCAATACTATAAATATTAAGCGAAAGAACCCTAGAAGGGAGGCTCTCCTTCTTATTCACCTCTACTTTTCAAGAAAAGAGAAGACCACTGTAAGACTCCGAACCTCTCCATGAAGAAGCAGACCAAATCGGTATTATCAATAAAAGATCTTTATCCTCCTCTCCTTAACAAATAACAATTGTCTCTTGCATTTTATTCATTAAGTCTTTTGGATTTATTTGATCTGCTGTGATTGTCCCTCCATTTATTTTCGTTGTTTTGTGATTATAAAATATATGAAAACTTTGAGCTAAACAATTTCCACTTCTTTGAGAAGGTATAGTCGGATTATACAAGGTTAAATTTGAGTAACCCGTACGAAGAATCATTGTCATATTAACTTTCCATTATAAAGGCTGCGAAAGATTCTTCGACTAACTTTGTTTTGATCCCATGTGTTTGGCGTATAAAATAGTTACTGCGTACGTATTCTTGTCACTTAGCTTGTTGGAGACTGGGGAAGTTATTGTATGAAGTACTTTTTTAGTTTTACACAAGTAGACGTTGGGCTGTCTTTGAAAAAAAAATGGGAAGCTTACACAAATATAATCTCAACTTACCATTAGTTATAGACTTACTAAAATTAGCCAATAAAAATTGAAAAACTAAGTAGTAGGATTCTTTCTCTCAAAGAATCACATGTAAAAATCACCTTTCATATTTTTAAGCGTGATTAGCAACACTAGATACAAGACGGAAAGGAAATTTTATGGATGAAGTAGCAAATAAGGTGATACAATACAAAAAATATATACAATATTCCAAAAACCTAACCAAAAAAGGGAACTTTTTCAATAGGCATAGTTGAAATTCATTGAAAATATATGGATGAGTCAATATACAAAATTTGAGGAAGATTGGAGGTGATTTGGACTTCTTTTGTATCAAAATTCATAATTAAATCGATTTCAAAAGAGTCTTTTGCGACACATGTATCAAACATGTATCACACATGTATGTCATACAAAGGTATACATGTGATGTGATACACAAATGATACACATATCATTTTTCTCATGTTCAGCTTTTTACCGAATTTTCAATTCAAACTACCTCAAAACTTCACCAAATCATTCCAATTCTGAGATTTAAGCTCCTTACGTAGTGTCCAATCTATTTTAATAACACCCACTCAAAGCAAAGCAAAAATTTGATATTTTTTACTACAAATAGCTAATTGGCTAATTTGGTTAATATTAGAAATATTTTATCAATTGACCAATTTTTATATTAAGCTACCTATAAATGGACATAGTTGGTAATTTTTCAAAAAATTAATGTAATTGGTTTGCTCATTTGTCTAGGGTTTAAGCCCTTGATTCTTGAGCCTTTTTCCACATGCAATATTTCGCATGCTGAAGAAAATAAATAAACGAAAAAAGAGGGGTAAGAAGAAAATAAATGAACCACAAAAGAGGGGTAAGTGTTGATATTCTCTTCCGTCCATAATAACTGATTAATTATTTTTTTATTTTAGTTTAAAATAAGTGTCCATTTATATAATTAAGAAAAAATTTAATTTATTTTTCTAAAATTACTCTTATGTATGTATCCCTAAAAAGTCTTTTACTCCTCACATTAACTATGCTACAATATTTAATTAAGAAAAGTTTAGTCACGCTAACTATTTTTGTCTAAAATTTTATATTTTCTTAATGGGTGTGCCCCAGGTAAATTGATCACTTATTGTGGACCGGAGAGAGTAATGTCAAACCTGAAGAGAGGTCTCTAAAATTATCTCTTACTATTAAAAAAATTAGTTTTAGTGTAGGTGCTTTGCATATGTGGACCATGTTTATCAATATAAAACATATACACAAACTATTGAAAAAAATAACAGTGGAGGTTAAACTAAACTCAATATATGTTTAATGATGAAAATAAATATTAGTAAATTGATAAAATATATGGTTGAATTTAACATTTTCTGAATGAATTTAGTGTAATTAGTTCTATAATATTTATAGTTATAAATATTATATTATATAAAATAAAAACATGATATATTGTTGTATCTCAATTTGCATCTCTTTGTAAACTCTGCGTTCATAATGTTATTATACAAAAAAAAATATTCATTCAAAGTTAATCAAAATTATAGATAAGCCAAATGGACCTCTTCGTATGTAAAAAGTTGCCTGGATTCTTATTGATCTAAGTGTAAATTCACTTCTCTAGACATTCTTCCAACACCAAATAAAAGTTAATACTATTCTAAACTCAATTCGAATATACTTTGCTAATTAATAACAACTTTGAAATTTCAAGAGTTTTCAATGTTGAGGTCAAATTTTCAAACTTATAGGGGAAAAATGATAAAATTATAGCTATTTCAAAAGCTCCAAATATATTAGTTTATCACAAGTTAAAAAAATTAATTGTAATTACAATTTCACATAGTATGGTCGAAGCTTAATTTAATTCTAAATTTACACCATATTAGTTCAGACTTTTAGAAATCTAAAGTCAAAACTAAATTAAAACTCTTAAGAAGTTAACAGGAAAAAAGCAAACATGCATTGCTCATAAATGTTTCATATTTTTAGGTAATCAATTATTGGTAATTTGGAGAAAACATAGTATTACATACCTCATAGGCTAAGAATTAAAAAAAAAAATATTGACCATAAAAACTCTAAAAGGATATTTATAAAAACTGATCAAATAGAAAAAAGATTAACAGGTAAATTTTAATTGAATTTGAAGTCCTAAATATTAGGATATTCTTAAGGAAAATTTTAGTTGAATTTGAAGTTTTAAATATTAGGAAAATAATTAAATGACTATTTTTTCTAGTGTGAAATTAATTTTAAAGGGGAAAAAGGGAAACATCATTTTGATAGGGGCTTCAAGTTCTCTTTTGCTAGTTCTAGGATGCGCGCATTGACCGTGTAAACTTTTAACAAATACATTAAAATATGTTAGGTTATAAAATAAAAGTTTTAAAAAAAGTGTATGTTATCAAATACTATGACTATTAATCCTATTTAGTTAACTTAATAAAGGAAGCCCCATAAAGTCCATCATCTTAAAAATATTCAATTTTATAATTGCATTACTTCAACATGAAAAGTAATTATGCGCAAAAACGCATAACCCTTAAATATTTAATTTTTTTTTTTTTTTTGGAAAAGTATATTCTCAAGGAAATACCCACATCACGTTAAGTTTATGATCACAGTTATTCTAAAAGTCATAAACACTTAACAGTGTTATTTAGTAACAGAAGCAGTCATTTTTTTCTTATGAGCAAGATGCACATATTGAATTTCTTTAATCAATAAAATATACTTTAGGGATTATTTTCAATAAATTTGTAAGGAAAAACTTTCTATTGCAAAAGTAAAATCCCATTATGATATTTATACACATAAATTTTAGTTTACTTAACACCGGAAATAAAGTTTTAATTAGTATAAAGCAAACTCATAATTTGGCACTTGGCAGAAATAAATTTTCTACATTAATTAGAGAGTTTAGATATATAAGATGGCAATATCTTGAAAAATAACATAAAAATAAAAATTAGTGCAGAATGACCAGAAGAAATGCAACAACAACAAAATAATATTGAAATATTGAGAATCAATCTAAAAAAATATTTTAAGAAAAAATAACTACAATTATACATATAAAGTTCAAATTTAGATTGAAAAATATATAGATCTAAACCTAAATAGATCCAGAGTCATATGTACAAATTACAATTTTATTTTGGAACCAATAAACGAAACAAAATTGCAAAATAGATAGGAAATCAAGTAAATAAAATTTGCAAGTCTTATATCTTGACGGTAGGTGTGTGAATTCTACTGAAGCATTGCGAAGCAACTGAAAAACCTGCCGTTTGCAACCACAAGCTAGTAAAACCACAGACAATTGAAAAAATATTGTCATAAGTTGGATAACAAAAAAATGAAAGCAACAAATTTAGTACCTAATCTATTTGAACAAAAGTATTTCTCAGTTTATAGATTATGTATACCACATGGATCATCTCATATGATCAAATTTCTAGCATTGAGTTCACTCGTTGAGATGTGCAAAGGAGTATATATTACTATAAACCAATGCAACTCGACCAAAAACCATTAAAACAGTTAGTCTCGCGGAAATATCTTATATATATATATATATAACTTATTTTTATTTTGTCAGAAAATTATTAAGAGCGGAAGTATTAATTAATTAAAGAATATAAGGAAGTAATAATAAAGCTTTTACGAATTAAACATACAATGTATGTACAAAATAGGACTCGTACATAGCTAAAATAGGAAAATATTTAGTAGTCAATATTTTAGTTGATTTTAAATTCATAAATATAAGAAAAATAATTAAATTACTCTTTTGCCTAGTATAAAATTTATTTTTAAATAGTAGAAAAGGCGAACGATATTTTGTTAAGGACCTTCGTGCTTTTACTATAGTATATACGTAGATATAGATAAAAGATCCTAAAAGATTAGGAGATTATAAAAGAAAGTGCACAGGTTCAATTGCAAGCCATTATTTGCTTTAGTGATCCTGCAAGAACTGCTATGTGCATGACAATTGGAAAACAAAGAGCATAGCAAGAATCAAATGATGCATCAACATTACAGATTCTTTTATTCTAGTAGAAGCAAATAACACATTGACGACTAAAAATAAGACTCAGGAATAATAGTGCTGATACAATGTAAAACTGAGAACAAGTATCCCATCATACCCAGTACGCTATGCCCATGGGTTGTGCGAGCGTGAAATATATGAACAGTTGATGATTTTACTTTGGCAACAGAATATTTTTAAGTTCGCCACACCATCTATCCAACTACAGTAGCAGCAGAACAGCCATCTCATAGGTTTCATCTATTAGTTATATTCATGCATGCAGACAGTTTGTCATTGTGAAGCCAGCAGTTGAACCTGCTTGGAGTTCTGCACTTGACAATGCTAGTCTCCATTCTGCAACAACACAGACCAGACTGATTAGATGGAATGAGTATTAATGGGTTGCAAGCTTGGCCTACAACACATCACAAGACTAACCATAGCATGCAACTTAGCAAATTTCTACTTCCAAAATGTTTCTACATGCATTCAATAAGAACGTTTAATTATTTCTCCTCATACTTTTTGATTGCTAAATGTAACTTAAACTGAAGTACCAGCAAAAAAGCTGCTAAATGTAAGCCTTACTGTCACGGGTAACACAAATAAGAAAATACCAATACCTCTCTTCGTTTTTGAATAAGTAAATTGAACACTTATTTACTAATGAAGAGCTTATTTAATAAGGGACACCTACAAAAACAGCACGATAATTAATTTGTAACAATTGAGGGTTTAAATGTAAGGCCATCCCATTAAGGAAAATGTTGCTTAATTAGTAGATAGCCGAACCAAGAAGCAGAATGCATGAGAGATTGCTGCAAATCATTCCGTCCTTGATCTGTTTCAGGTGAATGATCACTAGATGAAAGTGAAAAAAGAGAGGAGAAGATGCAGAGAAGCTAAAATCAAATACAGCGTAAGTTCATAAACAATTGCCTTTTAGAGAACATGCATCTTTTTTATGCAGATAGGACCATTTCCAAGCAATTGCCATCCTGGGCACATGTATCCTTTTAAAGAGATTGGATGAAGCTCTAACATGGGAGGAAGTTAGGGGACATCACCAACAATTGAGAGAGTAAGTGGGAGAAACCTCTCAGTTGAAAACTAAACTACGAGCAAATCTAGAACATGCACAGCAGAAGGAAGCTTTGGAGTTCAAATGGAAAACTACGAATTACTTCACCAACAACAACAACATATCCAGTATTATCCCATACCGTGGATTCTGGGGAGGGTAGTATGTACTAATTACTTCAGGAGAGTTACTAATTTATTTTGATCAGTTCAGAGGATGTACTAATTCAAATGATAGTGCAGATAATGCTTTTTGAACTGAGCTTGAGATGGTGTAAGAATCTCTCAATCAAGGATCTTTTACAGAAAACGGATCTGCTGTGCTCTATAGATCAGTCAAAGGAACATTGATTCCAAACTGAGGACCTGAAGATGATATCAACAAAATCAAGACCTCACTAGCAGAAACAAATGGTGAGGCGCACCATCATTACTAAGCAGATATTTGAATAGCAAATTCCCTGACAACCGATGGACATCAAGTATATATTGTCAAGTCTATGGTGACTTAATGGAGCTCCAACTTGAAACTAAAGGCTGTCCCCAACTCAGATAAATTTCATTACTTATCCTACAAGATCAGATATGAAAACTCAAATAATAGGATCAAAATATATAGCACATAAACTTACGTTGCAGATTGTTGAAAAAATTTACCTTAAACTTGAGACTGCAGCACTGGCTGGTTTCTATTTAAAGCTAGAGACACCTCATCAGACAAGGAAGCAGTAATAAGGTCACGGCTCTCTCAGTCCCACATTTTGGTAGACACTCAAATCTCAGAATTTTAGGTTTTCTCCGTGTTGTAAAGTCATAATGGATTGGAGTTGATCTTTAACGACAATGCTAACAAGGAGAACAGAGCCACAGAATTAGGCACCAGAGGAGTTGGTACAGCTTGGGAGAAATGGGGACATGTACAAAAATTTAGTTGTATCAGGGCAAGAAGTCTGTCATTAATCTTAACAGGGGAAAATGGTGGTTTACAACAGAAAGTTGCCGAGGCTTAGTTCTTTATTTCTTTTCCTTTTTGGTGGATCGAAGCAGTAACAAGCGATTACTTTTGCACCTAGAACACCAACCAGTGACAAGTTCTTAGGCAACATGGTTGAGACTTGGATGTTGGAGCTTTGCTTTATTAACATATTAGCAAATAAAACCTTTGTCCTAACCTATATACTTTTGTTCTTTTCAGTGCTTGTGGAAGATTGTACATTATATATTATCTTATAAAGGGAACAGTGCTAACTTTATTAAGGAGCCAAATTCTTGAGATCAAGCAATAAAATTTGTCATCAGGCGTAAAATAGTAGACATCAAAGAGAAATAACGACTTCCTGATTTGAGGCCACATATCTCTTACCACTAGAAGTACCAATATGAAGTAGAGTATAAAGGGAATTTTTCGTAAATCCCAGCTCTTTTTATTTCCTCAACAACAACAAATATCAAATTAGTTGGGGTCAGCTATATGAACATTCATTATCATTAACTCCGTATGGAACATTGCATCCCAATACTCAATAATTTCAACAGTGATCCTCCAATTTCAGGAAAATTTCCCTTAAGAGTCTAAGAAATTAACTAATACACAAAAAATCTCACGCCAATGCCAAATACAATTAAAACAAAAATCCAGCTTTTCAAATAATCACCTGTCAAGACAACGCAAATTCGAAGGAGGGTCCTATAGTTTCTTCTTCTTTCTGAAAATATAAACGTCGGTCTCCTCGTACGCGTACTCTGGATGTAAATACTTGTGTGGAACCTTCTCGATATCAAACATGTCTCCGCTAAGCTCCCAGAACTTCTTATGCGCTTCAGGAGATCTCAGCTGGTAGCCCAACAAAACGATGCCGTTTTCACTCACCAAAGCTTCCATAGCCGAGAGCAATGGACCCACCGTCTCCTCCAAGTACACCACATCGGTAGCAACAACGACATCAAACGGTGGGTTAAGGGACTTCATCTGGTGCTGATTGGACCAATTCAACTAGGCCGTTTTCAAAGACTTATTCAAAACTGGCTTGTTTTTCTTAAGGTTATATTTTAGCGCCGGCATAACGGGAGCGATATCAGTGATAACGACGTTGTTCAGTCCCAGCAAGAAGAGGCCCATAGCGGCTACTCCACAACCGGCGCCGAGTTCGATTCCGCGTTTGTTTTGGAAGTTAAGGATGTCGGAATAGGGATTCGGAGTAACGGGGCAAGTTTGAGGATGCCAACGTTCGGCGAATTTGACGAGGACAATTGAACAGGGCCATACGCTGGTACCTACATGCATGGATCCATTGTCTTGGTGGATAGATAGCTGAAAATTTAGCACTTGAAGATCGATTACCGGCGAGTCTGTGAACTTCATCTTCTCTAATTCTCTTCGGTAAACTGCACTTTCCCTTTGAGCTGAAATGTCAGTGGGTTAATGGGCCAAAAGTCTGGAACATATTGGTAGTGGGCTAGGCTACAGACAAGGGGGCATTTGCATGTGCGCCCGTTTCTCTGGCCATATTTTTAACTTATGTCCGTTTTGTCTCTTTATTTATAAGTTTACCTACTTTTTTACATAATTTCAGCCTCGTTTTATTTTACTTAAGTTCTAGAGCTTAAATTTACTTGAGCAGTTTTCCAGCTTAAGTTTTCCAGTTATAAAATAAAAACTTAAGTCGTTTCTAGCTTAAGTTTTTCAGTTATAAAATAAAAACTTTAGCTCTAGAACTGAAGTTTCTATGTTGTATGGGAAGGAAAAAGGAAAGCTGAAGTTTGTCAAAAAATAGGTACGGATACAAATAGAAAGACAGTCGAATATCCCGTTAAATTTTGAGATTTTTACATTCCTATGCCATATGTGAAACCTTATTACCCTCAATGTTTAAGGTTTGAGTTAATTACATTTCAGCATACTAAATTATTATTTTTATACCATAATTCAAATTAGAAATATAATTAATGGTTCATTTATATTAGGCATAATTATAAGACTGTATCGTCCCACTTTCTCTTTCCTTTCATCTAAACTCTCCATCCCCACGTATTACCTTTACCAGTAACCCTCCTCGCCTCTAACGTATACAATATGTAGTTATTGTATATAAATTTTGTAGCTCTTTATCATAATTTTTAGATGTTTACCTCCAAGTTCTATGTAAGATTTGTATATAAACTGTCAGTGGAATATAACTTACACAACAAAAAATAATAATAAATACTCCAATCGTAGAAATATGTTATCCATAATTAATCTGCAAATTATCTATAAAATTTTACAAAAATAACAAATTAACTACATTTAACCTACATTATAACTACAATCTGGAAACAATTTACACATGGAAGTTCTTCAAGTTGGAATTGGCCACAACTATATTTTTTATTTTTTAGACACACAATGTGCCGCTTCACACCATCCAACATACTATGTATATGATCTGCCTCACCTATATTTTCAGAAGAAACACAAAGGAAAAAAATTATAATATTAAAAATATAGTATCTACAATATATCTATATTTTATCTATAATTTATTTACAAGTTAACTAAAAACTACAAGTAAACTACAATTTGCCTATAACTTATCTACAATCTGGAGACACTGTATACTAAAATATTTTTTTCCTGCACCAAATAAATAAATTATAGTCAAATTGTAGATATATATAGTAAATTTGTAGATAATATCATAGAACTAAAATTCTAAGCATTTTCGAACTACACAAACCTGCATTCTCATCTACCACAATGGCATCAACTTCAAAATCTCTAAATCTGCCATAGTTATCCCTATTGCCATTAAATTGTAGCATAATTACGATTTTGGACATAATTCGTAGTTGTTGTTGTTGATGTTTTTTTTGGAATTCTAGATTGAGTGAAGAAAAGATGAAGAAGAGATATATATGAGCAACTATTTGATAGAAGAAACGGCGAAGAACAGATTTTTTCAACTTTGAGTTGTTGAAACTCGAAAATTTGAATTCAAATCTTCGAAGCTGTTAGTAGTTGAATCTGTGCGTAGTTTTAGTAGTTGTTCGTTATTTTTTTTCGAGAATTTGAATTGTAGTTATGGAGAAAAATACGCAGTTGAGAAATCTTCTTTCCCTTTTTAAAAATTAAATTTAATGTAGAATCAATTAACACCAAGATTCTCTCCTTAATTTTAGCGCATTTTTAGGGAATATTCTGCCTTTTTAATGTCTAATAGCCGAATGATACAAAATTTGTAGGTAAAATGTGGACTGAGCGGGTATATACATATTATGCACATATTTGGTAATAAGGTTTTATATATGGTATAGTTAGAAAAAAATCCTTTTAATTTTTGTAACCGGTGTACATATATTCTACATTGATTTTTCATAGTTATATACATGTTATATATATAAATTAGACATATACATTATATATTTATTATTTATTTTTTGTTTAAGAGGTTGGGTGAATGACTTAGGTTGTTTTTGTCTTTACATAAATGTCAGATAATTTACTGGACAAAATTTAAAAGTAGCTATTTTCAACTTCTGTGAGTGAAAAATAGTCATTATTATGGACTTTTAAATTTCATATGTGAAACTCCAAAATATTATTTTCAATTACAAGACTGAAAAACGGCTAGCTTGCGCTATTGCTACTAATTATTCCATAAAAATATCATTATTAAGAATTCTTGTTTTTGTTTCAAATAATCAAAGCAAGTTGGTTCAAAACCTGGGCAATAGAGCTGAATTTACTTAGTGTAGATTAACTATGAGGAATACTTCAAACTTATTCACCAGGAAATCTTAACCTTACAAGCTACTAGCCTCTCGTAATGTGACAGATCTCTTTGAAATTATAACTTAGTATTTTAATGGTGAAAGTACAAGAGGGGTGAACTGCCGATTTTTCTTTCTTTATCCTAAGTAGTTGACTAGTTTACCAATTAGTTGATTGAAAATAAAAACAGAATATAACTGAAAGCAGAAGTAAAGCGCAAAATATATATTGTGGGCTTTTAACAGATGGGTAACGATCATACCATAGAGAAGACTTGTATAATCATCGGCACTCTCTATCATGGAATTGATGCCAAGAAGATAGTTTGACCTTATGCTTAGTTAGAAGGCAGTAAATGCAATCCAACACAATGCATTTAACAGGAACTAAGGTTAGCATAGAACTGCCAGGTTTGGTAGAGCAAAGGCTAGCATAGAACATTTTAACAAAAGATTCATATACCTTTGGATAAGACAAACAAGGAAAGTTTTTCCACCCCTAGAAGTTGAAGAGTTTTTTGACCTTGAAGTTGAGGCTCTCCAATGCATTTAGACCAATGACTATAACATGAGCTACATGTTTTGTAAGATATATGGACTTATATCTACATACATATGAATAATATATGGATAAATTATATGTTATGTGCTATCTTTTGGTTTGGCCTAATTTTGTGGTCTTATGGACATTATGTTAAGGGGGCCAATGTATTGTCATGTAAAGTGTAGGACCAATGTGTAGATACCCAAAAGGGTAACCTTAGTTAATGATGGGCTAACTAAGGTTACATATATGTAACCATGGTTACATGCTTATAACTCTTGAGTTTCATAACTCATTTGTTATAAGTGGAGGGTTATGGTTCCCACATTATAGCAAGACATTCTCTTCTTCTTCCCATTGAATCAAGAGAGCCATTTTTCTTGTCTTGCATATCTTTGTGGAAAACCTTTCCTCAAATTTGGTCTTTAGTATATTCTTGTGAAACTAATACTTCAAGAAGGATCAAGAAGACAATCTTGAAGGAAGGACTAAGGAGCTTTCAAAAGCACACTTTGGACAATCTTCAAGAGGACTAAGGTTGGATTTCCACATATAGATTTAGGTACGCTTCCGCTTATGTTGTTCTTTCCAAATTATTCGATATGAAGGATATTGTGTTTTAGTCGGAATCATAATCCTAACAATTGGTATCAGAGCCTCATTCATATTTGGATAATTTGGAAGTTCATGAAATTGCATGTTATATAAAGTTCATGTTCAAATTAAGGTAGAATTTTTGATAATGAAATTCTAGTAACATGATATAGCATGATTTCATGCATGTTATGATGTTGATGTGCTTTGGTGTTTCAATATCTTGTTATCACTACTTGGATTGAAACATTGAAATTTGCAAAATTTTGGTTAAAGATCAACATGATTTCTTGTTTAAATTTCTTGTTGAAAACTATTTTAAGTTGTTGGACAGAATACCAAAATAATCGATTACTGCCTTAGGATAATCGATTATCTTGAATTGTTCATCAAAATTTTGCAAAACAGTGCCATAGAATAGTCGATTATTTTTTAAAATAGTCGATTATTTCATTTTGTGCGTTAAAGTTTCTGGGACAGAACATTAGCATAATCGACTATGCATTGAGAATAATCGATTCTGCAATTATGTTCATAAAAATTTTTGAAACAGAACAGTAGAATAATCGATTATTCCTTTTGAATAATCGACTATCTAATTTTTCAGCAAACTTTGGAAATTCCAGAAAGCTAGAATAATTGATTATCTGTTTAAGATAATCGATTATCCTGGACTAGCAAGCCCTGATAATCGATTATCAGGCAATTAATTGCTGAAAACGTTTTGTTTTGGCTGTTTAATAAGGACATAATGTTAGAAACGTTTTTCATAATTAATGAAATGTTTTAAGTCTTTTAAGTTTCAGATTTTAATTGAATATTTATAATATGTCAATTAATTTTAAGTTTTTATAATTATTAATGTTTTATATATTAATATTCAGTTTTAATATTAATTTATTTAGTCCATCAAACTTCAGATTTTGGAATTGTCCAATTAAGTCTATAACAATTAATATTCAGATGTTGCATGTCAAAATATGTAAAATATTAAGTTAAGATTCATAATATGACTTAAGGAACTAAAGTTTTTGGCATCTAATATTTTAAATTAGTCAATTGAAGCATTATGTTGCCAAAGTAACCTCTATTGTGTAGATTGATTGATCTTGAAATATAAGATGACTGTGGATGTTAGTCTTCCATGCGTTTAACACCGGCCCAAAGGAAGGTTGTTATTTGACAGGAATTCAAACATGCTTGTGGTGATAAATATGTGACAATTATTTGGTTTTCCATGTCAATATTAAGTCGGCCCAAAGGAAGGCTTGATATTTGACAGGAGTTTATTGTCAATATTTGATCACTACACCAAGAGTACCACTTACAAGTTGATTTTCTGTCCAAAGACTAAAATCAATGTTGTGCTAGGTATCTTGTAATGGGATTTGCCTATTTTGAATCTGAAAACTAAAGTTAAAGTTCAAGTTATTGTGAGCATGTATTAAGTAATCCTTTGTTCTATTTTCAGTGAATTCTTCAGCTGCTTCGATATCAGCTAATATAAACAGCATCCCTGTGCTTAACGGCACAAACTTTAAGGAATGGAAAGAGAACATTATGATAGTTCTCGGTTGCATGGATCTTGACCTTGCACTTCGGAATGAGCAACCTGCTTCTCTTGAGGATACATCCTCTCCTGATGAAAGGAGGGAGATGGAGAAGTGGGAACGCTCGAATCGCATGAGTCTAATGATCATGAAACGTGCAATTCCAGAATCATTCAGGGGCACTATGAATGATGAAGCTAATGCCAAAGTTTTCCTTGAAAACCTTGAAAAGCGTTTTGAACAAAACGAAAAGGCGGAGACAAGTACTCTTTTGAGTAAACTTGTTTCCATGAGGTATAAAGGCAAGGGAAACATTAGGGAGTACCTTTTGGAAATGTCTCATCTTGCTTCGAAACTTAAGTCACTCAAGCTAGTATTACCTGAGGAACTGCTTGTGTACTTAGTTTTGATATCTCTTCCTGCACACTTTAATCAGTTTAAGTACAACTGCCTGAAGGAGAAATGGACTCTTAATGAGCTCATTTCACATTGTGTGCAAGAGGAGGAAAGGATAAAGCAAGATAAGACTGAAAGTGCTCATTTGGCATCCTCTTCTAAGGATCCTAAGAAGAGGAAAGGTAAGGAAGTTGCGGTTGCAAGACCCAAGAATAAGCAACATAAGGAACCTAAGGTTGAAATTACTGAATTAGGTTGCTTTTTCTGTAAGGGGACTAATCATGTGAAGAAGGATTGTACCAAGTACCACGCTTGGCGTGCGAAAAAAGGTACATTTCTTTCTCTTGTTTGTTCTGAAGTTAATTTAATTTCGGTACCTAAGGATACTTGGTGGGTAGATTCTGCTGCTACTACTCACATAAGTATATCTATGCAGGGTTGCCTGAACTGCCGAAAACCAAATGATGGTGGAAGATACATCTATGTGGGTGACGGCAAGAAGGTGCCAGTTGAGGCTATTGGAAAGTTTAGGCTGTTGTTTAAGACCGGTTTTCATTTAGATTTGGATGAGACTTTTGTTGTACCGTCTTTTAGACGGAATTTAATTTCTGTTCCCAAATTGGACATATCCGGTTATTCATGTTCTTTTGGTGACAATAAAGTTAGTCTCTTTCAGAATTCAAATCTTATTGGTACTGGTCTTTTATCAACATTTGATAGCCTATATTTGGTTGACACAATAACCTCACATAATGAAACCTTGCATACAAGTTTAAGTGGTACCAAAAGAAAATTAACTAATAAGAACTCTATATCACTCTGGCACAAACGTTTGGGTCACATATCCATTCAAAGAATTCAGAAACTCGTGTCAGATGGAATTCTTGATTCTCTTGATTCCTCAAATTCGGATATTTGTGTTGAGTGTATCAAGGGAAAACAAACAAAGAAGACGAGATTAGGTGCTAAGAGAGCTTCGGACGTCTTAGAATTGATACATACGGATATTTGTGGGCCATTCCCTACTCCTTGTAGGAATGGTCAACATTTCTTTATCACATTCATAGACGATTACTCTCGTTATGGGTATCTATATCTTATTCATGAAAAGTCCCAATCGATAGACGTGTTCAAATCATATAAGGCTGAAGTTGAAAATCAACTAAGCAAAAGGATTAAATCCGTTAGATCGGACCGTGGTGGTGAATACTATGGCAGATATGATGGTTCAGGTGAACAACGTCCAGGGCCATTTGCTAAATTCCTAGATGAGTGTGGGATCGTCCCTCAGTATACTGTGCCAGGAAGTCCTACGATGAATGGTGTAGATGAGAGACGAAATCGGACCCTTAAGGATATGGTAAGAAGTATGATTTATCGTACGACTTTACCAGACTCACTATGGGGAGAAGCATTAAAAACCGCAGCTTATATTCTTAATAGAGTTCCAACTAAAGCTACAATCAAAACCCCATATGAACTTTGGACTGGGCATAAACCCAGTATTAAGCACTTACACATTTGGGGTTGTCCAGCTGAGGCAAGGCCTTATAGGCCGAATGAAATGAAACTGGATGCTAAGAGGGTTAGTAGCTATTTTGTTGGATACTCTGAAAGATCCAGGGGTTTTAAGTTTTATGATCCCACTTCAAGAACTATTTTTGAGACGGGTAATGCTAGGTTTTTTGAGGATATTGAGTTTGGGGGGTGGGGAGATAAAGTTGTTAGAGATTTTGTCTTTGAGGAAGAACATGTGTCTTTCCCTCAAGTTGTTGATCTTGGTCAGGGTGTTCTCATTCCTGATACGGATCACACAACTCCAGTTCAAGACAATCTCGAAAATCTCCCCCATCAGGACCCTGATATTACTAATGAAAATCAAACTCAGCAACCTCAAGAAACTGAAGTGCCATTAAGGAGATCCACTAGAGAGAGGAGAAATGCAATTCCGGATGATATTGGACTTGAGGAAGATGATCCAATCAACTTCCGTCAAGTCATTAAGGGTTCTAACTCTCAAAAGTGGATTGATGCCATGAATGATGAGATGAAGTCTATGAGCGATAATGACGTTTGGGAGCTTGTTACATTTCCCGAAGGTATTAAACCTATTGGTTGTAAATGGATTTATAAAACCAAAAGGGATTCAGGGGGCAATGTTATTAAGTATAAAGCTCGTCTTGTCGCCAAAGGCTACACTCAAAAGGAAGGCATTGGTTATAAAGAAACTTTCTCTCCAGTTTCTTCGAAAGACTCTTTCAGGACTATAATGGCACTAGTAGCACATTTTGGTCTTGAGCTTCATCAGATGGATGTTAAGACAGCATTTCTCAATGGTGACATTGAGGAAACAATTTATATGGTGCAACCTGAAAACTTTGTTTCGGATGAATCAGAGAAAAGGGTTTACAAATTAAAGAAATCCATCTATGGGCTCAAGAAGGCTTCCCGTCAATGGTATTATAAGTTTCATGCAGTCATTACATCTTTTGATTTTGAACCAAATATTGTTGATGACTGTATATACCATAAGTTCAGTGGGAGTAAGTATATTTTCCTGGTTTTATATGTCGATGACATACTGCTTGCCTGTAATGATATAGCATTATTGCATGAAACTAAGAAATTTCTTTCAAAGAAATTTGAAATGAAAGATCTTGGTGAAGCTTCTTTTGTATTAGGAATTCAGATACAACGAGATCGCTCCAAAGGTGTTCTCGGTCTGTCACAAAAGGGCTATATCGATAAGGTTCTGAAAAGATTTGGCATGCAGGATTGTAAACCAGGCAACACCCCTGCTGCTAAGGGAGACAAGTTTAGTCTCAACTAGTGCCCAAATAATAATTATAAAACTTCGGAAATGCAGAAGACGCCTTATGCTTCGACTGTAGGTAGTCTGATGTATGCTCAGGTCTGTACACGACCTGATATAGCATACATTGTTGGGATGTTAGGCAGGTATCTAAGCAATCCGGGAATGGACCATTGGAAGGCAGCCAAAAGGGTCATGAGGTACTTACAGAGAACAAAGGATTACATGCTTACATATCGGAGATCGGACCAGCTTGAGATCATTGGGTATACCGATTCCGATTTTGCTGGATGTCAGGATAGTCTGAAGTCTACTTCAGGCTATATTTACATGCTTGCTGGCGGTGCTATCTCTTGGAGAAGCATCAAGCAAACTCTTACGGCCACTTCCACCATGGAAGCGGAATTCATGGCATGTTATGAAGCATCCAATGAGTCATTATGGCTGCGGAATTGTTTTGGTGGACTGCGGATTGTTGATAGCATTAAAAAGCCAATTAGGCTATTTTGCGACAACAGATCGGCAGTCCTTTATGCTAATAACAACAGTAGTTTGGCGAAAGCAAAACATATGGACGTCAAATTTCGGGTTGTTAAAGAAAGAGTACAGAATGGACAGTTGTGCATTGAGCACATCAATACAAACTCCATGCTTGCGGATCCACTCACTAAGGGATTGACACCAAAAGTATTTATTGAGCATATTGCTTGTATGGGTGTCAAATCATTTGAGGATTATGTATTTTAGTGGGAGTTTGTATTATACAATTATGTATTGTCCATTACATTCAGTAATTCAGCTATATCTGTGCAGATATTCAGTTTTAATGTTTTTGTACTCTTACAGTTTATGATTGATCTCAATAAAGAGAACCAGTTGGAAATAGACATTCTATTGACCACACTTTATGTTATTTCCATGCTACATACCTACACTTGATCCATGTCGTTGGTTATATTGATATACGTGATCTATGTTGGTTCTAGTTACGCAAGAGTAACTAAGAGCTCTTAGTTCCTATGTTGGTATGATTGATGGACCGGATTGTCATGACAATTTTATTGTGATAGCATTTTTGAGCTCATAAGGTTATAATGTAACATATAATGCTAAGGTTTGTACACATGTATGTGTATCTCGTCCAAGTGGGAGATTGTAAGATATATGGACTTATATCTACATACATATGAACAATATATGGATAAATTATATGTTATGTGCTATCTTTTGGTTTGGCCTAATTTTGTGGTCTTATGAACATTATGTTAAGGGGGCCAATGTATTGTCATGTAAAGTGTAGGACCAATGTGTAGATACCCAAAAGGGTAACCTTAGTTAAAGATGGGCTAACTAAGGTTACATATATGTAACCATGGTTACATGCTTATGACTCTTGAGTTTCATAACTCATTTGTTATAAGTGGGGGGGTTATGGTTCCCACATTATAGCAAGACATTCTCTTCTTCTTCCCATTGAATCAAGAGAGCCATTTTTCTTGTCTTGCATATCTTTGTGGAAAACCTTTCCTCAAATTTGGTATTTAGTATATTCTTGTGAAACTAATACTTCAAGAAGGATCAAGAAGACAATCTTGAATGAAGGACTAAGGAGCTTTCAAAAGCACACTTTGGACAATCTTCAAGAGGACTAAGGATTTGGATTTCCACATATGGATTCAGGTACACTTCCGCTTATGTTGTTCTTTCCAAATTATTCGATATGAAGACTATTGTGTTTTAGTCGGAATCATAATCCTAACATGTTTGTCTTTGAAGGTTATGAAGGTGTCCCTGTTGGCTGTGTCCCAATATAAACTCCTCTGCCTCCCCCTTCCAAATCCCAAAGAAAAAGTTGAATACTAAATTCTAAAATATATCTAAGCGCTCTCATGTGCTCGTCAATTGTTTTAAGGAAAACGGCCAAATATATCACTGTATTGTTAAAAATTATTTACATTTATCATTCGTTACACTTTTGATCTAGTTTACCCTTCCTGTTAGCAAATTTATCAAAAATACCTTTATTTCTAACGGTGCTACACCATGACAATTCAAATTTTACACTATCTGATATCACATGGCATGCCATCTCACCACCTTCTTCCCCTTTCATTTCTTCTTCCACCCCCACACCTAGAATTTATGAAATTGGAGAAATCCAGCTTTGTGGGATTATTCCAACCTTAGCCGACGTGATGAAAGAGGTTTTTATATCTAGATATATGGACTTATATATACACACATATGAACAATATATGGATAAATTATATGTTATGTGCTATCTTTTGGTTTGGCCTAAATAAGTGGTCTTATGGACATTATGTTAAGGGGGCCAATGTATTGTCATATAAAGTGTAGGACAAATGTGTAGATACCCAAAAGGGTAACCTTAGTTAATGATGGGCTAACTAAGGTTACATATATGTAACCATGGTTACATGCTTGTGACTCTTGAGTTATGTAACTCTTGTGACTCTTGGGTTATGTAACTCATGAAGTTATAAAGTGGGGGTTATGGTTCCCACATTAGTGCAAGACAAGACTCTTCTTTCTCCCATTGAATCAAGAGCCATAATACTCCATTGTTGTCTTGCAAATAGTGTGGAAAACCATAAACCATTTTGATCATTGTCACAACATTATTATTGTGAATAATTCACATATTGTTTAAGGTTTGTTTCTTGCATACTTGTGGATACATATACAACTTCAAGACATTCTTGAAGGAAGGCTAAGGATCAAACTTCATAGAGACATAAGGACAATCATCAAAAGGAGGTTCAACAATTTCTACATATGGATTCAGGTTAGCTTCCGCTCATGTAGTTTAATTCCGAATTATTCAATATGAAGGTTGTTATATTTAGTTGGAATCATAATCCTAACAATCGGTATCAGAGCCACCTTCATTTTTGGATAATTTGGATGTTCATAAGATTCATGTTATGTTAGGATTCATGTTTAAGTTTAATTAGAATTTTGTTTATGAAATTCTACCATGAAATAGAATGATCTTATGAATGTTATGTTTTGATGTAATTTGATGTTTTAATATCATGTTAAAACATTGTAAATAGCATGATTTTAGTTGGTTAACAACATGTTTTTTATGTTTAAGATTCATGTTGAAAATCCTGTGTTATTCAGAAAATTTTTTTTGGTCACTACCTCAATACAATCGATTGTCTTTGACGTTTAAAATTCCAGCAGTTTTTTTGGAACATCAGAATAATCAATTGTATACTCTATACAATCGATTGTTCTGGTCCAGTGAGTTGAAACGTTTTTTAATTATACCATACAATCGATTATCTATTGTAGACAATCGATTGTAATGGTCCAGAAACTTAAAATTTTTTTTCAAAACCAAAATAATCGATTTTCTGGTTTTGACAATCGATTATATTGGTCCAGTAACTTATAAAATTTTTCTTAAAACCATCATAATCGATTATATGGTTTTGACAATCGATTATGTTGGTCCAGAAACATAAAAAAATTTTGTCAAAACCAAAATAATCGATTGTCTGGTTTTGACAATCGATTATATTGTTCCAGTAACTGAAAATATTTTTTACGCCAAAGATAATCGATTGTCTATTGCTTACAACCGATTGTTTTTGTCCAGTAAGGTTAAAAACGTTTCAACTCTCTTAAGTTTCAGTGAATGTTAATTGTTTTTAAAGTCCATCAATTCTAATATTATATGGAATTGTCCTATAAAGTAAACAACAATTAATATTCAAGTGTTACATATCAACATATGTAACATATTAAGTTGAGATTCATAATAAGGCTTAAGGAACTAAAGTTTATAGCATCTAATATTTTAATTATTCAATTGAAGCATTATGTTGCCAAAGTAACCTCTATTGTGTAGATTGATTAATTTTAAAATATAAGATGACTGTGGATGTTAGTCTTCCATGCGTTTAACACCGACCCAAAGGAAGGTTTTATTTGGCAGGAATTCGAACATGCTTGTGGTGGTAAATATGAGACGATTATTTGGTTTTCCATGTGAATATTAAATCGGCCCAAAGGAAGGTTTAATATTTGACAGGAGTTTATTGTCTATGTTTGATCACTACACCAAGAGTACCACTTACAAGTTGTTTTTCTGTCCAAAGACTAAAATCAATATTGTGCTAGGTATCTTGTAATGGGAATGCCTAATTTTGAATCTATAAAGTTAAAGTTCAAGTATTTGTAAGCATGTATTCAGTAATCCTTTTGTTCTATTTTCAGTAAATTCTTCTACTTCTACGATCTCTGCCAACATCAATAGCATCCCTGTGGTTAACGGCATTAACTTTAAGGAATGGAAAGAGAACGTCATGATCGTTCTCGGTTGCATGGATCTTGACCTTGCTCTTCGGATTGAGCAACCTACTCCTCTTGAGGATACATCCTCTCCTGATGAAAAGAGAGTGATGGAGAAGTGGGAACGCTCGAATCGCATGAGTCTAATGATCATGACATGCAATTCCAGAATCATTCAGGGGCACTATGAATGATGAACCTAATGCCAAAGTTTTCCTTGAAAACCTCGAACAGCGTTTTATTCAAAATGAAAAGGCGGAAACAAGTACACTATTGAGTAAACTTGTTTCCATGAGGTATAAGGGCAATGGAAACATTAGGGAGTACATTATGGAAATGTCTCATCTTGCTTCGAAACTTAAGTCACTCAAGCTGGATTTACCTGAGGAACTGCTTGTGTACTTTGTTTTGATATCTCTTCCTGCACACTTTAATTAGTTTAAGGTTAGTTACAACTGCCTGAAGGAGAAATGGACTCTTAACGAGCTCATTTCACACTGTGTGCAAGAAGAGGAAAGGATAAAGCTAGATAAGACTGAAAGTGCTCATTTGGCATCCTCTTCTAAGGAAACTAAGAAGAGGAAAGGTAAGGAAGTTGCGGTTGCAAGGCCCAAGATTAAGCAACATATGGAACCTAAGGTTGAAATCACTGAATTAGGTTGCTTTCTCTGTAAGGGGACTGATCATGTGAAGAAAGATTATACCAAGTACCATGCCTGGCGTGCGAAAAAGGGTACATTTCTTTCTCTTGTTTGTTCGGAAGTTAATTTAATTTCGGTACCTAAGGATACTTGGTGGGTAGATTCTGCTGCTACTACTCACATAAGTATATCAATGCAGGGTTGCCTGAACCGCCGAAAACCAAATGATGGTGAAAGATACATCTATGTGGGTGACGGCAAGAAGGTGCCAGTTGAAGCTATTGCCAAATTTAGGCTGTTGTTTAAAACGGATTTTCATTTAGATTTGGATGAGACTTTTATTGTACCGTCATTTAGACGGAACTTAATTTCAGTTCCCCAATTGGACATATCTGGTTATAAATGTACATTTGGGGATAATAAAGTTAGTCTCTTTCAGAATTCAAATCTTATTGGTACTGGTGTTTTATCAACATTTGATAGCTTATATTTGGTTGATACAATAACATCAAATAAAGAAACTTTGCATACAAGTTTAAGTGGTACTAAAAGGAAATTAACTAATGAGAATTCTATTTCACTCTAACATAAGCGTTTGGGTCACATATCCATTCAAAGAATTCAGAAACTCGTGTCAGATGGAATTCTTGATTCTCTTGATTCCTCAAATTCGGAAATTTGTATTGAGTGTATCAAGGAAAAACAAACAAACAAGACTAGATTAGGTGCTAAGTGAGCTTCGGACGTCTTAGAATTGATACATACGGACATTTGTGGGCCATTTCCTACTCCTTGTAGGAATGGTCAACAATACTTTATCACATTCATAGACGATTACTCTCGTTATGGGTACCTATATCTTATTCATGACTAAGCATTAAACACCGCAACTTATATTCTAAATAGAGTTCCTATAAAAAGCTACAATCAAAACCCCATATGAACTTTGGACTGGGCATAAACCCAGTATTCGGCATTTACACATTTGGGGTTGTCCAGCTGAGGCAAGGCCTTATAGGCCGAATGAAAAGAAACTGGACGTTAAGACGGTTAGTAGCTATTTTGTTGGATACTCTGAAAGATCCAGGGGTTTTAAGTTTTATGATCCCACTTCTAGAACTATTTTGAGACGGGTAATGCTAGGTTTTTTGAGGATATTGAGTTTGGGGGGTGGGGAGATAAAGTTGTTAGAGATTTTGTCTTTGAGGAAAAACATCTGTCTTTCCCTCAAATTGTTGATCTTGGTCAGGGTGTTCTCATTCCTGACACGGCTCATACAACTCCAGTTCAAGACAATCTCGAAAATCTCCCCAATCAGGATCCTGTAATTACTAATGAAAATCAAACTCAACAACCTCAAGAAACTGAAATGCCATTAAGGAGATCCACTAGAGAGAGGAGAAATGCAATTTCGGATGATTATGTAGTATTTCTCCAAGAACAAGAAAGTGATATTGGACTTGAGGAAGATGATCCAATCAACTTCCGTCAAGTCATTAAGTGTTCTAACTCTCAAAAGTGGATTGATGCCATGAATGATGAGTTGAAGTCTATGAGCGATAATGACGTTTGGGAGCTTGTTATATTGCCCGAAGGTATTAAACCCATTGGTTGTAAATGGATTTTTAAAACCAAAAGGGATTCAGGGGGCAATGTGATTAAGTATAAAGCTCGTCTTGTCGCAAAAGGCTACACTCAGAAAGAAGGCATTGATTATAAAGAGACTTTCTCTCCAGTTTCATCGAAAGACTCTTTCAGGACTATAATGGCATTAGTAGCACATTTTGATCTTGAGCTTCATCAAATGGATGTTAAGACAGCTTTTTTCAATGGTGACATTGAGGAAACAATTTATATGGTGCAACCTGAAAACTTTGTTTCGGATGAATCAGAGAAGAAGGTTTGCAAATTAAAGAAATCCATCTATGGGCTCAAGCAAGCTTCTCGTCAATGGTATTATAAGTTTCATGAAGTCGTTATATCTTTTGGTTTTGAACCGAATATTGCTGATGACTGTATATACCATAAGTTCAGTGGGAGTAAGTATATTTTTCTGGTTTTATATGTCGATGACATACTGCTTGCCTGTAACGATATGTCATTATTACTTGAAACTAAGAAATTTCTTTCGAAGAAATTTGAAATGAAAGATCTTGGTGAAGCTTCTTTTGTATTAGGAATTCAGATTCTACGAGATCGCTCCAAAGGTGTTCTCGGTCTGTCACAAAAGGGCTATATCGATAAGGTTCTGAAAATATTTGGCATGCAGGATTGTAAACCAGGTAACACCCCTGTTGCTAAAGGAGACAAGTTTAGTCTCAAACAGTGCCCATATAATACCTATGAAATTTCGGAAATGCAGAAGACGCCATATGCTTCGGCGGT
This sequence comes from Nicotiana benthamiana, assembly GCA_034376525.1. Classification (NCBI taxonomy): domain Eukaryota; kingdom Viridiplantae; phylum Streptophyta; class Magnoliopsida; order Solanales; family Solanaceae; genus Nicotiana; species Nicotiana benthamiana. The sequence continues at coordinate 8,911,116 of CM067337.1, forward strand.
AGGTAGTCTGATGTATGCTCATGTATGTACACGACCTGATATAGCATACATTGTTGGGATGTTAGGCAGATATCTTAGTAATCCGGAAATGGACCATTGGTTGGCAGCCAAAAGGGTCATGAGGTACTTACAGAGAACAAAGGATTACATGCTTACATATTAGAGTTCGGACCAGCTTGAGATCATTGGGTATACCGACTCTGATTTTGCCACTTAGTCTAATAACAACAGTAATTTGATGAAAGCAAAACATAAGGACGTCAAATTTCGGGTTGTTAAAGAAAGAGTACAAAATGGACAATTGTGCATTGAGTACATAAGTACAAACTCCATGCTTGCGGATCCGCTCACTAAGGGATTGACACCAAAAGTATTTCATGAGAATATTGCTTGTATGGGTGTCAAATCAGATAAGGATTATGTATTTTAGTGGGAGTTTGTATTGCACATTTATGTATTGTTCATTATATTCAGAAATTCAGTAATTCAGTTATATCTTCGCAGATATTCAGTTTTAAAGTTTTGTACTCTTACAGTTTATGTTTGATCTCAATAAAGAGAACCAGTTGAAAATAGACATTCTATAGACCATACTTTATGTTATTTCCATGCTACATACCTACACTTGATCCATGTCGTTGGTTATATTGATATACGTGAGCTATGATTGGTTCTAGTTTCGAATGAGTAACGACGAGCACTTAGTTCCTATGTTGGTATGATTGATGGACCGGATTGTTCATGACAATTTTATTGTGATAGCAATTTTGAGCTCCTAAGGTTATTTTGTAACATATAATGCTAAGGTTTGTACATATGTATGTGTATCTCGTCCAAGTGGGAGATTGTAAGATATATGGTTTTATATCTAGATATATGGACTTATATCTACATACATATGAATAATATATGGATAAATTATATGTTATGTGCTATCTTTTGGTTTGGCCTAAATAAGTGGTCTTATGGACATTATGTTAAGGGGGCCAATGTATTGTCATATAAAGTGTAGGACTAATGTGTAGATACCCAAAAGGGTAACCTTAGTTAATGATGGGCTAACTAAGGTTACATATATGTAACCATGGTTACATGCTTGTGACTCTTGAGTTATGTAACTCTTGTGACTCTTGGGTTATGTAACTCATGAAGTTATAAAGTGGGGGTTATGGTTCCCACATTAGTGCAAGACAAGTCTCTTCTTCCTCCCATTGAATCAAGAGCCATAATACTCCATTGTTGTCTTGCAAATAGTGTGGAAAACCATAAACCATTTTGATCATTGTCACAACATTATTATTGTGAATAATTCACATATTGTTTAAGGTTTGTTTCTTGCATACTTGTGGATACATATACAACTTCAAGACATTCTTGAAGGAAGGCTAAGGAGCAAACTTCATAGGAGGTTCAACAATTTCCACATATGGATTCAGGTTAGCTTCCGCTCATGTAGTTTAATTCCGGATTATTCAATATGAAGGTTGTTATATTTAGTTGGAATCATAATCCTAACAAATAATCCTCCCTTAAAGTACACATACATGTAGATTGAATAACAGGTATTGAGAAGATAGCAAAGTTCAAACAAAAATATATTCCTTTTTTTCCCTAAAAGAAAAAAAAAATCTGAGCAATGCATATAAGACAATACTTTTCTTATTAAACAAAATGAATTTTTAGTCATTCGCTATAAAATTATTTATTTGAATAACTTATTTCCTATCAGACTAAACATAAAAATCTAATCACTAGGATTATTAACTAATAAGGATTGTGAGTATTGAAAAAAAGTTCTGAATCTGGGGGAACACTTCACTAAATATTAATATGTTGGAACCCCCTTTATATTATTAAAGATTATATCATTATGTTATTTTTAATAAAGGTCGGCTTCTCCTATATCATGTCAAATTCGCATCAAAAAAAAGAGATTTGTCCTCTCCTATAAAGAAATAAAAAAATAATTATTTTGTAAAATCTCGTATAATACTAATATCTAATCACTAAAAACTCTAAAATCTAATAAAAAAATAAGTAATAAATTAAGGTTCTATTTCAACACGGAACAAAGGGAATAATATACAGGATAGGTAAAAAGAGGTATGATACTTAGCTTGATTCAGGAAAACTACAAACTACAGAATATAAAAGAATATATAGCAAATAGAAATTATTCTCCACCGCTATAAAACCTAAGAGGATATATAATTTAGTAACCCATTTTGTTCGTCCGTCGGTGATGAACGGCAAGATTCTCTCCGATTTTATTTTTGTTTGTTTAGAGAGATATATGTCTTTTGATTAAATAAAAGTGATGCAATGTGGCGCGACTTTCTATACCTAAAGACTCAATGTTCTTTAATGGGATTTTTTGATTTGTTGATTAAATCTTTTGAAAATTATATATTTGTGTTAGATTCGGAGATTAACTCTAATTTTATCAAGATTTAAAAGAAAATAATTTTGGAACCTCCATTTTAAGGTGTGGACAGTGGCGAAACTAGAAATTTTCTCAAAGGTATTCTAGTTTAAAAGAAATACAAAAATCCCAATAAAAGGTATTCAGTATATAATATATACCTCTAAAACATAATGTTTTACTTATATGAATAGTGCAATTTTCCGATGAAGGATGGTCAACTGACTATGACCATGTACCTTCGCTACTAGGTGTGGGAATGAAAGAAGAAATGGAATGGGAATAAGGTAGATGGCATATCGCGTGGCATCCACCTTACCCAAATGTTAGACCATGCAGGATTTTGATTGTCATGGTGGAGCACCTTTAGAAATAACATTACTTTTTATTACTTTGCTAATGGGAGGGGTTAATTTTGATCTAAAGTATAATTGTCACGACCCTAGTTCACCAATCGTGAACCTGTCATGACGGCGCCCAGTCTTCGCGACTAGGTAAGCCTAACACATTGCGAAAATTTAACAACCTTTACGAAAACAATAAACAAATATTGAATATCATGATAATATGTAGAGAGTGCCGCCTGGCACATACACCTCAACTCGAATTACTGTAACAACCTCCAAGACCCGAAAACCCACGGGCAACACATAATAAGAATAAGGCATAACGTACGGCTCTAGTACCCGGAAATATCTACAACAACTGAATACATGAAATGGAACTACTAACAAAAAGGTAGAGTAGAAGGAGACTCCTCGGTTCTGCGGACGCGGCATATGCATACCTCAAGTCTCCGACTGTACGACACCCTCAAAGGCTGACAAAACTGAATAAGGGTACCTGTATCTGCACAACAAAAGTGTGCAGAAGAGTAGAATGAGCATACCATAGTGGTGTCCAGTAAGTATCAAGACTAACCTCAAGGGAGTAGTGACGAGGGACAGTCAAGACACCTATCGGCCAATAAACAATATAATCATAGGGATAATACAAATGATATATAATTATGTAAAGACAGCATGAATGGCTAAAAGAGATACAATCACAATAAGACTAATAGACAATAAGTAACAACGAGAAATACACAAGATGATAATAAAGGGATGGTAGACGTTACAATCCAAATTCTGAAGTCACAACACAACAAGGACAGACAAGTCGCTAAGTCATTATTCTGCAATGGTGCTTATAAGAAGGTCTATCCAACTCTTTCCACAATTCTACCATGAACTCTCAGACCAGTCACAACTCATGAAAACCCAGCATCTAAAATCCAACACTTGGCATCTTGTACCCCATCAATAACACGGTCATGATGACAACTAACTAGTCAACTAGGAAGGTCATATCCCGACTCCTAGCCAAATCAACAGGAATTCATCTCTAATAGGAGAATCCAACTACGTGTATGCTTGTGCAAGTGTATCTAATAGGAATCCTACAAACTAGGAAGTATAAGAAATGGATCGACTAGCACCCGGCTTATTCACACCCGGATAGAATCAATGAAAATATCAGTTCAGAACACAATGAGTTTAAATGGGGATCTCCCAAGAATCAAACCCTTAGTCCATTATACAAATAACAGAGGATCTCCCGGGAATTGAACCTGTAGTCCATCATACAATAACAGAGGATCTCCCGGGAATTTAACCCGTAGTCCATCATAGCAATAACAGAGGATATTCCGGGAATCGAACCCGTAGTCCATCATACCAATAATAAATTAAAATAGGAAAAAACATTCTCCATGGGCCTTCACAATTTACCACAATCAGCCCCTGACATAGCCCACCTAATTTTGCCACGTGTGCAGTCAATAATAATGTAATAAGAACCGCCTTATTTCTCCACACGTGCTTCACAATATTCCCACCTTATTCCGACACATGCGCAATCCACATATCACCATATAACATATCCCGCCTTATTACGCCGAATGTACGAAAACATCAATAGTCACAATAACACGGCAAAGACCTCGTGCAACTCTCCAACAAAAACTGCAGGACAGAGACCTCGTGCATCACAGTACCAACTGCCGCTCAATAAATGACAATATATATACAGGAGCAAAGCAAGGGAACCAATAATGGAAACGATAATGTCCGGGCAAGGGAATCTTCAATAGAACCAATAACGTCCCGGCAAGGGAAATCAACAACAGAAACACTAATGTCCTGGAAAAGGAAATCAACTATACCTACTAAGGCCATGGAAACCAAGGAAAAGAAAAATAACCTCAACGACAAAAAAGGGATAGTAAGTGCATAATTACAACACTGATACCACAACAATTGGACAGGTAATATAATTGCATGAAGTTACAGATGAGCTTACAATCAAGGAGTAACCAACAGTAAGAAGTCAGCATGAATCAAATAATTACAATTTAAGGAAATAACAACAAATCATAAGATATCTATCATCTTTCCGTTTAAGTCCAATTAATAAAATGAGATAAGGCGAGTAGTTACGACGGGTAATAAGACTATAGAAGGGTAAATGTCTTTAGTTAAGCACGTAAAGGTCCATTAAACAACAAGGATAGATCAAGAAGGGCTAACAAATATCAAGTAAGACATGTAGAGGTGAAACTAATAACATGGAACTCAATCGTATCAATATCATCTTCATACTCGGTGATTTCAAGGGTGTAGTAGCCTAAAAGGGACAATTTACCACAAATAAATCCGAGCACGCACTTGTCACCTCGCGTACAAGGAATACAAGCAACAGATAAGACTCCAATCCTAAGGGGAAGTCCCCCACACAAGGTTAGGCCAGATACTTACCTCAAAATCGGCTAAAATCAACTAGCAACCGCATTCTTGCTATGAGTACTCGACTCCAAATGGCCCAAATCTATTCAATTAAATCACACATTGTAAATAATATCTCAAGCAACTGATTCTATAATTTAATTCAAAGCTAAAGCGCGAAATTAGATAAATAACCAAAACGCCCCTCGGGCCAACGTCTCGGAACTGGATGAATTTAACATTTTAAGAACTCTCGTACTCTCATGACTCTAACCGTATAAAAATATCTCAAACTGGAGGTCAAACACTCCCTCAAAACCAAATAATTCGGTCTATGAAGTTCTACCCATTTTTCATTAAAAAACTGAAATTAAAAGATGAAATTAAGAGGAGATTCATGGAAGTTGATCTAAATCGAGTGAGAAACACTTACGCAAGTTTCCCAGGTGAAAATACCTTCAAAAATTGTCACGAACCGAGCTCTAGAGCTCAAAATGTGAATAAATGGTTAAACCCTTGAATTTGGAAATTAAATCTGTCTGCCAGTGATTTGTTCTATGCGATCGCAAGAGGAGGAATGCGATCACAGTAGAGTAAAGTTGGAAGCCAGGAAAAGAAACCTATGTGATCGCATGAAGGCTAATGCAATCGAAAAAGAGGGAGAATTATAACTATGTGATCGCATAGAAGGAACTGGAGCCCTTCTAGAAAAACACTATGCGATCGCGGGGGTGAAGATGTGATCGCATAGAAGAAATTCATGCTGCCACTAATTTGTGCTATGCAGTCAGAAGCAATGCAATCGCATAGAAGGAAATACCAGATAGCAGATTATTGTGCAAAAAGGAGGAAAAAGGATCCGTAGCCAATCCAAAACACACCCGACGCCGACAGGACCCGCTCTAATCACACATAGAAGTCACATAACCTAACACGGACTTGCTTGAAGCATCAAATAACCTAAAACAACATCGAAACGACGAACCGAACCAAAAATCAAGCCTATGAACTTTCAAATCTTCAAATAACAAAACTCATGCTGAAACCTATCCATTCAACTCGGAATGAAGCCAAACTTTGCAGCCAAGTCCAAAATAACATAACGGAGCTGTTCCACCTCTTGGAATCGCATTCCGACCCCGATTTTCGAAAAGTCAATTGTGAGTCAAACTTCTTTATTTTTCCAACTTCAACTTTCGTCGAAACACCTCAATTTACTCTACGGACCTCCAAATCTAAATCCGGACGCGCACCTAAGTCCAAGATCACCATATGAAGCCGTTGAGATCATCTATGATCCATTCCAGGGTCGTTTACCCAAAAGTCCAATTCCGGTCAAATTTTCACCGTTCTAACTTACAAAATGAGGTTTCTTCTCTATAATTGACTCTAAACCATCCGAAAACTAAATTCCACCATGCACATAAGTCGATACTCATGTTCTGAAGCTACTCCAGACCTTATGCCGCTGAACGACGCTTAATTTCTCAAAATTACCGGTCGGGTCTTTACATCCCCCCCTTCTTAAAACCAACGTTCGTCCTCGAATGTGCTAAGATTCATCTTGAAGTCCTCAAGTCACCGAGCGGACACTTCCAACATACACCTGTGGGTGACCCAGGTCACCCCAATCCATTTTGGCACGACGACACCATCTCAACTGAAATTTAACCCTTCTATCAATGCCATTAAGCCTCCAAACCAGATTCCTCCATCCATTTCCAAAAGATCCGATTCCAAGTCCATATCCGGTATCAGTCTCAACCAGCTAATTCAACACAAGCCCACACACACAGGGTACAACCATACAACATGACACACCACACATAGTTCCACAATAATATTTCTAATAGCAATAAATGCCTGAGATTAAATCTCCACTGGCCTTAAGCCTCATATTCAATAGGGACTCTTTTCAACCATCCATAACACTGGCGATGATACAACAACCACGAAAACCGTATGACGAAACACCTGATTAATCCAATCTCAGCCAACACCAACGGGTACACACCCCACAAACTAAAACTCAAGGAGCATAGAATGAAAAACGAGTGAATATAGGAAAGAAAACACAAAAGAGAACTAACAAACAAATTAAACTAGCACAAAAGTCTTCTAATACACAAATCTACAAGACATCTAACAAGAAAGAATGAAAGCATATAATGGACTCACAAAGACCTTATACTGATATAACTCTCACCACAGTACACAGCCAGGTCTCAACATATCAAATCACATGATATCACGAGGGTCTCGCCCTCAACACTGAATCACAAGTAGGTTACGCGGTAACCCATCTAGAGACTCTCACTGGATCAATTCCGTCTATAATTTACAACATAGACTAGCTCCCACACCGGTGGAGTATAAAAATCACAGCTCGTAACCTAGAATGCTCGAAAATCACATCAAGCCTACCAGAACAGACAACAGGAAAATACCACTAGTCTCATTACTCCCGACAATGGCTAAAATAGACGATAGACACGGCTACCACTCATATAACCTCCCAACGGAATAATCACATAGACAGAATGCAAATCATGAAATACTCCCAAAAATGGAATCAAGCAAGGAACTCAACCTGATAAGTAAATGGTGATGAACTACAGATAGTGTCTTTCTATAATAAACTAAATCCGTACCTGAGTGACATTAGCTGGCGCACCGGCCTCAAACCTACTATCTGAAACACATCAACGAGCTGGGCATCCCTCTCTTGGGTGTCCTCTCTCTGTCTGAATACCTCGCTGCGACACATTGGTCCGAAGTCTGGGACAACCTCTCACCATGTGGCTAATATCTCCACACTCAAAGCACCCTATCTGCTGACGAGGTGGTGGAAACTGTGCAGTATAGGTCCTCCGAGACAAATGAACACCTGAGTCACTATGCAAAGCCTGAAGCGCGAACTGAAGTAGATGACCCGCAAAACCTCTACCATGATGCACCCTGCCTCCAAAATAAAGACCAGTATATCTCACCGGCCTACAAGGCCTCCTCGGCTCCTCGGGCTCTCTCTCCTGATCTCGTCTGCTTTCTCTCTCAAGACCCTGCCTGCCCTCTCTCTCTAGCATGCATACCCTCTATCCTCCTAGTAATGTTTACCGCTTGCTGATACAAAATATCCATCTCTAACTCACGGGCCATACTGAACATGATGCTGGGAATAAGCCCCTCAATGAACCGGTAAACCCTCTTGCGAACACTAGAAACCAAGGCTGAGGCATGTCTAGCCAAACTGGTATAACAGACAGGATACTCTAAGACGGTCATAGCACCCTGGAGAAAATACTCAAACTCCGTGCGCCATGCATCCTTGAGGCTATGAGGAACAAACTATCTCAAGAACATATCTGAAAACTGGGTCCAAGTTAGTGAAGTTGCCTCCTCTGGGCTGTTTAACTCATAGGTGCGCCACCAATCATATGAGGCCCCTTGAAGCTGGAAGTTAGTGAAAGAAACCCCCCTTGACTCAAAGATACCCATAGTACGGAGAATGCGGTAACACTCATCAAGAAACCCCAAGGCATCGTCTGATGCCAATCCATTGAACACCGGAGGACCATACTTCTTAAACCTCTCTAGTTTTATCTGCTTCTACTCGGAAGCCGCCCCCATGCCATCGGGCTGAACTGGTGCTACAGGCGGCGCAGGAATAACCTCAGACCCTACTCAAAATGCACTCGGTGCTCAGGAGCGCGGACGGTGGGAGTTTGTGCTCCTCCCCTGGCCTGGGGTGTGGCTGCAGCAATGGGAAGCAATCCGGCCTGAGCCAAAGTGGTGTAGATACTCATGAACTGCCAAAGTCTCCTGAAAGGCTGGAATAGCAGTAGCTGTAGGCATGTCAGATGCATGGACTCCGGCTGGATCGGCTGGTGGTACCTCGGCGGTTGCTCGCGCAGGTGCTCTCGCTACACCACGTGCACGTCCTCGAACTCTACCACGACTCCGACCTCAAACGGCTGCAGCAGGGGCCTTGGGTGCTCGATCACCTCGGATAGTACGTGTCCTCACCATCTGTGAGAGAGTAGGAAGCAGAAGTTTAGAATTGTGGTATTAAAAATTCTCGCACGACAGGGAAGTCAAATGAAGTAAAGGTGTTTCCTAAACAGTTACATAGCTTCTCGTAGATAAGTAAAGACGTCTCCGTACCCATGAACGAGACTCTAAATAACCGGCCTGTGTCTCGTGACTCCTATGAACCTAGAGTTGTAATACCAACTTGTCACGACCCTAGTTCACTAATCGTGAACCTGTCATGATGGCGCCCAGTCTTCGCGACTAGGTAAGCCTAACACATTGCGAACATTTAACAACCTTTATGAAAACAATAAACAAATACTGAATATCATGATAAGATGTTTAGAGCGCCTCCTGGCACATACACTTCAACTCGAATTACTGTAACAACCTCCAAGACCCGGAAACCCACGGGCAACACAGACTAAGACTAAGGCATAACAGGCGGCTCTAGTACCCAGAAATATCTACAGCAACTGAATACATGAAATGGAACTGCTAACTAAAAGGTAGAGTAGAAGGAGCCTCCTCGGTTGCGGATGCAGCAGATGCGTACCTCAAGTCTCCACCTGTACGTCACCCTCCAAGGCTGACAAAACTGAATGAGGGCACATGTATCTGCACAGCAAAAGTGTGCAGAAGAGTAGCATGAGCACACCACAGCGGTGCCCAGTAAATATCAAGAATAACTTCGATGGAATAGTGACGAGGGATAGTCAAGACACCTATCGGCCAATAAACAATATAATCATAGGGATAATAGAAATGATATATAATTATGTAAAGACAACATGAATGGCTAAAAGAGCTACAATCGTAGTAAGACTAACGGACAATAAGTAACAACGACAAATACACAAGATGATAATAAAGGGACGGTAGACATTACAATCCAAATCTTGAAGTCACAACACACAAGGTCAGACAAGTCCATAAGTCACTATTCTGCAATGGTGCTTACAAGAAGGTCTTTCCAACTCTTTCCACAGTTCTATCACGAACTCTTAGAACTCTCACAACTCATGAAAACCTAGCATCTGAAGTCCAACACTTGGCATCTTGTACCCCATCAACAACACGGCCATGCTGACAACTAATTAGTCAACTAGGGTCTCTCTCACATATATAATGGGTAACGAGGGCATATCCCGACTCCTAGCCAAATCAACAGGGATTCATCTCTAATAGGAGGGTCCAACTACTTGTATGCTTGTGCAAGTGAATCTAACAGGAATCCGACCAACTAGTAAGAATAAGAAATAGATCGACTAGCACCCGACTTATTCACACTCGGATAGAATCAATGAAAATATACGTTCCAAACACAATGAGTTTAAATGGGGATCTCCCGGGAATCGAACCCGTAGTCCATCATACCAGTAACAGAGGATCTCGCGGGAATTGAACTCGTAACCCATCATACAATAATAGAGGATCTCCCGGGAATTTAACCCGTAGTCTATCATACCAATAACGGAGGATCTCCCAGGAATCGAACCCATAGTCCATCATACCAATAATAAACAAAAATAGGAAAAAACAATGCCTCAACGAGCCTTCAGAATTTATCACAATCAGCCCCTGACATAGCCACCTTATTTCGCCACGTGTGCAGTCAATAATAATGTAATAAGCACCGCCTTATTTTGACACACGTGCTTCACAATATTCCCATCTTATTCCGCCACATATGCAATCCACATATCAGCATATAACATATCCCGCCTTATTACGCCGCATGTGCAAAAACATCAATAGTCACAATAACACGACAAAGACCTCGTGCAACTCTCCAACAACAACCGCATGATAGAGACCTCATGCGTCACAGTACCAACATCCGCTCAATAAATGAAAATATATATATACAGGAGCAAAGCAAGGAAACCAACAATGGAAACGATTATGTCATGGCAAGGGAATCAATAACAGAACCAATAACGTCCCGGCAAGGGAAATCAACAACAGAAACACTAACGTCCGGCAAGGGAAATCAACAGTACCTACTAAGAACTCGGAAACCAAGGAAAAGCACAGTAACCTCAACGACAAAAAGACATAATAAGTGCATAATAACTACACCTATACCACAACAGTCGAACAGATAATATAATTGCACGAAGTTACAGATGAGCTTACAATCAAGGAGTAACCAATAGTAAGAAATCAACATGAATCAAATAATTACAATTTAAGAAAATAACAACAAATCATAAGATATCTATCTTCTTTCCGTTTAAGTCCAATTAATAAAATGAGATATAATATTTATGATTTCCACTTAAAGGCGAGTAGTTAGGACGGGTAATAAGATAATAGAAGGGTATATGTCTTCAGTTAAGCACGTAAAGGTCAATTAAACAACAAGGATAGATCAAGAAGGGCTGACAAATATCAAGTAAGACATGTAGAGGTGAAACTAATAACAGGGAACTCAATCGTATCAATATCATCTTCATACTCGGTGATTTCAAGGGTCTAGTAGCCTAAAAGAAATAATTTACCACAAATAAATCCGAGCAGGCACTTGTCAACTCGCATACAAGGAATACAAGCAACAGATAATACTCCAATCCTAAGGGAAAGTCCTCCACATAAGGTTAGGCCAGATACTTACCACAAAACCGGCTAAAATCAACTAGCAACCACGTTCTTCCCACGAGCATTCGACTCCAAATGCCAAATCTATTCAATTAAATCACACATTGTAAATAATATCTCAAGCAACTGATTCTATAATTTAATTTAAAGCTAAAGCGCGAAATTAGGTAAAATAACCAAAACACCCTTCAGGCCAACGTCTCGGAACTGGATGAATTTAACATTTTCAGAACCCTCGTACTTTCACGAGTCTAACCATATAAAAATATCTCAATTCTGAGGTCAAACACTCACTCAAAACCCAATAATTCGGTCTATGAAATTACCTATTTTACATTTAAAACTGAAACTAAAAGATGAAATTAAGAGGAGATTTATGGAAGTTGATCTAAATCAAATGAGAAACACTTAAAAGTTGACCAGGTGAAAATCCCTTAGAAAATCGCCACGAACCGAGCTCTAGAGGTCAAAATGTGAATAAATGGCGAAACCCTCGAATTTGGGAATTAAATATGTCTGCCTAGTGATTTGTTTGCGATCGCAAGAGGAGGAATGCGATCCCATAGAGTAAAGTTGGAAGGCAGGAAAAGAAGTCTATGCGATCGCAGGAAGGCTAATACAATCGCAGAAAAGGGAGAAGCATAACTATGCGGTCGCGAACAAGGCTATGCGATCGCATAGAAGGAATTGGAACCCTTCTAGAAAAACACTATGCGATCGCGGGGGTGATGATGCGATCACATACAAGAAGTTCATGCTGCCCCTAATTTGTGCTATGCGATCACGAGAGAAGCAATGCGATCGCATAGAAGGAAATACCAGATAGCAAATCAGCAGAGCCAAAAGGAGGAAAGAGGATCCATAGCCCATCCGAAACACACCCGAGGCCCCCGGGATCCCGTCTAATCACACATACAAGTCACATAACCTAACACGGACTCACTCGAAGCTTCAAATCACCTATAACAACATCGAATCAACGAATGGAACCAAAAATCAAGCTTATGAACTTTCAAATCTTCAAATAACAAAACTCATGCCGAAACCTATCAATTCAACTCGGAATGACGCCAAACTTTTCAGCCAAGTCCAAAATAACATAATGGAGCTGTTCCAACTCTCAGAATTGTATTCCGACTCCGATTTTCCAAAAGTCAACTGTGAGTCAAAAACTTTTTATTTTTCCAACTTCAACTTTTGCCGAAACACCTACATTTACTCTACGGACCTCCAAATCTGAATCCGGACGCGCGCCTAAGTCCAGGATTACCATACGAAGCTGTTGAGATAATCTACGACCCATTCCGGGGTCGTTTACTCAAAAGTCCAGTTCCGGTCAAATATTCACCATTCTAACTTCCAAAATGAGGTTTCTTCTCTAGAATTGACTCTAATCCATTCAAAACTGAATTTGACCATGCACGCAAGTCGATACTCATGTTCCGAAGCTGCTCCAGACCTTATGCCGCTTAACGGAGCTTAATTTCTCAAAACGACCAGTTGGATCGTTACAGTAATGAAGGGTAAATGTACATAATTTTTGATAGTAAAGGGGTATGTCTGGCCCTTTCCCCCTGTTCTAAAATAAGTTCATATCGCAAATATAACTCAATCAACAGAAACTGATCTTTTTCTCTAGTTTTTCATCACTTGAAGATTTGTAATCTTCTAAACAAAACCTTCATTGATTGACAGTCACTCATGAAGAATCAAGGAATGAACATAATCATACCTGCAATTACAAAGATCCATAAATAAAATTATTTTTGCTCCTATTTTATTTTTGATTGAATTTTATTTTTCGTATATCAAAAAATTATTGCAAATAAGCTAGAGAGAAGTTATATAGTACGTTATAAGCGACTGCAGACAAAAATATTTTTTTTTTCCGTTTTCCAACTTAAATTTTTCAATCTCTTTTGCATCCAAAGAAAGAATTCAGCAATTAAGAATTGTGAAAGAAATAGTAGGATTACCTTGCATGAATTTCTTTTTTCCATCTTAAATGTGTCGATCTCTTTTGCATCCAAATAGCAAAATTAAAAAATATCTCAGCATCAAAACCTTCAAAAATAGAAAATCTATTAATTTACATAGGCAAACAATATGAAGATTCGATATAGAAATCAGAAGCAAGAACAGAGATGAATTACAAAATTGTATGAAGGTAGGAATGTATAATTCTGCAATCTTTCAACGTTTGTATGATGCAAATTCTTGAGACTTTATCGGCAAGAGTACCTCTTACTTTCTTTCTATGCAATTAACCCATTCTTGTTCCACAAGAAATATAAGGAAAAAAAAGAAAAAAACAAGGAATAAGAAAAAAGTAGAACACCAGAAAAAGACGTACTTTTGCACTTGCACGTAGAAAAAACAAATACGCCAATAAAAGAAAAGCGTAAACATCCAATTGATCGCCCAATCCATCAAAACCCAGCGTTTTCAGTGATCTTAAATGAAACGTTTCTTACATTATTTTCTTGATGATTAAAAGTATAGAAAAAACTATCTGGCTTCTTCAACAGGTGGATTCTAATGAAATGTTTGCTTTTGTTAGGAGGTAATGGAAAAAATAGAACGAAATATAAAATTGTCCAAAAAAGGAGGAAAAAGATAAATACAATCCTTGATCATTGGAAGGTGCCACATCACACACTTTTGGCCCTATATATATATAATTCATAATCACCTAATTAATGCAACATCCAGAGTAATTAAGCACAATATTATCTAATTATGATGTACTCCGCCTCAGTTGTAGGAAGAGCTAGTGATCGTTGTTTCTTACAGTTCCAGAAAATTAATGCCTTTTCCAGTAATTGACATATTCCACTTGTACTTTTCTGTCTTCTTTGTGACCTTGTCACCTGCAAGGTCAGCATATGAAGATCCTTCAAGTTTAAAATTTTTACAACATGGATACTATTGTCCATAAAAGGTGGTTCCGATAAGATAGCGAATTATTCGCTTTACTGCAATTAAGAGAGACTCCTTAGGAATATATTAAAACCTAACACATTTACAAATACTGAACATTATATCTGGTCGACTAGCAGTTAGTTGTAGTAAAGATCCAATAATTACACGATACTTCATCCTTGTCTAGATTTGTCAAGGGATTCATAGGAGTTGTAATTGCTTTGGAATTGCTCATTCCAAGCTTTTGAATTATCTCCTTTGTATACTTGGTCTAGCAGATGAATATACCATTTCCTGATTAATGCATTTGGAGTCCAAAGAAAAATATGAGTTCTCCCATTATAGTCATTTCAAACTCACTCTGCATGAGATTTGAGAAATTCCTACACAAAAGAAAATTACTGCTGTCATAAATAATATTATCTACGTCGATATGGATAATGAGATTATCTTCAGCATATTTTTTGATGAATAAAATAGTATCTACCTTACCTCTGGTAAACCCATGGTCAGTCAAGAATGAGCTTAGTCTTTCATACAAAGCTCGAGGGGCTTGTTTGAGTCCATAGAGAGCTTTAGCTAACTTATACACATGGTAAGAAAAACTGAGTTTTCAAAGCCAGGAAGTTGTTATACTATATATCCTCATCAACAAAACCATTTAAAAACGTATTTTTGACATCTATTTGAAATAGTTTAAAACTTTTAAAAGATGCATAGGCAAGTAATATGCAAATTGAATTTAACCGTGCTACCGGAGCAAAAGTTTTATCATAGTCGACTCCTTCCTACTGTAAGTAGCCTTGAGCTACCAATGTACCTTTATTTCTGACTACTTTCCTATCCTAATTTAACTTGTTTCTAAATCCTGATTTGGTTCCAATCATAGTAGTATTTGCCGGCTTAGGCACTAGTTCCTAGACTCGATTCTTGTCGAATTGATCAAGTTCATCATGCATAGCTTGTACCCATCTGGAGTCTTTTAAGGCCTCACCAATCTTCTGTCGATTTGAGAAAAGAGTGCAATGTTAGCCTTTTTCTTGAGAGTTTTCTTGATTTTCATTTCTTCATTTGGATCTTCTATGATAACCTTCTGAGATATTCTGTTTCACTTCTCCATTCATTTGGTCGCATTCCAACTACTGGAATACTCGACTTCTTCTGTTATTCAGTATGATTACTAACAGGTTCACTAGTCGACTCCGTGACTATGTATGTAGTATTAGTCGACTTTTGTGACTTGTTTATCTGTAATGCTTCTTGACTGATACCTTCATCACCTGCAATCATTCCTTTCTCAGCCATAGTATTATTTTCATCAAATATAACATGTACTGATTCTTCTACAGATAAAGTACGTTTGTTGTAAACTCTAAAGGATATATTTTTAATAGAATAACCGGGAAAATTACCTTCATTACTCCTTGGATCAAACTTTTCAAGGTTGCCCTTAATGTTATTCTGAATCAAATATTTGCTTCCCAATGGATGAAAGTAGCCTATATTAAGCCTTTTCCTTCCATAGTTCATATGGAGTATTCTTTAGGATTGGTCTTATGAGAGTTCTATTAAGGATGTGACATGTTGTGCTGACTGCTTCTTCCCAAAAATAATTTGGCAATGAATTTTCCAATATCATTGTTCTCTCCATATCTTGCAAAGTTCTATTCTTGCGGTCAAAAACCCTATTCTATTGAGGTTACCTTGGGGATGAGAAGTTGTGAGTATTAATTTCACCCAAACTAACACCACAAATATAGGTTGTGAGGTGGTCGAATCAATAACAAAAATCCCTCGAATCAATTTAAAAATCCAACACAAGTCAGGTTCGAATCCACATGGAGTTAGATATGAGATTGGGTATATGTCTAGACTAGGTGTATGATGTGCCTAACATTGCAGTTCCACATAGTTGGTTGTTTCTTTATACTTCTATAGATTATGCTAATGTTTGCAAACGAAAAGCTAAGAGATAATATTTTGGGTGTTGTTATTTTTCAAGTTGATAAAAGGGCTAGGGTCGTGACTTTCACCTAGCTTGTTACTTAATGAGTTGTAAACTCTATGGAAAGTTTTATTGGTTGGGATGTAATATAGCAATTATACACTCATTAACTGTTGGTAGTTAGAGTTATTTTTTCCAATTTGTCTTTCTCAAGTTCAAATGGTTATTGCACAAAATAAGTGATAAATACGCCTGTCGGGTCTTACTATTTCTAGATTCAACCCTTTAATTGGGGCTATAAATTTCTTGAGTTCACCCCAATTTCTTATTAACCAAGTTTTTCTAGACTTAGTCTCTCTTTCTCAAGTAGTGACTAAGAAAATTAGGTATGAATCAATGTTTGAAACCATTAATTCTTGAAGTCAAGCAAGAACTAGGCTAAATATCACTAGCCCAATCACAAACAAGGCCTAAATCAAATACCCACTAAGTACCCACACTAGGGTTGGGTAACAACCCTAGCTAAAACTTTAGCTACTTATAAAAAATAGAGAAATTAAAGAAGAAATTAAGATAAAATTCATAATTGAAGATTAAGAGAAGAAAATCTAATGTTAATATGCTAATCTAGAACTGTTTACCTCGAAAATGGTAATAATTAGATTTGATTTTGTGGTTTTAAAAATATGTTATTTATTGTTATGCTAGTTGTTAGTTAGTAGATACTAAGTATGAGACTATAAAATAAGATAAGAGCTTGAAAAATAATATGCTATACAAACCGAGTAGCTGGGAATCGGGGCCTCGGGGTCAAGCTAAGCGTTAGGCTGCGGGTAGCCGATGAAGGACTAACAATTTTAAGAGCTCTAATGAGGGTTCTTTATGATCAATGATGAGTAATAAATGAAGAAAGATCAATACAATGCTATAAATGTAAGTAACAAATCAAAATAGAGACAATGGAGAGTGTTTAAGTTAGAGACAGAGAATGTTCTTGTTCTTGTATTCAGTTTCATGTATGTATAAAAATAACAGGGGTCCCATTTATATAGGAGGGGGAATACCAACATAGTACATATGCATTTATTACAAAGATATGTGGCTGGTACAATCATTTAATGCCACGGTACGAGCTTGTACTATTCTTATGGACTTGGTCACCTCTAATCACTCACCTTGGGAATCTCCCACTCGTTCATCATAGCCATTGATTTGTACTATCCCACGGTTGAGTTGTGCCTCAAGCCTTTTGGTTCATCAGACCCTGATCTATGCCTTGATCCTTCGGGCCACGAGCTACAAAATGCAATGATGACCCCAAAATAAGACTCTCCAATTTTAGCTGCATACAAATACTCCTCGCATTTCTTAGAGTAAAATGATAAGAAACAGTCTTGAATTCTTGCTTCTTCGATACTCCCATTATGATGTCAATTCATTAGAGCATTAAATGCCATGACTCAAAGGCTGCGCTGAGGTTGCTATCAACACGATAATCGAGAAGCCTACAAAGTGTCATTGGTTCGACCTTTATGCTCCTCAAACATCACCCAAATGGCTTCTATGCATTCTTCAACTTGTTTTGCCATTCACACTTTACAACATCATGTTTTTGGGTTAAGTTCACTGCTTCCTGCATCCATCTTCTTCCTATGCTTACTTATTCATCTTCTTCTTAATAAACCTTTTTTTTTAAAATTATGGCTAGAACCTCTAGAATGGTACCTCATAAATAGGGCACCACTTTCTCATCACGCCCATCCAAGGAGAAACCAAAAAATACCTCAGACTATTGAGCAATTTACCCCCGACCACTTCGATACAGTTTCTGATTTTGCCATCGAAATTCCCATTCTACCCCGAGCCGATGCGAGCCCGTATCTCGGTACCTCATCATGGTAACCGATACGCAATGAGTGAAGAAAGACCACTGATGGGAGGGGGGGGGGACGACAATTCAAGTATAGATCCCCAAGCCTGAGGAAAGCATAGCTGACTACAAAGCTGGCTTCCTCAGCATATATACATATCCATTCACTCTAGATCCCGTAAATCCTTCTTCCCCGAAGATAGATCCAGTGATTATTGATTTCTGCTTAGAGTAACGAGTGTTACTTGGTCAAATCTATACTTCTTTTTGGAGGATCGTTTTCATGCTTCGATAATTTTCCAGTCAGTTCGAGGGAATGACCTTCACCCTCAATCACCTGGTCAGGTTGTATAACCCTGGTTTCTACCAAGGTTTGATCAAGCTTCATCCTCGATCAGTGAAGATATTCTTTTTGAGCATCGATAAGGAAAAGGAATAGGGGTGGATGAACTGATTTGATAGAGTGAGGACATCGGACATTATCCCAGTTGATAGGATTCCATTCCCGGAGGAATAGAATATGCAGCATAAGTATCGCTACTTAGAGTTCATTTTACTTCCCCTTTTATCCTCTTCTAAAATGATCTTTTTTTGACTATTCATCCGCCGTTAGGTACCCCGCCGCAGTTCAAAACATTTCGGGGTGGATCAGATAGCTAGACTCTTCCTTTCCATACAATGGGCGTTCTTGGCGTGATTTGGCCAAGACTCGGTGGCATGCTAAGAAACATGTTAAGTACTTCTTACTGTCGTTGTCAAATTTCTTACGAATATTCTTCATGCCGATGAGCTTGATACATTATGCTTATGTAAACCTCAGGGAGGGTGTCTCTATGAGACCGGCTCCCACTGGTGAAGAAGGAACCCCGAAACCCATCATGGGTAAGAAGAGGAAAAAGGAAGCTTCGACCCAGTCTTCAATTAAGATCGACGCCACGGTCTCGGCTTCGGCTGCTATGGCAAGTCCCCATAAAAATGATAAAGGTGATAATGATGATCGCCCATTGGCACCAAGGGCAAGATGGGTTGCGGATGTTCCGCATGCTGCTAGGCGTGAGGCTACCGAGCTGGTAATGGTCGATGTGGACCTAACCCATGTCGAGGAGACCCTCGAGGAGGGTTCGGGTGCAATCCCCAATATTCAAGTCGGAGATGGCACTGTCTGTGTTGATGAAACCTTAGATTTTGATTCTGGAGCGCCTAAACCCAAAGCTTATCAGGGTCGAGAAGAGATCCTTACAAAAATTGACACCATGAGTGGCTTTAAATTGGGCCCTTCATTTTCACCAAGGGAAATTAGGGATGCCTAGGATATGGTTTCCGCCGGTGTGAGGGCCTCTCATGGAGAAAAAGAAATTCTCGGGGATCTACTTTGTCGGCATTGACTTGTACGTAGGCCTCGAAACCCCCATCACTCTCAAGAAGTCTGAGAAGCTTAAACTGTAGGTAATATTTTCAACATACCATTTGCGCTTCAAGTTTTTACCTTGCCTTCTAAACTTTAATGCTTTTGTTGTAGGTCAAGAAGTTGTATGACCGTGCCTTCTCTAAGTTCCAAGATGATCTTTAATGCCGTGAGAAGGAACTTGAGAAGCTCACCTCGGATCTAAATAAGTCAGAGTCTTCCTCCGCCCGAAAGGAAGAGGAGTTGGGTGAGCTTCAGGCAAGCATGGAGGAGGTGCACCAAGAAAGGACCGGCTTTGCCGAGTAGGTAGCACGACATTCATATGCTCATTATTTTATTCTCATAACTTGATATTGATGATCTTATTTCTCCTTTGCATATCGGGCAAAAGGATGCTCTGGTGGGGTAACTTCGTGAAGAGCTCGCGGCCAAGGATGCTGAGATCCTAGAGCTGAAGAGGAAGAATGGGGTCATGACCTTGGAGAAGGACCTTCTACGGGGTGAGTTTACCTCGACCCAGGAACTTTTTTGAAATTCACAGAAGGAGGTCATTGCACTATATGTAGCCAAAGCAGAGGCTGTTGAAGTTGCGTCCTCATACAAGAAGGATGCGGCTACTACAAACGCTCGAGCCAGGGAGATATCTGAGAAGGTCGAGTAGAAGTTGGCTCCGGCCATTGCGTACGCTCGTCTGCGAGCTTGAAGGCAGGCCCTCTAGGAACCAACTGCCGAAGGTATCGATCTCCCTGCTGGGATTGAGAAAGCCAAAATCTTAGAGGAGAGGAATAGCCTCATGCTGCCCATTATGCTTATTCGTTTCTTCCTTTTGTGTATGGGCTCTTCGGGGGAGTTTTGTAAAGACATATTCTGTAAATGAATTCTTGGGAATGCAAGGAGAACCTTTTATTCTAAGTCTTCTTCCTATTTATTTTATAGTGCTTGTGTAAAGCTAATTTGTTGAATAGTGACGTCGGCTCTTTTAGAGCTTATACTCGAAGTAACCGAGATCCTTGAGACCGGGGACCGTCTCGAGGGTAGACATTTAGCTATTTCGGGGCTTATTTTTTAGTGGAACAGATCCTCGAGATCGGGCACCATTTCGAGGCTAGACCAATATTGATAGCCCCTTAGAGCTTATTTTCATTTTGACAGAGTTCCTCGAGATTGGGCACCATTTCAAGCTTTAGATTGATATTGATGGCCTCATAGAGTCTATATTTATAACGAAGAGATCCTCGAGATCATGCACCATCTCAAGGCTGGATTGATACGGGAATCTTGACCCATTGAACGTTGTAATGGCGTCATTTACATGGCACGATTGCAAAAATGACAGGGGTGGTCCCACCAGTACACTTCCCAAAAAGTGTCAATGAAATGGTCAGAATTAATTGGCCTTTAGGGTACTTTCCTCTTGTTTGAGGACTTTGCTACTTTTTTAGATCTTTTCCTCCTTGTATAAATCATTTCATCGCTTTAGTTTAAAGCTTCCATTTATGTTTTCATCTCCTTCTTCTTGTTTCAATGTAGTTATGTTTGCTATGCCCAAATTTGTCCACCAAGAGGAGGAGAGTTCCGCCTCTATTTCCCCTCGGTCGGTAGTACATCGCCGACGTCACTGAGCTAACCTCAAGATACTTTGTCTTATGGAGGGATTCAATGTTTAGGGCCATTGATAACATTCACCGAGGTTTATCTTATCAATTGGAGAGGAACAGCTCGAGGCGGTTAAGAGAGACTACGGATGGGGAGAAAAGGTGGTATTGTAGGCACCTTCTATGAAGAGAGCATCACGACTCATGTAGAGGGGGTTTTGACCGAATACGCGTACCCCTTTATGTTGGGTCCTCTTGACGTGCTAGAGTTTTGCAGAAAATATCAAGTTACCGCGGCAAAGGTTCACCAGTAATTTTAGAGGATAATGTTGATGATATGGTACTTTACGGATAAAGTTGGGCTCGAGTTTACCCTCGTCCACTTCGTTAGATTGTATAGGCCTTTACATTTTCGAGGCCTGATTGTTCCATGACATCGATCCACCTGACCCTTTATTTCCAGCACTAAAAAAGACAGGGACTGAGGGTGGATGAGTTGATTCATCCGAGTGCGGACCGTTACATTATACCCGCAGAGTTCGTGCCATTTCGCGAGAAATAGAATTTCACACGTAAGTAGTACAGTTGTGCTTTTATCATCTTGTTTATGGTGGGGGGCAGGCTCCATAAAGATGTTTTCCTTTCCTTCTCTACATCGATCCCGTGGTTTCCATACGAGGTCCCTCATTTGGTAGAGTGGACTCGAAAACAAGCAGCTTTATCAACTTTCGATGAGCATAAGTGGCGATATTTGTCCAAAGGTAGATGGGAGGCCAAACACCACAGTACGGGTTGCGTGGTCTATTTTCAATGAAAGGTACTTTTCTTATGTGTATTAACTCCGTCACCGTAGGCATTAGAGAATTCTTTGAGATGAGAACATGCCTATTTGGAAAGGAGGAAGGATCATCGACTTCAGGACCGAGGAATGATAATAAATGGAAGGAATCTTTGAATGACGAAGATGCTCATAGCGAGGCAAGTCGTGCTCGGAGGCTCAAAGGAGATGTATCAGCTGAGCATGCGGCACCCTAGACTTCTTGCCTCAGAATAGTGGCTCCTCCTTTACCGCCGTCTTCTGTTTCCGTCGAAGGTACTTTGAGGGATACATGCATTTGGCCGTTGTATTCTTTTCCCGTCGAAGGTACTTTGAGGGATACAAGTGTTTTGTTGTCGTCCTCATCTCTTGTCGAAGGTACTTCAAGGGATGTTTGAGGCCAGGGGCCGCCTAAATCAAGCGGGGTCTCGAGCGGCCATGTCCCCACCGAGATCGGCTCAACCGAGGCTAGTAAGACAAGGCCAGTAGATGCTCACTCAACCTTTAAGGAAGCTCAACGGCTTTGTTCTGTGGTGAGTTTTTGGTCGACTTTGTTGGTTTTTTTACTTCACATTTTCGTTTCCTTGTTGAACTCCCTTTTCATAGGCTTTTGACAACCTTAAGTACGAGCTGCTCCTTTGTCAAGCCAGGTTGAGGAATGCCTTGGATGGGGAGAAATCCCTCAGGCTTCTTTGTGATAAAAGGGGAAAAAAATTAAGGCACCTTCAGTACAAGGTGAATCGAATCCTGAACTATGAATGCCACCTCGAGAAATAGGTAACCTTTACTCCAAGGTAATGCATGCTTCTTCTTCTATCCCCAAAGATTAATAATTTCATACATCAGTTGCCGAGAAAGACGGAGGACCTGAAACATCTTTGGGGAAAAGTCGGTCAGGGCGGACATGAGTGTGATGAGCTATAGGCTAAGATAGATGCCCAAGTTACAGCCAAGAAGAATGCCTTGGCGAAGGCTTCTACCCTCAAAGTGCGACTTAGGGACGTTCTTGAAAATAACTTGGTCCAGACGAGCAGGTTTGCAAGTCTCAAGTCTGACCTTTTGAAGATGAAGGCCGAGGTCGTTGACTCCGAAGATAAAGCTGGAGCGGTTTGAGCTAAGGATAACAAGAAAGTGGGCATCTATTTAAAAGACGATGCTGCCACTCGAGCTACGTTTAGAGGGGCATCCAATTGGGAAAATAGAAGTAATGAGAATGCCCGATGCAAATCCCGAAGGGAAACCCTCGAGGAGATCCATGTTAGGGGATTCGATCTCTCGGAATAGATAGAGTAGGCCAAGGTAGATGAATATGATGCCAAGTTCCTCGTATCCGATGCCGAAGATAATGAGGAAGGGCCGATGGGGCCGTAGTCCCCGAGGAGAAAGTAGAATAGGCTATTCTTTTTTGATTATGCGCGTAATGCTCTTAGAGAACATTGTAGATGAAGCCTTGTATTTTTTCACATTTTCATATAAAAAAAACTTCTGGTTTTCTCCTTTCATGGATTTCTCCATTCTTGAGCATGTATTTCTTTATCTCGAATTTTGATGTTTGTCAATGATTTTAGCCAGATGGATTGGCCTTCGTGGTAGAACCCTTAGGTTTTCAAATAGGCCTTGAGTCTTGTTATGCTGGCCCGTAGGCTTTTGAGCATTTGGTCGATACGACCTTTAATCTAAGCTGGCTACAACGACTCTTATGTATTGGGTCAGTATTAGCTTTTAATTTAAGCTGGTAGTAGTGGATCTTATGTGTAGGGCCGGTATGACCTTTGGATTTAAGCTAGAGATAGTGGCTCTTACGCATTGGGTCGGTACGACCTTTTAATTTAACATTGCGGTAGTGGCTCTTACTTGTAGGGTTGGTACAACCTCTAGTATAGGCTTTATTTTTCCCTCGCTGAAGTTTTTGCGTTCCTTTGACTCTTCAATGGTTCGATAAGAACCTCAATTATGAACCGTTATGTGACGATAAATAAGCACCTCGGGAGGTTTCTCTCGATTGACTGAATTGTTTCGAAGCCTTTTTGTTGTTTGGAGCTGATATGATTGAAGCTCTTTTGCTTATGCCGAGGGTAGCCTGGTTAACAAGTTTTTTCAAAGTATTTTAAAGTAATTGGAGGCCTGTGATTTTATGGCGATGGTTGGGCATCCCTGAGTTGCGTTAATTTGGCTGGTACAGCCTTGTGACTGTAGTCGTTGTATTTGGTCGTAGCCTTTTAGTCCCCGAGTGAGGTAGCCTCGGTGTCTATATCGAGGGTATGCCTTCTTACGGGTCTTATAAGTTTGAATATATAGCCTTGACTTTAAGATCGGGATTATGCCTTTTTCAGGTCTTATAAATTTGTGCATGCCTTGTCTGAGGTCTTACAGATGTGTTACTTGGTACAAGTATAATTCATGCCTTACTTGAGGTCTTACAGGTAGTTTACTTGGTACATGTATGATTCATCCCTAGCTTGAGGTCTTATAGATTTGGATATGCTCGGAGGTCTTATAGCATTGAAGATGCCTCATGGAGGACATACATTGTCGATAATGCCTCATGGAGGTCTTACATTGTTGATAATGCCTCATGGAGGTCTTTCAAGCTCGAGGTTGCCCGCTTGGGTCTTTTGGCCTCGAGTTATTAATAGATCAATGGGGTGGCAGTTGCCGAGACATTGAGAGTTTTTGGCTCTGGAGGCTTTCTTTGACGTAGCCTCATTGAGGGCTTATGATCTCGAAGTTCCTGACCCAGAGGTCTTATGGCTTCAAAATTTTGATGTTAGTCCCCGAGAGTTTGGGACTTTTCTGGCCTAGAGGTCATTGCTTATAAAAATAGCAATCTTCATTCGGAGCGCAAAACGTTCTGATGGTAAAAGTCAAAATTTATTCCTTGACCACTTGGCACAAGTATTACATCGTTTTTCGCCATTGAGGGTTCGATTGTTCTATGTGGACACAGTTCCTTTGATCGTTTGGCCTGATACATCATTTTTCCATTGAAACCCTCTTTGGCTTGTTTTGATTTCTCCGGAGAGATGACCTCCTGGGGGGATGCCCCTTAGTATTAGAGTTTTTGATTGAAGATAAGCCTTGAATACTTGTTGAGTCATCCTTAGGTAACATATAGATGTTTCCTCTTTAAAACCTCGTCGGTAAAACCCTTCTTCGGATAGAAAAACTCTGATCAAAATTGCAACACATTCTTTAAAATGTGAGGTCTTCTGGCTGGAAAGTGCTTCGACATTTCTAATCAGACACATGCATATAGGTTAGTGTAAGACATAAATGAAAGGGGAGGCGATTATACTTAGTTGTGACAGCATATTGATCCTCGATATGCTTTCACTGCTTGCTCCGAGGACACAGTAAGGTCCCTTATTTTTTTACTTGGGTGCAGTCGAGGATGTAGTTTGTGAATGCTACTTCTTTGTTCGTTTATCTTTTGGCTCCTTCGATGCTGAAGGAGTTGATGCCGGTGCCACATCATGCACCGCGAACATCTCTGTTGCAGCGTGCTGCTCCCCATATACCGGTTTTATTCTATCCTTGGATGGAAACATCATCATTTGATAGAAATTTTATGGTACTGCTCTCATGCAGTGTACCCATGGGCTTCTGAGCAAGCCATTGTATCTCATGTCTCTTTCAGTGACATGAATATGGCATTTTGGGTTGTCCCCGGCATGTTGACCGAGAGGGTGATTTCCCATTTAGTTGTCGCTCACCATGTTGAATCCATTGAAGACTCGAGAGGCGGGAATGATCTAGTCGAGCAGTCCGAGTTGCTCCACCACCCTCGACCTAATAATATTGGCCGAGCTACCTGGATCCAAGAGTACACATTTAATTTAAAATATATTTATAAGAAAAGAAATTACCAATGTTTTGTTGTGAGGTTGAGATAGGGTCTCGATGTCCTCGTTGCTGCATGTGAGAGTGTCCTTGGGTATGTAACCTCGAGTTCGATTTTCCTCGGTGATGGATATTTTTGTTCTTTTGACGGTGGGTTCCTGTGGGATGTCAACTCCCCCAACAATCATGTAGATCATATGCTGTGGTTCTTCCATTTCATTTTTACTATTCGCTTCTCTTTATCAAAATTAATGTTTGGCTCAATCACTGAGAAAATATCGGAGGTTCCCTTTGCTAAGTAGTCGGGCTACTTCTTCTTGAAGTTGTCTGCAATCTTCGGTCCTATGACTGTGTGTGCCGTGAATTTCATGCACCAGGTTGGGGTTCCTCTGTGACAGATCTGATTGTACGAGTCTTGGCCACATAGTGTTTTTGATTTTACCTATGGCTGATACGATGTACGAAACATTGACGTTGAAGTTGTACTTAGATAAACGGGATGCCTCAGTTGGCACTGAGTACCTTTCAAATCTAGCTCTATTTAAAATTCCCCGAGGATTCTAACCATGATTTTTCCTTTGGTTTTTTCAAGGTATATTAGGCCTGCGTTTCTTTGATCTATAGTGTATGGTTGGTACCTTTCCTTGTTTAACTTTGGCTCCTTTGCCATGAGCCTGATAGGATATACTGAGCTCGAGGGGGCTCCCAATTGGTCGTCCTCGACCCTAATCTTCGATTGATATCAGTTGTGGACATCCGATCAAGTCACGGTGGAATATTAAACCAAGTTCTGCTTCAGCTGCTTCGAAGCTACCGAGCTTTGTTCATTCAAAACTTGGGTGAAAACCTTCACTACCCAGTCTTCGGACAATGGTAGTAACTCCATTTGAAAGTGATATACAAATCCCGAAACATCTCATATTCTCTCTCTTTGATTTGGAAGATGTCGGACTTCCTTGTAGTAACTCTGATGGCACGGGCATGTGCCTTTATAAAAGAATCCGCCAGCATGGTGAATGAGTCTATCGAATTCAGGGATAGGTTGTGATACCACATCATGGCCCCCTTTGAAATATTTTTCCCAAATTTCTTCAACAGGACGAATTCAATTTCGTCGTCCTTCAGGTCATTTCCCTTTACGGCACAAGTTTAAGTAGTAACATGCTCATTGGGATCCGATATTTCATTGTACTTCAGGAGATCGGGCATTCTAAATTTCTTCGGGATGGGCTTCGGAGCATAATAGGAATGGTTTTTTTACAAATTTCTTTGAATCAACAGCCTTCAGGATCGGGGGTGCGCCCGAATGTTGTCAACCCTTGAATTGTAGGTCTCTACTTTTTTTGTCATTGGCTTCTATTATCTTTTTGCCCGATTTGATCCTCTTTGTGATGTCCTTGAGCATCTTCATAATACCGGTCGGCTTCCAACCCGTTGTTATTCGATCTTTCCAGCATCTGTCCGGGCCGATTCGATGTTGTTCTTGGAGTTTTTTGGTGGATTTGCAGTTGAGCAATCGCCAACTATTGTGCCTGTAACATCTCAAAAATTACGTGAAGGCTAACCTCTTGTTCCCCCTGATCTAGGGTTTTTTGAGCTTCTTATTGGTTTTCTTAGTGTATACCCATGTTAGTGTGGGAGCTTATATCGACGTGTTAGGTGTTGTGTGAGACCACATCCACGGGAATTGGTTCTGGTGCATCCTCAGGGTTTCGTGGTGGCACACCAATATCTGGAACAACTACACCATTCTCTCCATGGTCTTCAAAACCGGTGTTTTCATGTGCATTCACTGAATTAGATATTTTGACTTGACATTAAAGATTCTTGGGCAAGAAAAAGTGCAAAGAATAACTTTGTGTTTTTAGTAGACCAGCACGAAAACAATCACTATTATTTTTAGCCACATGGTGGGCGCAAAACTATTTACCTCGAAAATAGTAATAACAATTAAATTTGATTTTGTGATTCTAAAAATACTTGATTTATTTTTACGCTAGTTGTTAGGCAGCAGATGCTAAGTATGAGAGTTAAAAATAAGATAAGATCTTGAAAATTAGTATGCTATGCAAAGCGAGTGGCTGGGAATCGGCGTCTTGAGCCAGACTATACAGGGCCTCGGGGTCGAGTTAAGCGTTAGGCTACGGGTAGCCGATGAAGGACCAACCATTCTAAGAGCTCTAACGAGTGCTATTTATGATCAATGATGAGTAATAAATAAAGAACAATCAACAAAACATAATAAATGTAAGCAATAATTCAAAATAGAGACAATGGAGAATGTTTAAGTTAGAGAGCAGAAAAGGTTCTTTTTTTGTATTCAATCTCATGTGTGCAAAAAAATAACAAGGGTCCCTTCTATGTAGAAGGGGGAATCCTAATATAGTACATATGCATATTTTACAAAGATAAGCATCTGGTACAACCATTTAATACCACGGTACGGGCTTGTGCTATTCTTATGGACTTGGTCAGCTCTAATCACTCTCCTTGGGGATCTCTCACTCGTTCATAGCCACCAATTTTTACTACCCCGAGGTCGAGCTGTGCCTCAAGCCTTTTGGTTCATCAAACCTCGAGCTATGCCTCGAGACTTCTGGCAACAAGCTACGGAATTCCATGATGACCCCAAAAACGGACTCTCTAATTTTAGCCCTATAAGTGTACAATGTTGCCCAATAAAGTAAATAAAAACGGCTCAAGAGCTCTCCCAAAACAAAACTTAACCTAAAAATGATAAAAAATTCTATTTATATTAAGATAAAATATCTGACAAAATTGCCCCTGCGGAGGTTATGCAGCCACATAGTTATGTGTGCGGTCCGCACATTGCGACTTGGCTTGACACGTTCTAGCTCTATGGTCGCACAATTCTTGGGTGCGGACTCACTCTTTTAACTTTTGCGAACCACACATTTATCAATACGGTCACACTCTTGCTTCTACGGTCGCACAATTACAGTGGGGTCTACACTTCTTAACTTTGGGTTTTGGCATTGTGGGACTTCTACAGACCGCACATTTTCAAGTGCGGCCTCACTCTTGATTATGCGGCCCCACAAAAATGGTGCGGTCTGCATTTCTTCTTGACCTTAAAGTCCCATCTCTCTGAACTTTATCTTCTGTGGCCGTACCATCAGAGACTTTCTTCATTTTTTGCGGCTGCACACAATATTGTGTGGTCGTACAATGCCCTTTTAGCCTTGATTTTGTCCTTATCCAAAGTTACTCCTTCTTGAGTTGATTTTCATCTCTTTAGCTCATATTCTAACACTCGTGCGAGCAAGCACATTTCATTAGTTTTGGGGAATACCTTTTAGCAATTTTGAGCTAAAACGAAAGTAAAAGAGTGCAAATAAGTGGTCAAAATCCCCACTTATGAACTTTCCCGAACTTAATCTTTTGCTTGTCCTCAAGAAAACAAGGTAATTCTCATCTCCACAAGACAAGAACTATTTTAGCAGATCTAAGGTGAATCAATAACACATCAATTGGGACCAATAATTACCCACAACATGTATGAATTATCAACAATGCAATGATTTGACTTATTGAGTACAATACTTATAATTTGACAGTAGCGCATCAAGACTTGACTCTATTCATCAAGGACGCTCGCTCTATCATGTAGGTGATTGTGGATCTCAAACTCCTCCTCCTCTACTTTTCATTAGCATATATCACTTTAAAATATAACACTTGAAGCAAGGATTGCGAAAAGTTCGCTCATCTCTCTCAAAAGAAAGTCACAAGTCCGACTTTAAGTACCATAAGTTTGCCCCTCATATAAATCACCACTAATGCAAGCTCACTCAACTTGAAATCATGTAGGGAATTTTTGGGATGTATTGAAGGCTTTTTGCATCAAGGTAGGAATTGATGAAATACAATACAATGGGTTCATCTTTCCTAAAGTACTCCATTTTATCTTTTTGGCTCATACTTTTTCGGCTCTTTGATTCAATTTCTTTTTTCTCGGGGGTACTAAAGAGACGTAACATCACTCTTTCTTGGTTATGACATTCATTTTTCTCCTTTTCTATTTTCTCCATGCCTTTCATCATTGTTTTCTTTGAATCCCCTCAACTTTCTACTTTATTCACTTTCTTTTTGGCATTTTTATTTTTGTTCTTTCTTTCTTTCTTTCTTTTCTTTGCCTTCCCTTATCTTCATTTCTTTCGCTTCTTGTACCTTTATATCATTTCAAATTTCTCGTATCTCCCCCAAGCTTATATTTTTTTGCCAATTGTTTTCCAGGAATTGTAAGGAAAGATTGGGTTCCAAGAGAGGGTTATTACAAAACGGATAAATGCTTGTAACGTGATTATTGAAAGAAAAAGGGATTAGGCTCAAATTGGTTAACTAGGGATATCACATTGCTAGGCTATGAAAGATTTCAAACTTTTAGATTAAGTATAGCCTACAATCATTTCTCGATCCAAGCTACACTTAGAATTTTACCTACAAAAATATTCAGAGCAAGTTCTAGACTATTAGAACGGGTACTTGGACTTGCAATTCAGTATCTCACCTCTCACAATGCCGGATTGGTATAGAGAACGGAGTCGAGGGACCAAAAAGAACCCTAGTTAATATTGACAATCCCAAATATCTCGACTGAACCACTCATTAACTGCTTATGTCATTACAAGAGCCAAAAGATCACAACTAGAGCTATTTTTTGCCAACACCTTATTTTTAACCATAAGGTCATAGGTAAATGTGTTGTTACAAAGTAAAGCATGTTTGATACCCTTTTATTCATTATTACGATTTTTTCCTAAACATAAAAGAAAACGGATCCAATTCGTAGACTGGCCATCTACTATATGTGATGCCTTCGGTTTTGCTAATGCTGCTGGGGCTGAAGGAGATCCCCCATAAGATGGTCAAGTGGTGGATCACCCGCAGATGCTATCTTGGAAACTTCCTTTCTCATCCTATCCACTGACTTCTTCGAAGTCTGAGATTTCTGCATCTTCTTCCCTTGCTTTCCTAACTCCTCAATAACTTCCACATGCACTACCAGAGTCTTTATAACGGTCTTCTAGCTGTCCAGAATCTTCTTCAACATTTCCACCACTGACGGAGGTACCTATGGTGCTGCTGGGGTAGAAGACTGTGCTGCAACAACACATGATATATCAGACATCTTTGAAGTAGTTGCTTGCATCCACTTGGTTTGACTCGCCAATGTCTGGGACTCAAAGCATAGTCTGCAAATAAGTGGATGAGGCTGGCACTAATAATGGAGCTGATGGTCTGGAAGACGAAGATAGTGGAATGTCTATTGTCCTGGTGGAAGGACCAACTGCTGTGGGAGGCATGTCAACAGTGGAAGGCTCAGCAGCTGAATTAGTAACTACTATAGTTGGCTCCTCAGACTCGCCAACTGTGGTAGTTTCCTTACCCTTGAACTTCGGGTTCTCAGCACCTTGGAGGTGGTACCATGAGAAAGGATTCTTTGCCTTTACTTTAGTATCCTACTATCTTAGCTCCACTTTTTGAACATTGAAATACTCTATGAGGAAGTTCGGGTAAGGATACGATCTCTCATCCTTCTGGACAACTAAATTGATGTTGGTTGACATTATAGCGCCCATCTATAAGCGAAGCCACCAGGACTGCTCGTGGAAGATATAGGTTATTCTCATTTAAGCACGGTTCAATACGGTTGCACACGAAGCTCTACCACCCTTTGGCTTCAAAATTTTGGGGTGGACCAGACTATGGGAACCCATGCTGTGAGTCACAGAGGTGGTGGTCCTCGAGCAGCTAAAATCTTAGCTATCCACAGGCGAGTTGCATGACCCGTAGAAAGCTTCTCCAAATACTAAACAACTTCCACTTCTTCAAACCCTACATACTTGTTCAAGGAGTAGGCGTCGAATTTGATTTTCAGATTCCTCACTTTGTTATCTTGGTGCCCTTCTTTATGTGAGCCACGTCGGCATTAAACTTTTAACTAAGTGCTCATTTGCATCTAGGACACATTGGTCGAACCACATCTGCCTTTTTTGCACTTTAAACTGTCTAAGGACATTTGGATTATGAATATCCAAATCCTTAAGTAAGAACTGGTGTGAGAGATCTCTAGGGCCACCACTCTCTGAATATGTTGAAGGCAGTTAAGCTGACGAATCTGTCTTCCCACATATCTCTTCTCCTGGACCTCTCAAGGCCACCAACTTGAGTGTTACCTCCTCTTCCATCATCCGGGACATCATTAACATCATCATCTACATTAATTTGGTGCAGTCGGGGTGAGGAAGAGGGATCAAAATCTTGGCTACCCACTTCCTAACCATCAGAAGAACTAGCTGCTGAAGAGGATTCATCTACCAAGTGGAATCCATACGGGACTTGTTGATATTGGTTATCAGGCAGTTCTTGCTCAAGGTTACCCTTAGAGCTTCCCTAGACGGGAGATACCCATTAGACTCGGAGGATTCATGAACTCTATTGGGGGTTGCTTTCTTGCTTATGGATCTTTGAATGGCATGTGGTAGGTTACTCTTGCCTCGGACTCGGCCTAGGGATGGCTCACCCCTCTCTTTTCATGTATCGCCTATGCCTCGTGATCTAACCAGTTTCTGCAACACATAAGCAATATGAATTAGTTAGAAGCGAAACTCATAGTGTATACAGAAGCATGCTTGATAGTTGTAGTAAAGCAGACTCAAAAGAGCTAGTACGGACCGCACAAAAGGGAGTGCAGCTAAATACTTCCAAGTGCGGACCACACAAATTCACAGAGCATTGCACAACCAAAAGTGTAGCCTACACAATTTTGAGTGCGGCCGCACAACCCTAGGTTCAGACTACTGGGTTCTCTGATCATTCAATAATGCAGACCACACAATTTTCATGCGGACCATATAATTTCACTGCGAACCACATAATATTGAGTGTAGTCTACACATATCAAGCATCAAGTTTGCCCTAACTCTAAGATCTTTGAACCGCACAGAAATGTGTACGACTGCACAATTTGAAAATACTCAGCACTATCTTACGTTTCATGCAATTTTGTTCACAAATTAGACATGGTTTGAGCAATTAAACATGATTAGCTACTTACCGAGGCCCCAATTAACATTTAAGATACTGCCCACAAGATGTTAAGCAAAAATGACTAACTATTGACATTTTTAGGCATGACAATAATCCTAGAAAAAGAAGAAAGTTAAGAAAACATGAAAAATCTAAAGATGAAATGAACATACCAGTAATAAAGGATGTGGGTGGGAATCTACACAGATAAAATGCTTGAAGTTTGAGAACTAATGGGGTATGCGGTGTGTTTTCTTAGGGTTTGAGAGTCCAGAGAGTTAAAAGTGTGAATAGTGGTGGCAAGTCCTATTTATAGGTTGATCCAGTCGAGCCTAGAACTTAACTGAGTGTGGCCACACAATTTTGAGTGTTGTCCGCACTCTTTACCTGTACCATTGAAGACGTGATACAGTCCGCACAAAAGTGAGTGTAGCCGTAGAGTTTGTGCAGATCACACAATTTTGTGTGTGGTCGCAATTTGTTAATGAAATTGACATGCCAAACTTCAGAGAGCATGCAGTTTTGGTCTTCAGTTATGTGACCACACATAGAATTGTGCGGCTGCAAAATGATTTTATGGTCCGCATAATTATGGTGCGGTCCACACTTTTGAAACACTTAGCCAAATTTTTAATGCACAGTCCCTGCAATTCATACCCATTCCTACATACACTTCAAAACTAGTTAGCACAAAACAAAGCCTATCTGAAAAAAGGACAAAGAAAAAGAAAAAGACATATGGGTTGCCTTCCAAGAAGCGCCTGATTTAACGTCGTGACATGATGCAGATTACCAATCATTTGAAATAAGAACCGCCACAATGAGTCCATCATCAACCTTTCCAAGATAGTGTTTTACCTGATGCCCATTGACTCTAAACACCACATCATTCTTATTTTTCAAATCTAGAGCACCAAAAGGGGTTGCATTCATCACTTAAAATGGGGCTACTCCATTTTGACTTTAACTTGTCCGGAAATATCCGTAACCGGGAATTGAACAATAGCACAAGATCAATCTCTTTAAACTCATTGTTGTGAATATACTTGTCATGGAGGTAATTCACCTTCTCGTTGCAAAAAGAGAGCTTGTGTAGGCATGGTACCGGAATTCATGAAGCTCTTTCAATTGTACCACTCTTAGATTTGCGACGACATCCCACTAAAGGTTCAACTTCTTCAAAGCCCACATTGCCTTATGCTCAAGTTCCACGGGAAGATGGAACGCCTTCCCAAATACTAACTGGTATGGAGACATCCTGATCGGTGTTTTGTAGGCAGTTCTATACGCCCAAAGAGCATCATCAAGCTTTCTTAAACAATCCATCCGATAGAAATTAATGGTCTTTGACAAAATACTCTCGCCCTTCCGGTTGGAGACTTTAACTTGTCCGCTTGCTTGAGGATGGTAGAGGGTCGATACTTTGTAAGTGACACCATACTTTGTGAGTAAGTATTAAAAGTCTTGTTGATAAAATACAAACCCCCATCACTAGTAATGACCCTTGGTGTAACAAACATCATAAGTATGCTCTTATTCAAGAATGCCACCACACTCCTTGCCTCATTGTTGGGCAAAGCAACTGTCTTGACCCACTTAGACACATAATCAATCGCGACTAGAATGTAGGTGTTCCCATAAGAGCTAACAGACAGACCCATGATATCAATACCCCACACGTAAAAAATATCTCTAAAAAATTGTGGTGAGAGGCATTTCATTCTTCTTTGAGATTCCACCGGCCCTTTGGAATTCATCACAATGCTTGACAAGCTCACTAGAATCCTTGCGGAGAGTTGGCCAATAGAATCCATAACTCAAAACTTTTGCCGACGTTCTTGCTCCGCCATGGTGACCACTATGCGATGAAGAGTGGAACGTCTCAAGAATAACCTCTTGTTCCTCCTCTGATGCACATCGTCGAATCACACAATCGATACAAAACGAAAGAGGTACGGCTTATCCCAATAATAGTTAAGTCAATCACGTTTGAGCTTCGTCCTTTGGTTTGAAGAGAACTCATTTGGTTCAATTCCACTCACAAGATAATTTTCTAAGTCGGAGAACCATGGAATCCCAGTCATTGAAACGGATAGGAGTTGCTCGTCGAGAAATGAATCATTGATCTCAAGGCCATCATGTGGCCTCCACTCCTCCTCTAATCGGGACAAGTGGTCCGCCACTTGATTTTCACTATCCTTGCAGTCTTGAATCTCTAGATCAAACTCTTGCAATAGAAGCACCCACAACATCAACCTTGCCTTAGAATCGTTTTTTTCTTTTCAAATACCGAAGCGCCGCTTGGTCGGTGTGAACAATTACCTTTAGACTCATCAAGTATGGGAGGAACTTCTCCATAGCAATGATAATATCAAGTAGCTCTTTTTCGGTCACTATGTAGTTGACTTGGGCGTCATTCATGGTATTTCTTGCATAGTATACCGGATTGAATATTTTCTTGATACGTTGCCTCAACACCGCTCCAACCGCAACATCACTTACATCACACATGAGCTCAAAAGGTAAGCTCCAATCTGGTGCAATGATAATAGGAGTAGTAGTCAACTTGAACATAAGCAACTTGAATGCCTTCATGCAATCTTCATTGAAATGGAACTTGTCATCCTCCTCCAAAAGTTTACACAAAGGGTTGAACATCTTGGACAGTCGTTGATGAATCAGCGATAGAACCCGCATGGCCCAAGAAGCTCCTCACTCCTTTTACAGATGTAGGGAGAGGGATTTTTGAGATCACCTCAATTTAGGCCTTGTCAATATCAATACCATGCTTTGAAATTTTGTGGCCGAGGAAAATTTCTTCCTCGACCATGAAGTGACATTTCTCCCAATTCAACACCAAATTTGTCTCCTCACATGTGGCTAAGACCTATCCTAATTTTTCAAGAAATCACCAAAAGAATTACCAACCACGGAGAAGTCATCCATGAATATCTCAAGAATATCCTCCACCATATCGGTGAATATATCCATAATACACCATTTAAAAGTCACTGGTGAATTAAACAAACCAAATGTCATCCATGAGAATGCAAAATTACCATAGGGACAACTGAAGCTAGTCTTTCCTTGATCCTCAGGAGCAATAAGAATTTGATTGTAGCCAGAATACCCATCGAGGGAATAATAGAAATCACGCCAGGCCAACCGATCATGCATTTGATTAAGGAAGGGAAGTGGGAAATGATCATTTCTTATAATATTGTTGAGCTTGTGATAGTCCATACATTCCCTCCAACCGGTCACTGTCCTTGTAGGAATCAACTCGTTCTTGCAATTAGTAACCACAACCATACCCCATTTCTTTGGGACACATTGCACCGGAGAAGTTCATGAACTATTGAAAATGGGGTAAATAACTTCGACATATAACCACTTTATGATTTTCTTCTTGAACAACTCTTGCATTGCTTCGCATAGCCTCTGATGATGGTCAACAGAAGGTTTGGCACCCTCATCCAAAATAATCATGTGAATGCAAAAGGCATGGCTTATGGCTTGGATATTCACCAAGGTCCATCCGATTGCTCTTTTCCTCCTTTGTAGCACCTCCAATGTGGACTCTACCTACATGTTAGTCAAACAAGAAGTAAGAATAACCGGTAAATTAGAAGAAGGGCCAAGGAATTCATACCTGAGATGTGGAGGCGATGGCTTTAACTCCAAAGTGGGAGGCTCTTCGATTGAGGGCTTTGTTCGAGGAGTCTTCCAATTTTCAAGATCCAAAGATAGCTTGCGAGGCTCATAAGTATACGACCCATTTCCTTGCAATGCATTCACACACTCCATATAGCCTTCTTTCTTCTCATCGTCATCAAGGTTGAGCAAAATAGCTTCTAAATTATCCTTAACATTCATTGTGGCACTAGCATCATTAATAATTACGCCGATCACCAAATCCAAAAACGGACAAACTTCATTGCTATTTGGTTTCCTCATAGATTTGCACATATGGAAGACCACATTTTCATCACCAACCCGGAAGGTGATCTCACCGGCTTCTACATCAACAAAAGCCTTCCTCATAGCGAGGATAGGTCTTCCAAAAGTAATAGGCACCTCATTGGCCACTTCACAATCAAGAATAACAAAGTCCGTCCAGAGGATGAACTTGTCAACATGAACCAACACATCACCAATAATATTGCATTCCTCCCCTAATAGCACATTCTCGATGGGCTCGTTTTTGAGAGCCATTCTCATACATTTAATTAATTTGCAAACAAAGTCTGTGACTCGCAAGGAAAAGAAGACAAATCGCACAAAAACCTAGATATATAGCTAAATCCATTTAATTCCCTAGCAACGGCGCCAAAAATTGATGTTGCAGAAACTCACACCTCAAATATAAGTTGTGAGGCAGTCGAAGCAATAATAAAACCCAACGCAAGTCGGGGTCGAAACCACATGGAGTTAGGTATAGGATTAGGAATATGTCTAGACTAGGTGTATGATAAGCCCAAGATTGCACTTCCACATATTTGGATGTTCATTTCTACTTCTATTGATTATGCTAATGTTTTGCAAATGAAAACTAAGAGACAATATTTTTGGTGTTGTTATTTTTCAAGTTGATAAAAGATATAGGATCGTGACTTCTACCTAGGTGGTTACCTAACGAATTATAAACTTTAGGACAAGTTTGATTGATCGGGGTCGAAATATAGCAATTACCCACTCAATACCTCTCGGTAGTTAGAGTTATTTTTCCCAATTTGTCTTTCTCAATGTCAAATGGGTATGGCAAAAGATAAGTTATAAATGCTCAAGTCTGGTCTTACTATCTCTAAATTCAACCCTTTAATTGGGGCTATCAATTTATTCAGTTCACCCCAATTTCTTGTTCGCCAAGGTTTCCTAAACTTAGTCTCTCTTTCTCAAGTAGAGACTAAGTCAATTATACATGAATCAATATTTGGAACCATTAATTCCTGAAATCAAGCAAGAACTAGGCTAAATATTACTAACCCAATCACAAATAAGCCCTAAATCAAATACCCATTAAGTACCCATACTAAGGCTGGGTCACAACCCCAGCTAGAAATATAGCTATTCATGGAAAATGCTGAAATTAATGAAGAAATTGAGATAAAATCCATATTATAATATTAAGGGAAGAAAATCTAATGTTAGTATGCTAATCTAGTATAATGTTGCCCAATACAGTAAATAAAAATAGCTCAAGTGCTCCTCCAAAACAAAACTTAGCCTAAAAATGACAAAAAGTTCTATTTATACTAAGCTGAAAATATCTGACAAATTTCCCATGCAGAGGTTGTGCGGCCGCACAATTATATGTGCAGTCTGCACATTGAGACTTTGCTTGATAGGTTCCAGCTCTGCGGCCACAAAATTATGGGATACAGCGGCACTCCTTCAACTTCTGCGGAGCACACATTTATGAGTGCGGTCGCACTCTTGCTTCTGCGATCGCACAATTATAGTGCGGTCTGCACTTCTTGAATTTGTGCTTTTGCATTATGTGACTTCTGGGGATCACACATTTTTGAGTGCGACCGCACAAAAATAGTGCAGTCCGCATTTCGTTTTGACCTTAAAGTCCCATCTCTCTGAACTTTATCTTCTACGGTCCGCACTTTGCATATCATTTCTTGTCAGAGACTTTCTTCATGTTTTGTGGCCGTACACAATATTGTGCGTTCCGCACTGTGCCTTTTAACCTTTATTTTGTTCTTATTCAAAATTACTCCTTCTTGAGTTGATTTTTTCATCTCTTTATCTTATATTCTAACACTCCTGGAAGCAAGAGTATTTCATTAGTTTTCGGGAATATCTTTAAGCCATTTTGAGCTAAAACGAAAGTAAAAGAGTGCAAATAAGTTGTCCAAATTCCTACTTATCAAGTATATCCTTGATTATTGTAGATTTCTTCAAAGGCTCTGCTTTTAAATTCTCCTCTATGAATGCTTTGTATGGTTGAGATGAGATACCCCTTTTCTCTTTCAATTCTTTTACAGAAAATCTCAAAATATTTCAAGGCTTCATCTTAAAGAGATAAGAAAATTACCCATGTAAAATATGAGTAATAATCAACAATAACAAACTCATATCATTTAACTCCAATGCTAGCCGTTCTAATAGGTCCAAATAAGTCAATGTGAAGCAATTGTAGGGGTTTGGTTATGCACACAATGTCTTTGTCTTTGAAAGAGTTTATGATTTGTTTTCCAAGTTGGATGCATCACATACATGATTTCTAGAAAAATTGAGTTTGGGAAGTCCAATAACTAGACCGTGTTTGGATAGTTTATCAATCAAACGCATGCTTGCATGGCCAAGTTTTGTATGCCATAGCCATTGATCATCATATGTAGATGCTAAAAAAATATGACCATCTAGGTTCTCAATGCCATCTAGAATGTACACATTTCCATAGCATTTTTCTGACAGAATGATATTGCGTGACTCATTTTTAATGGCACAACTTATTTTCTTGAATTTAATTTCATATCCAAAATCACATAGTTGACTTATGCTCAAGAGATTATAGTTGAGTCCATCCACAAGGTATAATTTAGTAATATCGTAGTTATTGTTGAATGGAACTGTGTCGGTACTAATGATCTTTCCTTTCAAATCTTCACCAAATTTGACATTTCTTCTATTTTTGTGGCTTCTTTGAACTTTTTTTTTGTAACCCGTCATGTGACTGGAACACGCACTTTCTAAATACCGTTTTCCTTTTATGACACTTTTGTCGTGTTCCTACAAGATAGAATTATCACTTTCTTTTAGGTACCCAAGCTTGCTTGGGTCCTTGTTGGTTAGTTCCACTAGGATATGGAGTGCTTTTGGATTTTCAAATCCATCTTGAAATATTAGATCTATGATATAAATATTTATGCGCAGCATTGTTACAGTAATGACACACATGGGTTGATCTAGTTTTTTATCTAGCATTAATGTTATTACTTGTGGACTCAGTTCTAACAGTTCTTTTTCCAATTGACTTGTAAGTCGCTTGAACTATAACAGATGGATTTGCGCATGCCATTCAGTTTGAATTGCAAATTCTGAGCCTCTTCTTGAAGAACATCCTTTTCGATTTCACAGACTTCAAGTTTGAGTTTGCAGTTCTTCTTTTCCCTATTAAGTCTTTTTGATTTATTTAGCATTTTTGAGACTCTTTTAGGGTAAGATCAAGAATATTCTGCAATTTGTTACATCTATCACAACTATAGGGTCTTGCTTCACTTGTTTCACCTCGTGCATGAAGAAATTTTCAGTTACTTATTTTTAGTCATCGTGTGATACATCTTCATCGGTCCAGGAATCAAAGTATTTGTTCATATTTATTTTTTTAAATTAAAAGCCAATCACCCATCCTTTCACCTCTTATGGTGTGTGTGTGTGTGGGGGGGGGGGGGGGTTGGCTAGACTCCTACCTAGTCTATTATATAAACAAAAAGTACAACCAA
Source organism: Nicotiana benthamiana (assembly GCA_034376525.1). NCBI lineage: Eukaryota > Viridiplantae > Streptophyta > Magnoliopsida > Solanales > Solanaceae > Nicotiana > Nicotiana benthamiana. Next base: position 8,951,837 of record CM067337.1, read on the forward strand.
GGGGGACATAAAACCTTACATTTTGGATGCCTTTTCTACTGTAAAGAGGAAGAGTCAATGGGAAAAAATACAGGTTTTAGACCTTTTCCTCTTAATATACACAGAGTTAACTTACAAAAAAAATTAATTTTCATATCTAATTCTAAATGATGGAACTTTCCACATATTTATGAAGAAAGGACCATTGGCAGCTCTTGGAAAATGCTGGAAATTAGTGTGAGTGATGCCTTCAATTGATGTAGTAGCCTCTTTGGAAAACTAATCTTCCACCTGATTTGCTTCACGACAACAATGGTTGACAGATGCATTAGCCTTTTTCCAGCATATCAATGAGGTCTTAAATCTCCTTTCTTAGAACGTTATTGTCCAGGTTTTGTTCGCATCATGTTATGCCTTAGAGTCGATTTCAACCATGAAATTGGTGATTCCTTTTTTTATACACCATTCATATCCAAATTTAATGGTCTTCAGTTTTGCCCAATTGCTGCTACTACAGTCAATATGTATCGAGAAGGCCACGATAAAATTTCCTTCCTCATTTCTCCGAATTCCTCCAATCCCTGCTTTCCTATTTTTCCTGTTAAAGCTTCCCTCGGTGTTCAATTACAATTTTCCTTGACGAGGCATCTCCTATAGCACACTTCTCCATATTGCTACAGGTTTCAGTTGCTCAATCATCTCAGAGTTTTTATACCAAAGATTTTGAGTCATAAGATAGGATATTTCCTATTAATCGCAGCGTCGGTGTTTCAAATAATCTGCAAATTCATCTTGTATTGCACAAATTTCCTTCCATTGCCAAATTTGCATGAAGTATAATTTCTCCGCAATTCCCAGCAGATTGCAATACGTATGATGTGTAATGTCATATTATGGACTACATTCTTTGATTTTCTCTACAATCATTGAGAAAGAACACTACCAATGGAACCAAAATTATGCTGGATTCCCAGAGGATTTCAAAAGAATTATTAGCAGTCTCACTATCAATGAAAACGTGATGCATGCTCTCAAATTACGGTGTATTGCAACAATTGCACTTAGAAACTTATTAGTTACCAAACTTCCTAGATGTCATCAAAAGGGATTTTCTTTTGAATAATTCTCCAAACAAGGAAGGACATTTTGAAAGGAATACAACCATGCCAAACCTTGTCAACCAAGGGATTTTTCTGTTTTGTAGCTCTAATCATCTGCCAAGCAGATGAGTTAGAGTAGTGCCCATTCTCTGTTAGACTCCAAATTGCAAGGCTTTTTTAATTCTGCATTCCTCTTGCAATGTTCATGACATGTTGAACAATATGATTGGGTAGCAATTGTTTCAATTTTTCATTATCCTACCCCTTGTTTCTGAACAATTGTAAGACTTGCATTTTACCAGAGGTGTTAGTATGATTAACCACTTTCGCTAGTGGTCCTTTACCTATCCAATCGCCCTACCAAAAGCTGCAGTTACCTATGTTGATATTCCAAAGAATATTTTTTCAGCTTTCTCTCTCACATGAAGAAGAGCTTTCCATGTATGAGAATTTCCAGACGCTATAGCTTTAGTGACTGGGTGTGCTCTAATACAATATTTAGCTCTAAGAAACTCAACCCATAAGGACGGACATGTTGTGAAACTCCACCACCTTTTAATGGTACATATCTCGTTTATGTCCTCCATTCTCCTAATTCCAGTTCTACCTTCTACTTTTGTAAAACAAAGATTTTTTCATGAACTCCAATGGGAATTATTTTTGTTACCAATTGAGCCCCAAAGGAATCTAGCAAAGTGCTTTTTAGTAAGCCTAAGAGTAGCTTTTGGAGGACTCATGGTAGAGAGGGAGTACAAAGGGAGAGATTATAATATATTTTTAATAATGACCACTTTACCTCTGTAGGATAATAATGTTCCTTGCCAACCACTGATCTTCTTTACTATCTTTGCAACCATCTCCTCAAAGTAGCATATTTTCTCCCTTCCTACATAGATAGGAGACCCCAACTAACTAAAAGGAACTTGTTAGTGCATGAAACTGGTGGCATTTCTAATTCTATTGATTCTCCCAGCTTTAGTGTTTGGAGCAGTGATGAAGAAGCTCTTGTTAGAATTAAGCTTCTGGCCCGATGCCTTTTCGTATTTATGAATTTGATTCATGATCATCCTGATTGACTTATTATTGCTTGTTGAGGAAATAATTATGTCATTTGCACATGCAATGTGATTAATTTGAGTTCCTCTAGCTGGCATGGTAAATGGTGCAAAATTTTCATCCTCGTGAAGATTGTTCAGAAGTTTTGTGAGCACTTTCGATCCCAGAATAAACAAAGATGGATACAGAGGACCATCTTGATTCAGCCCTTGGGATAAAGTAAAAGATCCATTTCTTCTGTCATTAATAATAATGGAATACCAAACATTGTATAAAAGGTTTCCTGTCACGAGGATCATTTCTCGGAGAATCCAAATTTCCTCATCACAACAATAATGAAATCCCATGACATCCTATCGTAAGCTTTTTCCATATCTAGCTTTATAACAATATTTTCACCCTTATTGTAGCCGTTGATCCATGAATAATCTCTTGAGCAGTAAAGATATTTTCAGTGATCAACCTATCTTTCACAAATCCACTTAGGTTATTGGATGTCAGTTTTGGAAGGACCGGGTTCAATAATTTGGACAGGATTTTGGAAATAATTTTATTGGAGATGTTGCTAAGACTAATAGGTCTTAGATCACAGAATATCTCTGGAGCTTCTACTCTTAGGATTAGCACAATACATGTATGAGAATAATACTTAGTGAGCTGATTTCCATTGCAGAAGGCACGTACAAATTGAATGGTAATATATTTAATAATATCCCAGCAACTATGATAGAAAGCCCCATTATAACCATCTGGGCCAGCAACACTATTACCATAAATATTGAAGATTGACTCTCTTATTTCATCCTCCATAAGCATTGAGGCCAAAATATAATTCTCCCCTTCAACTATACAGTTTGGAATGCAATCAATGATATCCATCTTGAACTCCTTTTAGGGAGATTAAAGAGTTTCTCATAATGTTAGATTGCAGCTTTCGTAGTCTCCTCCTTACTTCTGACCCATTACCCTTTTGATTTTTGATTCTATGAAATTCGAATCTTCCTCCTATTTTTCCTTAAAACACTATGAAAGTACTTTATGTTACAATCACCTTCTTCGAACCATTAGATTTGTGATTTTTGCTTCAATAGAGACCTCTTGCTTCACTTGCTACTTAATGTATTTGCCAGGCATTTGTTGAGGTTCCCCATGCTCTACTCTGTATCAAGCACTTGGTCTAATTCTTCTAAGATTTCCACTTTGTCTCCCACTTGGCCATGTAGTCATAAACATTACAATTGCTTTCTCCGGACCATTGAGATAGTTTATTACTGAGAATTTTAAGCTTTTATTGAAGTGTCCACATGGGGTAATCTTCTTAGTCTGGTTATCCTGACATTTGAACAATAGAGTTCTATGGTTAGAACTAGACCTACTAATATGTTTGACAATACAATTTTGAAAAAGTTGAGCCCAAGGTTCGTTAATAAAGATTATATCAAGTCTCTTCTATATTCTTTTCCTTGGACTCCAATTATTGCACCATGTATATTTAGGGCCGATAAATCCAAGGTCCGACACCTAACAATTTTCTATACAACTGGAGAAGTCAAAACTATAGAACATTCTATGAGGAATGCCTCCAAATTTTTCATCAGGATCCATGATAACATTGAAGTCACCACCAATACACCAAGGGCCATTGATGATTGAGTTCATATCTTCAAATTTGCTTCATAAATCTTTCCTCTCACCTGCTGTAAATTTAACATATACAACTGTTATGTTGAGCTCCATATCTAGTACAACATGATTGACCTTAATCGTAATTTGTTGTACCTCATTGGCAAGGATACAACTTTACAATTCTACTTCATTAGATTTGGTTTCGTCAACCTTCTTTGTGGTATCAGAACTAACCTTAGAGGTCAGCTTCTGATTGTTCTCAATGTCCCCTTTTTTGTTGTTCCCAATCGCCCTCATTCCTTAAGATTATCTTCAATTACAGTCTCTAGAGCTTTTGGTTTACTTCTTGCAACTGCCTTGGACATGTTCTTTTTCAATAAGGGCTTGAACATCACTGAGCTTTTCTTTATTAGCATCGTTTTCTTCTTTTTCTTTCTGACATCTTTCTTAACATTGTCAGGGATAAAGTCCTCTTTTTCCTCCTGATCATCAATGTTGTTTGGAGCATGTCTCCTCCTGTTTTAATGAGCACCATCCTTCCTCACCTCATCCTTCTATTCATTATCTTCTCTATTCACATTTTGCTTTCCTTCCGTAATTTTGACATGTTTCTTTTTCCTCTTTCTTTTTCTGTTTGGGACTTGCCAATTCTCCTTTTCATTGACTTCATATTTTTTTGTTTACACCTTGTTGTTGATATCCTCAATTTGTTCCCCTCTACTTCATCCCCCCATTTCATTTTTTTTCTCCTTGCTATCCTTTTTTTCATTTTTTGACTACACATCAATGAATAACGAAATGTCCGAATTTTTTGCAGTATATACAGTATTTAGGGACATTTCTAATTCAATATTTTGAACATAACCATTTAGTGTTATGCTCTCATCTTTAGCCCCCACATAGACAGAAGTATGCAGTGGTTTAAGTAGATAAACTTCTACTCGAACCTTGGGCATACTTGGTTCGGTTTTATTCTTGCAGCAATATCCAACTCCAAAAGTGTTACTCTTGGTCTAATAACTTGTTTGGAATAATTCCAAGTGTGCATGTTGAATGGAAGTTCAAGGAACAATGTCCAAACTATAGCAATTGACAAATCTTCATCTGGTTTAAAATTCGGAATCCAATTTTGCATCCACATTTGAGAGACACTGATTTCCACTACTTTTTTGAATCTTATCAAATCGAAATCTTCATCATTTATAAAATCCATGAATGCATTGTAGCTGTCATAGACCACTATTTTGCCTGTTCGTTTAAGAGCAATTTTCTGAGAGAATTGAGCCCTAATTTTATCAATTTAGGGCCTAGTTTTCAGAAAATTTCCAACCAAAGTTTGTTTATATTCTTCTGCCATCACACCGTAGTTGTATTATGATTTGAAAATTACAGTCAGCATCCTATTATAAGTGGTTTGTCGTGCAATTATAGCTTTTTGTTCTTGTCGTTTTGGGGTCAGAGCTAAGTTTTGTGATGTTGCCACAGTAGCACTGTATAGGTTTTTTGTTGTACAATTCCTTGGGTGTATTTTGCTACATCAGGAGGATCGTGTTGATGATCCAGACACACCAAATCGCCACCGGCTGGGGGCTCCATAGGGTGGAACATATTGTTCATATGTTTTGTGAGAATATACCCATTGGGAGTATTTAGATTAGAGCAAGAAAAAAAAAGTTTGTAGTGTGCTATCTTCATCGCTCCAGCTTCCGAAGGATTTATTTTTAATGAGCACTCTAGAGACTTTTCTTTTAAGATCCGTGCATTCACCATTAAATGACTATACCTTTCAAATTCAAATTATTTTTCATCATTTTTATCTTGCTCATTATATTATTTGGTTCTTCTGGATGACATCCTCCCTTTTGTGTTTCTGTATCTACTCATCAATTCATTCATATTTCTCGAACCATGGACATTTTGTAACGACCTGACCCGTCGTCCCGTGAATTATCGCCCCATTTTCCCTGCCTTATGCTTTTATATGTTTCAATATATATATATATATATATATATATTTGGAGAGTTAGAAGTCATTCGGATGAAGTTTTGATAGAAATGAGACAATTAGTCTCTTAATGAGAAGGTTAGTTTGGAAAAGTCAACTGAATGTTGACTTATGAGTTAGAGAGCTCAAAATGGATTTATGATGATTCGACTAGTTTCGAATGGTGATTTTTGACTTAGGAGCGAAATCAGAACTGAATTTGGAGAGCCGGTGTAGAATTAGGCATGAATTGGCTAAGTTAAAATTTGGCGAAGTCCGGTTGATAGGTGAGATTTTGATCCAGGGGTCGGAATAGAATTCCGACAGTTGCAGTAGCTCCGTTAGGTGATTTTAATTGTGCGTGCAAATTTTCAGATCATTTGGAGTGTTTAGGTCGGGTTTTGGATCAAATGCAAATTTCGGAAGTTTTAGTTCAACTTAGGCTTAAATCTGTGGAAATTGGATGATTTTGATGTTTATGATAGCATTTTTATGTTGCGAGCAAGTTTGAATAAAGTAATGGAACATATCTGTGCTTTTTGTTGAGATCCCGAGGGCTTCGGGGTGATTTTGATGGCTAACACGAATTTTTGAAGTTTCAAAGTGCAGAAGAAAATTGCAGCAGATGTTTGTTATATGCGATCGCATGAGCATGATTGTGATCACATAGAGGAACGAAAGGGGGGTCAGAATTTGTTCTATGCAGTCGTGTAAGAGGTGATGCGATCACATAGGGATAGGGTGTTGATCAGTACGATCGCGTAGGGGTGAATGCAATAGTGTAGCAGTGGGGCTCAGTTGTATGCGATCGCAGGGCATGTTATGCGATCATGTACGAGGAAATTGGAGGGGCGGAATTTTGGTCTATGCGATCGCTGGAGTAGGGATGAGATCGCAGGAGTAGGGATGCGATCGCACAGAGTAAATCACTGGGCGGACACAATATTTTAACGGTTGTTTCACCCGCAACTTAAACATATTTTCCTCCATTGTTAAGCAACCAAAGGAGCTATTTGAGCAATTTGAAGTGTGTTTTAAGTGGGTATCGATTGAAAGTAAGTATCTTGACTTAAAAATGCCATTTTTAGGAAGAATCAACCCTTAATTCCATGAAATTGTGTAGCAATTGTGACGAACTAGGGCTTAGTTTTTAGAAAAGAGTTTTGGGGATTTGAAGGGTCAAACGTAGTCAGTTTTTTATGAACTTTATATGTACGGACTCGTGGCGAGGCAAGGAATCCAAAGATGTGATTTTTAAAAATTTTTAAGAAGTGGCCCCGGGGCTCGGGTTTTACCAACTTCGTGATTTTTAGCGTTTTTCAAATAATTTCAATTGGGTTATGTTTATTTAGCCTATAATAACATGTTCGTTGTGGTTTTGATTAGATTCGACGCTCGGAGAGGGAGATTCGAAGGGAAAGGCATTGCATATCGGTCTATGACCAATTAGAGGTGAATAGTTTGTATAGATGATGGCCTGAGGGTTTGAAACCCCGATATATCACATCGTGACGCTATGTTAGGGCGTGACTCGCAACCCATGGCAGGTGCGGGATGGTATATAATTGAGGATTGTGACTTGATCCATCCCGCTAGCTTAGTATTAATTATTAGCGGCTGATACGCCTATTTTGTTGTTGATAATTGGGCTTAATGCCATGTTTGGGGCCGTGTGCCGATCTGTAATACCCATCTAGGGTGAATATCTATGTGATAACATGATTTGCGTAATAATTGATCTCAGTCCTTTGCTTCATCACTGTCGTTAAATGCTAAGTCACCTTATATCTAAAATTGACTAATTAAATTATATTCACCTTAATAATTGGAAACTTGCAAGAGAATCAGATTGAATCTGTTATGTAACTTACATGCACACTGTGGACTGAGGATAGCTCGGGCTGCACGCCGTATCGGTTATATTGATATTATGCTTGGGCTGAAGGAGCCCCTCCATTGTCTGTACACACCCCCAGTGAGCGCTATCGATGATAAATAAATATGGATGGCTCGGGTTGCATGCCGCAGCGTATTCATGTGCATTGCATTGCATCATTATCTGATACTTGATTGTTGTATTTGATATTGTTTTGCTATTAGTTTGTAGCTAATTTATAGGACTGTTAGTTATAGCTTTGCTTTGTGGTATTTCGTGGATTTCTTACTTTCAGACATTTTTCTATGCGTATTATTCACTGAGTCAGTAGTACTCACCCCTACTCCCTGCACCTTGTGTTTAGATTCAGGTACACAGGAGGCCTAGCTGACACTCATAGTCTCCAATTATTTCGAGAGTCGTTAGGTAGCTGCATGACGTTCGTAGGCCCTGGCTGCTCTTCATTATTTTTCTCAGTTCATTATTATTATATATTTTCCCAGACTTTTAGATATTATTATTATTGTCCAATTAAGTCAAAGGCTCTAGACTCGTGACCCCAGATCTTATGGGTGTGTTATCGGTTTCTCGTATTTATCTATATTACTCTATTAATATTATTGGATTATTATTCTAATATTCTCGGTTTTGAGACTTAGTATTAAATTGAAAGCGATTGTTTGTCATGCTTACCAAGTCTTAGGGTTGAGTGCCATCACGATCGGGTTTTGGTCGTGACAAGTTGGTATCAGGGCCTAGGTTACTAGGCCTCACGAGTCATGAGCCGGTTTCGTAGAGTCTTGTTTATGGGTGTGCTGTGCACCACACTTATAAGCGGGATGCTACAGAACTTTTAGGAAACACCTCACTTTCTTGAAATTCATATCGTGCGGCTTTGTTAACGTGAAAACTAAGTTTTTGTATTCTATTTTCTCGATGATGGCGAGAACCCGTGCTAATGGACGTGGGCGGACGACCCCAAGTACCACCTGCTAGAGGCCGTGGACGCAGTCGTGGTGCTGGACGAGGCAGACCAGCAGGGGCAGCACTTGCAGACCCACCAGCTGCCCAAGTCCAGGATCAGCCTCCAGCTGTAGATGCTTCAGCAGCACCTATTTAGGCACCGGCAGTGCCCATCGTGATTCCTGGTCTTCAGGAGGCTTTGGCTCAGATTTTTTCCGTATGCACTAGCCTGGCTCAGGCAGTTTTAGCCACTTTAGCAGCGGCTACTTCTCAGACTGGGGGTGGTCATCAGACCCCCGATGCTCGCACTCCCGAGCAGGGTGTTCAGAGCTTACAGACAGGTGAGGTAGCTCCAGTTTAGCTAGTTCAGCCAGTTTCGCCAATTCCGCCAGTTCAGCCAGTTGCTCCAATTGCACCAGTTACATCGGTTGCTCCAGTTGCGTCGGTCGCACCTGCTCCATCTCATGTGGTTCCAGCTATGCCGGATGACGAGCAACATCTTTTGGAGAGGTTCGGTAGGCTCCAGCCTCCCACATTCAGTGTGGTTGAGGGCGAGGATGCCCAGGGTTTTCTGGATAAATTCCAGAGTATGCTTCGTACTGCGGGTATTCTGGAGTCTAATGGAGTGGCTTTTACCCCTTTCCAGTTCACAGGAGCTGCATTTACTTGGTGGGAATAGTTCGAGTGGCGTAGGCCAATTGGGGGAGCGCCCCTCACATGGCAGCAGTTCTCCATGGTATTTTTGGAGAAGTATGTGCCCCAGTCTCACAGGGAGGAGCTACGTCGTCAGTTCGAGTGGTTGACTCAGGGAGATATGTCAGTGACTCAGTATGAGTTGTGGTATACACAACTAGCTAGGCATGCAATGTGGATTATCCCGACAGATAGAGAGAGGATCAGAAGGTTTATAGATGGCCTCAACTATTCGATCCATATATTGATGACTAGAGAGAGGGCTACAACAGCTACTTTTGAGGAGGTTGTTGCTGCAGCTCGACTGATTAAGACAGATTTCCATCGGAAGCGTGTGGAGAGGAAGGCCAAGAGGCCTCGAGGTTCCGGTAATTTCAGTGGCGCTCCATCTTGGGGCCATTTTCAAAAGGGTAGAGGTCGTTCCTTCAGGCCTCCTTAGTCCGGACTCACAGAGTCCAGTGGAGCCTCTTCCGGCCTGGGCCATCATGGTCATCAATAGAGTGAGCCTGCACTGAGTGCTCTTCTAGCTCAGAGCTCTGCTCCTGCTCCTTCTGCTTAGGGTTTGTATGCAGCGAGGGGTTCTCATCGGTCCCCTTCTCAAGCTTCAGTTCGATGCTATGATTGCGGTGAGTTAAGTCACATGAAGAGGCAGTGTCCTCGACCCTGCGGTAGGCAGTCTCAGCAGAGGGATCAGCCCTCGTCTTCTGCATAGGTTTCTTCAGCTCCCACTTAGTTAGCTGGGGGTGGAGGCCAGGTAGCCAGAGGTTGCCCCAAGGGTGAGGACCGTACTGGCAGTGGCCAGGCTCGTTTCTATGCCCTTCCAGATCGAAGGGACGTTATTGCCTCGGATGTAGTTATCACATGTATTATCTTAGTTTGCCACAGGAATGCTTCTGTTTTATTTTATCCCGGATCTACTTATTCATATGTGTCTTCCTATTTTGCTCATCATTTGGGTACGACCCGTGGTTGTCTTGCCTTGTCCGTGCACATATCTACCCCGATGGGTGATTCTATTATTGTGGATCATGTGTATCGATCATGTCTGGTGACTATTGGGGGTCTGAAGACCCGAGTCGACTTATTAATTTTGGGCATGGTGGATTTCGATGTAATTTTGGGTATGGATTGGCTATCTCTGTACCATGCTATTCTAGACTGTTATGCTAAGAAAGCTACACTAGCTATTCCGGGTATTCCGAAGATCGAGTGGCGAGGCGTGGCTGATTATGTACCTAGCAGGGTGATTTCTTTCCAAAAAGCCCAACGGATGGTTGGAAAGGGGTGTTTATCATATTTGGCTTTCGTGAGAGATGTGGAAGTCGAGGCTCCTAGTCTTGACTTGATTCCCGTTGTTAGGTATTTCCCTGACGTGTTTCCAGCAGACTTGCTAGGCATGTCGCCGGACAAGGAAATTGATTTCAGTATTGATCTGGTGCCGGGCACTTAGCCCATCTCTATTCCTCCCTATCGTATGGCACCAGCAGAGCTAAATGAGTTGAAAGAACAGCTACAGGAACTCCTAAGGGGTTCATTCGCCGAGTGTGTCACCTTGGGGTGAACTAGTGTTATTTTAAAGAAGAAGGATGACACAATGATAATGTGCATTGACTACATACAACTGAATAAGGTGACAGTGAAGAAGAAGTACCTACTACCCCGTATTAAGGATTTATTTGATCAGCTCCAGGGAGCAAGGGTATTCTCTAAAATAGACATTCGATCAGGTTATCACCAGCATAAGATTAGGGATTCAGATATTATGAAGATAGCTTTCAGGACGAGATACGGACACTACGAGTTTCTAGTGATATCTTTCGGGCTGACTAATGCCCCAGCTGCGTTGATGCACTTGATGAACAGTGTATTTCAGCATTATCTGGATTCTTTTGTGATTGTGTTTATTGATGATATTCTGGTGTATTCGCGTAGTCAGGAGGAGCACGCACAACACTTGAGGGTGGTCTTGCAGAGATTGCGAGAGGAGAAGCTTTATGCAAAATTCTCCAAGTGTGAATTCTTGCTTAATACTATGACTTTTCTGGGACACGTGGTGTCCAGTGATGATATTCAGGTTGACCCAAAGAAGATTGAGGCGGTGCAGAGTTGAGCCAGACCGTCCTCAGCTACTGAGATTCGGAGTTTTCTCGGTTTGGCGGGTTATTACCGCAGATTCGTTCAGGGTTTTTCATCTATTGCTTTTCCTTTGACGAAGTTGACTCAGAAGAATGCTCCATTTGTGTGGTCGGATGAATGCAAGGAGAGCTTCCAGAACTCAAGTCGGCTTTGACCACAGCTCCGTTATTAGTATTGTGAGGTATATACGGATCATCGCAGCCTTCAACATTTGTTTAAGCAAAAGGATCTTAATCTGAGACAACAGAGATAGCTTGAGTTACTCAACCGGGAAGGCCAATGTAGTGGTCGATGCTTTGAGCCGGAAGGCTATCAGTATGGGTAGTCTGGCGTACATTCTAGTTGGGGAGCGGCCCCTTGTGGTTGATGTTCAGGCCTTGGCCAATTAGATGGTGAGGTTAGATATTTTAGATCCCAGTCGGGTGTTGGCAAGTGTGGTTTCCTGGTCTTCATTGTATGACCTCATCAGAGAGCGGCAGTATCATGACTCGCATTTGCTTGTCCTAAAGGACATGGTACAACATGATGATGCCAGAGATGTGACTATTGGATATGATGGTGTATTGTGTATGTAGGGTAAGATTTTCGTTCCCAATGAGGATGGTCTCCGGGAGTTGATATTGAGGAGGCTCACAGCTCGCGGTATTCGATTAATTCGGGTGCTGTGAAGATGTACCAGGATTTGAGACAGCATTACTGGTGTAGGAGAATGAAAAAGGATACTGTGAATTATGTGGCTCAGTGTCTCAACTGTCAACAAGTCAAATATGAGCAGTAGAGACCCGGTGGTGTACTTCTGCGGATGGATATTCCAAACTTGAAATGGGAGAATATTACCATGGATTTTGTGAGTGGTCTTCCTCGTACCTCGAAGAAGTTTGATTCGATTTGGGTGATTATAGATAGGCTGACCAAGTCCGTGCATTTCATCCCAGTATGTACTGCCTATTCTGTGGAGAAGTTAGCAGAGATGTTTATTCGGGAGATTCTACGGTTGCATAGGGTCCCAGTTTTCATTGTATCAGATAGGGGTACTGTGTTTACTTCCTAGTTCTGGAGGACTTTTCATCGGGAGTTGGGCACACAAGTACAATTGAGCATAGCATTTCATCAACAGACGGACGGACAGTCCGAGCGTGCTATCCAGATATTGGAGGACATGTTGCGTGCATGTGCTATTGATTTTGGAGGTTCTTGGGCTGAATTCTTTCCACTTGCGGAGTTTGCATATAATAACAGCTATCATTCCAGCATTCATATGGCGCCGTATGAGGCCTTTTACGGGAGACGGTGTAGATCTCTAGTTGGTTGGTTTGAGCCCGGCGAGGTTAGATTATTGGGGACAGAGTTAGTTCAGGATGCCTTAGATAAGGTTAAAGTGATCCAGGAGAGACTTCGTACAGTTCAGTCGCGTCAGAAGAGTTATGCACACCGGAAGGTTCGAGATGTATCTTCTGCCGTGGCCGAGAAAGTATTGTTGAAGGTTTCACCTATGAAAGGAGTTATGAGGTTTGGAAAGAAAGGGAAACTGAGTCCAAGGTTCATTGGACCTTTTGAAATAATTAGGAGGATTGGGGAGGTGGTTTATATGCTTGCTTTGCCACCTAGCTTGTCGGGAGTTCACCCGGTGTTCCATGTTTCCTTGCTCCGGAAGTATGTTGGGGAACCGTCTCATGTGTTAGGCTTTAGCACGATCAATTTGGATGAAGAGTTGACCTATGATGTAGAGCCGGTGGCCATTTTGGGTCGCCAGATTCGAAAACTAAGATCTAAGGACATAGCGTCGGTGAAGGTGCAATGGAGAGGCCGGCCCATGGAGGAAGCCACTTGGGACACCGAGCAGGAGATGCGCAGCAAATATCCTCACTTGTTTGATATTCCATGTATGTTTGTTGACCCGCTCGAGGACGAGCGTTTGTTTAAGTTGGGGAGGATAAACAACCTAACCCGTTGTCCCATTAATTATCGCCATGTTTGTTAGAAACTACGCTTAACGCTAGAGGGGGGGTGAATAGCGTTTTAATGAAATTTAGCGTTTTCTTGCGGAATTTAAATTTTACAGGAAGTAAATAAGTGCAATAAAAATAACTTACACAAGGATATATCCTGGTTGGCCACAACAGTGGTTAGTCCAGTCCCCGAGAGACTCTCTCGAGATTTTCTACTAACTTGTTAAGCTTACGGGTGCTTAACAAACCTTTACAGTTGCTCGGAGATACAATCTCAAAGACTTCACCTGCTCGGAGGTTCCTCACCTCAAAGACTTCACTTGCTCGGGGATACAATCCCAAAGACTTCACTTGCTCGGGGATACAATCCCAAAGACTTCACTTGCTCGGGGATACAATCCCAAAGACTTCACTTGCTCGGGGATACAATCCCAAAGACTTCAACAGAGGAAGCACAAGTTTCTCAACACAAGAGAATCAAAATTCTCTTACAAGTATTTGAAATACTTGAACACTCACTTAACAAAGGTACTCCTTGATGAGTAGATATGAGTAAAATAATACGCTCAAGATCACAACAACTTTGAAAAATAATATGGCTCTCAAAAGCTTTATGAAATGAGTAGAAAATGATGAACAATTGAATGAAAGCTTAAAGCAATGTAATGATCAGTTAGTGTATGTTGTTGTGTTTAAAACACTGAGTTGAAGCTGTATTTATAGGTGCAAAACTTGGTCTTACCGTTGTCTAATTGCCAATTAAGAATTGCTGAATTTACTCAGCGACAATCGATTGTCAAGACCGAACAGTCGATTATCTGCCAGTCAGATCAAAAATCAATCCCAGATTTTACGCTTAATAATCGATTACTTACAATCCATAATGGATTACTGGCAAAATTCAAATTCAGATAATCGATTATACCAAATCCATAATCGATTACTTCAGCAACGTTCCAAAAATCATTTACAGATTTTAATCAAAAACATCGATTATAGCAAATCAATAATCGATTACCTCATTAACGTTTTAAAAATTATTCCGGATTTTGAGCAAAACATCGATTACAGAAAACCAATAATCGATTACTTTGAGGTATTTGAAAATCATTTGACAACGGTCAGCTTCAACAATCGATTGTCCCTTGCAACAATCGATTACTTGTCATTTTCTGAAAATCTCAAATCACACTGTTTCAAGCCAAAGTTTTTGCGACTAAGTATAAACTTTGACAATCGATTGTTGGACATAGGCAATCGATTGTTAAACCCAGTTAACTCAACATAATCGATTACTATTAGTTACTAATCGATTACTTAAGTAATTTTAAAATCACTGGGAGACATCAACTCAACATAATCGATTACCATTAGTTCATAATCGATTATTCTGAGTATTGGAAAACTTTACCTCATCAATAATCGATTGTCATTAGTTCACAATCGATTATCTTGCAGATTTGGAAAAACCTGATGTTAACTGTCTTATTCACAATCGATTATCATTAGTTCATAATCGATTGTCATGCAGTCTTGGCTTATAAACAATCGATTATCATAAGTACATAATCGATTATTCTTAGCCCAGATTTCTGAGGTATGTTTAGAAAACATTTTGTCTAATGTAAATATGCATCATTTGAAATCATTTGATACAGAAATAAGTATGCATGATTTTGGAAAATAGTTTTATGAGAGAAGCCATGTTATGGAGTCAAGTTATAGGATCAAGATCACATTTAAGAATAACTCAATAATAACAATTAAAAACAACGTCTTGAGCTTCAATCTCAACATTTGTGCTCTTGTACTTGAACTCCGTCATATATCAATTTGTGCTTTGTTTGTCATTCATCAAAACCTACAAAAGAATACACGTTTAGTATATCGCATTGAGAACGTGTTTCCAACAATTTCCCCCTTTTTGATAATGGCAAACATTAAGCGGGATATGCAATTTTGACAAATAATATTGACGATTCAAGACAAGTAACAAGTATGCATATTTGTTCTTGTTACCCCTCAATTAAAGAATTCCCCCTCAATTTACGCTTATAAGCAATTAAGCAATTTAGAGATGGTGCAATTTAGCAATGTAGAGGTGGTGCATACCCGTTATCCCGTTATCTTCCCCCTTTTGCCATTAGCAAAAAAATAGTAAGGAAAGATACACAAAGACGAAATAAAACAAGGTTTATTTATTGAAAATTAAAGGGGTACAGCAGAGGGACATCCAACAATACAATTAAAAACAGAAAAAAAACAATACAATATCAATTATCTCCGTCACGATCCGCCTCGTCATCCGGCGCAGCTTCAAAGGGAACGAGACCCGCATAGGGATAATGGACATGGTCAAAATAACCATGGATCTCGTGTGTCAACTGAGAGAGCTGGTCGGATATAGTTTGGAGAGTGGGCTCCTGAGATGGACGAGCACGACGGGCAGGACGGGTAGGAGGAGGAGCTGGAGCATGATCACCATCATGATGGAAGGATGATTCCGAGATTTCCCAGATTTTGGTACTCCTTTTGAGAGGACCATTTTCAGTGACAAATCCGGATGCTTCAAGAAAATTCATGATGAGGAGAGAATAAGGAAGGGGCATGTTATCGGCGACGGCATCGAGCATGTGCATTTTAATGAGCCGACACCAATTGATCTTGGCTCCAGTGACAATGGCATGTAAGAGCTTGGAGTCCTCTTGGGATATGGTGGTATGATTGTGCCTACGAGGTCTTAGGACACGGGTAATGAAGTAGAGGAGAAATCGATAATTTGGGTCCATGCCCGAGATGGTAGGACGACGAGAAGAAGCTTGATCATAAGAGATTCCGGCTTGGCGGAAAAGAATGGATTCATCAAAGAGAGAGCCGGCCTCATCAATATACCGGATAAGATCTTCACCATCGTTTGGAATGCGGGCGATGGTGTGAAGGTTCTCGTCAGAGAGGAGAATGTGAATGCCATTGATGGAGGTGACCACCTCACCATCTTTATCTTTGTGAAGATTTGAATAGAATGCTTCAACTAAAGTTTTGTTAATATGAGGATGGCTAAGGAGCAAGAAATCATAGAGTTGACACTCTTTGAGCATGTTGGCGGCAGGGGCGAAAGGTTCAAGGAGCTTGCTTGTTGAGAAGCGAGGAGGAAGAATGAATCGCTTCTCAAACTTAGAGAGAAACCTAGAAAGTTCAGCTTGAGTTTCGAAGAACAAAACGGACCCGTCTTCATGTGGGAAGTTTAGAGGAGGAGGGACTGTTGAGGCTGAGGCACCTTGCCTGGAATGAGAACGTTTGGAGGAGCCTCCAGACATATTGGAAAATTTTTACTGCTGAATTTTTGAGACTAAGATGCAAGGAATTGACCTTTGATTTTTAGAAATGGTGCTTGAGTGAGTGAGAATGATCCTATATGAGGGCTATTTATAGGAGAAGGAGTGATCAGCCATTTACTAAAGATACCTGCTGAAAATTGAAAGTTGGAACAGTCAAAAACGGTAAGAAATAAATTTACTGACCGTTCGATAATCGATTATTTGGCAGAGATAATCGATTGTATTTACTATTGGATTGAATTTTGAAACTGACAAATCGATTTAAGAGACAAACGGTAAAAAAATTTGAATGAGATAATCGATTATCAACACAAAATAATCGATTATGGAGCATTTATGTCCTGACAGCAATCGATGTTGGAGCCAAACGGTAACAAAGTTTAAACAAGAAATAATCGATTGTCAATTTTGGTAATCGATTATTATTGAAATATGGTTGATACAAAGAACTCGGAGAATTTCTGAATATGACAACTAATCGATTATAGGAAGAAATAATCGATTGTCTGGAAAAGTATTGCTGAATGACTGAGACGGAAATCAATTATGCAATATAAGGAGTTAACAAATTAAACACATTTGCATAATAAAACTACTCAGTCGAAACAATCGATTATTGATACTGATAATCGATGTACTGCACAGTAGATAATCGATTATTTTCTTGGGATAATCGATTGCGGTGTGCTAAGACTTCATTATTTATCTTACCTTTGGGGAAGTACCTGCAAAATGGAATTAAACGTCTCCGACGCTCAAGTCAGTAATTTATAGTGACGTGAATAAATTACACTAGTGTTATCAAGTGATATCGTGAACTCTTAAGAATTGTGTCCTAGAGTGTTCTTAAGAGAGTTTCGGGTACTTACCTTTCCTCCGACGTCGCCAATTACCTGATCAAGAGGGTGATCTTTGATCGTCCTCCATTCATTTTGTTCTTTTGTTTCACTCCCCAAATGTGGAGCTTCTTCCGTTGATTGTTCCACAATTTCATCATTGATTTCCTTCGATGCCTTTTCTTGTATTTTGTTTTTCAAATTGCTTAAAATATCAACCGATCTGAATATGATTGTTTCCAAATATGACGCTTCCTCCTTCTTTGTGCTCTAGTTGAAGGGATTTGGATTCATCTCCCGTCATGTGTTTGGAGCATCCACTATCAAGGTACCATAGTACGCTTGATCCCTTCAAGCACACCTACAAAACAAATTAATTTTCTTTGGGTACCCATGCCATCTTGGGTCCTTGAGGGTTAGGCATATTGTAATAATATGTTTGAGTAGCATGTCTATGACGAGTAAAACATGCGGGAGCAATATGACCAATGCGTCTACAATAATGACATGTCACATTCGGATTATGCATTCGTCTAGGTTCATAGTAGCTAGATGAATGAAGGTTGCTTACCTTATTTTGAACGCTATCATTTCTCCTACTTTGATCTCTAGGATGGGTAGTGTTTCTAGAGTGATGATATCTAGGTTGAGGACCATTTTGGGGTCTTCTAGGAGGTTCGCAATTTTGCCTAAAATATGCATCATGTCTATGGTGACTATTTCTAGGCGGAGGGTCATTTCTTGGTCTAGCATGCAAATTTGTTCTAGGATAGCTATTTCTAGGATACACATTTTTGTTGTTGTTCCTAGGTTGAGCTCTAGGTTTTTGAGGTTTAGCATCAACCTTTTCTTCATTTTTAAAACCTATTCCGTGCTTAGTTGATTTTAGGTTATCAAGAACAACATTCAAGTTTTTATGCGAGGAATTAAACTTATCTAGTGTGCCTTTAAGTCTACCTACTTCATTCTTAAGGTTCACACAAGAAACACAACCTTTAGTAGAACTTTCAGGTTTGTCGGCACTTTTCTTTCCATAAAACTTGTTTTGTTCGTGTAGCTTCTCATTTTCCAAAACCAGTTTTTCTAATTCCTTTTCTTTTAAAGAAATCTGTTTTTGAAAATAGTTTCTTTTAGAGAAGCGTTTTCTCTTAAGCTAGTGACAGTTTTTGAAGCCTTTAAAAATTCAGTATATAACTCATCAAAAGCATTACGCATTTCATCAAGTGAAAAGTTTTCAGACGAAATTTGACGTACCTCATTTTGGTTGTCTTCTTGTGCCATGAGACAAAGGTTTGCAGCTTCGTCGTTTTCTTCTTCACTTGATTCATCTCCGGAGTCGCCTCCCCACGAGATATATGCCCGTTGCTTTTTAAAGGATTTCTTCTCCTTTTTGATGTTTGGGCAATTTGTTTTGATGTGTCCAGTTTCTCCACATTCATAGCATTTTATTTGCTCGCCTTGTTTTTTCCCTTTGCGCTCATATTCCTTGCGCATAAACTTTTGGAATCTTTTAATGACTAATCCAAACTAGTTGTCTTCTTCCTCTTCAATCTTTGGTTGGCTTGTGCTTGCTTTTAGAGCAATCTTTTGCCTTCTTTGATCATCAACAAACGGGTTAAGAATAGTAGATTCATAGGTTTTAAGATTACCTCTTAGTGCGTCGATGGTGACGTTTGAGACTCCAATTGATTCTTGGATAGCATCGGCTTTGGATCGCCATGCCGGTGTGAGGCTTCTAAGAACTTTTCGAACAAGTTCTCTATCCGTGAACGTCTTCTTGAGGACGTGTAGATCATTTACTATTGTTGAAAAGCGCTCAAACATCTCATCTACTTTTTCTCCTTCCTTCATATGAAACAATTCGTAAGCATGAGTAAGAAAATCAACTTTTGCTTCTCTTACCTGGTCAGTCCCTTCGTAAGTGACTTCTAATTTGTCCCACATTTCTTTTGCTGTTTTGCAACATGAAAGTTTCCTGTAATCGTTAGCGTTAATAGCACAATACAATACATTTACAGCTTTATAAATATTTTGAATCATTCTATTGTCCTCTGTGGTGTACTCCTCTTCGGATTTGGGAATCCATTCGCCTTCCACTTTCTTGACTGGAATTTCATTTCCCTTTGTGTACACCTTCCAAAGGTAGGGACAATTTGACCGAATGAAGATTTCCATCCTCTCCTTCCAGTATGAGTAATTTGTGCCATTGAATAGAGGAGGTCGTGTAGGGCATTGTCCTTCTTCAATTCCTGCAAAAGAATCTAGAGTAGAAGCCATGGATGGTTCTCTCAAACTGTTAAGTTTTTCAGAGAGTTGGGCTCTGATACCAATTGTTAGAAACTACGCTTAACGCTAGAGGGGGGTGAATAGCGTTTTAATGAAATTTAGTGTTTTCTTGCGGAATTTAAATTTTACAGGAAGTAAATAAGTGCAATAAAAATAACTTACACAAGGATATATCCTGGTTGGCCACAACAATGGTTAGTCCAGTCCCCGAGAGACTCTCTCGAGATTTTCTACTAACTTGTTAAGCTTGCGGGTGCTTAACAAACCTTTGCAGTTGCTCGGAGATACAATCTCAAAGACTTCACTTGCTCGGAGGTTCCTCACCTCAAAGACTTCACTTGCTCGGGGATACAATCCCAAAGACTTCAACAGAGGAAGCACAAGTTTCTCAACACAAGAGAATCAAAATTCTCTTACAAGTATTTGAAATACTTGAACACTCACTTAACAAAGGTACTCCTTGATGAGTAGATATGAGTAAAATAATACGCTCAAGATCACAACAACTTTGAACAATAATATGGCTCTCAAAAGCTTTATGAAATGAGTAGAAAATGATGAACAATTGAATGAAAGCTTAAAGCAATGTAATGATCAGTTAGTGTATGTTGTTGTGTTTAAAACACTGAGTTGAAGCTGTATTTATAGGTGCAAAACTTGGTCTTACCGTTGTCTAATTGCCAATTAAGAATTGCTGAATTTACTCAGCGACAATCGATTGTCAAGACCGAACAGTCGATTATCTGCCAGTCAGATCAAAAATCAATCCCAGATTTTACGCTTAATAATCGATTACTTACAATCCATAATGGATTACTGGCAAAATTCAAATTCAGATAATCGATTATACCAAATCCATAATCGATTACTTCAGCAACGTTCCAAAAATCATTTACAGATTTTAATCAAAAACATCGATTATAGCAAATCAATAATCGATTACCTCATTAACGTTTTAAAAATTATTCCGGATTTTGAGCAAAACATCGATTACAGAAAACCAATAATCGATTACTTTGAGGTATTTGAAAATCATTTGACAACGGTCAGCTTCAACAATCGATTGTCCCTTGCAACAATCGATTACTTGTCATTTTCTGAAAATCTCAAATCACACTGTTTCAAGCCAAAGTTTTTGCGACTAAGTATAAACTTTGACAATCGATTGTTGGACATAGGCAATCGATTGTTAAACCCAGTTAACTCAACATAATCGATTACTATTAGTTACTAATCGATTACTTAAGTAATTTTAAAATCACTGGGAGACATCAACTCAACATAATCGATTACCATTAGTTCATAATCGATTATTCTGAGTATTGGAAAACTTTACCTCATCAATAATCGATTGTCATTAGTTCACAATCGATTATCTTGCAGATTTGGAAAAACCTGATGTTAACTGTCTTATTCACAATCGATTATCATTAGTTCATAATCGATTGTCATGCAGTCTTGGCTTATAAACAATCGATTATCATAAGTACATAATCGATTATTCTTAGCCCAGATTTCTGAGGTATGTTTAGAAAACATTTTGTCTAATGTAAATATGCATCATATGAAATCATTTGATACAGAAATAAGTATGCATGATTTTGGAAAATAGTTTTATGAGAGAAGCCATGTTATGGAGTCAAGTTATAGGATCATGATCACATTTAAGAATAACTCAATAATAACAATTAAAAACAACGTCTTGAGCTTCAATCTCAACATTTGTGCTCTTGTACTTGAACTCCGTCATATATCAATTTGTGCTTTGTTTGTCATTCATCAAAACCTACAAAAGAATACACGTTTAGTATATCGCATTGAGAACGTGTTTCCAACAATGTTTTCCCCGCCTTATGGTTTTATATGTATCAATATATGTATTTGGAGAGTTAGAGTAATTCGGATGGAGTTTGGATAGAAATGAGACAATTACTCTCTTTATGAGAACGTTAGTTTGGAAAACTCAGTCAAACATTGACATATGAGTTAGAGGGCTCGGAATGGATTTCCGATAATTCGACTAGTTTCGGATGGTGATTTTTGACTTAGGAGCGAATTCAGAACTGAATTTGGAGGCCCGGTTTAGAATTAGGCTTGAATTGCCTAAGTTAGAATTTGGTGAAGTCCAGTTTATAGGTGAGATTTTGATCCGTGCAGTAGCTCCATTAGGTGATTTTAGATATGCGTGAAAATTTTGAGGTCATTTGGAAGTTTTAGGTCGGATTTTGGATAAAATGGAAGTTTCAGAAGTTTTAGTTCAACTTAGGCTTGAATCTGTGGAAATTGGATAAATTTGATGTTTATGAAAGCGTTTTTATGTTGCGAGCAAGTTTGAATGAAGTAATGGAACATATCTGTGCTTTTGGTTGAGGTCCCGAGGGCCTCGGGGTGATTTCGGATGGCTAACGGGGATATTTGAAGATTAAAAGGGCAGCAGAAAATTGCCGCAGACGTTTGTTCCATGCGATCACATTAGCATAATTGCGATCGCATAGAGGAAAGAAAGGGGGCTTAGAATTTGGTTTATGCAATCGCGTAAGGGGTGATGCAATCGCATAGGTATAGGGCATTGATCAGTGCAATCGGCTAGGGGTGAATGCGATCGCATAGCAGTAGGGCTCAGTTGTATGCGATCGCAAGGCATGCTATGCGATCGCGTAGAGGAAATTGGAGGGCCGGAATTTTTGTCTATGCGATCGCAGGAGTAGGGATGCGATCGCATAGAGTATATCACTGGGCGGAGAGAATGTTGTAAGGGTTGTTTCACCCACAACTTAAACATATTTTCCTCCATTGTTGTCACGACCCAATTCCCAAATCCGGTCGTGATGGCACCTCTCGTGAAGACAAGGCCAGCCAGACAATTACACAACTTAAAGCAATTAATCAGTTATAAAAGATCGAATCTAAATTTATGATATTAGTTAATATGAATACCAATACAGCCCGACCGGGGTGTCACAAGTCACGAGCATCTAAAGAGTAGGGACACTACTACTGGACCAACCTTGTACAAAAATACAAGGCGAAACCGGGATACAAGGATGGAGTGCGGTGCCGCGAACGCTGGCGGTCACCCCGCTCATCTACCAGAATATGGCCTTCGATCCTGCTAACGACCCGCTATCGGGTGAACAATACATGCAACTGCATGCAAGGTAAAGGGAGTAATGTGAGTACTTCTGACTCAGCGGTAATAAGAGATAATAATATCTAAGCGATAAGAAAACACGTATGGGCACACAAAAATGCTATCAGGAACAGTACAACCTTTTGAGTGAAAATCCTTTTGAAAATCTCAAGTTCAGTTAAAAATATCTCTTTTGAAAATATGCTTTTTCAACAAGTGTAAAGGTAATTTCAACAAGTAGGAAATAGTCAGAAACCTGGGCTCAATATCAACTCACAATATCCAACATCAGCCTCTCGGGCTCAGCACTTCTTAACATATAACACCAGGGTATCTGGTCAACAAGGCAACTAACAGTATGTATGCCAATGATATATGAGTGCTAAATGACGTGCCACGTAGTACAAACAGGAATAAATGCATGAATGCAATAAAATGCACATAAATACCTTGCGACGTGCAGCCCGAGCCGACCATGCATATTATTTAAAGTCGACGGCGCTCACTGTGGGGGTTCAGACTCTGGAGGGGCTCCTTCAGCCCAAGTGCAATATCATACAGTGGACACAGTTACCAATGTTTCCATTACAACACACGGTGCCAATAGTTACCATCATTTCCATTTCAATACAAGGTGCCAATAGTTACCACTGTTCCAAGAATAATATATAGTCCAGAAATTAGTGAGATAATGATCGTCAGCCCGAAATATCATTTAAGAATCTTTGTATTTTCAACACATAGAATTTCGGCAGAGCTTGCAAAAATAGTGTTGAAAACCCTAGGCTGAATGCAAATAGTATGCAAATCATGCTAACTCTGAAATATCAATCCCTACAGGATTCTACTAGTCGGCACAGGGCCCAAAATATGGCATCAAGCCTAGATAACATCAATATGGGGTGCGAAGCAATTGCCAATGTAGTATAATTAATCCCTCGGATTGAACCGAGTCACAATTTTCCACATATATGACCCCGCACTAGACACGGAGTGCGTGTCTCGCCTCATATAGCGTCACAATATGATATACCAGGATTTCAAATAACCGGCAATAAGCCCCAAGTATGGCAATGAGCCCGGACCAAGTCACGATCCCCATCAGTGCTCTACCCCACGCTCTGGTCCAAATTGCAAGTCACCACAATATATCACTAGGATGTGCAAATCTCGGGTTTCAAACCCTCAAGACATCATTCCCAACTATTACTCACCTCGAACCGGCAAAATCTCGAGTTCGCGATGCCTTTGCCCCTCAAATCGGCCTCCACGCGCGTCGAATCTAGCCAATAATAGAGCGAAGACATCAGAATATGCAAATGGGGCAATACCCAATCGAAAACAATCGAATTATAGAAAGAACCTCTAAACTAGCAAAACCCGAGCCCCGGGCCCGCTTCTAAAAAAAAATTCGAAACTTACATTTCCGGGATCCTAGTCTTGCCACGAGTA
The DNA here is from genome assembly GCA_034376525.1 of Nicotiana benthamiana. NCBI lineage: Eukaryota > Viridiplantae > Streptophyta > Magnoliopsida > Solanales > Solanaceae > Nicotiana > Nicotiana benthamiana. Next base: position 8,976,241 of record CM067337.1, read on the forward strand.
CATACACACCTAACACTCCCAAATCAGAGCTCAAATGACCTATCAAATTCCAATTTGAAATATCAAAACTCAAGCCCTAACATTAGCCCCCTTTTAATGAATTCAACCAAGTTTCCATGTTAATTCTTCCATAATCTCGAATAATTAGGCCAAGGAACTTACCTCATTTTAATTCCCTTCGAAACCCTCTTCATTTGCTCCCAAAATCTCTAAAAGTCCTCAACAATGGTGGAAAGATGACTAAAACTCGGATGAAAAATAATAACTTAACCCTTCTGCCCAGCTCGATTTCCTCTTACGTGGTCACTGACCGCTCCTGCGGTCTCCGCTTTTGCGGCAACAAGACAGCTTACGCGGTCCAACTTAACTCCCAGAGACCGCTTCTGCGGTCAAACTTCTGCCTCAGCGGTAACCGCCTACGCGGTCCAACTTCCGCTTCCGCGATCCATGCCTATTCCTCCATTTCCGCCTTCGAAGCTCACCCGCCACTTCTGCGGTCACCGCTTAAGCGGCTCTCTTTCTGCATAAGTGAAATACCAGAGGCCAGATATGTTTTCATGCTATAAACTCCAAAACCTTCGATCAACCATCCGGAAACACCTCGAGTCCCCCGGGACATCAACCAAAAGCACCAAAATGACCTATTACCTTATTCAAACTTGCTCGAGCCATAAGAACACTATCATTAACATCAAAAATCACCAAATTCCTCAAATCCAAGCCTAAATTTCATAAGAACTTCCGAAATGCGCATATAATAAAAAACCAGACCAAACGACGTCCGAATTACCTAAAAATTTGCAGACATATCCAAAATCACTTAATGAAGCTATTGCAACTCTCGAAATTCCATTCCGACCCCCGGATCAAAATCTCACCTATCAACAAGAATCCGCTAAAATTCAAACTTCGCCAATTCAAGCCTAATTCTACACCGGACCTCCAAATTCAATTACGATCATTCTCCTAAGTCACAAATCATCACCCAAAGCTAACCGAACCACCGAAATTCATGTCCGAGCCCTGTAACCACATAGTCAACTTCTGGTTGACTTTTTCCAAAACAAGCTTCCTTCTAAGAGGCCAAGTGCCTTATTTTCAACCAAAACCAATTCAATTAAACCCGATCGACTCTAATGCTGTGAAACATGAAGCAAAACAATAAGGGGAAAACGGAGCAGTAACACATAAGACGACAATTCGGGTCGTCACATCCTCCCCAACTTAAATAAACGCTCGTCCTCGAGCATACCAAGAGTTGTACTAGAAGCAACCCAACATCTTAATGACCTTACCAAGCATATACTTGCGTGATCCGATGTCACTCTATCTCACATAGGTCCGATAACCCAACATAGCCAAAATTTCACAATCCATTTAAACCATACACCACATTGCACTTCCTGAAATCACGCACCAGATCAGCTCCCGCGTCTATACTTAGAATACACAATGAACCAACTGTAAATACCCATACTCATCACCCCAGGTGAGACCATATGCTATACCACACAATCCAAGCACTCGAGATGATGTAATCTATTCCCAGCAATTGCCCACAATAACCAAATACAGATAGAAAAACTTTTTTATTAGCTGAAGTCTTATCCCAACACTTTCATATACTACCAACGACAACTGAACACGCGATAAATCGAACCCATCTCTCAGATCACCGATTCATGAGTCCATTTCCTTTCTGACTGATACTACAACAGATTTCGGAGCCAAACGTTGATATTATCTTTCTAACAAGCCAAAATCAAATATGCTAGTACTCATTAATGACTCCAATGATCATCTCGACTACAACATGACACTCTGGTGATATGACACCTCAACACCGGTCTAAGCCACAGCGTGCTCAACACAGGCACTAATAAGAAACGCTCTAAACAGACTCAAATCATGACAACCGACTTAAACGAAAGAGCTGTAATTCAATTCCTCCATACGATCACAACACAGAACTGAGATCCCATCTCACCACTTAGAAATAGAGTACCTGAATCCTCTTCGAAAGGTCATGACATCACGTGGCCTTGCCACAATGCGCGATTCTGTCCAAACACTATTACCCATGAAGCACCTCAAGTCACCATGCTCAACACAAATAGCCACACACAGATTGAGGTCTAAAACCAAGAAATCCATCATACCCATGCTGAAGCAAGGCATACAAGCAACATATAGAAAACTATTCTCAACATCACACTGCTGCGGCGCACAACCCGCTCCAGATAACATACCCGTGGCGGCGTGCCACCCAATCCAGATACCATACCCATGGCGGCGTGCCACCCGATCCTTCACATATATCTCACAAAATGAGATGCACATCGAGCAAAAAAACTGCTCATTACAATAAACACAGATAGCCTCATGCCCGGCCACAAGAAACGCATCCGAAAAGTCCCTCAATATTGGAACTGAATCAATGGTAGAACCCTCTGCACTGACATCCTCCACGAAGGCCCAATTAACAAAGCAATAGTTGCCAGCCATCCGCTGGCCCTTGGGATATGGCTACTCTGCTAGAACAATAGTTCTATGCACCTTACCACTCAACATGTGCCCCTTTTCCGACATAGCCCATAAAACATTAGTCTAGACAACCTGACATTGGAACAACTAGTCTGCAATCTAATATCAAAACCCAATTTAGCAACCCAAGCAAAGAAAATCCACTCGGACCTCTAGTTTCCAACAACTGCAAGACGATGTCGATACATACGACTCACAACTATCGCATGGTTGGATCACGAGAACTTCTATGCTCCAACACATATAACGCATGAATCACTATGCTTGATCCCACACTCCGCCATACGATTACATACCACACATCAAGTATCCGTCCATACCACGAAGATATTTCAAACTTCCTATGCCGTCAACAAACTCAAATATCCGCAGTCGATCCAATAAGAAAATGTCGCAATACTACTGACGTATCATATATTTACATTACCTTAATCATCTGAAGAATCGATTCTTTACTCACCTGAAGCTCTCCGTGCAGCTCCAGAATTTAATGATTTCCCATTATGAACTGAACCAAAGCCTTGAACAGGCAAATTCTCAATTCTCCATATCATAACACACAGATCATACCACACCAGGATAACATGCCCATCTTCAAACCACGGTACAACACATCAAGAACTCTTTCTCCTAATTCCATTGCACAAGATATACTGCCATGACTGAGCCCTTCTATCCAGACCAAGTTAAGGAAGCTTCCAATGCTTAAAAGCTTTGCTGCACAATCCCTGTAAGACTCATTACCTCAAACACATATAAGAATTAACCATACTATTACCATACCGATCGGTTTATTATCAAGATATTCTATTTATCTAATCTCCTTCCTGATTCATCTTTAATTTGATATTCTGCTTTGTTGTAGCACCACAATACCTCGACCCAGGTTAGCACGCGAGACTCACACATAAAACCAAACTGTCTAAGACCCATAGGCCACTGAATACCCTCTCAGATGTTTCCTAGAGATACCACTTTCCAGAATGCTTCACTTTGAAGAACTTCCTGCGACTCTGAATTCGTCGCCATTACATTCCAAATACAGATACATAGAATCCCATATTAACATAAAATCCCACAAGTCTTGATCTTTTCTAATGAAAACAGAGCCTCTAGCCACATACACAAACTTAAGACACTTGATTGTTACATGCAAAATCTTGGACACAATAAAACCAATCTCGATAGCTATTCACTCTTGAACAACTAAAATTTACCTACCTTAACAGATAGAACCACTCGTGCCTTATAAAAACTCTGACACCGCAAAACATGATCTCATACAGATATAAACAACCATTTTCCTTCCCTATACACTGAGCATTCTTTATCAACAATAGTTTCAAACATCCTGGTATTTCTTCACATCTACGAAGCACCATATATCCCTTATCAAAATTTTCCTTCACACGCGCCATTCTTGGCTCAATTCCTACGACCAGACCTGATCTGCCAACATACCTTGAAACAAAACCAATCATAGCATACAACAATGCAATCAGCTAATCCATAGCAACCTCCCCAATTTGGCTCGAAGCCATATATCAGGACACACTTAATAATCATAATACTTTTACTCTAATGAAATCACAACATTATATAGAGAATTAAACTCAAGTCATTTACAATTTTGTGAATACACAGATCATCTAGCACTGACATTCTCTGCAAACCTCGCATTCATTTCCACACCAGCTAAGTCCACTTTCTTAAGTGTCCCAGTACTTCAAAATAGAACACATACCTTTCAATTACACAAGAGATATCTTACATACACATAAGGATCATACCGTTGAAAACCCTCCGCATGAGATAAGCCACCTGCTTCGCTTTATTTCAATATTTCCACATACCGTCCACTATCATATACGTAATACATATATATTTAGTCTTTCTAAGTCTATACTCATACTGCCACATGGAATGTACTTTGCTTTCCAACTAAGATACATGAAAATATTCTTCACGCGCCCATAACGTGGGGCTACACAATTGATCGCAATAGGAAACAATCACTTAATAACTCCTCTATTATCCAGCAGACTTCTTCGTCACTGCCAAAATTATATAGATACACCTCAGGGTTCTAACATGCTCATCACATGGATATCCAGCCGCCATTCTGGCTAATAAGAACAACACTGAACATACGAGTTCAAAACACTTGCTCACACAATCAGCACATCGGTGCTCAAACCATAAGCAAATATCTGGCCTCGAGTCCTCCAGACTGGCCCAACATAAACTCACGGAGATTATCTCTCGCCCCACGACCGGGAATCACAAGCCATCTAGGCACATATACTGCTGAGCGCTCGCGTTCTCATACAGACGTGCGGAAGAATTTCAAAAATTATATCTCAAGTTGAATCAATTATGCACGATAAGAATTCCAAGAATGGAAAGTTTTCCTAAAGGTTCTGTAGCCTCTCGAGGATAAATACAGACGTCTCCATACCGATCCGCGTGACTCTGCTAACCCTGCTTATGACTCGTGAGACCTAGTAAGCTAGGCTCTGATACCAACTTGTCACGACCTAATTCCCAAATCCTATCGTGATGGCGCCTCTCGTGAATACAAGGCTAGCCAGACCGTTTCAATTACACCAATTAAAGCAATTAATCAGTTATAACAGATCGAATCTAAATTTATGACATTAGTTAATATGAATACTAATACAGCCTGACCTGGGTGTACAAGTCACAAGCATCTAAAGAGTAGGGACACTACTATTGGAACAACCTTGTATAAAAATACAAGGCAAAATCGGGATACAAGGATGGAGTGCGGTGCCGCAAACGCTGGCGGTCACCCTGCTCAACTACCAGAATATGGCTTTCGATCCTGCTAACGACCCATTATCGGGTGAACAATACCTGCAACTGCACGCAAGGTGCGGGGAGTAAAGTGAGTACTTCCAACTCAGCGGTAATAAGAGAGAATAGTATCTGAGTGATAAGAAAATACGTATGGGCACACAAAAATGCTATAAGGAACAGTACAACAATTTGAGTGAAAATCCTTTTGAAAATTTCAAGTTCAGTTAAAATATATCTTTTGAAAATATGCTTTTTCAACAAGTGCGAAGGTAATTTCAACAAGTAGGAAATAGTCAGAAACCTACCCCTCTGGCTCAATATCAACTCACAATATCCAATACAGCCTCTCGGGCTCAACACTCCTTTACATATAACACCAGCGTATAGTGTAAACAAGGCAAGTAACAGTATGTATGCCAATGATATGTGAGTGCTAAATGTCATGCCATGTAGTAGAAATAGGAGTAAATGCATGAATGCAATGCAATGCACAAGAATACGCTACGGCGTGCAGCCCGAGCCAACCATGCATATTATTTAACGTTGACGGCGACACTGTGGGGGTTCAGACTCCGGAGGGGCTCCTTCATCCCAAGCGCAATATCATACAGTGCCAATAGTTACCACTATTTCCATTACAATACACGGTGCCAATAGTTACCACTGTTTCAATACACGGTGCCAATAATTACCACAATACCAAGAATAATATACAGTCCAGAAAATAGTGAGATAATGATCGTTATCTCGAAATTACATTTAAGAATCTTTTGTATTTTCAAAACATAGAATTTTGGCTAAGCTTACAAAAACAGTGTTAAAAACCCTGGGCTGAATGCAAATAGTAAGCAAATCATGCTAACTCTGAAATATCAATTCCTACAGGATTCTACAAGTCGACACAGGGCCCCAAATATGGCATCAAGCCCATATAAAATCAATATAGGGTGCGAAGCAATTGCCGATATAGTATAATTCATCCCACGGATTGAACCAAGTTACAATTTCCCACATATATGACCCCGCACTAGCCATGGAGTGCGTGTCGCGCCTCATATTGCGTCACAATGTGATATACCGGGGTTTCAAATAATCAGCAATAAGCCCCAAGCATGGCAATGAGCCCAAGTCATAATAATAACAACAAAACATTTACAATTCAGTGGTAAAAACCAACAACCGGGACGGACCAAGTCACGATCCCCAATGGTGCTCTACCCCACGCTCAGGTCCAGTGTGCAAGTCACCACAATACAGCACTAGGATGTGCAAATCCGGGGTTTTAAATCCTCAGGACATCATTCCCAAGTATTACTCACCTCGAACCCATGAAATATCGATTTTGCGACACCTTTGCCCCTCAAATCGGCCTCCACGCGCGTCGAATTTTGCCAAAAACAAAGCGAATACATCGGAATATGCAAATGGGGCAATACCCAATCGAAAACAATCGAATTGTAGCAAGAACCTCGAAACTAGTAAAACCTGAGCCCCGAGACCGCTTCTCGAAAACTTACAAAACTTACATTTCCGGAATCCCCATCTCGCCACGAGTTCATACATACCATGAACTCCAAAATCCTAGCTCAAATGACCTATCAAATTCCAATTCGAAATATCAAAACTCAAGCCCTAACTTTAGCCCCTTTTAATGAATCCAACCAAGTTTCCATGTTAATTCTTCCATAATCTCAAATAATTAGGCCAAGGAACTTACCTCCCTTTGAGTCCCATCGAAACCCTCTTCATTTTCTCTTAAAAGATCTCAAAATCCTCAACAATGGTGGAAAGATGATTAAAACTCGCGGATGAAAAATGATAACTTAACCCTTCAGCCTAGCTCGATTTCCTCTTACGCGGTCAGAGACTTCTCCCGCGGTCTCCGCTTTTGTGGCCACAAGACCGCATAAACGGTCCAACTTAACTCCCAGAGACCGCTTCTGCAGTCAAACTTCTGCCTCAGCGGTAACCGACTACGTGGTCCAACTTACGCTTTTGTGATCCACGCCTATTCCTCCATTTCTACCTTCACATCTCACCCACCACTTCTGTGGTCACCGCTTAAGAAGCTCTCCTTCCGCAGAAGCGGAAATACCAGAAGCCAGATATGTATTCATGCAATAAACTCCAAAACCTCCGATCAACCATCCAGAAACACCCCGAGGCCCCCTGGACCTCAATCAAAAGCACCAACATGACCTATTACCTTATTCAAACTTGCTCGAGCCATAAGAACACTATCATTAACATCCAAAATCACCAAATTCCTCAAATCCAAGCCTAAATTTTTTAAGAACTTCCGAAATGCGCATACAATCAAAAACCCAACCAAACGATGTCCGAATGACCTGAAAATTTGCAAACATATCTAAAATCACCTAACAAAGCTACTGCAACTCTCAGAATTCCATCCCGACCCCGAGATCAAAATCTCACCTATCAATCAGAATCCGCCAAAATTCAAACTTCTCCATTTCAAGCCTAATTCTACACCGGACCTCCAAATTCAATTCTGATCGTTCTCCTAAGTCACAAATCATCTCCTAAAGCTAACCGAACCACCGAAATTCACACCCGAGCCCTCTAATCATATAGTCAACTTCCGGTTGACTTTTTCCAAAATAAGCTTCCTTCTAGGAGGCCAAGTGCCTTATTTTCAACCAAAACCAATTTAATTACACCCGATCGACTCTAATACTGATATTGAAACATGAAGGAACAGAATAAGGGAAAATGGAGCAGTAAGACATAAGACGACGGGTTGAGTCGTCACAATTTTTAAGCAACCAAAGGAGCTATTTGAGCGATTGAAGTGTGTTTTCAGCGGGTATCGATTGGAGGTAAGTCTCTTGACTTAAAAATTCAATTTTTAGGAAGATCAACCCTTAATTCCATGAAATTGTGAAGAAATTGTGAAGAACTAGGGCTTAGTTTTTAGAAACAAATTTTGGGGATTCGAAGGGTCAAACAGAGTCCATTTTTGGTGAACTTTAAATGTACAGACTCGTGTCAAGACGAGGAATCCAAAGATGTGATTTTCAGAATTTTTCGAGAAGTGGGCCCGGGGCTTGGGTTTTACCAACTTCGTGATTTTTAGCGTTTTTCGAATAATTTAATTTGGGTTATTGTTTATTTAGCCTATGATAACCTGTTCATTGTGGTTTTGACTAGATTCGACGCTCGTAGAGGGAGATTTGAAGGGAAAAGGCATCGCAGACCAGTCTACGACCGGTTAGAGGTGAGTAGTTTATATAGATGATGGCCTGAGGATTTGAAACCCCGGTTTATCACATCGTGACGCTATGTTAGAGCGTGACTCACACCCCATGGCAGGTGCGGGATGGTATATGATTGGGGATTGTGACTTGGTCCATCCCGAGAGCTGAGTGTAAATTATTGGCGGCTGATACGCCTATTGTGTTGTTGATAATTAGGCTTAATGCCATATTTGGGGCTGTGTTCCGATCTGTAGTATCTGTCTAGGGTGAATATCTATGCAATAACATGATTTGCATAATTATTGATCTCGGTCCTGTGCTTAATGCTAAGGCACCTTAATTGACTAATTAAATTATATTCACCTTAATAATTAGAAACTGGCAAGAGAATCAGATTGAATCTGTTATGTGACTTACATGCATACTGTGGACTGAGGATGGCTCGGGCTGCACGCCGCAGTAATTATATATTGATATTGCGTTTGGGCTGAAAGAGCCCCTCCGGAGTCTGTACACACCCCCAGTGAGCGCCATCGATGATAAATAAATATGGATGGCTCGGGCTGCACGCCGCAGCGTATTCATGTGCATTTCATTGCATCATTATCTGATACATGATTATTGTATTTGATATTTTTTTGTTGTTAGTTCATAGCTAAGTTATAGGACTGTTAGTTATAGCTTTGCTTTGTGGCATTTCGTGGAATTCTTACTTTCAGAAACTTTTCAATGTGTATTATTCACTGAGTCGGTAGTACTCACCCATATTCCCTGCACCTTGTGTGCAGATTCAGGTACACAGGAGGCCTAGCTGACACTCATAGTCGCCAGTTATTTCGAGTGTCGTTGAGGTAGCTGCATGACGTTCGCGGGACCTGGCTGCTCTTCATTATTTTTCTCAGTTCATTATTATTATATATTTTCCCAGACTTTTATATTGTTATTCAGATATTGTTATTACTATCCAGTTTAATTAGAGGCTCTAGACTCGTGACCCCAGATCTTATGGGTGTGTTATCACTTTCTCGTATTTATCTATATTACTCTATTAATATTTTTGGATTATTATTCTTAAATTGTCGGTTTTGAGACTTAGTATTAAATTGAAAGCGATTGTTGGTCAGGCATACCTAGCCTTAGGGTTGGGTGCCATCACGACCGGGTTTTGGTCGTGACAAATTTCTTCTTGAAGAGACTCTGCGTCATCATCAATATCGTTCTCAGATTCTTTAGTTGTGGATTTGAAGGAAACTGTTTTCTTCTTCTCTTCGTGACGTGTTTTCTTGAGATGTGTTTTCTTATATGCTATGATATCTCCATGCAGTTCATCATATCGAATTTTGTCTAAATCTTGATATTCAAGTGCAACTACGTTTGTCTGTCATGTGGTAGGCAAACTTCTTAGGATTTTTCAAACCTTCTCACCACTTGCGTAAGGTCTACCAAAAGCTTTCAGACTGCCAATAATTTTGCCGAATCGTGCAAAAATTTCTTCAATGGATTCGTCTTCTTTCATCTGGAAGATTTTATAGTCGCGAATGAATAAATTTATCCGTGTTTCTTTCACTTCGCTAATTCCTTCGTAGGTAACTTCCAGTTTGTCCCACATTTTCTTGGCGGTATCGCAGTTTGAAATTTTCTCATATTCTTCTCCACTTATAGAATTATAGAGAAAGTTTCGTGCCTAAGAATTAAATTGAACATCAGTCATTTGTTCGTCAGAGTAGTCATCTATGTATCACTGGATGGATGTCCTGGTGCTGGAAGTGGACAGTTTCTCTTTTTGATAACACGTCATACTTTGACATCATAGGACTTTGCATGTATTTTTATGTGCACCTTCCAATGAGAAAAAATATTCTGCATTGCAATATGGTGGCATTTCTTGTGATGTCCCTTCTTTAAAGAGTGCTCCAATAGTTTTTTGGTTTGACATGATCTTTTCTCACTGTTGTTAAGAATAAGATAAAAGTATGAGACCTGTTCTGATTCAAATTGAAGTACAAGAGAGGGGTGGACTGTTAATTTTTCTTTTTGTGTCCTAGGTAGTTATCTAGTTTGCTAATTAGGTCGACTGAATATAAAAACAGAATATAACTGATAGCAGAAGTAAAGTGCAGGAACTAAAGACATCCTGATTTGTATACTGATCAGATTCAATGAGAATCCTACTCTAGTGCCCTTGGGTTGCAGGGTGTTCTCTCTTCAAAGCTCCTTGAATAATTTCATACAATCGTGTTGATGTTGTCTCCAAACACCAACTCACTTTTGGTTCTAAGTAAGCTCATGATATTTTTGATACACTACCTCACCAATGTTTTTCTCTCTTTCTTCTCTCTATTGATTAAACATCAAATTTAACTTAGATTACAATGCTTGTCTAGAGTAGAACAAAGAGTACGAAGTTGGTTTGATCAAAGAATATGGCTTCCAGGCTGGTACAGGTGTATATATACTCCGTGAGGTCTTCTTGACCTTGATTGATGTGAGTCTTGAGAGATTGCGAACTCAAGAGAGTTGATCCTTCAACGGAATCCTAGAGTGATTCTTTCCAAGAATAAGGTATTGCTTCAATTGTTTGTCTTGACTAGTGGTCTTATTGGATTTTCCTTTACTAAGCAGATCCTTCCGTTATTTGATCAATTAAAATTAGATCCCTTCCAGACCCCACTTGGTGAGAGTATACTGGGTAGTTGTTGTTATTGTAAAATTAGATCCCTTGATTCCGGCTTTTAACTGTCTTCCTTTTGATGGAGGATTCTTCAGATCATAGTTTCGCATTCTTGACTTTTTTTACTTTGGGTCCTTTCTATAATAATATCTGTTAATCTCCTGTTAAATCCTTGAATATGTTTTTCGAATTACCGCTACTCCTTCTTTTTTCGTCTCTAAACTTTGATAATCTTCCTTTCCAATGCTTCTGGAGTGTTTATGCACATAAAAAATATGTAATTTGGCATCATTAAAATAAACGTAGATCTAACAAATGGGTCCTATTTAGACGTAACTTGTAAATAGTAAATAGTAATCGATAAAGTAATAAACTTGTAAATTTCAAGAGTCATTCCTTGTTGGGAGGATAATGCAAGTTCATTAGTATTATCAACGCACACCATATTTGTGGTCAACATCATAACGATTTATCCCTATTATTTTGATTAGAAACAACTATTTTACTCTCGCCTATAACTGTATATGTTTATTGTAATCTGGGTGTAGCACCAAAAGAAATGAAGAAATATGGGGAGACGAAATTTTAAAGAATATTGGTGGATGAATTGCTATAAGGTCTAACGTTGGATGCACAAGTGCAAAATGTTTACAAAGGGGAAGCTAGACGTACAAGCCACTCCAAACAAGAAAATACGTAACAAATTGAAAAACCAACAAAAAGAAGTACAAAAAAGATGGTGATAGATATAGCCTTTGATGCCTAGAACATCAAAATAATTGCAGGGAGTAACTAAAAGGAAGATTTCTGAACATTGACAGTACCACAGAAATTAGTGTCCATTGTACATGTATAAGGATTCTGTGCACAAGAAGAGACCCCAGGCTTTTCTCTTCTTTTGTTGTAGATAACTGAGACACTTACTTTTCTTTTTACTGATCAGCACTAGTCAAAAGGCAAACATGAACACATTGATATCATGTAGCTTTCTTTTTAGTCCCTGGCATCACTCATTTGTCTTTTGATATCAAGGTTTTTCGAGTTTGGAACATATACATATGTGAAGAACCAACATTATTGGTGCATGGAGCAGCTGTTCAATGATCATGTCACCACAAAGTAAAATGATTTCATAAAGTACTCACTCCATTTTAATTTGTTTGAAGCTATTTTAACGGGACGTAGAATTTAAGAAAACAGAGAAGATTTTTAAAATTTGTGGTACACCAACTAAATAATTAACCTTAAGTATCAATATATTTCTCACACTTGTTGACATGATATGAACATTCGGTATAAATAAACTTTGTTGTCGTTGACCTCTCATTTTAGAGCAATAAATATCTTTGTAAGAGGAAAAAAAGAGAATACAAAATACAAGTTTATTATGAGAAAGAAAAAAAAATTAATATTAGAATGTAAATTGAATATTAGTCACCATAATCACATTGGCTAAATGTATTTTTCTCAAAAATCTTATATTCTATTACCGTAAATATTCACTGTATTTTGAAAAGAATACCATATAGTTAACCTATTATCAATCTAAGAAATGGGGCCTTTTTTAAAAATTTAGGGGTCTAAAGCCACTGCTTCATTGGGGCATATTGAAACTGTAGAGACTGTTGAAACTGTAGAGACTGTTGGATGCAAGCATTTCTTTCGGATCAACCTGGACATACCTTGATTATTTTGATGAATATAATTGCTACTTTCCACCAATACAAACTATCATAACTAATCTATTACAAAAATTAATTTATCCTGATAAAAAGAAATTATTAAATGTTTGTCTTGTCTCTTTTTTGTTTTCTTCTCATATTGATGCATCTATTATGTTGCCACTACTTTAATTTAAAGCCGTTTGGTCAAGTTGTTAAAATTTGCTTATTTTGAAAAGTACTTTTTTTAAAAGTATTTTAAAAAAAAATTGTTTGTGTTTGGACAATTCATTTAAGAAATATTTTTTGCAACATTTAGTAAACAAATAGTGTTTGGCTAATCTTTCTAAAAAGTGCTTTTGAATATCAAATTACCAAAAAGAACTGTACCAATGCCTTATAATTTTTGTAAAGAGAAAATTAAACTTAAATATTTATCATAAGATACTTTTATTATTTTTATTTTTTAATTAAAATATAAAACATAAAAGTACAAACATATTAAAGATTTAAATCAAGTTTACATATATAGCTAAAGCATATGATATTATCTAGTATAATTACTTATTGTTAAGAAATGATTCGAATAATCAAAATACATCATTCAGTAAAAATTAGAAGTATATTTCACAAATTACTATACATTCATAATCCATCATGAAATAATAAGTAAATTTACTCACATATGATAATATTTCTCAATAATTTCATCTCTATTTTTTATCGCACAACGCCTCTATATAATTACTATAAGACTTGCCTTGCATTTCTAAAGGAATAACAGAAGGCCCATCTCCTTCTCAAATCTCTGCAGTAATATCTCCGTTAGCGTAATAGTTGAATTTCTTTTCGGTAGAAGAATATCATCGGATAAAATTATGTATAGCCATTGTTGTTGTAACTAGGTGATTCTGAGTGTCAAACTTGAAAGATGGCATTGAGCGAAAAAGAATAAAAATTTTAAATATATATATATATATATATATATATATATATATATATATATATATATATATATATAAATATATATATATATATATATAAAGATTCATAAAAAATAGTTAAGTATGTTTATATTCATATTCTAAAAGTGTCACTAATTATTAACAAAATATAATATATAATTTAATTCACAAAATTTAAATTCCAAAAGAAACTAATTGTTACATAACCTTACTAACTTTCCTAAATTGGCAAGTGGCCTATAGTGAGGCCGTCATTTGGCTTTATGTGAATGTTTTTCTTCTTCTTTTAATAATATATAGATAAATTATGCAATGCAGTTGTAACTTTATTACTTATTGATACGTACTTTTCACAAATTAGATTTGATGACTGTTTTAAAGATTCGGGAACTAATAGTATATAATAGAAGAAATTATAAATGACTATCTGTAGGAAGAGAATTGATATCCAAAGAAGGATGTAGAGACTTTGCTTTAGTGTGAAAAAAGAAAAAAACAATTTGTAAAGTTACAAGACATTACACAAAGAAAAAATCAAAAATAAGAAAAGCCAATAAAGAATTTGAAAATTTACAATATGATTCATGTATTTAATGTCTTTAATCTTAAAAGAATGGAAAAAACTAGAAACAACAATGAATAAAAAAAACTTAAATTAGTAAGGAATAATTTGAAAAATATGAATTTACGATGATCATAGTTTTGTCTTGAATATATTAATTTTCTACTTCTGCTTCTGCTTCTTGGAAGAAGCTAAAATTTTCTGCTTCTTCCCCAAAGCAGAAAAACTATTTCTGCTGGCCGAAAGTACTTTTCTATATTAGCCAAACAACTTAACTTTTTTGAAAAGTACCTTTCTGAAGAAAAAAAGAATTTCTGGCATTCGAGAAGCTTGGCCAAACAAGCTCTTAATATTTGTTGTGCCCCTAATACACGTTAACTAACAATTCTCTAAGGTTTTAGTCCTTATATTGAAATTTTTGAATTAGAAAGCATGCACTTTTTGCTAGAAAACATTTATATGCCCAAATTGACTGCCTTACTTTGACCCTGAGATAGCCGACCGAAACTGAAACGATGAGGATTGGGACACACAATACATTTTTAATGTTTAAAACAACAACAACAACAACTATCCAGTATATTCCCACCAGGTGGGGTCTGCGGAGGGTAATATGTAGACGAGCCTTACCCCTACCCGAAAGGGCAGAGAGACTGTTTCCAATCGACCCTTGGCGCATAGGCTAAAATGAAAAGCTGCATCAAAACAAGACAAAATTAGAAACAAAAGCAAGACAAAACAAAATAATAAAGCATAAGTAATCCCGCAGAAATAACGTAAATAATTATGAAAACATATGAAACATAAATACAGTCGCATGCAATAATAACAAGCAGTAACTACCATACTAACAACCATAAGGGGACATAAGCTAAAACACTAATCATCTATGGGTAACCCTACTATCCCACACCCAGCCCCGAGAGAGGCGTACGAAGAACTCTATGAGCCCTTAGCCTCCAACCCTGATTCTAGACCTCCAGACTCCCCTATCAAGGGTCATGTCCTCTGTAACCTGCATTCTAGTCATGTCCTGCCTAATCACCTCTCCCCAATGCTTCTTAGACCTCCCTCTCCCTCGCCGACCACCAACAATCTCCAGCCGCTCGCAGCTCCTCACCGGAGCATCGGGACCCCTCCTCCGTACATGTCCGAACCACCTCAGCCTCACTTCTCGCATCTTCTCGTCCACCGGGGTCACCCCTACCTTCTGCGAATAACTTCATTCTTAATCTTATCCAGCCTGGTGTGCCCACACATCCACCTAAGCATCCTCATCTCCGCAACCTTCATTCTCTGAACATGAGAGTTCTTCACGGGCCAGCACTCCGCCCCATACAACATCGCAGGTCTAACCACGGCTCTGTAGAATTTCCCCTTGAGTTTGTTTTTAATGTTTAAAAAAACTTATAAAATTGGGTATTATACTGCAAATTGGGTTAACGGAAATTTTGCCGTTAAATCAATTTGCAGTACAACACTATGAAATTTTAAATAATTTTGTTAAATGTAATTCGCAGTATAGTACTGCGAACATCCTAAACGCCGCGTTTAATTAAAGATCTGGTCCAGGCCAAAAATAAACAGACAATTCGCAGTACAATATTGCAAATTACTAATTCGCAGTACTATATTGCGAATTATCTGTTTATTTTTGGCCCCACCTAAATAATTTAACTGACACGACAATAATTCAAAAATATAAAATGCAGTATTGTATTGCAAATTCGTTTGAAAAATTTTACACCCCGAGCTTGGACTTGCTTTATTTATAGGCATTTTATTTTCATGAACATTCCTTTAATACATAACTTAAAAATTACGTTTATACTTCTCTCTTCTTCTTATGAATCATATTTTTACAATGTTTGAAGTGCCAAAAATAAGGGTTTTACTACATTGGGGGGTATGAGGTTTTGGTGAAGAATAAATCTGTGAGGTATAGCTCACCTCCAAAGTGTGATGTTAAATTGCCGCTTACTATGGAGTACGATACATTGGTATCGTTGTTACGTATAAAAATGAGTGAGAGAAGACGTTCTGTTAACCTTAAAGTAACCGGGAGATTTCCATATTCAATGACTCTACAGGGGTTTTCTTATTATACTGAGTTTAACATCGAGATGATGAAACTCTTAGAGACTTTTTGCTGATACCTGATGAATACAGGGAATTTATTATAATAAAATTATTGGAAATGTACGTCAATGTGGAAGACGTTCCCAGTAATGAGGGCGTGCACAGCAGGGATAACCCCTAACCATCGGGTGGTTATTCTGGAGCAATTTTTGACGGACAGATTGCTGATGAAAGAGTTTGCCTTGATTTAAACTTGTCACCACCGGCGAATGAGCAACCACAAAATAATTTTTTGACTTTATATAATCAACAAGACGACTGGTAAACATTAATTTTACTACGCTTTAGCGATGTTTATTTTATGTTTGAAATGAATTTGTATTAACACTCATATTTTTCATAGGGTGTACCGTCTGGATATGAATTTTACAAGTTATGACCCAGCCCCTAGTTGGAATCATAATTCCAGAGTATTGGATCACGGTGGTTATTCTGGAGCAATTTACAGATTGATGATGAAAGAGCTTGCCTTGATTTAAACTTGTCACCACCAGCGAATGAGCAACCACAAAATAATTTTTTGACTTTATATAATCAACAAGACGACTGGTAAACATTAATTTTACTACGCTTTAGCGATGTTTATTTTATGTTTGAAATGAATTTGTATTAACACTCATATTTTTCATAGGGTGTACCGTCTGGATATGAATTTTACAAGTTATGACCTAGCCCCTAGTTGGAATCATAATTCCAGAGTATTGGATCACGGTGATCAAGCAGTATAACTTGTAAGTAAAATGATATAACGCTATCTAGAGTATTTTTCTGGAGTTTTCGGTAACCTATCTTTTTGTTCATTTTGTGAAGTGAAAACGAGCTTCTTGAAGCTCCTCACCTCATAAAGTTGCCCATATACAACGTATTTACTCGTGATTTGGTAGATGCAGAGTCAGAAAGATGATAATGATTATGAAAATGCGGATAAGTCTGGGGATGACACACCCTTCCATGATGAGGGAAATGATGCGGAGGAGGAAGTAAATGTAGAACCTGAGCTGATGAGAGAGAATGTGAATGTTGGACCTGAGCTAACGAGGGAGCATGTTCCTCCACCTTCGCTAGACCAAGAGTGTACAAGTCCCACGTGCCATTTCATGAGCGGAATATTATCTACCTTGATAATTTGCCAAGTATGCCGAACATGGACGATGATGAATTTCGATCACAGATGTGGGATGAGTCTAGACCAGCTGTTCTGACAAAGGCATGTATTACCCCGATAAAGCTACCTAATTTGGGATAGGAAAATTTGCAGTATAGGAAAGCGCCGTGAGATGACGTTAAGTGAGTCAACTACGGAGAAATACAAGGTTGTATACCGTAGGTGGTTTTTGGGTTGTCACTGGATGTTGCGTGCCACCAGAAGAAATTTAATTTGTGGAAAAATGGTAAATTTATTGGTGATTGTATATGTGAATGGACACATACAATGAGAATCACTTCAACTTGGATGTGGACTTGATTTCTCTTATCTTGATTCCATATTTGGAAGTGTCCATTAGGTTCAAGATTAAAGAGTGTATTACAGCCATACACCAGGAGTATGATTGTACGATAACCAAAAGAAAGGCATATCTCGGTCAAAAACGTGCGTTTGAACTTATTTATGGCGATTGGGATAAGTCTATTTCAAATTTGCCCAGGCACATGGCCGCATTCCAACACTTTAACCCCGAAACTGTTGTTGAATGGAGGCGTGAGTAGAGTCCAGACAGACACAAATATATTTTTAACTATGTGTTCTGGTCATTTATATCGGCAATTGATGGTTTTGTGCATTGTCGTCCTGCTATTTCCATAGATGGTACTCAATCCTATGGAAAGTATGATATTAAGCTTTTGATTGCAATTGCAGTAGATGCTAACGAGCAAATATTTCCATTAGATTTTGCCATATGTGCCAACAAAAACGAAGAGACATGGACGCTTTTTTTGAACCACTTGAAGCAACATGTTGTCAAATAACATTCAGGTATTTGTCTAATATCTGATCGGTATGGTGGTATTTTAAATTCTGTGCGTCACTTGCCTGAATGGAAGGAAGCATATGCATACCACCGTTACAATATGCGGCACCTGAAGGCCAATTTTCAGAAGACATTTCCTGACAAGACCTTGCATGACTTAATGTGGATGGCTGCAACTGAGCACCAGTAATGCAAATTCACGAGGCGCATGGAAGCGATCCGACAGTTAGAACCAAGAGCCTATACTTGGTTGATGGGGCATGAGCTTCACATATGGACATTGCATGTTGATATGGCATGAGCTTCACATGTGGTCTCGTCGGCCTCCTAGGTATACGCATCACCGCATAAAGTGTCCACAAACATTGGCTGGGACGAAGAATGAATAAGACCATTAAAATTTATTAATGGCAGTTCATTAAGGAAAACAATTTAAATTGAAACATTAAAGTAATACAAACATACCGATGAGGGATAACTCAACCGGCGCCCGCCATCCACGTCCCGGGTTGGCCGATCTTCAACTGCGATAGATGGGCATGCAAAGTACTGATCGACATCCCCGTCGAATATACCCATGATCGACAATGCTCCTAACGGGGTGGCCTGCGATGCTGGAAAAGATAGTTGAAGGCTATCCGAAGGCATGCTGCTGGAAGGCTCATCTACATGAGGCATATAACCCTGTTGATCATCTCCAAGCCCCTCAACTCCGAAGTCCTCATCATGTCCCTCAGCAGTTTGGTCAATAGGTACCTCAACTCCCCCTTGCTGACCACCTCCTCGCTGTCCCCTGTGACCTTTTGGGGCACCTCCTACCTCGTGGGCCCCCCTCCCTCGTGCCCTACCCCTGCCGCGTGGGACATGCCTACCCTGCTGGTATGCCTCTGGAGCCACATACTAAGCCTCATGTTCTAACCTCTCGGCATCTCTCACCTGCATCAGTGTCAGACGAGCCATCTATTGCACCTGCCGGCCAAAGTCAACCACTTCAAGGTGTTGTCGGTATGCTGCTGCATCTGCTGTCCCAAGTGGTAGAGGCGATGATTCCCAATAGCCTGTGAAACATTTAAAATAGTTATTAAATAATGCTATATCAATATTATAAGATATTAATAAGCCACAAAAACATACCAGTGCCTCTTGCTTCCCGGTGTACAGTTTGTAGCGGTCGCCAAGTACATGAACGGGGTTCCCGATCATCAGTCGTGTCTAACGGCGGTACCACTCAGCATACAGATGAATAGTGCCTTCCTGGATAATCGTTGGTGGTGGCGGAATACACTTAGCTCGCTCGTCCCAATAAACTACCTGCTGCTGCAGCCATCCCATATACTGCTCGTCATGTTGGCATGTTGTCGCGTTGATAGTGTGTAGCCTCCCATTCAAGCTCCCTCAGTACAGTCTGGGGACGGCCAAACTGTCGAACCACACGCTCCATGGCATGATACTCAACGTGATCCCAGAAGATCATCGAGAATAAGGTGCTCCAAATAAGCTGGTCGACTGAGCAACAAGCTGGTAGCTGAGCAAGCAGCTCGATGCTATATGGCGTCCATATGAACTACCACATAATAAAATAAAAGTTAGTACAAAACACAACTCAATTAAAACAACCAAGTGTAGGTACATATTTACCTGTTCGTCCACCAACATATCTAATACATCCCTGAGAAGGGGGAGATTATGGTGAGCATGCGTCCCTTGGTAGCTCACACGCCGCTGAATCCACCTGATAGCTAGAGGGAGAAACAGATAATGTTGACCGGGCAGATGTATTGGTAGAGGTGGCTGCAATGGCATGATCCGTTGCTAGGCTTAAACCTAAGATAAAATGTTGATGTAAAATTTACGAGTCATTTCACGATATAGAATTTAGAGTAAAGAATAAAGTATTCGGAAATTTAGTCACTTGTAGGAGGGGCAGAAAACCACATATATCAACCGATGGACCTATGCTCACCTGGCACATGCTCTTATACAGGTACGCTAGAACATCAACACCCCAGCTCTACTGGGGTAACTCAGCCAGCTTTACTAGATGATAAACAAAGCTCAAACTCACTTTACTCCCCAAAGTCTTCAGGAACAAGACACGCCCGAAGAGCAAGAGCAACGCAAACCGCGTGTACCTCGATATCCAAAGATCCTCCGTATCGTGGGTAATATCTGGGTGCAAATCCGCCATCTGATCTCTAATGAATGACAACGCGACGCGACTGCCCCATGCTGACCCTGAGGTCTAAAACTAGTCCACTGCCCCGTCAGATCCGCCAGTTGTGCACGGGTCACTCCCCTAATGTAGTGGAGCAGTATCAAGGCGCGTCCCTCTACACACAGTCCGTATAAAACCTGGACATCCTTCAGTGTGATGGTTGCCTCTCTAGTGGGCAGATGAAAAGTATGCGTTTCCGGTCGCCACCGCTCTACCAAGGCGGTGAATCAAGCTGCATACGTCCAAGCTGAAAAATGGTATATTATCCCGTAGTCTGGAGGAGAAATACCACGCGCTCATGGAAAGGATGCTCCGCAATAAACGCCCATAAATCGTCAGGTCTCCTGGGCCGGAGAGGCTGCTCCGATAGCTCTCCCTCCCAAACATAGGAGGACCTATGGTCGCCCTGCAGCACTAATAGCTGATCCTCGGCAGGTCTATGATGTGCAGGCGGAGGAAAGGCCATGGCGTCTACTATAATTTAAACAAAATTAATTGCTTGTGTTCGTTTAATAAACTAAATAATTAATTATGATTAACATTGGTGAAAATAGTCATGTATGGGTTCCAACTTGATTTTCGAGGCCCGGTAGCACATAATTTTCCTTAATTATTATGCTTCTCAATTTCAATATTTTTAAAAAATTTTTACCTTAAGGATTAAAATTATACATTTTTGAATTGGAGAGAATAATTATGTATGGGATACAAGCTTGATTTTTTTAGGCCCGGTAGCACCGAGTTATCTTTAATTATTTTGCTTCTCAATTTTAACATTTTTAGAATTTTGTACTTCAAAGATTTAAATTATAAATTTTTGAATTGGAGAGAATAATTATGTATGGGTCCAGGCTTGATTTTTTAGGCCCGGTAGCACCGATTTATTCTTAATTGTTATGCTTCTCAATTTTAATATTTTTTTAAATTTTGTTACCTGAAAGAATTAAATTAATTTTTTTAATTGGAATAATAATTACGTATGGACTCCAGGCTTTATTTTGAGGTCTGGTAGCACCGAATTATCCTTAATTATTTTGCATCTCAATTTCTACATTTTTTAAATTTTGTTAGCTACTGAGACTCTGCGCTAAAAGGCTCTACATTTTTACTACGCTAAAAGACTCTATATTTTACTATGCTAATAGGCACTATATTTTACGACACTACAAGGGTCAACAATATGAACATAACATTGACAAAACAAATAAATAAAATAAATAATATTATTTAACAATGCAAAGTATTTATCAAATTTTAATATAAATTATATAAGAATACAAATTATTTATCAAATTTTAAGCATTTTTGGTCACAAACATAACATAAATTCGGGTATATAAATCAAATATAAAAATAATAATTCGGTAGCATTTTTTGTCACAAACATAACATAAATTCGGGTAAATAAATCAAATATAACACAAACAATCCGGTAGCATTTTTGGTCACAACCATAACATAAATTCGGGTATCAAATAAATTACTATGCATGTTTCGACATAATCTAAATTGAAATACCTCGATTGAAGTTTTTGAATATTATTGAGATCGATTTTTTTGCACCAAAACGACGGAATCCAAAGCTACTTTTCGTGTGGGACCTTCACTCCTTGATCTTTAGGGCACGGGTGGGGCCAATATTTTTTTTTTATAAAAGGGCGGGGGAGGGGGGACCAGATCGAGCAGAACAATTTTTTAATGGAGGGGGATTCTGTCATTGTCTGTGAGGAAGAAGAAGGGGCTTATTTTAAATAAGCAATTCGCAGTACAGTATTGGGAATTACTAATTCACAGTACTATATTGCGAATTGTTTATTTAAAATAAGCCTGAGCCCAGATCTTTAATTAAACGCGGCGTTTAGGTAATTCGCAGTACTATACTGCGAATTACATTTTAAAAAATAATTATTTACTATTTCGCAGTATTATATTGCGAAATGATTTAATGGCAAAATTTCTGTTTGTTAGGATTTATGCCCGTCACTAGAGGGGGGGGGGGGTGAATAGTGCGGCACAAGAATATTGATAAATATTGCGGAATTCAAATTGCAGGAATAAAATAAATTCGGTAATTAAAATAACAAGGAAAGAACGCACCGAATTTATCCTGGTTCACCACAACTTGTGGCTAGTCCAGTCCCCGAGAGACTCTCTCGAGATTCCACTAACTCCGTTAAGCTTACGGGTGCCTAACCGTTACAATTGCTTGTAGATGTACACTCTACAAGACTTCAACTTGCTCGAGGATACCGCACCTCAAGACTTCACTTTGCTCGTGGATACCGCACCACAAGACTTCAACCACTAAGACTTAGGGTACTTAGCGAACCCGACAATCACTGAGAAGATATGTTCTTCTCAAACACCTTTCTCTTCTTACAACAAGACTCTCTCAAAAGAGTAGATAAAGAGATACAAGTTTAGCTCTATGAACAACACAAAGTTGTCTCTCAAATGGCTCAACAAAAGCTCTAAAATGATGCTCAAATAATGTCAATATGTATATCAATATTGGGAAGTGTTGTGTGTTTAAAATCAGCTCAAATGACCTCTTTTTATAGGTGAAAAAGGGTGCATGACCGTTGCTTAATTGACAATTAATTATGCTGATTTTGTGCCCAGATAATCGATTATATGGTCTGTATAATCGATTATTTGACCAACGTTCAAAAACAGTCTCCAGATTTTAGGGAGAATAATCGATTATGTAGACTGTATAATCGATTATATGCAAATCTTTCAAAAGATCATATCCTGATTTTAAGGAGAATAATCGATTGTTTATGAAACATAATCGATTGTATGTTAACGTTCAAAAATCAGTTTAAGATTCTGTGCTAACATACTCAATTATCAACTATGTATAATCGATTATATTTCAAACGTTTAATAGAACACTGGCAACGGTCTGAACATAATCGATTGTTAAAAACCATATAATCGATTGCTTTGCTGTTTGAAAAATTTCAGATCACACTGTCTCAATATAATCGATTGTTAAACATACATAATCGATTATTTGCTATTTTTGAAAAACTTCAGATCACACTGTCTTGATATAATCGATTGTTAAAAAGTATATAATCGATTGTTTTGCAGTTTTTGAAAATTCCAGCTTTGGCGGTCTTTACATAATCGATTATCTGTTCTATATAATCGATTATATGTGTCCAGTTTTGAAAGACATGTTTAAAAATCATTTTGGCTAAAATGCAAACTTTAACATCATTTTGTTTGAAGTATTTAAAATATGTTTATGATAAATATGATTTAAAAAAATAATTTTATGCATATTTATGATGACCTATGTTGAGCCAAAAGACGAGATAACTTAAACGTTGCTCTTACATTGGTTCTACCTAACGACCTATGCCTTGGGTCTTCGGTCTTGAACATTTGAGCTCGTCTTTGACTCGTCTATGCAATTCCGTCATCAATATGCTTCTCGCCATTCAATCTCGATTGTTTGTCATATAATATCGTTGTTTGACACCTGACTTCATTTTTTTGTCATTCATCAAAACCTATACTTGAAAATCATGCTCATACCACCAAAGCGCACATATCATAGATAGAGTGATTTTCTACAATTTCCCCCTTTTTGATAATGACAAACAATAGGAGATATGCATATCGAATTTCCCCTAAATTCATGCTATATCTCAACATACAATTTATGCAAACAATTCAATATAATTCCCCCTTAATTAAAGCATGCATATCGCCTAAATTCTTCCCCCTTTTGGCATTAGCAAAAAGAGTATACCAATTGTTAATTAAACTATTGACGATACCAATTGTTAGAAACAAAATCATATCAATATCAAATGATACTAAATGTTAGTAAAAGCATACTAATCATAATAACTTTCATTTTTCGCAAATATACCAACTGTTTATTTAAACTCAAAATATTCATCAAAACATGAATCAATCATTTAATATAAAACTAATTGATACCAATTGTTATTCAAAATAAAAACTTATCGAATCATGAATCAATCATTAATATCAATTGTTAGCACATATCAGCTATTACGTTTTTATCGAAAATACGATAACTAACCGACGTTCCCCATTGATGCATTAAGGTTTCGTGTTTGGTGCATCTACTACAATATTGTAGCCTTCAAGCACACCTGCAAAAGTACCTAAAAATAGGTTTTTGGTACCCAACTTCTTTTGGGTCCTTGGGGGTTAGGCAAATAATAATCATAATCAAAATATGAATCTCTATGTTTAGCAAAACATACGGGTGCAATGTATCATACCCGGTTACAATAATGACATATAACATTAGGATTGTGCATGTGTCTAGGTTGAGCCAAATGCGTTCTAGGTGATCTAAATTTGTTATTCCTAGAATCGTTGAAATTCCTAGAGTCATTTCTAGGTGGTCTAACATTATTCATTCTAGACTCATTTGTGAAATTCTTAGAGTTGTTTCTAGGTGGTCTAAAATTATTCATTCTAGACTTATTTGTGAAATTCCTAGAGTTGTTTCTAGGTGGTCTAAAATTATTCATTCTAGACTCATTTGTAAAGTTCCTAGAATTATTTCTAGGTGGTTTAACCTCATTTCTAACATCCTTTTTGATTTCTTCACTTGATTTAGGATTATCAACACTACGTCTTTCTAGCGCGTTCATAAGTTCTATGTTCTCTGTTTTCAAAGAACTACAAGAAGAGCAATTTAACATTGATCAATTGAAGAAGCTTCATTCAATTCCTTGATCTTATTTTTAAAAACAACATTGTCATTTTCCAAAAATTTGTTTTCTTTTTCTAAAACTTCAATTTTATTTTTAAGAGCACTAATGTCATTAGTCAATTTTTCAAAATCTATTTCTTTCAAAGAAGATGGTTTTTCAAAATCTTTTTCTTGCAAAGAAAGTGCTTTCTTCAATTCTTTTAGGACGCATTAACAAATTCACCATATAATTCATCATATGCATTTTGCAATTCTTCAAATGAGTGAGAGTTAGAATTACTTACCTCTTCTTCTTCGTTGGCCATGAGGCATAATGCGGCAGTTTCATCGCCCGAGCTGTCTGAATCCCATGTCACGCGCCGATGATGTTCCTTCTTTTTCTTGTCCTTGGGTTTTGGACAATGTGATTTGGTGTGGCCAAGTTTTCCACAATTTTGGCATGAAGGACTTGGTTCTTCCTTCTTTATTTCCTTCTTCATAAACTTATAAAACTTTTCAATTATATCATTGGAAATAATATCATCATCGCTTTCCAAATCACTTACCTCTACTCTTTTAGAAGATGATGCTTTGAAGGCGAAATTCGAACTTCTACTTTTAAGATAGGGATTAAGAATTATACTTTCATAAGTTTTGAGGTTACCTCTTAGTCCATCAATTGTGATATCCGTGATTCCTATCGACTCTTGGATGGCATCTGCTTTGTAACGCCATTCGGGAGTGAGAATCCGTAAGATTTTTCGAACTAGATCTTTGTTCGAGTATACCTTCCCGAGAGCATGAAGATCGTTGACGATTCTTGAAAATCATTCAAACATAGTATCGATAGGTTCTTGCTCCCTCATTCTAAAAAGTTCATATTTATGTGTTAGAAAATCAACTATAGATTCTCGGACTTGAGACGTACCTTCATAAGTGATCTCGAGTTTATCCCACATTTCCTTTGCGGTTGTGCAACAAGAGATTTTTCGATAGTCATCAGGATTCACCACACAATATAATAAGTTTATGGCCTTTGCGTTAATTTCAACCTTTTTGATGTCCTCGGCATCATATTCATCTTCCTCCTTTGTTGGCATTTGTTGTCCATTCTTGATGATTCGCCACAAATAAAAATTATGTGATTGGATGAATATTTTCATCCGTTCTTTCCAATATGTATAATTTGTTCCGTCAAACATTGGAGAGCTATGGGTGGAGTGTCCTTCGCTCATCATTCCTGCGATCAATATTCTCAACAAAAAATATATATCGCTCTCAACCGGTTAAGGCTTTCAGAGAGTTAGGCTCTGATACCAATTGTTAGTATTTATGCCCGTCACTAGAGGGGGGGAGAATAGTGCGGCACGAGAATATTGATAAATATTGCTTAATTAAAATTGCAGGAATAAAATAAATTCGGTAATTAAAATAACAAGGAAAGAACGCACCGAATTTATCCTGGTTCACCACAACTTGTGGCTAGTCCAGTCCCCGAGAGACTCTCTCGAGATTCCACTAACTCCGTTAAGCTTACGGGTGCCTAACAAACCGTTACAATTGCTTGTAGATGTACACTCTACAAGACTTCAACTTGCTCGAGGATACCGCACCTCAAGACTTCACTTTGCTCGTGGATACCGCACCACAAGACTTCAACCACTAAGACTTAGGATACTTAGCGAACCCGACAATCAATGAGAAGATATGTTCTTCTCAAACACCTTTCTCTTCTTACAACAAGACTCTCTCAAAAGAGTAGATAAAGAGATACAAGTTTAGCTCTATGAACAACACAAAGTTGTCTCTCAAATGGCTCAACAAAAGCTCTAAAATGATGCTCAAATAATGTCAATATGTATATCAATATTGGGAGGTGTTGTGTGTTTAAAATCAGCTCAAAAGACCTCTTTTTATAGGTGAAAAAGGGTGCATGACCGTTGCTTAATTGACAATTAATTATGCTGATTTTGTGCCCAGATAATCGATTATATGGTCTGTATAATCGATTATTTGACCAACGTTCAAAAAAAGTCTCCAGATTTTAGGGAGAATAATCAATTATGTAGACTGTATAATCGATTATATGCAAATCTTTCAAAAGATCATATCCTGATTTTAAGGAGAATAATCGATTGTTTATGAAACATAATCGATTGTATGTTATTGTTCAAAAATCAGTTTAAGATTCTGTGCCAACATACTCGATTATCAACTATGTATAATCGATTATATTTCAAACGTTTAAAAGAACACTGGCAACGGTCTGAACATAATCGATTGTTAAAAACCATATAATCGATTGTTTTGCTGTTTGAAAAATTTCAGATCATACTGTCTCAATATAATCGATTGTTAAACATACATAATCAATTATTTGCTATTTTTGAAAAACTTCAGATCACACTGTCTTGATATAATCGATTGTTAAAAAGTATATAATCGATTGTGTTGCAGTTTTTGAAAATTCCAGTTTTGGTGGTCTTTACATAATCGATTATCTGTTCTATATAATCGATTATATGTGTCCAGTTTTGAAAGACATGTTTAAAAATCATTTTGGCTAAAATGCAAACTTTAACATCATTTTGTTTGAAGTATTTAAAATATGTTTATGATAAATATGATTTAAAAAATAATTTTATGCATATTTATGATGACCTATGTTGAGCCAAAAGACGAGATAACTTAAACGTTGCTCTTACATTGGTTCTACCTAACGACCTATGCCTTGGGTCTTCGGTCTTGAACATTTGAGCTCGTCTTTGACTTGTCTATGCAATTCCGTCATCAATATGCTTCTCGCCATTCGATCTCGATTGTTTGTCATATAATATCGTTGTTTGACAATTGACTTCATTTGTTTGTCATTCATCAAAACCTATACCTGAAAATCATGCTCATACCACCAAAGCGCACATATCATAGATAGAGTGATTTTCTACACTGTTAACTTAATTCGTAGTATTATACTGCGAAATGACCATTTTTGTAACCTTTTTTAAACATTAAAAATGTATTTTTTGTTGTAAAGATCATCATTTCAGTTTCGGAGTAAAACTTATTGTGTTCCTTTATTTTGTTTTAAAAAATCTTAATTTGGAAAGCGTGTAAATTTTTCTAGAAAAACTTAGCATGTCCAAATTGCACTGCCTTACTTTGAACCCGAGAAAATTATTAAATTAATTTGTCTATCAAAAATAGTCTCTTTATATGTACAATGCACTATATTATTTTGATTTCTTTGGTCGGAAGGAAATCATGAATTTCTGGAGCCTGCTTTACGAGTATCAAACTAGAGCTGCATCTCAACAGAATATTAACCCACTATGTCAACCTAACAATTTCAAAAGTGACCTTAAAGAATCTATAGTATAATCATGCAGGAGAAATTAGGCACAAAGACAACTATGAAGAAGAAAAAAACTTTTAATGAACATCTATTCCTTGCATGCAACTTACTACTACTACTTCTGGAACAAATGGATAACGTGGAAATACAACACACATTCAGGCAAGGGAATAAAGTGGATTCTTTGTTGGCTAAATATGTAATGGAGAATCTAGTGATAAATAAATTATAATTCTGGTTATTTCCACCACCCTTTGTCTTGACCAGGATGCTGACACATAAAGAAGGTGCGAAATCTGTAAAAACTATTTCCCTTAAATATTGCAGAACTCTAGCTACTATTGGTAACCTACATGCCATGCATGTGTTACCCCATGGTAATGATGCTCATGATCATAACCCCTTCTGTAATGTTTAAATGTTCGTAGTAATGAATAAATGTCATTTCTATTAAAAAACAAATAACTGGTAAAGTTGTTATGCAAAACTTAGGGGTGTCAAATAGGCGGGTTGTGTCAATTTTAGGCTGGTCAAAATGGATTGAGTCAATAATTGGGCGGGTCAAATGACCTGCCCAAAAGTTACTTGGGCTAAAATGGGTTGGGTCAAGATGGGTTAAAATACGGGTCATTACCCAACCCGCCCAACTCTTATTAAACTTTAATTAGTATGTGTAATTTTTGTATAATTGTATAATTACTAAATAAAGCTTTTTTTTTTGTTATGATCATATTTAAAATATTAAACAAAAAATAAAATTATTTCTAAGATATTTTGACAAACTTACTGAGGGATGAATTTGGGCTAAAAATTAGCCCAACTTTAAATGGGTTGAGATGGATTAGATCAAAATGGATTAGTTCAACAAATGAGCGGGTCAATAGTTAACCCAACCTTGGACGGATTGGACGGATCATTTGGGTTTGAGACAAATTTGACAGTCCTAGCAAAACTTTGCATGGTTAATTAAAACAATAAAAAGTTACAGTACATAATCTTATTTTAAGGTGCTGTAGGTACTTGGGCTAGATTCAAGGCCTTTTGCCATTAATTTTAATATCTTTGAAAAGCATTTTGAGATGAGAAGATAATAACTAGAACAAATATGAAAGCTAGCAATAATGGAGTTGAAAAGGGCTATCTACATTGCCCCCACTAAGCACCCCACTTTTATAAAAATAAAAAATTAAAGCCATCCTTTTAAAGAGAATTCAACAGAATATGCATGGATCTCCTCCTTGAGCTCTTTGATAACATTTTTTGCAGAGCAACTTTTTAACTTTCTTCAACCATTCAATTGCTACCTTTTCTTCTCTGCAAAGTTTGCAAATACTAAACTCCTCCTAGATCTACTCCCAACCCAATACCCAACTCCACTTTATTATCCCATCCGATTTAGTTTAAATGATATACCTTCCTTATTAATCTATTAAGAAAATAACATATTTTTATATTTGAAAATAGTACCCTTAATTAAAAGATGTTATAGTTATACAAATATTATGATTCCGCAGAGCTTTTGTTTCCTTAAACTTTTAGGATCACATATTTCAAAAGCTATTTTTTCTTAAATATTATGTCAAGTCAAACTACATCATCTAAATTGGGAAGTATCGTCTTAGCTTTCTTCGGACAAAATATTTAAAAATAAAATTTATTACATTGAGGATTAGATAAGGAGAAAGGAGAACGAAAAACTGATTGGGAGACTTTCACTGCTACCACTAAACGGTAAGCCGATTTAAAACAGAATATTTAATGTGAAAAATAAAATTACCCAATTTAATCATATCCATCCATTGATAGATGAAGGGTGGCAGATTGATTGTACACCAACTCCCAAGAAATCTCTAGTTTGTCCTCCTGTGACACTATCTTCACGAGTTTGTATGTGAAGTCGTTTAGGAGGAGGATTATTCATCTGCAGCTGGTTCAAAGTAGAGAACTCAGTCACTGAACCTTGATCTACTTCACTTCCAAGGCTAGTAGTGATTGAGTTATTCGTAGTAGTAACATAAAATCCACACAACTTGTTGTTGTTCACTTCTTGAAATTGAACACTATTGTTCTTGCCATTGCAATTATTCATCCCAAAATTGTTTCCAAGAAATGATGGGTCTGTAGTTGTGGTTGTTGCTCCTATCTGAGCAGCTTTTTGTAGCAAAGCAGTAGCTGACATAGTTGCAATAGAAGAAGTTGTAATTTGCTGGTGAGATTGGTGTTGGGTACTAAACAGTGATGGAACAGTTATGTTTGCAGATGAAGTGTTTGTTAATTGTTCCCAGTTAACATGGTTGTAATTTACTGGTAGAGGATTTGAACGTGGTGCCGGAAGGGTATTTGTGTCATAAACAGCTGCAGCTGAAGTTTCAATTAGAGGACCTATTTGATGGATTTCTTGGAGATTATTGTTACCTATTATTTCTTGTTGTTGAGATACTTGCCCCATATTCCAAAGTGACAGTTGATCTCTTATCATAATTGGGTCTGAGTTTTCATTGTTGGTTGAAATTGGCTTGAAAAGAGAAGAGAAATGTTGTGCCATGTTTGGACCTAAGGGGGAACCTATGAAATGGTAATTGATGTTGTTTCCAACCAATGGGTTGTGCATATTTGATGCTGCAGTAACTCTAGCTGTTTCCTCGGCTAATGCATCACAAAATGCTCTATGAGTCACGAAGCTATCTCGCCTGCTCAATTCAAAATATCATAAGAACAAATTAAGTCTAGGGCAAATAAAAATGATAAAACAAACATTTTCTATGAATGTGAGAGCGGAAGAACTTAAATGGCAAAATACAACACATAGACCTTACCGCTACACGAGGGAGTAGACAGTGTTTCTGATTGACCATCGGCTCAAATCAAAAGAAACTGGCAAAAAAAAAAGACTACTCTTTGGCACCCAGTACCAAGAGAAGAAAGATATTAACCTATGGATATCAAAGCTAAAATCCAAAACACACAAAAATAACTCATTAGGACAAATAAAACGAACAAGAAAACCAAAAGAAAGACTTTTTAATGAGTGTGAAAATGGAGGAAAGGGCGGAAAAAAAAGGTGCACTACTCTATAGGACCCTAGTAGTACTATAGTGAAGATAGATATTAACCTACTAAGATAAGAAGCTAAAAAATGACTTTTGATTACGAGCAACTATTTTGTCTTCAGTAAACTACCCACTTAAAAAAGACACCAAAGAACAAACAAAGAAGAATTTCCACAATTCCCCTATTTGCAGATTATGAAGAAGACAAACAAATCACAATCACAAACTTCATTTTACGCACATAAGGTAATTAATATTTTTCCTCATTAGTCTCCTTAATATTTCTTCTTTTGGGACATTAATGAAACCCTTGTGAATAAATAACCATACAAAATGATAAGCAGTTAGTATGCGATGTTCGAGAGTTGAACGAGTTTTTACCTTGAAAAAATAGTACCACAATCACATCTATATTCCCTAGTGCCACAAGTTTTGGAGTGAGCTTTCCAATCCGATTGCACGGCATATCTTTTAGAGCATTTCTCACATTTCCACTTCTTCTCTCCATGTTTTCTACAGTAGTGTTTCTTTATCCCAGTGAGATCTCCTAAAGCTCTTGAAGCATGATGATGAACACAGCTCTTTTCAGGACAAACGTAAACTCTCTTTCTCACTTCTTTGGAAGTCCTTTGCTTTAGTTTCCAAGGTAAATTATGCCCTCTCCTATGAAGTTGTAGATTTTGATCCCTTTGAAAACCTTTTCCACAAATTTCACATACGAATCTGTTGGTTGCCATCAGTGTCTTTGGTGATAAGGCAATCACTTCTGCTTCAGGATCTGTGATGGTAATAGCAAGATTAGTTACTATCTTAAATTATATTATATAGAATTAAGAAAAAGAAAAAAAAACATGAATATACATGGTAGTAGCTTGTAAAGCTACATGAAGGCAACAAGAACAAATCCAGTCTAATTCTATCGGGGGGTCTGGAGAGGGTACTATGTACGACACCCTACCCTCTACCCTATGAAGTGTAACAGCCCAGTCCACTAGTGATATTGTCCGCTTTGAACTGAGCTGTTACACAAAGATAGAGAGGTTGTTTCCGATAGACCCTCGACTCTAAAGCTACTGAAAGGCATCACAACAAAATAATACTATGTTGGTAATGAAAATATGAGGGTTTGCTTGCCTGGATTTCCTGGAAGGTTTCTCTTTTTCTTGAGAGGGAGAGGATTGGATCCTTCAATCGAGTTAAATCCACTAGAGATCACTTCCTCAGTCATCTTCTATTAATTTCCTTAGCTTGGATTTAATCTACAAAAACAAGTTCACTAAAAGAGTAAGCTTGCTTATTTGATCTTTTTGTGGGAAAAAATTAAATATGAAGTTTGAAGGATTGAGATTTAAATCTGAAGTTTAACGGATTGAATATTTTAGATCTGTTTCTTGGTAGAATTAAGAGAAGAGCTCAAAAGAAGAATGACTACTTGATTTAAGGTTTCTGCTCTAAATAACATGGAACTAGGAAGATAAATATGTTAGTAGATCTCTTTCTCTCTCTAGTTGTCTCACGCACACATTCTCATATACTGCAGTCTTTTAACTGCTTCTTGTCGGAATTGAATATTACTTGTATCTTATGGGAGGTGGTGAAAAGTGAAAGTAAAAGAGGAGGTTGTTTTTCTTTTATTTATTTTTTTAAAAAAAAATAAATATAATTTAATTTGTTATGTTGAAGGGGTGAGGGTTGGCAAAAAACATAAAACTAGCAGTGCATGATGACACATATGATGAGGACCGGAGAAAGTGAAGACTCCATACCTTTCCATTGGAATGATTATCCCATAATTGTTTTGCTTTTGTCCTTTTAGTATGTTATTAATTCATATATACTACATTATTAGTATATGTTACATGCTTTAATATTTGCCTTAACCCCACATAGATATGCAGGTCCTTTTAATCTTAATGATATTATGATATATGTATGTGATCTTGATCAGTTTGACAGTTACAAAATGTTAGATGTTGGTTTTCTTAATTAGTACAATGGTTAAAATTTGAAGGTAAAATCATTATATTTGGCTTTAGAGAGGCGAGAAATCTCTTCGAATAAACGTTTATATGGTCTTCTCTTATAAGAATAGTAAGTTTGAAATGTAGGTGACAAAGTGCTTTTGTCTCCTTTTAAACTTTTCTTTTGGACACATGGAAGCTGGAAAGATATGACTTTTAAGATTCTTCAGACTGCAGGACAAACTTCAACTATATATCCTGCATCCTTTCTGTTTAACATGGATATATGCCCTTCTAATTAGTTAATTTTTGACCTCTATCTATCTATTTTGTTTAATATCAGTTATGTTATTACTTATGACTGATAAGAATTAATTCAAATAGCTGCTCACTTGATCTTTTAAATTAAAAATAGCTGACAAATATATAATATATGTATATTCATATATAATATGTGTATAACTAATTTATATCGGTAAAGGCTATTCATAAGAGGATATCTCATTAATAGAAAAACACCCTGTATTGGGCAAATTTGATTTCCTACGCCCGTATATTATCTAGAAACGTCCTCGATGAAGAAAGCGGCCTCATTATGGTCGACTCAAGCAAGGCCGGCCTCAGTCAATAAACGGACCGAGTGACATGACTTGCTGCGACGTCACATCAAACTCTGACACTCTTATATCGAGGCCACCAACCCTTGTACTTTGTTTGTATTATTTCGAGGAAGGCCACTTAGTATATAAAGGGGACCTTCCCTTTGTGAAGACATATGTGTATTTCACTATAGAAAATATACAACTCTCTCTATCTAATTCTCTCTCTCTCTCTCTCTCTCTCTCTATTGTGTAAAAAAGCTTACTACATATCTTATTGTTCTTGTATCTCGATTCAGTTACATTATAATCACATATCTTTATCATTTTATATTCTCCAGATCACATTACACTTGATTCCGATTAACCCATATTATTTTTGATTGTTTTAGAGCTATTTAAGTATTCGAATAACTTTTTAGCCAAACAATTTGGCACTGTCTGTGGGGATTTCGAGAATCAAAGTTGTAGTTTGTTTCTAGAGATCCTTCGAAAAAGCCACTCTCTACAACCTAAAATGGCTGAGAACAACGCAAGAATGAAAGCTATCTTCGAGGTTAGAACAGATCTCACGGGCACTCTCAACGTGACTACTGAAGGAGATGCCCTACACACAGCCCCCAGTACCTTGATAGGCGTGGAAGCCCTACCTTCCTTATCACAAGACCTGGTGGTACCACGAGAAAGAGAAGCTTCAACATCTACAACTAAGGAAGCACCCCAGAGATAAAAAAGTTACTAGAAAAGTGGCTGACAAACACTCTGAGCAGTCTGGCTAAGAAGCCGCCTCAAAATGATAGATGCACCCCAGCAACAGATCATATTGCAGCCGAGGATGAGCTCAAGGTCACGAGAACAAACAACGTACCCGTCGATATCCAAGCTAACGACGGTACACTTACGGCCATCCTAAAAAAGATAGAAGAAATGAAAAACGAGAATAGGTCGCTCCGCGACCAGATGAAGGAACACCAAGAAAGGGTGGATAAAATCCCAGGCGCGCCTAAGTTACTGCCAAAGCGAGAGATGGGGAGGTTCGTTAAACAACCATACAAGGAAGGAGCTGCGTCATACCCCATCCCAAAAACCTTAAAAATGCCCCCTACTTGAAAGTATATGACGGGACCACCGATCCCGAGGACCACCTGATCTACTATATCACAACCGTCAAATGTAACGAACTATCAAAAGAACAGGTACCATCTGTACTTCTAAAGAAGTTCGGCAAAACGCTGACAGGAGGGGCCCTAACGTGCTACTCATAGCTACCGGCCAAAAGAATCTCCACATTTGAGGAGATGGCGGATAAATTTGCCACCGCCCATGCAGGGGCAAGGAAGGCGGAAGCACGGGTCAACGACATTTTTGCTGTACGACAAACTCTAGGAGAAGGACTCAGGGAGTTCCGAGCCAGATTCAACAGGGTCAGAATGAGCCTACCGGACGTATCCGAAGGCATGGCGGTTGTGGCCTTTCAGAATGGGCTCAGCAGAGATGGCTCGAGGGCGACCCAGAACCTACTCAGCCGTCTTCTGAAATATCCCCCCACTACTTGGGAAGAAATACACAATGCCTATTGCACCGAGGTACGTGGGGATGATGACGACCTTAACGGCCCAACCCGACGGTTGAAAACAGTGCACCCAGAAATCCGAAGGGACCGGCGCAATGAGGGAAGGCGGGAGCAAATCCCACGCCTCAACAAGGAAAGACACCAACCACACATCAAGTCCTCGCATCCACCACCGCCGAGGCATGTAGACGCCTTGCAACGACATGTCGCTCCACTAAGGAAAGACAGAGGCATGCCCCCTTCATTATCTGCACATAACTTTTGTGTGTCTCCTTCAGAGGTAGTGTATGCACTAGAGAAGCTGGGCAACAAAGTACAATGGCCAGCAAAGATGAAGACCGACCCCGCCACCAGAAAGTCAAACGCCCTGTGCGAGTTCCACCAAGAACGGGGGCATAGAACAGATGACTGCATAGGTCTCCGTCAGGAGGTGGTCCGAATGCTGAACCAAGGGTTCTTAAAAGAACTGCTCAGCGACAAAGGAAAGCTCAACTTCGCACGAGGAAGGTAACAACACCATGGCCCACCAAGGCCGCCTTCACCAACATGCACCATCAACATGATCATTGGAGACGGAAATGATTCAGCGATCAATCATGTCAAATTCACCACCACCCACAAGCTGAAGCGAACCATCGCTCATGAACGGTATGATGACTTCGAAGATAGTATCACCTTCGATAAGTCTGATGCCAGCGGTCTGTGTTTTCCTCATTATGATGCCTTAGTTATTACTTTACGCATAGTAGATACTGATGTTAAAAGGTTCATGGTCGACGATTGAAGCGGCGCATGTATCATTCATCCAAGAGTCCTTGCACTCATGGGACTCGAGGATAAAATAATCCCACGCTGCATAACACTAACAGGTTTTAATAATGCAGTGGAAAGAACCTCAGGCGAGGTGATGCTGTCCATTCTGGCAGGAGGGGTCACGATGGAAACCACCTTCCACGTGATAAATCAAGAAACGACATACAACGCCATTATCGGACACCCATAGATACATGCCATGAGAGTCATCCCCTCCAGTTTATACCAAGTGATGAAATTCCCAACCCCATGGGGAGTGCAAAGCAGACGGGGAGAGCCACGCACCGCCCAAGAGTGCAATAAAATTGCTCAGAATTACACGCATACCAAGAAGCTCAAGGGAGCAATTGCAGAAGCATAGCAATCAGCCCTTTCAAGGACTAAGGTCCATCCGAAAGAGAACGCCATCAAAGATCCTGAGGAGGACGAGGCTAGCAAGGCTACAGTCGAATACCTCGACCCCTTTCAGTTAAACAACAGCGACCCCGCAAAGAAAGCTTACATAGGCCACAGCCTATCAAATCCAGGTCAGTACCGTGAATTTTTATCTAACCATGCAGACCTATTCGCTTTTTCCCATGCAGATATGCTAGGAATTCCATGAGAAATTGCCTCCCACAAACTCAACGTCGACCCATTGCTCCCGCCCGTGCCGCAGGTAAGAAGAAAATTCAACGCCGCCATTAACGAAGCAATGAGCAAAGAAGTGGACAAACTGCTAGCTAATGGCTCCATCAGGGAATCCAAGTACCCGGAATCTGTTGCCAACGTCGTAATGGTAAAAAAGAAAAATGGGAAGTGGCGGATGTGTGTAGATTTTACTGATCTAAATAAAGCATGCCGGAAAGACTCTTTCCTGTTACCCCACATCGACCAACTGATAGACGCACCGACATGCCATGAGCTGCTAAGCTTCCTTAATACGTTTTTGGGCTACAATCAGATCATGATGGCCGAAGAAGATCAGGAGAAGAAAACATTCATCACCCACCAGGGGACGTATTGCTATAAAGTAATGCCCTTCGGGCTCAAGAACGCAGGAGCCACTTACCAAAGGCTGGTGACGGCAATAGTTCAAAGAATAACTCGGCAAAAGAATGGAGGTCTTCATCGATAACATGTGTCAAATCATCAAAAAAGGAAGACCACCTCGTCCACTTGAAGGAAGCCTTCGAAATATTTAGGAAGTACGACATGAAACTGAATCCCGAGAAGTGCGCTTTAGGATAGCTTCGGGAAAGTTCCTGGGATTTTTGGTACCACAAAGGGGCATCGAAGTCAACCCTGACCAGATCAAAGCCATAGAAGCCATCCGAGAAATACTGAGCAGCAAGAAGCAGGTGAAGAAGTTAACGGGGGCCGGATAGCCGCCTTCTCCCGGTTTATCTCATGCTCCTCCGACAGGTGCCACAAGTTCTTTGGTGTATTGAAAAATTATCAGGGGCTGCAGTGGACGAGAATGCGTAGAAGCCCTGAAGAACTTAACAGCATACATATCATCACCCCCTTACTGGTAAAAGCCAACCCCGATGAACCATTGCTAATATATTTAGCCGTATCAGAGGTCGCAGTCAGCGCCGTCCTAGTGCGCGAAAATAAAGGTACGCAATCTCCTATTTATTATGTTAGCAAAACTTTAGTGGATGCCGAAACCTGGTATCCCCACCTTGAGAGATTAGCCTTAGCACTCGTAGTAGCTTCACAGAAGCTACGACCGTATTTCCAGTGTCATCCCATAAGGGTGGTGACGACCTTCCCTCTGAGGAGCGTTCTACACAAACTCGAACTCTCAAGGCGACTCGGCAGATGGGCCGTTGAGCTCAGCGAGCATGATATTACGTACCTCTCAAGAACTGCCATCAAGTCGCAAGTCTTAGCTAACATTATCGCCGACTTCAGCGCGGAAGTCCTGCCAAAGACAGAACTCGAGGCACAATGCGCATCCTCCAAAAATGACCTATGGGTCCTTTATACGGATGGCGCCACCAATGCATCGGATCGGGAATGAGACTCGTTCTTGAGGTCC
The DNA here is from genome assembly GCA_034376525.1 of Nicotiana benthamiana. Classification (NCBI taxonomy): domain Eukaryota; kingdom Viridiplantae; phylum Streptophyta; class Magnoliopsida; order Solanales; family Solanaceae; genus Nicotiana; species Nicotiana benthamiana. The sequence goes on from CM067337.1 coordinate 9,015,070, forward strand.
CCACGGGAGAAACAATTCATCAGTCCATACGATGCCCGGAAATGACTAACAACGAGGCCGAGTAGAGGCCGTTATTGCAGGCATGAAACTGGCCACAAAATATGGGGCCCGTCGAATCCTCCTCTACTGCGACTCCCAGCTCGTGGTAAACCAAATCGCTGGGACTTATCAAATCAAAGAGCAGAGGTTGCAAAATTATCAGTCAGAAATCCACAAACTTGTGCCTACATTCGACGAGTGCCGCTTCGAACAAATTCCGAGGGCACGGAACATCGAAGCGGACGGCTTGGAAAAGCTGGCTTCTGCCACCAAAAACATCAACAAAGAAAGTGTGGTCACACTCCTCCACTCAGCTATTGACCACCCCCGAGGTATTTTCCTTAAACCTGACTTGGGACTGGTGCAACCAGTTCATATCTTATTTGTAGGACGGGATACTACCCCCCGACAAAAAAGAGGCAAAAAAGCTCCACATACAGGCCGCCCGGTACTACATAGTCAACAGCAACCTTTATATAAGGATATTCAGTGGTCCCTTAGCCAAGTGCTTAGGGCCACAACAAACAAGACCGGTACTCGAATAAGTACACAAAGGACATTGCGGCGCCCACACTGGCAACCGCGCCCTCGTGAGGTGGATCATACGCGCCGGCTATTACTGGCCCACCACGAAGAAAGAAGCATCTGAATATGTCTGCCGATGTGAGCAATGCCAAAAGTTTGCCCCAATGATACACCAGCCAGGAGATCCCCTCCGTTCCGTCAAATCCCCCTGGCCTTTCATCAAGTATGGAATGGATGTAATCGGCCCACTACCCTTGAGACGAGGAAAGGTACGATTTTTACTTGTTTTAACTGACTATTTCTCTAAGTGGGTGGAAGTAGGAGCGTACGCGCAAATACGCTAACAAGAAGTCATCGCCTTCATATGGAGGAACATCATATGCCGTTTTGGCATCCTCAAAGAAATCAGCCGCGACAACGGACGCCAGTCCTTTAGTCAGAAAATAACCAAGTTCTTTGAGAAATGGCGCATCAAAAGGATACTGTCCACGCCATATCACCCCGCCGCCAACGGTCAAGCAGAGTCTTCTAACAAAACAATTCTAAACATACTAAAAAAGAAGCTCAAAGATGCCAAGGGGCTATGGCTGAAACCACTACCCGAAGTCCTATGGGCGCACAGAACCACAACCAAATCCAGCACCGGGGAAACCCCATACTCTCTGGTTTATGGAATCGACATTTTCATACCTGTTGAAGTAGGAGAACCCAGCCTAAGGTATTCACACTCCAGCAGGATAGAAAACGACATCAGCAGGCTCCAAGATCTTGATGAAGCCGAAGAAAGAAGATAAATGGCCCACATCAGGATGGTGGCCCAAAAACAACAAGTCGAAAGGTATTACAACAAGAGGGAAAAAATAAGGCCACTCAAAGTAGGGGATTACGTCCTCAAAGCCAAGACTTTGGCATCAAAAGACCCAAATGAAGGGAAATTGGGCACAAACTGGGATGGACCCTACAAAATCACGGTAGCGGCCGGGAAATGAGCATTCCAGCTAGAGACAGTGGAAGGAAAGACGCTCCAGAACAACTTGAACGTCGCTCACCTCAAACATTTCCACTTCTAAAAAGGTGTCACCTGAGTCGTACTCTTTTTCCCTTACCCGAGTTTTGTCCCAATTGGGTTTTCTCGTGAAGGTTTTCAACGAGGCGGCAAAGGGGTCACCTGGAGATGTTTGCAGTACAAGTGTATCATGTCCGCCTCTCCATGTACTCTCCGAGCCAGACAAGATATAGGGACTGGATTAGTGCCATCTCTAGATGTATAGAATGGCTAAGGCTATCTCCATATAGAAAAGGCTACGGTTATCTCCAGATGTATAGAAAAGGCTACGGCCATCTCCAAATGAATGAAAATGCTACGGCCATCTCCAAATGAATGAAAAGGCTACGGCGATCTCCAAATGAATGAAAAGGCTACGGCCATCGTTTTCACATGGCTACGGCCATTATTTTATATGGCTAAGGCCAACATGCTACGACCGTCATTTCATATGGCTAAGTCCATCAGGCTACGACTATTATTTACATGGTTATGGCCATCGTTTTTATAAGGCTACGACCATCATTTTACATGGCTAAGGCCATTATTTTACATGGCTATGGCCATCGTTTTCACATGGCTACGGCCATTAGTTTACATGGCTACAGCCATCATTATTTTATATGGCTACGGCCCTCAGGCTACTGCCATTATTTTACATGGCTATGGCCTTCATTTTTATAAGGCTACGGCCATCGTTTTACATGGCTAAGGCCATTATATTACATGGCTATGGCCATCGTTTTCACACGGCTACGACCATTATTTTACATGGCTACGGCCATCATTATTTTATATAGCTAAGGCCATCAGGCTACAGCTACTATTTTACATGGCTATGGCCATCGTTTTTATAAGGCTACGACCATCGTATACATGGCTAAGGCCATTATTTTACATGGCTATGGACATCGTTTTCATAAGGCGAAGACCATCATTATTTTATATGGCTAAGGCCATCATGCTACGACCATCATTTTTACATGGATATGGCCATCATACTCCCAAGGCTACAACCCTTTAATCTATATGGCTAAAGACATCATTTCACATGGCTATGGCCATCGTATTCCCAAGGCTACGGCCGTTTATTCTACATGGCTAAGGCCATCATTTTACATGGCTATGGCCATCGTATTCACAAGGCCACGACCAATTATTTTAATGCTAAAGCCATCTGGCTACGACCATTATTCTACACGGCTAAGGCCATCATCGCGACACGGCTATGGCCGTCAAGTTCTAAGCAGCAACGGTAAAAAAGTACGACGACATGCCAAAAAGTAGAAAAGATTACTTACAACAAAAATTATATTTTTTTATCAAAGAGGACAAACACCTATGATACAAAAATCAATATGTACAGGCATATTTACAAAGACCCTAAGAGTCCACTACTTATCCCGCCCGGCCTGGCCTTCAGAAGGCCCGTCCTCATTTCCAGGAGGATATGCCTTAGAAATCCAATAGCTGGATTCCAAGCGATTGACGTTTGCAGAGTTGCCCCCCTCCCGAGCCGGTGATTCAGGACCATAGTCGGCCGCTTCACGAGTGACTCTAACAAATTGGCGCTGGCTCTCAACTTCCGCTACAAATGCTTGACCAGCCGCCAGGAATTCCTCAAGCACGACCAGCCTGGCCTCCGCATACACCCACATATTATGTGCTTCACGAGATGTATCGTCTTGTGCAAGAGCTAACTTGAGCTCCTCAACCTTGGCCTTTGTAGCATTGAGTTCCTCCGTTTAAGCCGCAACCCGAGTGTGTTATTCTTCCGCCTCCTCCGCCACCACACAGCAAGCTGCAACTCCTCGTCCTTCGCCTGAATGAGGACCTCCATCTCCGCGGCCCAAGCAACAGTGGCCATGAGCTGTTCATCAACCTTTTCCATCTCGGCAACTCTTTTTTTAAATTGCTCTTCGTCCTGTTACACTTCTGTGCCAGCCTGTTGTATCTGGCCATATTCTCCTTCCGGTGCCGATCCCTCTCCACCTCTAGGACAAGAGTCTGGAAAAGAAACCATGTAAGTACGGGGAGAATCATATTCCACTAACACAAAAAGAAAGTTCATCGAGCAAGGCAATGGCATACCTGTAAGGCCGCACCCGTCACCCTTTTGGCCAAGACTTTGTCGCTAAGATCCGCTAGGGTCGCACACTCGGTGCTAGAGCACAAGAGCGTCATACTGGTGGCCGCCTCCTCGCAATTCTCCAACAGATTATAGTGACTTGGAATCACTATGCGGCGAGAAGACTGGCCGGCCACCATTTCCACCCGGTACAAGGACCCACCTCTTCTGCCCTCGTCTTCCGTGGTGGCCCCCAGGCCCGCCATGTCCATGCCTTTGCTCCTTCTCTCTGAGGCCTCCCTTCTAAGAACGGGCTTGAGCGAATGGCCTTTGCCATAAAACCGGCCTTGATTCAGGGCGGGATTGCTTTACCTTCCTCGTCTGGGTAGCCACGGCCTTGACGGTAAGAATACGATGCTGCCTCCTCTCCAATGTCTCCTCCTCTTTCGGGTCCTCCTTCATGGGATGAAGAGCAGGCTCAGAGGGAGTCGGTTCAGCAGTAGACGTCCCTACGGTGACTGTCCTAAGAACAGCCGCCGACATCCCATGGATGTCGCCTCAGGTGCAACCCCCATCACGGCCTCGGGCATTTTCTCTAGTGCAGTTTATAATGTAACCTCCTGTCTCGAGGGAGGCGAAGTATTGCCCCTAGACGTGCCGACAAAGACTAGATCCTCCTCAGGATCAGATACCGTCCTAGAAAAACCGGCCACGGTCTTCTTCTTCTTCTTCTTCTTCTTCTTCTTCGTCTTCTTCTTCTTCTTCTTCTGTACCTTCTTAGAGGAATCCCGACCTGCCAAAACACATATGAGACGGGCAATAGAATTATGGGAGCCCCCAAACAATAACAAAAATTAGGTAAGGCCATTACCTGCCGGGCCGTAGAGCCTAAGGAATTCAGGCCAAGAATGGCATTCTTCAGCAAACGGTATCAACGCTTGCACCCACAACCTACTGTCATCGACCCTTCGATGGGGCGAGCTGTCACTGCATAAAAATAAAAGGAAATTTTCAATGGAGAAAATCATCAAGGTGAGGTCGCCCTTTTGGGTCGGACACAAGGTGCTCGGTACGCACATAGAAAAATCTCGTCCAGAATTTACGGATGGCCTTGTTGTCTACCTGCGACAAAAGCTCTTCTTGCCCCGACTCCTCAATTGGAGCATCGAATCTCTCATAAAAACCGCATTGAACATTTGTAGAAGGTGATGAAAGGTCACCACTTTCCCGGCCTTCGCCACATGGATGAATAATACCCTACACACCTTCAAGGCGTACGGTATAAGTTGGGTCGGGCATGCTCGAACCAACGACACAGCTCTTCCGCCAAAGGGTAAAGCGGAAAGGTTTATCCAATTCGGAAGGCATACTCATAGAAAGCACAGTATCCGGTCTTAGGCACATTGGCATGGTCTAGCCCCGCAGGGACCATGTCAACGTGATCAGGAATATTGTACGATTTCCTGAGAGAGGCAAGTGGGACAGCATCAACTCACTATGCTCCCAAGGAGGGAGTTTACAGTTATTCTGAAGGTCACTCCTTTTGCGCATATCACGTGGAAACAAGTTGGCCGTTGATAACGGAACAAAAACTTCCTCGGCCTCCTCGCCATGCGAAGATGACGAAGCCCTAGTGGAAAAAACGTCCTTGGTCCTAGTATCGTCATGTCGACGTTTAGCCATAGTGAATGTTATAAGAAAAAGGTACTTCGGGTCACAAGTTCGATTCCTAAAAACGAAAATCTCAGAGAAGAAAGAACAGCTGGCACTAGAAGAAGATTGGGAAAATACTCTCAGAAAAGGTTTGAAAGATGAATCTGGTTCAACTTTCCCTCTATTTATAAGAGAAGGTGCACAGAAATCGAAAGAGCATGATTCGAAAACCGGAATAGGAAACCCAAACGTCACGTCACAACCTGAACCGCCTCGGGAGCAGAGGTAATGATCACGCACGTGACCGATGACATCATCCTAAAAGAGGAACTCCAAAAAGGGAGTAATAGGTCAACGGCTCGTCCTCTTCACAAATGAGCACGCCTCTTACAGGGGTATCAACAGGAACGGCTAAATTTCCATGGGTGTCGAGCATGAATGTCCGTCCATTGGAGAGCCTCTCGACCACGTCCCCAATAGACGGAGGGACTATCTGTATTGGGCAATTTTGGTTTTCTACGCCCGTATATTATCTATAAACGTTCTCGATGAAGAAAGCGGCCTCATTATGGTCGACTCAAGCAAGGCCGGCCTCAGTCAATAAACGGACCGAGTGACATGACTTGCTACGACGTCACATCAAACTCTGACACTCATATATCGAGGCCACCAACCCTTGTACTTTATTTGTATTATTTCGAGGAAGGCACCTTAGTATATAAACGGGACCTTCCCTTTGTAAAGACTTATGTGTATTTCACTATTGAAAATATACAACTCTCTCTATCTAATTCTCTCTCTCTCTTGTGTAAAAAAGCCTACTACATATCTTATTGTTCTTGTATCTCGATTCAGTTACATTATAATCATATATTTTGATCATTTTATATTCTCTAGATCACATTACCCTTAATTTCGATTAACCCATATTATTTTTAATTGTTTTAGAGCTATTTAAGTATTCGAATAACTTTTTAGCCAAACACACCCCATCTTAAGTGGTAGTTGGATTTTGCCATTAATTAAAGTGTTTATGCATATATCTTTCTTTCTTTTAGTGTCAATTATGAATATCATTAATGGTTAGTAAATAGTACATACTCCACTTTTTTTGTATTACCTAATAAGATGTTCTTTGAAAAGCTTCTTTAATTTGGTAATTGAAAAGAAAGTGGGAAGCTTTTCCCATAAAGATTGAAAGCTAAGGATATAAAAGTGCTTAAATAATTTTTCCATGAATTTAAAACACAGTAAATTAATCCATTAGATTATTTGACTGGTTGAGTAAATAAGATGGCTCCAAACTGAAGTGATCAAAGACTAAATGACACAGCATTGACTCTTCCCATACATTATACTAGTAAACAGAAGTTTGAAATTGAGAAATTAAAAAGGGAAAGAATAAATGAGTAGATTCAAGAGTTGATTTTGTATCCATAAGAATTGATGTTAAAAACCATGCACGTGCCAAACTGTCGAAAACAATGAGGTAATATCCAAAGGAAACGACGAATACACACACAAACATAAAAGGGAATAATCGTCCTTATGAACAGAACCAGTCCCACCATTAACACAAACAGTAGATTTCTTACCCACCCCCAATACTGAGGAAACATAATTGAGCCAATCCCATTTTAAAATATTACTCAGTATCGCCACTCCCTAAATAGCAGTTAGTAAATATATATAACTTTTATATATGTTAATGTGTAATATACATATTTATATATTTGACTAGCAACTGTATATTTATATTATATATATAGGTCGACCAGGGGCGAAGCTATGTTCGCCAAGGAAAGTCAACTAACCACCCTTCGTCAACTGTATATTTATATTATATATAGACTTTGAACACCCTTGCATAACCTACTGACAAAGGATTTGAATATTTTTATTAAATTTCCTGGCTTCGTCGCTGAAGTCGATCGTGGCCGATCTCTATGTGCCGAGGTCGGCCGTGGCATGTATATGTCAATGGCACTACGTCGGCCGTAGCATGCCTATACCAATGGCACGACGTTGGCCGTGGTAGGCCACTATGGCACGAGATTGGTCGTGGCATGCCTATGTCAATGGCCCGAGATTGGTCGTGGCATGCTTATGTCAATAGCCCGAGATCGGCTGTGGCAGGCCACTGTAGCCGAGGTCGGCCGTGGCATGCGTATGCCAGAGGCACGATTAGCGATTTTAATTAATTTTTATCTTTCAGTGAAATATGTTAAAACCCTCCCTTTTTTTCATCCAAAGAATTAGATCAAACTGGATATATAGTACTAGTAGTATAGTTTGATAGTTGGATGATTTTTGTTGAATGGTAGATGAGGTTAGTAAAGGCAACTTTATGGCTTTTCTATTTATGGATGTGAATTAAAGCATCTTTGTTTTCCTTAAAGGAATGTCTAATATTGTGGTATATCTATTTCTGACACAAAAATAGTTGAGATACCAGATTGGGACGTAACTCCACCCATAATGTGTGCTCTAAAATTCTATCTCTACTCGAAGCGAAGGCGACACAAAGTTCTTGGTATCAATGATTTACTGTATACATCCTTATATTCATATATTCCGTCTGCAACTTTCCAATGATTTCACTTACATCTGCTTTCCTAAATATAAGTACAAGTTTCGTATACTTGAATTTCAGAATCACATATATATTGATAATTTCGTTTCTTAATTCTCTTTACATTTGGTGGTACCAGTGAGTTTCTTACACAATAGATGTGAGATTTTGCAATCAAAAAGAAGGGGGGGGGGGGGGGGGGGGGGCAAAAACACTTCTATCTTTGGGCGCCAATCTATCTAGTCTTGAATTTACTATCAAAGAAGTTCAATATATTTTTAAGATAGATAGTCAAAGAGTAACTTGATGCACAAAACATTTAACGTTAGAGCTTAGAAAAGGATTGCACTCTAAGAGATGTTGTGACGACTTGACCCATCGTCTCATGAGCTATCGCTCCCTTTTTTCCATTTTATGCTTCTTCATGCTTCATAATCGGTACTTGATGTGATCAAGTCGATTTGGAATTGTTTTGGTAGGAAATGAAACACATAGTCTTTTTAACGAAGGTTTAGCTTGGAAAAATCAACCGGACGTTGACTTATGAGTTAGAGAGTGTTTAGCTAAAAAGTTATGCAAGTACATAAGTAGCTCTAAAACAATCAAAAAATAATATGGGTTAATCGATCAATAGTAATATGAACTAGAGAACCTAGAGTGATCAAGATATGTGATTATAGTATGAGTAATTCGTGATACGAGAACAATAAGACAAGGAATAAATTTTGCACAAGAGAGAGAGAGAGAGAGAGAGAGAGAAATAAAGTCAGATCAAGAGAGCTGTATATTTTCAATAGTAAAATACACATTAGTATTTACAAATGGAAGGTCCCCTTTATATACTAAGGGACCTTCCTCGAAATAATCAAAGAAAAGTACAAGGGTTGGTGGACGAGTGTCAGAGCTCGAAGCGACGTCGTAATGAGTCATGTCACTCGGTCCGTCTACTGTCTGAGGCCGACCTTCCTCGAGTCGACCATAGTTAAGCCGCTTTCTTCACCGAGGACGTATGTAGATAGTGTAGGAACGTAAGGAACCAAATTTGCCCCATACAGATAGTCCCTCTGGTTATTGGAGACGTAGTCGAGAGGTGTCTTCAATGGACGAACATACATACTCGACACTTCTGGAAATTTGGTTGTTCCTGTTGATACCCCTGTAAAAGACGTGCCCATATGTGAAGAGGTTAAGCCGTTGACATATTACCCCCATTTTCGGGTTCCTTTTTATGATGACGTCATCGATAACGTGCGTGATCACTAATTCTGCTCCCGAGACGGTTCAGGTTATGACGTGACATTTGGGTTTCCTGCGCCGGTTTTCAGTGATGCCTTTTCGATTTCCTTGCATCCTTTCCTACAAATAGAGGGGAAGTTGAACTTGATTCATCTTTTCGAACCTTTTCTGAGAACATTTTCCAATCTTTTCCTTATCTTTTTCTGGTGCTCGTTGTTCTTTGTTTTAAGAAACTCCCGATCTTAGGAACCGAACCCGCGACCAAAGGCGCCTTTTTCTTATAACTTTCGCTATGGCTAAACGTCATCATGATGACACCGGGACTAAGGATGATGCTCCCTCTAGGGCTTCGTCATCCTCGGATGATAGGGATGCCGAAGAAGTTTTCGTTCCATTATCAACAGCCAATTCGTTTCCCCTAGATATGGATAAAAGGAAGGACTTCCAGAACAAGTGTAAACTTCCTCCTTGGGAGCACACTGACTTGATGCCGTCTCACTTGGACGCTCTTAGGAAATTGCATAAGATTCCTGATCATGTTGAGATGGTCCCTGCTGGGGTAAACCATGCTAATGTGCACTTGCCCGGGTACTGTGTATTTTACCAGTATGCCCTTCGAATCGGGTATTGCCTCCCATTTTACCCTTTGGCGGAAGAGCTCTATCGTTGGTTCGGGGCATTCCCGACCCAGCTTACTCCGTACGCGTTGAAAGTGTGTAGGGTACTTACCCTCTATGTTGCGAAGGCTGGGAAAGAGGTTACTCCTCATCACCTCATGTAGATGTTCAGTGCCATCTTTATGAGAGGCTCGATGCTCCAGTTAAGGAGTCGGGGCAAGAAGAGCTTTGTGTCGCAGGTGGATGACAAGGCCAACCACAAATTTTGGACGAGATTTTTCTATGTGCGTACCGAGCACCTTGTATCTAACCCTGAAGGGTTTTTAGAGGTTTGGAACGATGCATGTAAGTATTACTGTGCACATCTTTTATTAAGGCAATCTTGCCTTGCCAGATTTCTCCATCCTAAACTTTTCCTTGTTTTCATGTAGTAACGGCTTGCCCTCCTCGTAGGGTTAACGGCATTAGGTCGTGGGTGCAAGCGTTAATTCCATTTACAGAAGAATGTCGTTTCTGGCCTGAATTCCTTAGGCTCTATGGCCCGGCAGGTAACGGCCTTACCTAAGTTTTCCTTATGTTATGGTTTGGGGGTTCCCCATAATATTTCTTGCCCGTATCATACTTACTTTGGCAAGTCGGGACGCCTCAAAAAAAGCGCAGAAGAAGAAGAAGACCTTGGCCGCCCCTACTAGGGAGGTATCTACCTTGAGAGGGATATGATCCTCGTTAACACGTCCAGGGGCAGTACTTCGGCCCCACAGTACAAGAGGTCGCATTAAAAGCGGCTCCAGAGATAGTACCTGAGGCGATGCCCATGGAGATACGTGAGCTTGTTCTTGAGACTGCCTATGGGGTTGCCCCATAGGGACATCCATTGCGAACTGACTCCATCTGCGCCTGCTCTACATCCCACAAAGGGGGACTGTGAATGGGAGGAGACATTGGAGATGAGGCGGCGGCGGATTCTTACCAGCAAGGTCGTGGCTGCTCAGACAATGAAGGTTAAGCCATCCCGCCCAGAGTCGAGGTCGGTATTTATGGCCGAGGCCATTAGTTCAAGGAGGTCTGCTCTTAGGAGGGAGGCCATGGAGAGGAGGAGCGAAAGCGTGGACGTGGCAGGCCCGGGGGCTTCCACGGAGGATGTGGGCCGAGGAGGTGGGTCCTTGGACCAGGTGGAGATCGTGGCCGGCCAGTCCTCTCGTCGCATAGTGATTCTAAGCCACTATAACTTGTTGGAGAATTGTGAGAAAGCGGCCACCAGTATGACACTGTTTTGTGCCGGTGCCGAGTGTGCGACCCTAGCGGAACTTAGCGACAAGGTCTTGTCCCAAAGGGTGGCGGGTGCGGCCTTGCAGGTATGCCTTTGCCTTGATCAATGATCTTTCTTTTGTGCTAGTGGAGGGTGAATTTCCTCGTACTTACTTTGTTTCTTTTCCAGACTCTTATCCTAGAGGCGGAGAGAGGTCGACGCCAGGAGGAGAAGGTGGCCAAGTACAACAGGCTGGTGCAGAAGTACAACAGGATGCGCCAGGCGCACCAGTCCTTGGCCGATATGTATATGCAGGACCTTAGATTCAGGGTGGTTTGTGAGGACCTCGTGGAGTCCGAGGAGCATTTGACGAAAAGGGTCACTAAGCTAGAGAAAGTTGATGAACAACTCATGGCCACTATCGCTCGGGCCGCGGAGATGGAGATCCTTATTCAGGATAAGGACGAAGAATTGTAGCTCCGCCGCATAGTGGCAGAGGAGGCGGCGGAATTATGCACCTGGGTGGCGGCCTTAACGACGAAACTTGATGCCACGAAGACCGAGGTCGAGGATCTCAAGCGGGCTCTTGTACAGGCTGACACGTCTCGTGAAGCACACGAGATGTAGGTGTATGCGGAGGCCAGGCTGGTCATGCTCGAGGAATTTTTGGCAGCTGGTCGAGCATTTGAGGCAAAAGTTGAGAGCCAGCGCCAGTTGGTTAGAGCCGCTCGTGAAGCGGCCGGTTATAATCCTGAATCGCCGGCCCGGGAGGGGGGAAACTCTGCAGACGTTAATCGTTTGGAATCCATCTCTTGGAGCTCGGGTGTTTTACCCCTTTGATACTTATATTTGTATCATGGGTGTTTGACCCCTTTGATAAAGACATATGATTTTTGTTGTAAGTAATTTTTTCTATTATTTTTGGCACGTTGTTGTATTTTTTACCGTAGCTGTATAGAAGCCGTGTGATACAACGGCCATAGCTTTCATAATTCGACGGCCCTAGCCGTGTAGAAATAATGGCCTTAAACTTATAAAATTCGATGACCTTAGTGGTTTAAACATGATGGCCTTAGCCATGTAAAGGGTGATGGCCGTATCCGTATAAAAATGATGGCCTTAGCCATGCAAAAATAATGGTCGTAGCCTGATGGTCTTAGCCATGTAATATAATGGTCGTAGCCTTATAAAATGATGGTCGTACTGATGGCCATAGCCATATAAAATGATGGCCGTAGCTTGATAAAAATGATGGCCATAGCCATGTAATATGATGGTCGTAGCCTGATAAAAACGATGGCCATGGCCATGTAATATGATGGTCGTTGCCTTATGGCCTTAGCCAAACAAAATGATAACCATAGCATGATAAAAACGATGGCCATAGCCATATAAAATGATGGCCATAGCCATATAAAATGATGGCCATAGCCTGATAAAAACGATGCCCATAGCCATATAAAATGATGGTCGTAGCCTGATAAAAATGATGGCCATAGCCATGTAAAATTATGGTCGTAGCCTGATGGCCTTAGCCATACAAAATGATGGCTGTAGCCTGATAAAAACGATGGCCATAGCCATATAAAATGATGGCCGTAGCCTGATAAAAATGATGGCCATAGCCATGTAAAATGATGGCCGTAGCCTGATAAAAATGATGGCCGTAGCAATGTAAAATGATGGTCGTAGCCTGATGCTTTAGCCATACAAAATGATGGTCGTAGCCTGATAAAAACGATGGCCATAGCCATATAAAATGGTGGTCATAGCCTGATAAAAACGATGGCAATAGCCATGTAAAATGATGGTCGTAGCTTGATGGCCTTAGCCACGTAAAATGATGGCCGTAGCCTGATAAAAATGATGGCCATAGCCATGTAAAATGATGGTCGTAGTCTGATGGCCTTATCCATATAAAATGATGGTCGTAGCCTGATAAAAACGATGGCCATAGCCATGTAAAATGATGGCCGTAGCCTTTTCATTCATTTGGAGATGGCCGTAGATTTTCCATTCATTTGTAGATGGCCGTAGCCTTTTCATTCAATTGGAGATGGCCATAGACTTTTCATTCATTTGGAGATGGCTGTAGCCTTTTCATTCATTTGTAGATGGCCGTAGCCTTTTCATTTATTTAGAGACGGTCATAGCCTTTTCATTCATTTGTAGATGGTCGTACCCTTTTCATTCATTTGGAGATGGCTGTAGGCTTTTCATTAATTTGGAGATGGTCGTAGCCTTTTCATTCATTTGTAGATGGTCGTAGCCTTTTCATTCATTTTGAGATGGTCGTAGCCTTTCCATAGAGATGGCTGTAACCTTTCTATAGAGATGGTTGTAGCCTTTCTATACATCTAGAGATGACACTAATCCAGTCCCTGTATCATGTCGGGCAGGGATAGTACATGGAGAGGCGGACATGATGCACTTGTGCTGCAAACATCTCCATGTGACCCATTTGCCGCCTCGTTTAAAACCTTCCCGAGAAAACCCAATTGGGACAAACCCTGGGTAAGGGAAAAAGAGTACGACTCCGGTGACACCTTTTTAGAAGTGGAAATGTTTGAGGTGAGCGAAGTTCCAATTGTTCTGGAGTGTCTTTCCTTCCATTGTCTCAAGCTGAAATGCTCCTTTCCCAGCCGCCGCCGTGATTTTGTAGGTTTCATCCCAATTTGTGCCCAATTTTCCTTCACTTGGGTCTTTTGAGGCCAGAGTCTTGGCTTTGAGGACGCAGTGCCCTACTTTGAGTGGCCTTATTTTCGCCCTCTTGTTGTAATATCTTTCGACCTGTTGTTTTTGGGCTATCATCCTGATGTGGGCCATTTCTCTTCTTTCTTCGGCTTCATCAAGATCTTGGAGTCTGTTGATGTCATTTTGTGTTCCGCTAGTGTGTGAATACCTTAGGCTGGGTTCGCCCACTTCAACGGGTATGACCGCGTTGATTCCATAAACCAGTGAGTACGGGGTTTCCCCGGTGCTGGACTTGGCTGTGGTTTTGTGCGCCCACAAGACTTCGGGTAGTAGTTCCGGCCATAGCCCCTTGGAATCTTCGAGCTTCTTTCTGAGTATGTTTAGAATTGCTTTGTTGGAGGACTCCGCTTGACCGTTGGCGGCGGGATGGTATGGCATGGACAATATCCTTTTGATGCGCTATTTTTCGAAGAACTTGGTCATTTTCTGACCAATGAGATGGCGCCCGTTATCGCAGCTGATTTCTTTGGGGATGCCGAAACGGCATATGATATTCCTCCATATAAAGGTGATGACTTCTTGTTCGCGTATTTGCGTGTACGCACCTGCTTCCACCCACTTGGAGAAATATTTAGTTAAAACAAGTAAAAATCGTACCTTTCCTCGTCTTGAGGGTAGCAGGCCGACCATATCCATTACCCACTTGATTAATGGCCAGGGGGAGGTGACTGAATGGAGGGGTTCTCCTGGTAGGTGTATCATTGGGGCAAACTTTTGGCATTGCTCGCATCGGCGGACATACTCAGCCGCCTTTTCATGGTGGGCCAGTAGTAGCCAGCGTGTATGATGCACCATACGAGGGCGTGGTTGCCAGTGTGGGCACCGCAATGGCCTTTGTATACTTCTTCAAGTACTGGTATTGTTTGTATTGGACCTAAGCACTTGGCTAAGGGGCCACCAAACGTCTTTATAAAGGTCATTTTTATCATGCAGTATCGAGCGGCCTGTATGTGAAGCTTTTTTGCCTCTTTTTTATCGGGGGGTAGTATCCCATACTGCAAATAAGATATGAACTGGTTGCACTAGTCCCAAGTTAGGTATAAGGAAAGTACCTCGGTGTGATCAACAGGTGAGTGGAGGAGTGTGACCACACTTTCTTGGTTGATGTTTTTGGTGGCGGCAGCCAACTTTGCCAGGTCATCCGCTTCGACATTCCGTGCTCTGGGAATTTGTTCGAAGCGGCATTCGTCGCATGTAGCCATCAGTTGGTGGATTTCTGGATGGTACCTTTGTAACCTCTGTTCTTTGATTTGATAAGTCCCAGTGATCTGGTTGACCACAAGTTGGGAGTCGCAATGGAGAAGAATTCGGCACGCCCCATACTTGGTGTCCAGTTTCATACCTGCAATAACGACCTCGTACTTGGCCTCGTTGTTAGTCATTTCCGGGCATCGTATGGACTGGAGAATTGTTTCACCTGTGGGGACCTCAAGAACAAGTCCCAGTCCCGATCCAGATGCATTGGCGGCGCCACTCGTATAAAGGACCCATAGGTCGTTTTCGGAGGATGCACGAGCAGGACTTCCGCGCTGAAGTCGGCGATAAAGTCATCTAAGACTTGCCACTTGATGGCGGTCCTTGGGAGGTACATAATATCATGTTTGATGAGCTACACGGCCCATCTGGAGAGTCGCCTTTAGAGTTCGAGTTTGTCTAGGACGCTCCTTAGAGAGAAGGTCGTTACTACCCTTATAGGACTGCACTTGAAATATGGTCGTAGCTTTCGTGAAACTAATACGAGTGCTAATTCTAGTCTCTCAAGGTGGGGGTACCGGTTTTCGGTGTCCATTAAAGTTTTTCTAATATAATAAATAGGAGATTGTGTACCTTTATTTTCGTGAACCAAAACGGCGCTGACTACGACTTCTGATACGGCCAAATCAGCAATGGCTCGCCTGGGTTGGCTTTCACCAGTAGGGGCGGTGATGATAAGTATTCTTTCAAGTTATTCAGGGCTTCTACACATTCTTCGTTCCACTGCAGTCCCTGGTCTTTCTTCAATACACTAAAGAGCTTGTGGCCCCTGTCGGAAGAGGTTCCACAAGTTCTGCCCCGTCAACTTCTGCACCTGTTATTTGCTGCTTAGCGTTTCTGGGATACCTTCTATGGCCTTGATCTGGTCAGGGTTGACTTCGATGCCCCTTTGTGATACCAGAAATCTCAGGAACTTTCCCGAGGCTACTCCAAAAGTGCATTTTTCGGGATTTAGTTTCATGTCGATCTCTCTTTAATATTTCGAAGGCTTCCTTCAGGTGGGTGAAGTGGTCTTCCTTTTTTGATGAATTTACCAATATTTCATCGATGTAGACCTCCATTGTTTTTCCGAGTTGTTCTTTGAACATTGCCGTCACCAGCCTCTAGTAAGTGGCTCCTCCGTTCTTTATCCCGAAGGGCATTACCTTATTGCAATATGTCCCCTGGTTAGTGATGAAAGTCGTCTTCTCCTGATCCTCCTCGGCCATCATGATCTGAATGTAGCCGGAATACGCATCAAGGAAGCTTAGCAGCTCATGTCCTGCCATTACGTCTATCAGCTGGTCAATATGGGGTAGCGGGAACGAGTCTTTTATACATGCTTTGTTTAGATCGGTGAAATCTACACACATACACCACTTTCTGTTTTTCTTTTTGACCATTACGACGTTGGCGACCCATTCTGGGTACTTGGACTCTCTGATGGAGCCATTAGTCAGCAGTTTGTCTACTTCTTCTCTCACTGCTATGTTGATGGCGGTGTTGAACTTTCTTCTTGTCTGCCGCTCGGGCGGGTGTAATGGGTTGACGTTGATTTTGTGGGAGGCAATTTCTCGTGGAATTCCTGGCATATCTGCATGGGAAAAAGTGAATAGGTCTGTATGGATAGATAAAAATTCACGGTACTGACCTGGATTTTATAGGTCGTGGCCTATGTAAGCTTTCTTTACGGGGTCGTTGTTGTTTAACTGGACGGGGTTGAGATCTTTGACCGTAGACTTTCTAGCCTCGATGTCATCGGGATCTTTGATGGCGTTCTCTTTCGGGTGGACCTTAGTCTCCGACAGGGCTGATTTCTATGCTTCAGCACTTGCTCCCTTGAGTTGTTTGGTATGCGTGTAATCCTGAGATATTTTATAGCATTCTTGGGTGGTGCGCGGCTCGCCCCGTATATGTGCACTCCCCATGGGGTTGGGAATTTTATCACTTGACAGAAGCTGGAGGGGACGTCCCTCATGGCACGTATCCATGGGCGTTCGATAATAGCATTATACGTCGTTTCTTGGTTCATTACGTGGAAGGTGGTTTCCATCGTAACTCCTCCTTCCAGAACGGGCAGCGTCACCTCGCATGAGGTTATTTCCACTACGTTATTAAAACCCATTAGTGTTATGCAGCGTGGAATTATCTTATCCTCGAGTCCCATGAGTGAAAGAACTCTTGGATGAATGATACATGCGTCACTGCCATCGTCGACCATGATCCTTTTAAAAGATAGTATCACCTTCGATAAGTCTAATGCTGATGGTTTGTGTTTCCCTCATTATGCATAAAGTAATAACTAAGGCATCATAATGAGGGAAACACAAACCATCAGCATCAGACTTATCGAAGGTGATACTATCTTTGAAGTCGTCATACCGTTCGTGAGCGATGGTTCGCTTTAACTTGTCAGTGGTGGTGAATTTGACGTGATTGGTTGCTGAGTCATTGTCTTCCCCAATGATCATGTTGATGGTGCATGTTGGTGAGGGCGGCCTTGGCGGGCCATGGGGTTGTTCCCGCTCGCGTGCGAAGTTGAGCTTCTCTTTGTCGCTGAGTAGTTCTTTCAAGAATCCTTGGTTTAGCATTCAGACCACCTCCTGTCGGAGTTCTATGCAGTCTTCCGTTCTGTGTCCCCGTTCCTAGTGGAACTCGCACAGGGCGTTTGATTTTCTGGTGGCAGAGTCGGATTTCATCTTTGCTGGCCATTGCACTTTGTTGCCCAGCGTTACAGGTGCGTACACTACTTCTGAAGGAGATACACAAATGTTACGCGCAGATAGTGAAGGGGGCATACCTCTGTCGTTCCTTAGTGGGGCGACATGTCATTGTAAGGTGTCTGCATGCATTGGCTGTGGCGGATGCGAGGACCTGATGTATGGTTGGTGTCTTTCCCTGTTGAGGTGTGGGACTTGCTCCCTCTGTCCCTCGCTGCGCCGGTCCCTTCTGATTTCAGGGTGCACCGTCGTCAACTGTCGGGTTGGGCCGTTAAGGTATCCATCATCCCCATGTACCTCGGCGCAATAGGCATTGTGTATCTCTTCCCATGTTGTAGGTGATATTTCAGAAGACGGCTGAGTAGTTTCTTGGTTGCCCTTGAGCCATCTCTGCTGAGCCCGTTCTGAAAGGCCGCGACTGTCATGCCTTGGGACACGTTTGGTAGTCTCATTCTGACCCTGTTGAACCTGGCTAGGAACTCCCTGAGTCCTTCTCTTTGGGCCTATTGTACAGCAAAAATGTCGTTGACCCGCGCTTCCGCCTTTCTTGCTCCTGCATGGGCTGTGGCAAATTTATCCGCCATCTCCTCGAATGTGGAGATGCTTCTGGACGGTAGCTATGAGTATCACTTTAGGGCCCCTCCTGTCAGTGTTTCGCCGAACTTCTTTAGAAGTAGGGATAGTACCTGTTCTTTTGATAGATCCTTGCCTTTGACGGCTGTGACATAGTGGATCAGGTGGTCCTCGGGGTCGGTGGTCTTGTCATATACCTTCAAGTAGGGGGCCATTTTGAAGGTCTTTCGGATGGGGTATGGCGCAGCTTCTTCTGTGTAGGGTTGTTCAACAAACCTCCCCACATCTCGCTTTGGTAGCAACTTAGGCGCGCCTAGGATCTTATCCACCCTTTCTTGGTGCTCCTTCATCTGGTCGCGAAGCGACCTATTTTCGTTTTCCATTTCTTCTATCTTTATTAGGATGGCTGTGAGTGTGTCGCCTCTAGTTTGAGAATCGGCGGTCATGTTGTTCGTTCTCGTGACTTCAAGTTCATCTTCGGCTGCAATGTGATCTGTTGCTGGGGTGCATCTATCATTTTGAGGCGGCTTCTTAGCTAGACTGCTCAGAGTGTTTGTCAGCCACTCTTTGAGTAACCTCTTTACCTACGGGGGTGCTTCTTTGGTTGTAGATGTTGAAGCCTCTTTTTCTCGTGGAACCACCAGATCTTCTGACGAGGAAGCTAGGTGTTCCATGCTTACCAAGGTACTGGGGGTTGCATCTAGGGCATCTCCTTCAACAGCTGCATTGAGAGTGCCTGTCAGATCTGTTCTTACATCTAAGATATCTTTCATTCTTTCGTTGTTCTTAGCCATTTTAGGCTGTAGAGAGTGGTTTTTCGAAGGATCTCTAGATACAAACTACAACTTTGAAATCCCTGCAGACAGGGCCAAATTGGTTGGCTAAAAAGTTATGCAAGTACATAAGTAGCTCTAAAACAATCAAAAATAATATGGGTTAATCAGAAATTCAGAATCAATAGTAATATGAACTACAGAGCCTAGAGAGATCAAGATCTGTGATTATAGTGTGAGTAATTCATGATATGAGAACAATAAGACAAGAAACAAATTTTGCACAAGAGAGAGAGAGAAAGAACGTCAGATAGAGAGAGAGTTGTATATTTTCAATAGTAAAATACACATGAGTATTTACAAAGGGAAGGTCCCATTTATATACTAAGGGACCTTCCTCGAAATAATCAAAGAAAAGTACAAGGGTTGGTGGTCTCAGTGTACGAGTGTGAGAGCTCGAAACAATGTTGCAATGAGTTATGTCACTCGGCCCGTCTACTGTCTGAGGCCGGCCTTCCTCGAGTCGACCATAATTAAGCCACTTTCTTCACCGAGGACGTATGTAGATAGTGTAGTGACGTAAGGAAACAAATTTTCCCAATACAGAGGGATCGAAAGTAATTTTAGGTGGTTCGGTTAGCTTCGGGGGATGATTTGTGACTTAGGAGTATGATCGGAAGTGATTTTGGAGGTCCGCTGTATAAATTAGCTTGTTTTGGCGAAGTTAGTATTTTGACGATTTCCGGTTGGTAGGTAAGATTTTAATCCAAGGGTCACAATAGAAATTCTGATAGTTGCAGTAGCTTCATTAGGTGATTTGGGATGTGTGTACAAATTTTCAGGTCATTCAAAGGTGATTTGGTTAGTTTTTTTGATTGAATGCGTGTTTCGGAAGTTTTTGAAGAACCTAGGCTTAAATTCGATGAGAATTAATTATTTTAGTGTTGTTTGAGGTGTTTTGATGATTGGAACAAGTTTTGATGATGTTATAGGATGTGTTACTGCTTTTGGTTGAGGTCCTGGGGGGCCTCAGGGTGATTTCGGATGGCTAACGGAGAGTTTTGGACTTGGAAATGCAGCAGAAAATGCAGCAGTAGTTGCAGGACATATTTGGCCTTCGCCTTCATGAATGTAGGCCCGTGTTACCGAAAGGCTAAGTTCTAGAGCTTCGCGTTCGCGGTGAGGATCCCGCGTTCGCGTAGGAGAAAGTTGGCTCCTCGAGTCTTTGTGCTTCGTGTTTGCGTCAAGGGCATCGCGTTCGTGAAGGGCCCTGGAAGTGTGCTTCACATTCGCGTGAAGAGTGTCGCGTTTGCATATAAGGAATTAAGGATCCGTATTGTTAGTTTTTCGTGTTCGCGGCATAATGCTCGTGTTCTCATAGTTGTATCAGTTAGAGCATCGCGTTCACGGGTGAGTCACTGCGTTCGCGAAGGGTAAAAATTGGTCAGTGGATTTTTGTGCATTGCGAACGCGAGAAGGCCCTCGCGTTCGCATAGAAGAAATGGTCTCTTGGGCAGAATGGTTTTTAAAATATTTCCTCTGCGAGTCTAAACTATTTTCCTCCATTGTTGAGCATTTTTTAGAGCTCTTGAACGGGAATTGAAGAGGGTTTCGAATAAGATTGAATGGAGGTAAGTTCTATAAACTAAAAATATGATTTAATTGTAGAATCGACCTAGAAGTTCATGAAAATTAGCAAAAAAGGGGAAGAACTAGGGCTTGTAAATTGGATATCTTAAATTGGATTTTGATGGGTCATTTGAGCTCGGATTTGAGAGTTTTTGATATGTATATACTCGTGGCGAGATAAAGAACCCGTTGATTTAAAAGTTTCTGAGTTTCGAGAAGTGGGCCCGAGGCTCGATTTTTGCCAATTTTTGGGTTTCTCGATATTTTTCGAATGTTTTCGATTGGGTATTGTTCCTTTAGCCTATTGTGATATATTCATTGTGGGTTTGGTCATATTCGACGCGCGAGGAGGCCGATTTGAGAGGCAAGGGGATAGCAAGCTAGATATTTGGCCGGCTTGAGGTGAGTAATGATTGTAAATGATGTTCTGAGGGTTTGAAACCCCGGATTGCACAATGTAGTGCTATATTGAGGTGAGACATGCACTTAATGATGAGCACGAGATCGTTTACTAGTAGGAATCGTGACTTGATCCGTCCAGATTGATGTTTTTACCACGTATTTGACTGAGACTTATTTATTTTCACCATGATTTGGGCTTATCGCCATATTTGGGCTTACTGACGATTATTTGAATCCTTCTTGAATTTTTATCGTTGTTTCCTTACTGTTTTGATGTATTACATGAACTCAGTCCTATTGATTAACACTGCTTAACAAACTCAACCACTTTTACTCGAATTTGAGATTTAAATGATATTTTAATTGTTGCTTGGGCTGAGCACCACTGTTTACTGATGCCCAGGGGGTTTGTGATGATTTCTGGAATGATTGACACCGAGGGACATATGTGAGGACATGTCGAGTGATATGAGATACTTTCTATGCCACGAGGTGGGTTCAGTAATGTGAAGCCGAGTGCCGTGTGATGATGCCACGAGATGGCTTGATATAGCGCTTGGGTCTTAAGGGGCTCCGCTGGAGTCTGCACACCCACAGTGAAAGCGGGTACCCATATGATCTGAGAGTGAGCCTGAGGCGCTGATATTATGTTGAGTGACTGATACTGTACTAAGAGTGTGCCCGCGGGGCTGATACTGTTCTGAGAGAGTTATACTGAGCCCGAGGGGCAGATTTCTACTTGTTATTCATCTGCTAAGTTATCCATTTTACCCATTTTAAAAAAGATTTCACATGATTCTTCGATGCTTTACTACCTTCAATGAGTTTACTGCTTAATATTGTGACTTTACGTGTTTTCATGCTTTTAGTCATTTATTTATAACTATTACTCATTGGGTCGGAGTACTCACATTACTCCCTGCACCGTGTGTGCAGATTCAGGCATAGCAGAGTCCGCACCTGAGCGCTGATTCCTTCCAGTCTAGGCAGTGACTTGGAGTTACGAGGTAGTTATTGACGTCCGCATCTCCTTGTCTCCCTTATCCTCTATCTTTTATGTTATTCCTCAGACTATTGTATCAGATTCCATACTTTGTAGACTTATAGCAGATTCTGAGTAGCTCATGACTTGTGACACCCCGATTTGGGCTGTGTCGGGATGATTTCGCTTGTTATTATCTTTTTTCGCGAATTATGGCTATATTAATCATGTTTTAGACTTATTTATGTTAGTTAACTGTTAAAAGAGGTGTTTCGTTCTGTTTGGCTGGTCTTATCTTCACGAGAGGCGCCATCACGACCGAGTTTGGGAATTGGGTCGTGACAGATGTGTTGACTCAAGAGTGGCTTATTTAACTGAATTAAGGGCCCGTTTGGCAAAACAATTTTTGTTTCGGACCATGAAATTCAATTTGTCATTTCAAAAACACTTCAAATATTCATAAAAATTCAAAAACAACTCTAATTGTATTCATGTCTAAACATAACTCTAATTTTTAAATATCATTTTCAACTTGAAAAAAGAATTCATCTTTTTCTGGAATTTTAAAATTCTTATGTCCAAACGCCCACTAAGATAGATGATTGGAAATAAACAAAATATCCTTGGGAGTTTTTGGTTTTGGAATTTATCTTTTTATTGTAAAAAGAATTGTCATTGACTCGTATAGAACTAACGTAGGGTTAGGGTTGAATATATAACATATAGTGTTGGACTAATTCATAGGAGTATATAATAGAATTAGAAATTAAAAAATAGAGCTTAGAGAAGAGTGAGAAGGGTTAAACCGTTAAAGACAGCGAACTGACAAAGGCAGTGAATTTTTAGAAGTATGAGCAGTCGTCTCTTTGTGGGCTGACTTTTACTGCTAAACAAAACCCTTAATCATAATCTAATGATGTATTCACTTTCCATCTTTGTTTATTATATAATCTTTGGAATTTAGCTCTTGATTTTTCTTGCCCTTCGAATATTCTCCCCTTCTCCTACACTCTCAAAAGCTTCAACTTTCAAGGTCCAGCTAATTACTACTAACCCCCCCCCCCCCCCCCCCCAAACTCTTCACTCTTTAGGTACATGCTCCTCCCCAAGATCTCCTTTCTCGTCTATCTTGATTTGGGTTCGAAAAAAGAAAAAAAAATTAATAAGAGTTTATTTTATATATTGATAACTTAAAATATTTACACTTTTATGTCATTTAAAAGATAATTATACGGTAATCTCTCAAAGCTTAATTGTAACCAGAAAAATAAAGTCTTTTAAGTCATTTAAAAGATAATTATACGGTAATTCCTCTATTGACTATTATTTGGCACATTTTGACTTTTTACGCCCTTTAAGAAATATTATATGAAGTGCATACTTTATCATGATACCTATATTAATTGATGCATATTTTATTGTATTTGAAAAAATAATTTGAAATGAGTAATAAATAATGTGGGTATAATAAGAAAAAAATTAAATACTCTTGATATGCGTAAAATGACAAGTAAAAATAAAAATCTATTTTTAGTATACCTGTCATGTATAAGTGAAGGAGTATACATATATAATAATAATAATAATAGTAATAATATACTAATAATAATAATAATAATAATAATAATATTGATAACATTCGAAAGAGAAGGGTGTGGAGAAAAGTAAAACGGTGTCACCAAGGGTATGTTTGTTTCTTTGCTTGTCTTTTACTTTGAAATTGAAGAGAAGTCTAGCTATTTTTACCTTTTGTAGCTTAGGGAGGTTAATCCTAATGCTAAATCTCTAAATCCTATATTAATTAACATTCTTAAAGTATTTCCTAATATCAAGAATTAGCCTTGTCTTCATGTTCCTAATCAACAATTCTCGAAAACTCAGTCAAATTTCATGTGAGATTTTGCTGTATACCTAGTCCTCTATTTTATTTTATATACCCTGATCGATGAGGTTTATAACCAAGAATATGGAATGGAATATATGTCGTTTAGCATAACTATGAAGAAAATCCAAATAGATGTGGCACAAGTTTTCTTTTTGGTTAAAGGGATATGATGTAATTGCATGTGTGGTAATTTAGCTCAAACATGTACAACAATACAAACTGCTTATAGAATTTTAATAAAAATAAATTAATTTGAAATTTCGTAAGAAGAAAAGTACTATAATGAGTTTCACGTCCACTTGTTTATTACAGTCTGCTTATATATCTTAGAGTTGAAACAAGAAACCAATGAAATTGGAAAAGAGAAAAAGAATATATTGCAAGTTTTAGAGATATATATATATATATATATATATATATATATATATGCACGGTATAATATTTCAATTTGTAAAGAAATGATAAATGATTAAGAAGTAAAGTTACCTGGTAAAAGAAGATTCAGTTTTACCTTTAAGGGTGTGTTTGGTATAACGAAAAATATTTCCCGTAGAAAATATTTTTCAATTTTTTTAGAAAATAAGTAGTAATTTTATTCATTTTCCGGTGTTTGGTATGCAAATTAAGGAAAATGACTTCTCAAGAATATTCATAAATAATTTAGATATAATAAATATGAAGCCATAAACTTTCAAAGTAACAACCTTCTGGACCCACAAATTTCATAAACTTTCGAACCGCTAAACATTCAAAATCGCGAAATTTTGAACCCGTAAACTTTATATTTTCTAAACCCGTAATTTCAAACACATAAACCTCAGAACTCATAATTTTGGAACTTGTAAAATATTGAGCATTTAAACCGATAAATAATAAAACTAAAACAGAAAAATATATTTAAAATGTTTTTCGGGGGTGGGGTTGTGGGGGGAGGGTAGTGCAGAAAAATAAAAAAAATAAAAATTTAAAATTATAAAAAACATTAAGATAATTGCGGGGGGGGGGGGGGGGGGGGGTGGGGGGGTACAGAAAAATAAAAAAATTTAAATTTAAAATTGCAAAAAAATAATTAAGGTAAAAAATATTTTTTTGGTGTGGCGGGGAGTGGGTGGAGGGGTGGTAGAGTGGGTAGTATCGAAGAAACTGAAATTTAAAAAAAATATCTTTTTTTGGAGAGGAGATTGGGTGGGTTAATGAGGGTGGGAAGGTTGAAAGGAGGTTCGGAAAATATTTTCCCTTCTCTTGATAAGGAAAATATTTTCCTCCAATTGGAGGAAAATGAATTGACAAGGAAAATATTTTCCAAAACATTTAAGCCAACCAAACATGGAAAAATTGGAAAATATTTTTCGAAAAATATTTTCCTTCGTACCACACACCCTAAATCTAAAATTACATATATATAATAATAATAAGAGAGATTTGGATCTGGGAATCTACCTATTAGGGGAAGTATCACGATCCAAACCCCGATCGTGATGGCGCCAAACACCTTGTTAGGCAAGCCCGACCATTTAAACATTCCCAGTCAAATCATTAACTTAATTTGCCAATTTTTATGATAAAATTCTCAGTATGATAATAGTTGAAATAGTGCGGACCATTTAAACATTGCTAACCAAATCATTAACTTAATTTTCCAATTTTTAGGATAAAATTCTCAGTTTGATAATAGTTGAAATACTGCGGAAAAACGTAAATCAAAGTAATAACATCCCAAAGGATCCGGCATCACAAGTCAGTATTTGGTTGTCTTTTCCAACTTAAGCCTTCTTAAATGAGACTAAGTGTCTCATTTCTTACCAAAGTCTCTCCAAATCAATTCTAAAGCACCCCATACCGGTAATGAAACATAAGAAAGAAGAAAATGGGAAGAATGGGGTAGCAACTCACGAGACGATGGGTCGGGTCGTCACATTAACTTAAACAAACGTTCGTCCTCAAACGTGCCTGGATTGTTCCAAAAGACCAACAATTGTTGAATAACCTTATCAGGTATAAATCTGGTGGTGATTCCATGTCACCCTATCTCATATAGGTCCGATAACATATTTAAATCGAATTTACACAATCCAGTCTAACCCATAAATCATAGAACTACCTTTTTACTTATGAAACCATCAATATGATCAAAACCTCACACTTATACCTTGAATAGTCCCGAACCAGTTGTGATAAACAAGCATGCACCCTCGGGTGGAATTATGTGATATAACACAAAATCCAAGCACTCGAAGCAATAACTTCCAATCACGACATTTGCCCACAACACCCGAATACCGGTAGAAACCTCTTATTAGCTGGAGTCTTATTCCAACACTTTCATATTCTACCAATGATAGTGAAACACCCAGTAAACCAAAATCATTCGTCAAATCAACCATTCACGAAGCCACTCCCCTTTGACTAATACCAGAAGAGATTTCCGAGACGAACCTCGATATTATCCTTCTAACAAGATGAAATAAAATATATTCGTATTCATCAATGAACCCAACGATCACCTAGAATCCGACACACCACTCTGGTGATATGACACCTCAATACAGGCCGAGGACTCAATGTGCGTTATACGCGCACCAATAAGAAATGGTCCGAACATACTCAAAGCAAGAAAACTCTTCAACTGAGAGAGTTGTACCTCAAATTCACTAGTACTACCACAACACAAGGTTGAGATCCTGTCTCACATTATAGATATAGGACACCCAAATTTGACCCGCAAGGTCACGTTTCCACACTTTGTTGCATGTCCCATCCAAATACTTAGTGAAAAATGGTTGCACTGACATCCGTCACGAAGGTCCAATTAAGAAAACAATATTTCCCAGTTGTCTGATGGTTCTTTGAAATATAAATTATTCTATGAAAACATATTCTAACGCACTTTACCACTTAACCCGTGGCATTTCCGGTGTAGCCCGTATTGCAATATTTCAAAATCACCCAACACTAACACAACCAGTCTGAATTTCAACATTACATCCAAAATATAACACACTCGTGAACAAAGATCCACCACCACCACGTAGCCTGTACATCAGAACTCCATATATCACACAAATCATCATACCTGATCCCGATTTCCACCGCACAATACACACACACATTTGATATCCCTTCATTCCATAACAGATACTAGATATTTACCTGTGCTTTCGAGCAAACCCGAATACCATCAGTGAACCCAACAAGAACATGCCGCAATGCTACAGAAATATAATCAGTTTAATCATATAACCTTTTTCTGAGACATATATTCTCATCAAATGACTTCCACTTAACAATATCATTTTCCCAATCATCCGAAGATCATTAATCTAATTACTTAGGAGGAATCTCTATACATCCCATGCTCTGCATGACATACATAGGTCTTGTTCAAATTCTTACAATACTGACACGACGGATGAGACCTGTACACATTCATAGCTACTACCGAAACAACAATTCATTAGTTCTATACTCTTGGCAAGAACTATCACCTCATTATGAGCCAAACAATTGTCTTAGCTCTTTAATTTACTTCACATACTCAGATTGCACTGATCTCAAATTCAATGATCTCGCCTCGCCCAGCATGAACTACTCGGGCAATAAGCTACTCAAGACATAATTAAAAATCACATATGATGCCCCAATGTGCCAATAGGCAACCAATTCGAACGCAGTACAAAAGAAAACGAGCTTTGGAAGGAATTACCAAATCCTACACACTAATACAGACTTTCCTTCGAAAAACAGGAAGCAAGGCATACAAAGATAGCATATAAAAAACTATACCCGATTCCACACTGTTGCGGCGTGCAACCCGATCCAAATAACATACCCATGGCAGCGTGCCACCCGATCCACGCATAGATCTCACATAAAGAGATACACATCGAGCCAGATCTGCTCATTATAACCAAATATCGAATATCGGTCATACGCATGCTAAGTGCATAATATCATCCTTGAGGAATATTTGGCGTTATAAACTACAAAACTCAATCACAACTAAGGTGCGATATACAACCTGAATTTCAAGAGCCAAGTTGCTCAGGTAATATCATTCCTATGCGGATTTTCGATACATAAGCAATTTCTCGAGCCATTTCACAAATCTCACGGCGTAATGCATCACTACGCAAGGTATCTGAAAATGAAGCATCCACCTAGCTACTCCTCCATGAGGACCACATTACTAAAATGCACCCATCTGACTTGATATAGAGCCATTATTCACATTAAATCTATCCATTGACTTTAAACCGATTCTGATCACACTGAACTAGTCTGATAACCTTTCAAAGGTCCATAATAACTTCTAGTTTCTTCATAAAACACAAGAACAACCGTCACAAACTTCCTACTTGGTTTACATCTTTAATCAATCAAGTGACTACATGCCACACTTATATAATCTTCCAGTGGGACACACTCCCACAACCTACCGCAACAATATTTTGGTCGTACCTCCAAACCACTGATCGCACTAACGCTGAAGAGCGACCAAGAATCATTAGCCATGACGCAAAACCCTTTTTACAAAACACCGATCTTATGTGATGCTGAAGACAATACCAATTTACCTTAACAATCAAAACTTCTTTCCTGCTCATCCGAGCTCATGACATCTTTGTCAAAATTTCCCTTCACTCGTGCCATTCTCGGCCCAATTTCCACGACCAGAGCTGATTCCCCGGCATGCATCAAATTAGAACTAACATAGTACGTAACTATACAATCTGCTAACCAATAGCATGCTCCCCCAACTTGGCTCGAAGCCATAAATCACAACATTTATACTATATCGCGGTCGTAATACCATAGTGAGATTAAATTCACTCCTTCATAATCTTGTGGAAACACAAATCATCTGGAATTTTAACTCTTCTTCAATTCTTGCATTTACCCACACAACAGCTAAGCCCACTCTCTAGGCGACCAAATTTTTACTAAGTCCCAAATTTTTCAAAAATTTCGGCAGAGTCTCCTTTTTAATTGGGCCTATCCACCTGCCAGAGAATCACCAAAATAATTCTAACAACACGTCCACAACTTGACAAAGCATCACAATGTATATCAACAACATTAATCTCAATACTACATGTATTATATTATCAAAAATGATACATGGACATGCGTTGCACCAACTCGAATCATAAGACATACAAAAAAATATTTCAATCATCCATTATTGAGCTATTCAATTGAGTAAGAACATATTCTTTATTTATTGTTTTCGTCAGAACATATTCTTTCTTTATTGTTTTCGTCCTTGAAGGTGATCTCCTCGACTCAACGATTTCGTTATAACACATTTACATAAGCGATCATAGCTCCCAGGCTTATCTAACTAGTATGACAAATAGCTTCCCTTCATAAGCTAATTACCCATTAGCTTTACCTTTAGTTAAGATTTCTATATGCCTTCCACTGCCATACACATTACTCATCAAGTGGATATTCATCCGCCATTCTGGCAAACAAGGAGAATAATGAACATATGAGTTCAAAGCACTTGCTCACAAAATCAGCACCTCGATGCTCAAGCCATTGGCAAAGATTTGGCCTCAAGTCCTCCAGATTGGCCTAACTTCAACTCACAGAGATTACACTTCGCCCCTCGGTCAGGGAATCAAAAGCCATCGAGGCACAACTGGTACTGAGCACCCGTTCGTTCACACGATCACGCAGAAGGAATTTAAAGAGTTTTCTTTTCAAGCTGAATCAAGGACGCACGATAAGAATTCTAGAATGTGAAGTTTTTCCTAAAGGTTCTGCAGCCTCTCGAGGATAAATACAGACGTCTCCGTACCGATCCATGAGACTCTACTAAACCGTCTCATAACTCGCGAGGCCTAGTAACCAAGGCTCTAATACCAACTTGTCACGACCCAAACCCCGGTCGTGATGGCACCAAACACCTTGTTAGGCAAGCCCGATCATTTAAACATTCCCAGCCAAATCATTAACTTAATTTGCTAATTTTTAGGATAAAATTATCAGTTTGATAATAGTTGAAATATTGCGGAAAAACATAAATCAAAGTAATAACATCCCAATGGATCCGGCATCACAAGTCAATATCTGGTTGCCTTTCCAACTTAAGCCTTCTTAAAAGAGACTAAGTGTCTCATTTCTTATCAAAACCACTCCAAATCAATTCTAAAGCACCCCATACGGATAATGAAACATAAGAAATCAGAAAATAGGAAGAACGGGGTAGTAACTCACGAGACGACGGGTCGGGTCGTCACAGGAAGCCAAAAGGGTTACATATCAAAAGGTGGAGAATATAAGCCTTTATAGAACTCCATATTTAATATTTTTTTTTATTTTTCTTCACTTCTTATTTCAAGTTACTTGCTAGCTATATGGATTAATATGAATATTATTCTGGTCTTTTAGCAGTTACTAGTATAACAACCCCGCGCGATGCACAGAAATTTAACAGAATATTAATTATGATCTAATATATTATATTAATTTGATGAATATTACTTATTTTATTATTTAATATAGTGTGCAAAAATATAATACAATCAATAAAAAATTAAGAATACAAATCATATAGTAATCAAATAAATTGGCTGTTCCTTTTCATTTCTATTATTGAATTAGCAAGTACTTAGTATTATTGATACTTTTCTTGAGTGTTATTTATTTATCTTTTATTTTTTTATTAATTCAAAATATAAATATCATAACATTATCTCCCCCCCCCCTCTTTTCATACATTCCTTTTTACTGTAATACTTATTTAATTAGTTTTCAAATTTTGTAGTTTATTAAAAAATTAAATAAAAGTAAATTTCTTTTTACTAAATTATAATTTTGAATTCTTCAAAAGTATAAAGATATATATATATATATATATATATATATATATATATATATATATATATGTGTGTGTGTGTGTGTGTGTGTGTGTGTGTGTGTGTGTGTGTGTGTGTGTGTGCGTGTGTGTGTGCGCGCGCGCTTATCTTATATATATAAATTAGCTTCAGTAATTTTATATTTTTGTATTTTTTCATTTGAATTGAAAGTTTTTTTATTTTTTTATTTTAAAATAATTTTAAAAACTCCAACTTGAAACTACTCCCCAATTTGAATGGATATTTTTTTATTACTATATGTTTTCATTTTTTTTATTATAGCTATTCTTTTTGTTTTATTTTATTCTAAAATATTAGTAAACTACTCCCCGATTTAAATGGGTAGTTATTTTTTATATATTTTTTCATTTTTTAATATAGATAATTATAATATATTTATATTTATTAATTTAAAAAGAGTAACTAATTAATTAAAAAATTTAAAAAGTTTTGTAGTTAAAAAGATTTTTTTTGTCTTAACAATGACACTTGTCTTTTTGTGATTATGCCACTTGTGTTAATAATATGCTTTTGACTCTCCTTTTATCTATACTATATTAAAAGTATGAAAACCCTTAGCGAAATATCGTTCGCCATTTTTACCCTTTAAAAATAACTTTCACATTAGACAAAATTATAATTTAATTATTCTCCTAATATATAGGATATTAAAACCAAATAAAAGTTTGATTTTTAAATCTTTCCTTATTCGAAATATATAGAAGCTCATAATATTAAGAATTATTGAAATTTGCTATAAATAAACAACTTGGACATTTCTAGACCCTTTTACCCATAAAAAATAACGAACTTCAAAATTAGAAAAAGAAAAAATTAATTTGAATTAAACTATTCAAAATGCATAGGAAGGAAATTGTATCTACTTTCGCCTTTGAAAGATGTTCGTTTCTGACAACCAAGCAGCAGCCAAAGATCTCTAGCAATTTTTCTTGAATTCCATTGAAATAATTTTTTAGAAAATAAGAATCGTAAATGTAAATAAACAACAAAATTATCTCTTTAAGAAGGAACAAAGTTGTCTTTAAAGTATTTAACAATTCCTAATTTATATTAAAAAAAATATCTTGAGTATAATTACATTTTTTTCTAAAATGATATGAAATACCCATTGATTTACATGGTTAAATTCTAATATAAATAAAAAAGGTAGAAGGTGCCCTAGTGTTGGGATATATACTATTAACCATGCGATTGGTCTAGATATAGTATTTATTATGAAATAATTGTTCGTTCAGTTTTAGTAAAGTTTTTTAATAGATCATATAATAGTCCATGTCATTTGCTTATATAGTAGATAATTTAGTGTATAGAGTTTAGCTTATACACAGAAGATTAAATCATCGGTTCTTATAAGTATAAAGTTTGAGTTCACAATCTAATGATCGAATTGGACAAACCATCAGGAATGATTGTAGCACAAGATTAAATATAATTTATCTTGATTATGAGAATGGTTTAATTCCAGCTTCTTGTGCTAGTATATTTTGTATGTATTGAACTGATCAAGTAGAGATAAATATTTTATACTAACTTAATAAAAACTCTCTAGCCATTAAATGTATTAATACTATTAATCTTGATATAATTATTATTAGCTGTGTATAATATTATTGTTTTGATTTATTAAAAGGCGAGATTCTTTCGTGGGTTAATATGCCTGGTAAATTGGATAATAATAATGTACATTGGCGAAGTAATAGTTAGTTGATGGAATTCATGTCTCGGTTTAGAGATTGATGATACACCTTTATGAAAGCTTATAAGTTTTCATGTGTTAAGCGAAAGTCTAAAGAAAATAATCAATAAATTAAATCGTCAGTAATTTAATTTAATTGATTCGTATCTGAATCTTAACATGGGGAGTTAATTAAGATTTAATGTATGAATTTTGAAATTGAATAAGGAGTACAATTGTGAATTTTTAGTGGAATAATTCGTAATTGAATGTGGTAGATATTAATTTCAAAATTATAAATTAATTCCATAATTGGAAGCCTTGTTAATTAAATTTTGTGGTCCCTACTGTGCCTAAATAATAGGAAATAAAGGAATCATTTTTCTGGTCGAAAAAAATAAACTCAACAGGTTTTGGAAAATGGTCTTAACCCTTAAAACTTGTGCTATAAATACATAAGGTTTTCCACCTAGAAGAAAAAAGATATAGTGGCTGAAATTATCAGCCAAGTTTTCCTAGAAATTTCACCTACACAAAATTGCTATTTCCGGTTATTATTTGGGTAACACAGTAGAAGACCGTGGAATGTTGGAGGATCACGATTGTGCGGGTGATGGAGACAAGAAGTTATAGAATAGAAGGCTCACGCGGTAGAAGAGATATGTTCACGCTTCAAGAGGTAACCCGTGAAATCTCGTTTATGCTAGTTGTCTAGATTACATGTGATTTTGATACTGGGATTGCTTCCGCTGCTTATTATAATCCATCAATTGGTATCAGAGCCCACACGCATCTAATTAGATAAACTAAGTCTTTCATAAACGAGAATACGGTGTTTATGTGCGTTTTTTTTAATTATATAAATATGTGATTTTCTGAAAAACTGCACTCTGTTTTGTGAATTAACTATGCAAATTTTTTGGATTATTCTTGTAGTGATGAGATATCTTTCTTATTGATATTTGATTGAGATTATCTAAACTTTTTTGGGTAAACCCTAGAAAAACGCAAAATCTGTGTTTGACCGAATAGCCGGTATTTTCGGAGGTCAGCGAACTTGACGGACTCTGATTGAACTGAAATTTGGTGGTAGTGAGAAAAACGTACTGCTATAGCAGTGAACCATGGTTTTGTTTAGTGTTTTGAGGTCCTTTGGACTGTGTTTTGGACATTTTTCTATTTTCTGGAAATTATTTCTTAATAATTTTAATTTCTTTTTAATTCAATGGTGGTGGGGGTGACTCTCCATGGTCCCCACGATTAAATATTAGTCATATAGTAGGTGTACACATTGACTATGAGCAAATAGACGTGTTGTTGTATTAAATTCAATAATAAATGTGTAGGATTTTTTTGACTAGGTCTTACAAGGTTTAATTGATATTGTGATGATATAATTATTTTGTAAGGAAGTAAAATTCTCTATTTGATATCCTGGATGACTAATGAATGGAGCGTTAGGCATATTTGTGCATAAAAAAAATTCTCAAATTTAAGTTTATGTTTTCATGCCCTACGTGATTACTAGTTTGGATTTTCGATAAAGAATTTTGTTCTCTGATTGGAGGTTCTAATCAAGTGAAATATGACGGTATTTTGTATAGATTTTATATTGTTGATATGACTTTTAAGCTATGGTCTACCATAAAATAATTTTATGAGCTAAATATATATTCACTTTTAAATTGAGAATTTTATGAGTAATAAATAGTTACCGCTGAAGTGGTTTATTTATTTAAACTCATGAAAAATTCTTAGTAAATTTGTACATGTGCAATTATATCTATTCATGGATTGAGCATTATGATTAATAAGTAGGATCCACAAAATGGTCTATTTATTTGAGTCATTGAAATATGTTTAATATACCATGTGAAAATTATCCTTAAGAAATCTACATTAATGGTGGAGGTTCTTAATTAGAAAGCGAGTTTTATCTTTGGGTACTAGTGAAACTAACTTTACCCATGAGAAGAGATATTGGTGTTTTCATCGAACGGGAGAAAATATTATATCTCATGTTCTTATGTGTTTAATAAAAGGATAATTTATTGAAAAGGAGATATTATATAACCTAGAAATAGGAAGAACATAATATATGCCTTGAGCTCATAATGTAATTATAAGGAGAATGAAAATCAATATCATATTTATTTTAATTCATGAGACTAACGGTTATTCTCCGAGTTTGGTTATAGGCTGGTGGTCATGAATTTGACGGACTCCGATTGACCTGAAACTTGATGGGTTCATCAAAAACGATCTAGTGAGAAAAACTCACTGCTACGCAGTGAATCATGTTATATTTTGATTTTGAGGTCGTTTAGATGGGTTTTCAAGAGTTTATTAAATTGAATTTATTATAAATATGAAAAGTTATTCCTTATATATAGGCCATATGTGTGCTAAATCTGAAACATGTGATTTAACTTGATATGATATATATGTAGAATGCAAATCACATGGAATTAATCCGAACTACGCCAAAAATAATTTATTCGAATTTGGTCCAGTTTTGATGATCATGAATTTCAGGATCTCCAAATGACCTGAAAATCGGTAGGATCATCGAAAACGGTCATTTAAGAAGAACTCACTGCTATGCACTGAATCACATCGTATTTTGACGATTTGGGATCGTTTAGATGAGTTTTTTGGAGGTTTGACGGATTAAAATGTGATTTACATACGAAAATTAATTCTTTCTATCATTTTATTTATGTCTAATTTGGAACATGATAACACATGTTGATTTGACATGAATTAATATATGATAAAAAAAATACAGGTCATATTTTAAATTCTTAAAAAATGCTTAAAATGATAATTTTCTAAATTTGGTCGCAACTTTTGGAGATTGTGACTTCAACGATCTCCAATTAATACGAAATTTGGTAGATTTATCAGAAACAGTTTAATGAACAATAATCACTGCTATGCAGTGTAAATATTAATTTTAGTATTTTAAGACTTTTTAAATGGGGTATTGAGCATTTTTTTAAATTGTGGAACTTAATACTCAGAGAAAAGTTTGTGGTTGTGATAAAGTGGTGATAGGAATTAACCCCTATGGTATTTATTTTTTATTTATTGTGAGATAGTAAATTTACGCGTTGACATTAGGTCTTCCTCCATATCGGATAAATTTATTATGAACTCACTGGATATAATTACTTGTTATTGATAACCTATGTTAGCTCTCCATCTGAGTTTCGTGGTTAAATCAATTTTGTAACTAAAATACAATCATGATTGAATGGTGATAGAATTATATTTCTATGGTCTTTCACTATTAATTTCAAGTGAGTAATAAATTTACGCGTTGACTTTAGGTCTTCCTCCATATCGGATAAATTTATTATAAGCCCACTAGGTGAAATACTAGTAATTGATATCGTGTACATACTCTCCATCTGAGTATATATGTTGGATCAATGGAACTAGAGCTATTAAAAATGATGTTCACTTGACTTAAATTAAAAGTATACTCTCCATCTGAGTTAGGTCTGTTTTAATTATTAGAGTGAATAATCTGGCATTGCATATGTATGTTTCATGAATAGTTCTTTTCCCATCGAAATTGCTATTCAAAATGCATGACATATATGTGTAGTGTGTTTGAAATTTTTGTATTAAAAATTTATATACAATTTACTGAAAATAATAGTATGCTCTCCATATGAGTTGGTTCTAATTATTTTTGGATTGTATTTCTTACATTATATAATATACTTTGCATGAATCATTCTTTTCCCATCGAAATTTATTATTCCAGATGCATGTATGTATATAAATATTGAATGCAGTCTGAATTTTACTATTCATTATTTTGACTTATTATGATCTATTTAATATTTTTATCTCAACTCCACCATGATTTTATGCAACTGATCGTATTACTTGTTAAAAAAGTTTATAGTGATAAGGCATTAATTTTAAGGATGCAATATATGTACTTTTGATAGAAGGAATTTAATTCCGGTTTCTGGGCAAAATAAGAGATGAATATTTGTTTTATTTTTCGAATAACTCTTGAGTTATTGAGCTTAATAAATATTTTATCTGTTGTGGTACAAGAATGCATGACCTTGTTATTGTATATTGAAGTCTCTCCTGAACAGAACAATATCAGTCTACCTCATAAGAGAATATGTTCTTCAAAATTGAGTAAAATTTATCAGTACACTTTTGTCTAAGTCATATTAATATCGATAGGATTTCAAGTTGGTCAAGGATGGACCTTAAGGTTCATTGAAAGTAGAGGCACTAACAACTTATGGATTCTATTTGGAAGGAAATTTGACTAAAAGATGTTTCCTTTTAAAAGGAAATAAAACTAGTGATAAGTCAGAATGAATCCTTTTTGATTTGTATGGTTGAATGAACATACTCGTAAGAGATAGATTTTGAGTATTTTGTGATGTTCAAATGATTACTCAAAATATTAATATATTTATTTGATGCACTGTAAGTATTAATGAATTAAGTAATTCAAGATTTTTAAGATTTGAAACGGAGAAGCATCAAAGAAATATATCAAGTTACTACAATTTGATAGTAGTGGCGAGCACATCTCTAAAAAGTTCTCTTGTTACATATCAGAATAAGGGATTACATCTCGATTGACTACACTGTAAACTCCATAATAGAGTGGTGTAGTAGAAAGAAGAAATAAGTCTCTTTTGGATATGGATAGACTAATGACGTGTTATTCAAATTTGCTTTTTTTGTTTTTGGAATATTTTCTCGAAACTGCAAATTATATTTTGAATTTAGTTTCTTCTAAGTTAGTACTTGGGACACCTATAGAACTGTGGACCGAATGTAAGCTCGGTTTGTGGTATATTCAGATATAGGATTGTCCCACATATGTGCTGAAAGGGAAAGCAGATATGTAAGTTGGAACTAAGAATGGATACGTGCATGTTTATCGAGTATCCAAGAAAACGAATGAAGCTCTATTTTATTGTCCTAAAGAAAATAAGGCAATTGTTAAAACAATTACATTTTTCTAGATAAAGACTGTTTAATAAAATATAATCCTAGAAGTAAACTATTTTAGAGGAACTGGGCAAAGAAATAACTAGATGTTCAAGAACATCAAAATCCACACGTCAGAATTGACGTTCCATTGCATTTAAATAGTGGGAGAACGTTAATAGATATGATATGCCTTTATCGAGTGGGAGTGATGTTTGAACATTGAACACTACAGTAAGAAGTTACTAATATTTCAATGTCGTGAGGTAATGAAGGTAATATTAATAGTACTTCGTCGTAGTGGGAGAAAGCTAAATAAAATCATAGCTCACTGTACATTCTTGAGATAGTTTTGGTAACAGGATCCCTAAAGAGTTTAATACAAAATTAGAGAGTTATGACAAAGCACTACTGGACAAATATCGCATCAAATATAACTTGGCAAGATTCTTTAACAAAACCTTATTTGGTGAAGACTTTTAATAGTCATGTAAAAGAATTCCCGAGAAAGTTGTAGATGCATGGTTATGAGTCTAAGTGTAAGATTGTTGGAGCATATACTATTAACAATGCATTTGGATATAGTATATTCTAATAATTATTATGGTTAAATGTCTAAGTGAGTGATTGTTGGGATATATACTATTAACCATGGGTTTGGTTTAGATATAGTATTTAGTATGAAATAATATTTTATTCAGTTTTAATAAAGTTTTAAATAGATTATATAATAGTCTGTGTCATTTGCTTATATAGTATATGATTTAGTGTATAGAGTTTAGCTTATACACGGAAGATTAAATCATCAGTTCTTATAAGTATAAAGTTTGAGTTCACAATCTAATGATGGAATTGGACAAACCATCAGGAATGATTGTAGCACAAGATTAAATATAATTTATCTTGATTATGGGAATGATTTAATTCCACCTTCTTGTGCTAGTATATTTTGTATGTATTGAACGGACCAGGTAGAGATAAGTATTTTATACTAACTTAATAAAATAAACTCTCTAGCCATTAAATGTAGTTATACGCTTAAGCTTGATATTATTATTATTAGCTGTGTATAGGATAATTGTTTTGATTTATTAAAAGGCGACATTCTTTCGTGGATCAATATGCCTGGTAAATTGGATAATAATAATGTACATTGGCGAAGTAATAGTTAGTTGATGGAATCCATGTCTCGGTTTAGAGATTGATGATACACCTTTATGTAAGCTTATAAGTTTTCATGTGTAAACCCGGCCGGTGAATTTTGTATCCGACACACGAAATAAGTTAAGCGAAAGTCTAAAGGAAATAATCAATAAATTAAATCGTCAGTAATTTAATTTAATTGTATTCGTATCTGAATCTTAACATGGGGAGTTAAATAAGATTTAATAAATGAATTTCGAAATTGAATAAGAAGTGCAATTATGAATTTTTAGTGGAATAATTCGTAATTAATTACGATAGATATTAATTTCAAAAATTATAAATTAATTCCATAATTGGAAGCCTTGTTAATTAAATTCTGTGATTCCTACTGTGCCTAAATAATAGAAAATAAAGGAATCCTTTTTCTGGTGGAAAAGAAAACTAAACAGTTTTGGAAAATGGTCTTAACCCTTAAAACTTATGCTATAAATACATAAGGTTTTCCACTTAGAAGAAAAAAGATATGGTGGCTGAAATTTTCAGCCAAGTTTTCCAGAAATTTCGCCCACACAAAATTGCTATTTTCGGTTATTATTTGAGTAACACAGTAAAAGACCGTGGAACGTTGGAGGATCACGATTGTGCGGGTGATGGAGATTCCATTGAGAAGATATGGAATAAAAGGCTCACGTGGTAGAAGAGATATGTTCACGCTTCAAGAGGTAACCCGTGAAATCTCGTTTATGCTAATTGTTTAAATTATATGTGATTTTGATACTTGGATTGCTTCCGTTGTTTATTATCCATCACACAAAACTCCTACAATAAATAAATGAGAAAAATAGTTTTCAAGAAGGAATCCATATGTCTTTAATTTCTAAAATCTAGGTTAAATAAAAAAGGAAAATATCTTTTCTAGAAGGAATCAATTATTTGTCATTCCAAGTTCTGGGCAACTTTGGTACTTATCAAATAAAAACTTAAGAATGGTTTATTTACCTTTTTAATTAAACATAACATATATATATATATATATATATATATATATATATATATATATATATATATATATATATATATATATATATATATATATATATATATATATATATATATATATATATATATATATATATATATATATATATATATATATATATATATATATATATATATATTGGAAAGTGTCAAGTTAATATAATTCAATGCAGGAAACGAACTATCCTTGCTTCTTTATAAAATTATATTTAATGTGTTTTTGTCTCCAAAAACAAGAATATTATAACACAAACAATTATTTATGGATAAACATATCTTTTTGTAACATTAATAGATCATATTACTCTAATACTCTTCAATGATGTACTATTTCTTCAAAACATTATATATACAAAAATATAAAATTATTTAATAACGAATAATAAATAAAGCTATAGCATATTCATGGCTCCTTATATAATTGTGGTATACTCTTTATTGTTCATTTTCTTAGAATAATACAAATTTGTTACATTCAACTTAACCTTTTAAGCTGTTTCCTATAAAGAAGTTTAGAAGTTACTGCTAATATAGAATAACATATTGTGCTTATTCTGAGTTTTAAAACTAAATACAAAGCCCATGTATCGAAATCCAATAAAATATATCAGGACTTTGTGGGATGACATTTCTTTTTGATAGAATTAGTTAATCAAAATTAATAATCATATTTTTAGGAATACTTTAGATTATATTCTATATCAGGATATTTTTAATAATATTTATGTAACTTTTATAAAGATTTTGATTGTAATATGGGTATACGCACAACGAGCGTACCCTAAAACTAGTTATATAAGATTCGCAAGACTTGTTGTCCATTATTTTTACATATTAGTTGTCACAATTCTTATACCCTATAACGAACTACGCTAATAGGGGAGATCGATTTTAGATTCCTTTAATAGATGTATGAAGTTATTCACATATACAACATGGAAGATCGATAAAATAAACATAATAACTTTCTTATATACAAATTATAATTTTTCATAGGATATTATTTCCTTCTACAGTATAATTTTTATTGGTAATTAAAATTTTGTATTAATCACCAAAGAGGTTTCGCTACAAATCCATAGTGCAGCTTAACACAGCTGACTATTAAAAAGAAACTTAAAACAACGTCGAGTATCACTATACCTATCCTTCTATTTTTACAGTAGAAAATGCTGAAGCTGTAGGCTAACTTTAGGGGTACCCCTAACATTACAAACATATGCAATGGTCCTAAGTAATTGGTCAATAGAACAAAGGACATTCTTAAATAACCTCGAGTTTCTCTCTAACCAAGTAGCATAGAACAATTCTGCTATAGTCATTTTGAATATGTGAGCTCGACTGGTTTTCCCTTTAGTTTTGTCAATGATCCAGTGAATAAACTGCTCCCAATTCTGGAAATTAGGCTGAGTTACTCCAATCCATACCATTGTTTGATGCCTCAGTTGACTAGCAAAGGAACAAGAAAACAAAAGGTGGTTTCTGTTCTCCACATCTTGTTGGCATAACACACAGGTGCTATCCACATTCAAGTTCCACTGGCCCAACCTATCTTTAGTAGGTAATCTATCTTGCAGCACCAACCAAAGATTGAAAACTGCCTTGGGTCTGGCATAATTTTGGATGGTTAAGTTCTTCTACATGACTCTAGGCAATTGTCCAATCTGGTGTAGATACAACATCTTTATAGTACACACTGGTTTATGTATCATCTGAGATTGCTGCAATAAAAACAGTAGCTTCAATAATCTTCCGGACCATCCAGCTGGCTTGCTTGGGAATAACTATGGATTCTAACTGTTGTTGCTTTATATAGACTGTGTGAATACACCTTACCCATAGGACATCCTTCTTATAAGCCGAATCTCAGCCAAGCTTAGTAATAGCAGCTTTGCTCCACACTAGCAGGTTCATGATGTTTAAACCTCCAGCTGACTTAGGCAAGCACAGTTTGTCCCAGGCTATATATGCTTTTTTTTTTATATACTGGCTGAACCTGTCCAGATAAAAGATCTACATACTGCTTCTAGCATCTTTAAGATTTTTGAAGGAATAAGGAAAAGTTGGGCCCAGTAAGCTTGTATGCCAAAGATCACCGATTGAACCAATTGAATTCTACCAGCATATGACAATTTTCTGCCAGTCCAGGATGTGATCCTGGCAGTGATCCTATCCACCAGTGGCTGCCATTGCACTAAGGTCATCTTTTTTGTAGATAAGGGAACTCCCAAGTATTTGAAAGGCAACTCCCCATATACATAGCCAAGATGATCAACAATTTGATGCTAGATATTAGTAGGAACACCACCAAAATAAACTGAACTCTTACTCAGATTAGCTTTCATCCCAGAGGCTTCAGTGAAGTGAGAAAAGTACTTAAACATGGCTGCTACAGATTGATGCTCCCCTTTGACAAACAGCAATAGGTCATCTGCAAAGCTAAGGTGAGTAATGCCTAGCTTTTTACAGCTAGGGTGAAATAGAAAAGTTGTATCCTTCTTCAATTCAGCAAGAGCTCTACTTAGATACTCCATCACTATGGCAAATAAAAAGGGGGAAATTAGATCACCCTGTCTCAGACCTTTAGCTGCTTGGAAGGGTTTAGTTGTTTCCCCATTCACCATCACTGTGTAACTGACTGTTTGGACACATTCCATAATCCATTTCATAAACCTTCCTGGAAAGTCTAAAGCCTCCATTACCTGCTGTAAGAAAATCCATTCAACAGAGTCATATGCCTTCTGCAAATCAATTTTAATCATGCATCTAGGAGACACATGAGCTCTTGAGTAATGTTTAATTACTTCATGGGCCAGTATAACATTGTCTGCAATCTTCCTGCCTGGGATGAAACCTGCTTGGGCATCACAAATGATACTAGACATGCATTTTTGTAATCTGTTGGCCAATATCTAGAAATTATTTTGTATAAAACTGAACACCAAGCAATTGGTCGAAACTCCTTAACTGATTGTGGATTAGCAACTTTGGGTACCAAGGTGAGGGAAGCACAATTGGCTGGTCTATACAGTTTGATGGACTGGAAAAACTTCATGACTGCCTTAATTATATGATTGCCAGTGATACTCCGGGTCTATTTAAAGAAAAAAGCATTATAACCATCAATACCCGGTGCTTTGATCACCAATGGATTTTAAACTGTCCAGAATCTCAGAAGCAGTGATATCAGCAGCTAACTGTTTCTTCTGGTGATGTCTAAGCTTTGGACCATTACTCATATACAATCTGTTAATTGCTGGTAGTGAGGCAGCTCATGTTCCATCAAAGACTTAAAGAAATCCTTGATCTCCTTTCTAAGGTCATCTGGATTGGTAATCCTGGTTCCCCCTGCTGTAATCAGTTCTGTTATGCTTTTGTATTGATTCCTTTCCTTCAAGACAACATTAAAATATTTATTATTTGAGTCTCCCAATTGGATCCATCTGGCCCTGGACTTCTGTTGTAGGATATTCTCTTCAATCATTGACCATTTTTCTAACTTCAAGAAAAGTTCTTTCTCTTTAATCTGCAAATCATCAGTATAAGTCAGCATCATCTGGTTCTGAATGTCCTTCAACTCCTCACTGCTAGACTCAATTTTCTGTGCAATGTTCTTAAAATCTCTAACATTTAGAGATTTTAAAATTGGTTTCAGTACCTTGAGATTATTCCACACCTCCTTGACAGTACCCTGAGTAGTGTTTTTCCAGTTCTCCTTAATAAGTTGCTGGAAGTCCTTATGATTAGCCCATGCATTATAGAATCTGAAGGGAGCCTTCCTGATCATAGTATCTTCAGTCAGAGTGAGCACCATTGGGTTATGATCAGAGATTAATGGAGAGTCATATACAGTTTGTACATGGCTCCACTTAATCATCCATTCATAATTACAAAATACTCTGTCCAATCTGCTACAAACTCTATCATTTCCAGTTTGTTTATTGGTCCATGTGAAAAATTCCCCTTTCCAGGGGAGTTCTGATAGCCCAGATAGTTGGATACATTGAGTGAAGTCCAGAGTTTCAGCTTGTTTCACTTGACTACATGATTGCCTATCATTGATAGACATGACAGCATTGAAATCACCTGCTACTAGCCAAGGGTCTGTAATACCAGCAGAAAAATTCTGTAATTGTTGCCACAGTGTTCTCCTTTGATCCAAGCCATTGAACCCATACACCACAGTGAGGTAGCAAACCAGATTACCTACAGAGGTACTGACACTACAATAAAGGAATTGAGCCTCCTCCTGAATACCAGTGATCCTAAACTTCTGAGTATCCCATAGGACCCAAATTCTACCCCTCGGAGAGTCCCTATAGTTAGTTAGCATATCCCATCCTGGAACCAACAGCTTAGCTATTCTATCTGCATTTCTCTCCTTAACATTTGTCTCTACCAGACCAACAAGGTTAAAATGATTATACCTAATATATTCCTTAGCTTCCTTCTGCTTATACCTTTTATTCACATCTCTAATGTTCCAAAATAAACACTTCATTGGGTATAACTAGGACCCCCTTCATTTGGAGGATTTCCTGGGCCTCGTGCCAATATTTTTTGGACCCTTGGGAAACTTTTATTACTATTCCTCGTTGTTTTGACTTTATACTTGTGCTCAGTCATTCTATATTCTACTGTTTTATAACTCAGCCATGTATACTCTGTTTTGACAATTTAAATGATGTTTTGAGTTGAGCATCATTTTATATTGTGCCCGAGTGGTTTTTAGAGATTTCTGACTGGGTGGGATCGAGGGCATGTGTGGTGAGATTATTATGTGATCGAGTTGCGCGCCGCAGCAGTATTGAGCTGATTCATGATTATGGGGCAGAGGGCCTGAGTTGTACGCCACAAGGTGGCTTGATATAAGGCCGAGAGCTTGTATGATTATGCCACGAGATGGCTTGATTTTGCTTTTGGGGCCGTACGGGGCCCCTTCTTTTTTTCAGAGTATGTACACTCTCGGTGAGCGCGGATACCCAGTGTGATATGTGATATAGACCGAGGGGCTGATGTTGTTCCATGTTATTGCCCGAGGGGCTGATACGAGAGATTGTGAGATAGCCCGAGGGGCTGATTCTGTTAGT
Source organism: Nicotiana benthamiana (assembly GCA_034376525.1). Lineage (NCBI taxonomy): Eukaryota > Viridiplantae > Streptophyta > Magnoliopsida > Solanales > Solanaceae > Nicotiana > Nicotiana benthamiana. The sequence continues at coordinate 9,059,838 of CM067337.1, forward strand.
ACTTTGTCCGAGGGGATGGTTTTATGTGTTTATCTTTTGTCACTGATTTTCATTCATTCGTTTAACTGTTAAAAGATGTTTTAATGAAGCTTATATTGAACTAAGGTATTTTACAAGTTTTCACTATTTTATTGCATTGTATTGGTTTACATTGCCCTTTCTGTAGCATTTTGCTGTGTTTTATGTATTTTCTTATCTCTCAGCTTCTTTTACTTTTATTACTCACTGAGTTGATGTACTCACATTACCCCCATGCACCTAGTGTGCAGATTTAGGAGCCTCGGATCTTGCCAACGAGTGCTGATTGCTTCCAACATGCGGTTCCGCGTTCATAGATAGATGATCGGCATTCACAGCCTAGTGCTTCTCCCTCTTATCTTACTCTCCTTGTACTAGTTCTGTAATAGACTGTGTAGTCCTTTATTTTATACTCTTAGTCGAATGTTAGATGCTCATGACTGATGATATCCCGATGTCAGATTGTGTTTATTTCCACACTTATTTTGTCTTACTGTATTTTGGGGTTTATCACTTATTAATAACTTAGATTGAACTATTATAACTGTTTAAATGAATTGGGAGTTTGCGTCGACTTGTCTTGTATCACGATAGGCACCATCACAAATGATTCCGAATTTATAATCGTGACACTCCTATTATTGTTGTAGATAATATCCACGTCTGCACTTTAAGGTTTTGGATTGTGACACTAAAAACGTTGAGGTTTGAGATAAATAGTAGATACATTCCCGATATGTCCAAATTCTTATGATCAAAATACCATTTTCACGTTTGGAACTTGTAAAGGCATTAATAGGAATACTAAGTGTGTCTATTCTTCAAGGGTTATAGTCAGAGGTGGATCCATATGTAAGGGATTGTGTGGTACGCCATCCGCAAGTTTTGGGTGTATATATATATATATATATATATATATATATATATATATATATATATATATATATATATATATATATATATATATATATACCCTCATTAACAAAGTGATTGAAGTTGCCACTGGCAAAGCACTATTATTCCACCTTAGTAGCGCGAGCTAGAATCTCACCTAGCACACTTCACACTTCTCGTATAACTTTTGTTTGGTGCATTTTAGACAGCTATAGGTTTACTCTTTTGTTTATTTTTTTGTCTTTCCTTAATTGGTCTGTTTTGTTTATTAATAGCTCCTGTTGATTTTTTCTTTGTTTATTAGTTTATTTTGAGATTTTTTCTCTTTTATTCCTATAAACATAAAATATAAAAATCTTTTTCTTTCAAAATTCTATTACTGTTGCGTTTTTTAACTCCTCCATGATTTATCATTACACGATAAAAAAATTAAATTTTTTAAGAGTACAATTCCAAACCTTGGGTTGTAGCAGGGGACTTCAATGCAATCTTGTGTGACAGAGACAGGTAGTCATGTAAGTCAGTTAGAATGCCAGAAACAGTGGACTTCAACAATTGCCTACAGCTTACTGGGCTGACTGAACTACCTTGGAGAGGTGACTACTATACATGGACTAACAAGCAAACTGGTGAAGACAGAGTATGGAGCAGGCTTGACAGAGTGTTTGGCAATTATGAATGGAGGATCACCTGGCATCAGGTGGTCACTGAGTATGATGTACCACTAATTTCAGACCATAACCCAATGATACTAACACTGCAACCACCCACATGGCAGGGGAAGAGGCACTTCAAATTCTTCAATGTATGGGCTGAACACAAGGATTTTCAACACATTGTGACAACTGTTTGGCAAGAGGGGAGGACAAATACTATGAAACTAATATGGGACAGACTTAAAGCTTTGAAGAAGCCTTTGAAGATACTCAATAGCAAGGAATTCAAAACAATTACAAGCAGAATTGACCAAACTAGACAGGAACTGGGAACCATACAAAAACATTTGAGCCAGGCCTATAGTGATGCACTACAACAGAAGGAGAAAGAACTGATCATACAACTGGAAAAATGATCTTTGATTGAAGAGAGTGTCCTGCAACAGAAGGCAAGAGCAAAGTGGGTACAACTGGGAGATTCCAACACTAAATACTTTACAGCAGTAATGAAAGATAGAAGCCAACAGAAGCAAATTCATGAAATTACTGACTACACCTACAGAGATTAAAGAAGAAATACTGGGCTTTTACAAAGCATTGATGGGCACTGCTGAACCAATTCTACCTGCCATCAACCCATTGTACATGTCCAATGGCCCAAAACTGAACCAACAACAAAGACAGGTACTGTGTGCCCCAGTCACTGATACAGAGATCACAGCCAGCCTCAAAGCTATTGGAGGTGACAAAGCACCAGGCATAGATGGATACAATGCAGTCTTCTTCAAAAAGAGCTGGAAAATCATTGGTCCCCAAGTCACTAAGGCCATCAAGCAGTTCTTCAACTCAGCAAAAATGTGCAGACCCATCAACTGTGACTCTTATCCCTAAAATGTCCAAACCAGCTTCAGTTAAAGAGTACAGACTTATAGCCTGCTGTACTGTGCTATACAAAATCATTTCCAAAGTATTGGCAAATAGGCTGTAGAAGGTGATGGCCAGCCTCATAAATGAAGCCCAGGCAGGCTTCATTCCAGGCAGGAAAATCCAGGACAACATCATCCTAGCCCATGAACTGGTTAAAAGGTACACTAGGAAGCACATCTCCCCCAGATGCATGATCAAGATAGACCTCCAGAAGGTATATAATTCAGTGGAATGGGTGTTTCTAACGAATGTCATGGAACAGATAGGCTTTCCCAGCACTTTCACAACATGGATTTTGGAATGCATATCAACAGTGAGCTACACAGTCCTGGTCAATGGAGAGCCAACAGTTCCATTTAATGCAGCAAGATGATTGAGGCAGGGGGATCCCATGTCCCCATTCCTTTTTGCATTGGTCATGGAGTACTTAAGCTGAGCCTGCACTGAATTGCGCAATGACCCAGCATACCAATTCCACCCCAGATGTAAAAAATTAGGAATCACACATATGTGTTTTGCAGATGACCTGTTACTGTTTGCCAAAGGGGACCTCAACTCTGTTAAGGCATTGTCCAACTAATTTTCCCAATTTTCAGCAGCTTCAGGTCTCAAAGCCAACTTGAGTTACTTTGGGGGAGTGCCAATACTAGTACAACAACAGATCCTTCATCATCTTGGCTATGAACCGGGCCAACTGCCTTTCAAATACTTGGGAGTACCATTGAGCACCAAGAAACTCACCTTACTGCATAGGCAACCCCTAGTGGAGAAAATCACAGCCAGGATCACTTCTTGGGCTGCCAGAACCCTGTCCTACTTTGGAAGATTACAACTGGTGCAATCTATCATCTTTGGTATTCAAGCCTACTGGGCACAGTTGTTCATCTTCCCAGTGAAAGTCCTCAAAATGATTGAAAGTATCTGCAGGAGCTTCATTTGGTCTGGTAAGAATACTGTCACCTAGAAAGCATACATCTCCTGGGATAGAATGTGCACTCCAAAGTCAATAGGGGGAATGAATCTAACCAACCTTAAACTGTGGAACAATCAAAGACCTATTGGGACGTAGCAGATAAGAAGGACAAGATGTGGATCCGGTGGATCACAGTGTACTACATCAAAGATAGGCCATTAGATACTGTGCCAATCCCTGCCCAAGCCAGCTGGATGGTTAAGAAGATCATTCAGTCCAGGGATACCCTACAAAAGTTCCAAAACTAGAGACATCAGAAATGCACCACCAAACAATTGTACCAGTTGCAGTTACAAGACGTACCACCAGTCCCATGGAAGAACTTAATTATACAGAACCAAGCCAGACCAAAAGCACTGTTCAATCTGTGGCTAGCCTTACAAGATAGACTACCAACAAGAGATAGACTACATAGCTGGGGAATGGGAATTGAGCAGCATTGTCCTCTATGCCAACCCCAAGCTGAAACAAGAGAGCATCTCCTCACAAACTGCCCTGTCACTGTGGATATATGGAGAAGAGTAATGAATTGGCTACAGGAACAATATACACTTAGAGGCAACTGGAGGCAGCAAATGCAATGGTTGATTGCCAAAGCCAAAGGAAGAACATGTCGTGCATCCATTTTCAAGATGGTTACAGTTGAAGTTACATATGCCATCTGGCTGGAGAGGAATGCAAGAGTATTCAACAAGACTTTTCGATGTAATACTGCTCTACTGAAAGACATAGTATACAACTGTAACATTAGAGGCACCCCAAAAATTAGACAACTATTAGTGCACCTTAGTATATAGTAGAACCTAGATAGTTAGAATTGAAAAGTAGTTATTATGTTAGCAATCAGACAGTCGGCTAAGTTGACACCCGACTGTGGTTTTGTAATGCAACTTCATTGGTGATTAATGAAAAGTTTAATTACCAAAAAAAAATAATTCCGATAAATCTATTTACAGAACCATTAAAAATAGAAATTCTTAAATAAGTTACCGTTTTAATCAGGTATGAAAGTTTATTTTATTGTTAGATTTTTCTAAAGTAGGATAATAGCATATAATATTAAGTGAGTTAATTTTTATAAAAAATAGTAAATTGAAAAATGTATGTAAACTTGCTTGATTTTGATGTTTAGAGTGCTTAGTAGTATAGTTTTGCCTTGAGTGTCTAAATATAAATTGATAACGAGCCTTTTTTCTTATTCATAATGCATAATCCAGTTGAATTTTATGCGTCTTTCCCAAGTTATCATAATAATTATGTAATATTTTTGCTCGATCGATTTGTTTATATTAACTTCAAAGACAAATAACATGAACCAATACCCAAACGGATTAAACCGGTTAACTTTATATCCTATTTAGACAATGTAACTTGTAGCATGTCTGCTTTTAAAATTTTGTGGTACCCAAAGCCTCTAAATCTTGGATCTGTCTCTGATTATAGTTGTCTCATCCTAAAGTATAACTTCAAGGTCTCTCTCCATTCCATATTTATTTTTGTTTATTATCCTCGTACAATTATTTTTTAGTAATTTATAATTTTGTAAATAACTTTATATATTAATCATTTTAACAAAAAAATTGCATCTCAACATCTTGACTTTTATACAAAAAACACGAACTATTTATTACATATTAGTTTCAGTATTTTTATCCAAATTATAGCTACTTATTCATAAAACTAACGCAGAATGACCTAAATGACACCTATACTTGTGCCAATTTGTCATGACGGTCCTCAAACTTAACAATTTACCAATTAAACACTTACATTCCTTCAAACTCTTTCTAAAAAATGCTTATGATTGGAGGATACTAGTTTGTGTAATACAATCTCCTACACGCAGGACGCTACATCAAAAAAATTAGCCCACGTAGGCTCCGGGTCATTTATTATCGCCATATAAAAAATAAAATGGTAAGTGATTATTAACCCTCCCTGCCCCTCTACACCAAACCCAAATTTTCCCCTCATTCTATATTTACCCGCTTAGTTTAGGGCTTACAATGTATCGAACTACTTCTGTGTCTCCTCTCTTCTCCATCTTCATTGCCAGAATTTCCATCATCGCAGTTGTTATCGAATTTTCTGGGATAGAATTATTCGTTTGTTCTTCATCTTTTATCATTATTGATCATCATTTCCCTTAATATATAGAGCTTTTGCTTTGTGTAATGTTTTTAGGGGAAGGAAGGGTTAGGTCGTAATTGATGTTTAATTTTTCTCAATATATGGGGCTTTTGCATTAAATGCTAAGGTTGATGTGTCACCTCCCATAAAAATCACATTATGATGTTTGAAGGTGATAGGATGAGAAGTTATAACCTTCACCTTCATCTGATTCTTCTATCTCTCCATTTATATCTACCCCTTAGCCTTTCTTTTGGCAAAAATGATAGTTATGAAGGAGAATATGGGTGATTACAAGAAAGACTTTGATAGGCTTCATGATTATGCTAAAATTCTAAAGTGTACTAATCTTGGAACTATTGCAGTGATAAGGACATCTAAGAATGCAGAACCTAGCAAGAAGGTGTTTATGGGTATTTATATCTTTCTTGAAGCATTAAAAATTGGATGGTTAAAAGGGTGCAAAAATATAATTGGCTTTGATGGTGCCTAAAAAAAATATGTAAAGGCGAACTATTTTGTTACATTTACAAGGATGGAAATAATCAAATATACCATGTGAGTTGGGCAGTAGTTGAAAAGGAATCCAAGTAATCATGGTTTTGGTTTATCAGATGTCTCAAGCATGATCTGAACTTGACAGAAAATAAAGGAGAAGGGCTAACAATCATTTCTAATACGCAGAAGATACAGTTTCTAACACTTTGTCTTTAAAGTGTAACTATTTTCATTTGTGTTTAAATTACAACAATATAATATTATTGTGAGTGTTCATCTATCAATAACTCAGTTATTGCAAAATATTGAGATGAGGTGCTATGCTAGACATTCTGGGCCAATTGGAAGCAAACTCGGACTGGTGAGGAAAGAAGAAAAAAATTATGGCAATATGCAAGAGATATATTTGAAGTTTACATTAGCGAGAAGTTGGATGAAATGGACTTACTGGGGGAGATATTGTTCAAGTTTTTCTGAAATACAACAAGGAGACATGGTGTAGGACATACTTCAAAAACATAGTAAGTGTAATGTAGTGGGCAAAAACATATGTGAGACATTCAATAATTGGACATTGGCAGCTAGGCACAAATCTGTCGTTACTATGTTAAAGGAAATAAGATATAACAACTCGACCAATTGTTTGAGCTCTAACGCATCGTTCGAAGATTTGAGTCCATGAGTATCTTCACTTCAAGTATTATGACTTGTAAGCGTCGTCAAAATTGAAATTCAAGGAGTTCGGAGTGGATTTGGAAAGAGAATTCTTTATTTCTAAAGCTTTTAAGTTGGAAGAATCAGACTACGGGTTGATATTGAGTAAACAACCTCAGAATCAGAATTTGAAGGTTCCAACAAGTTCATATGATGATTTTAGACTTGGGAGTATGTCCTTATCGCGTTTTGGATGGCACAGGAGAATTTCGGTGCATATTGCAGAAGGTTGGCATTTTAAAAGAATTTCATAAATTTGAGTTGAAGTGCATTTCAATGTTTATTTGGGATTCCGAGTTTATGAGTAGCTCCGTATGGTAATTGTGGTATTGGGAGCGCGTCCAAAGTAGATTGGGAGGTCCTAGGTCTTTTTAGGGTCATTTGGTGAAATTAGAAATTTGATGATTTTTGAGAAGTTTGATCGGAACTGTAATTTTTGATATCGAGGTCGGATTCCAATTCCGAAAGTTGGATAGGTTCGGAATGTCAAATGTGACTTGTGTGCAAAATTTGAGGTCAATCGGACGTGATTTGATAGGTTTTGGAATTGAATGTAGAAGTTTGAAATTCTAAAGTTCATTTAGATTGGAATGGGGTGTGATTCATGAATCCAATGTTGTTTGATGTGATTTGAGACCCCGAACAAGTTCGTATTATATTTTTAGACTTGTGTGGGTATTTGGATTTTAGTTCTCGGGGCTCGAGTGAGTTTCAGAGTAGCTTCGAATTATTTTGTGAAGAAGCTGGATTTACTGGTTCTAATGTGATCGCATTTGTGTGATGTTGGTTCCAAATAAGACCGTCACATTTGCGAGGTAGTGTTTGCATTTGCGAACCTGGGCTGCTAAGGGGAAGATTGCATTTGCGATAAGTTGATCACTTGTGCAGTGCTGTCCTCTTTGCATTTGCAAATATTTTGGTCGTAAATGCGACCATGGAAGGATTATCTTGGCTTCGTATTTGTGATGCATTTGTCACAACTGCGACCATTCATTTGTGAGTCAGATGTTGCAAATGCGATATATGCGACTGGAGCTAAGGGCTTTTTGTTCCGAGACTTTGCCCATTTTCCACTTGGACTTAGGCAACTTTTGAGAGCATTTTGAGGGAGGGTTCCATTATCATCAATAGTTTTGGAGCGTTGGGCATCGGTTTGAGTTGTTGGAATGGCTTGGGAGGCGGTTATGAATTTCGGAGGGAGGTAAAACTCCTTTATAACCTTGTAAGAGTGAATTAACCCCATAGGTAAAATAATTTAATATGGGCTTATATTTGTTGGGGATACGTACGCGCAAGGTGACGATAGTCCATACCTAGCTACTATTTTGATTAAGTCAAGGTAGTCTAGGACCTAAATCGTGCTATACTTGCAATATTTGCGACTTTATTATTAATTTAAATTGCTCAAATCATATTGAACTTGGTAAATGAATATTAAAAGGTTAAGCTTCGTTTTCTTGACCGTTAAATGAGAATTGACATTTCCTTGGATAATTGCTCCTTAATGAACTCTTGATTGGCTGTTTGAATGTGTTTTTCTTTGTGAATGTGTTTGATTAGGCAGTGCACAATTTATATTTATATGTTGGATCGGGTCATACGACATCGTCATGACTTGCGCATGATTTAACTGTTTGCATGGAATTTATAATAATTGATATTGCCTCATTGTCTCGAAATGTAAATTCTTAAATAATGCAAAATATATTTGAAAATTTCTCATTTATAAAAGAACCGTTGCTTAGTTTATGATATTCAGCTTACAGTTGTCTTCTATAATACATGTTTAATTATATCAATGGTATTTTATTTATGGCCCATAGTAAGTGTCAGAGTCGATCCGTCGTCACTACTTCTTTGATGTTAGGTGGGATATTACTGGGTACGCGTTGATTTACGTACTCATATTACACTTGCTGCATATTTTGTTATGTAGGCACATATATGCTTAGTGGCCAAAATGGGCACAGAAGCGTGGTTAATGCGGAGACATAGGGAGTTGATTCCATATTAGTATCCACAGTCAACAGAGTCCCATCGCCTACGATTGGATTGCATGGTTGTCCACTTGTGAGGGTTTTGGTTATCAGCATATTGATGGGTTATTACGACTAAGGAAAGAGAACATCAGTGGTAATTTGAGCAAAGTATTCGAGGGATGTGTGATATAATTGGCCTTATCGATTCATGTTCAGGGGTTGGGAAGACTCAGAATGTATGCTTCATGTATAGGCGATTTACAAGGAAGGTGATTCAGCCAAGTGCTTCTTTGGAAGGGTGTTTATGTGCTAGCAGAGCTTTTCATGCCTCCACATGCTTTGTTACATGCAACACAATATTTTCACATGGCGTCACATGCTACCTCATACATTCACATGCTACACCATGTATATTTCACCACCTTCACATGTTTTTAGGTATTTTTTAGTTGGTTTGCCAAAAGTCCTTCACATGCCAAGAAGGACCCACATGTAGATAGGTTTTCCATGTAAGATAGGTTTATTTTATCTTGTAATAACCTCCTAGCCCTATATATATAGGAGGCCTTGTAGTAATGGTAGGATCATTTGGTAACCTTTTTAAATCTTTTGTGATATATTACATATGAGTGCTTTCTAAATTTCACTCTTGTTCTTTCTTTCGAACGGATGGAAGGCCGGTCCATGTATGAAAATAGAGTAAGAATACTCTGTTAAAGTTAGCTTATTGTAGTGCGAAAGTTTTCTGAGTTATAAACAGCTATCGTTGGTTATAGTACAAAAGTTTTCTGAGTAGTGTAGCTTGGCAAGCCATCCCTTATGGGTTGTTGAAGCGAGTCCCTTTTGTAGGAAAACTTTTGCGACTATAAACAAATTAATTGTTTGTGTAGCTTGGCAAGCCGTCCCTTATGGGTTGTTGAATCCAGCCCCTTTTGTAGGGAAACTTTTGTTTCTATGGTATAGTTTTCTTTCTTGGAGTCTCTTACTCTGTTCTTTATACTGTGGTATCAGAGCCAGCCCATCCTTTCGGAGGGAGGAACAATTTGCTAAATATGTCTGAGTTATTTCCATCATCCTCTTCCCTAGCAAAAATGAATATGTCTCCTACTCTATACAAAACTCTGTCCAAAAAATATGATTACCTGTACGAAGTAGATATCCTACTCGATGAACAAAAAGTATCCTCTACTGAACTACCCCTCATAAACCCCTACTCAGCTTTTTACAAAAAATCCTTTGCACCTTGGACCCAAATCCGTTCCTTAGTCCAACATAGACCAAAAGGAGTCAAAGAATATGTTGCCTCAAAACCATGATAATGGAGAGATCATGGTTTTACCCATATCCATTTTGGTGCTATCCGAATTGCTTTAACATATCACAAAAGGAAAGGTCAACTTGTTGTAGCTCGACTTTCTCTTCTAGATACAAGATACTTGGAGCACCAACATGCAAATTTGGGTACTGCAGAAGTTACCTTGAATGTTAGAATTGTCTTTATAACTATCTTTCCAAATTTCAACATGTCCCTTTATGACCCATACCTAACCGAAGCCTTAAAAATCCAATTCCAAATCCAGGGAGCCCCACAAGCCAAAGATTCCATCCAAGCTACTCTTCACCACCAAATGGCATGGCGAGTTCAAAATCATGCCATGGATCTTTTCCTTCCTGGAGGAGAAAACGCTTTTCTCTTAAATATCGATGCTACCAAAGGAAACACCATGTGCACCCAAATACCCAGACAAATTTCCAGAAATGAACTTGTCAAAATTCTTCCTGATTCCTGGATCACAAATTATGAAAAGTTAAGAGAATCAGAAGAATCTCTACAATCTGGTGAACCAACTTTTACCAAAAGAGATGAAAAAACCGTTTGCATAAGCTTTGACCATTCCCATCTCAAAAAACCAAATAAAACCATCTTCTCTTGCCAAATGATTCAACCCAAAGATACAACAAATACATATCCTGAACCGGATGGAGAGTTCTTTTGGAATATACAAAGCATCATGAAGAACATGATTGGTGTCAAAATTTTGATAAAGAAGGAAAAAGAACTTGGTGGTTCAAATGCCCCTTTTACGGGAAACTGCCCTTGGGATCTTTATTGTGATTGTCAAGATTGTTTGGAAGATCCAATTGGTGAATATGATGAAAGGGTCGGCCTAAATCAAACCAATCCAAAATCCAAGATAAAGGGGAAAACTGAAAAATAATTTCGAGGCAAATACAAAAATAAAGATCTTTCAATTGGCTCATTAAGTCGTCCAGGTAAATATGAATTTCTTATCAGTTACAAACCCCAGGATTGGCCAAAATTACCAGAAAAATTCACTCCAAGCTGGGAGGATAGTAAAACTATACCCTAATCTCCATCACCATCAGCCCATACCCCAGAATCCAAAAAGCCACCTGAACCTAAAACTTCACCAACTCAAAAGACCACAAATCCCCCACAATCACATATATTCATGCTAAGTCCTCCAAGCTCCAGTCATACCCTAGATTTTCCTTCACTTCAACATTTTGAAAAAGAGGGTATAAGCCATGCTCCAAAAATTCTTAAGAAAAACATAGTGCTACCTACTGGAGAAAAGCCCCCAACAAGTGACATCGAAGCAACAATGAACTGGCAATCAGAAAACTCCATCTGCCAAAACAAGGTGTTGAACAACTTTAGCAACACCATAAAGAACGTGGCCATACACAAAATAAAATGATGAGCAAGGTGGAAACAATTGAGAAACATATGGAGAAGATATCATCTCACCATGATGGACTAATCAAAGCCTTGCAACTAAGATTGGAAAATTTACAATACGAGATTTATCCGCCAGGAACTTCATGTCTCCAATTCTTCCAACAAAAAGAAACTATTTCCATCAAAGAAAAAATTCAACTCATGAGAAATGAACAATTTGAGCAAAAAAAAAAACGCCATTCTAATCCTCAAAACCTACATTCTTCCCATGTCTCCACAAGCATATTCCCCACCTAAATTAGACTACACCTTTTCTGCTTTTCCATTTACCTCACAAAATCCAATCTCTTTCACCCAACCCTTTAAAGAAGAACATGATTTTGATATCACAAAAATGGTTTGGGAAAGGAAAGATGCCCTTGCAGCACAAAAACAAACTAAGAAAAGGTGAGACCAAAGAGAAAGTTCAAAAGGGTCCAACCCTGAAAATTTGATGATTTCTGACCAGAAGGCTCCAGAACTCTATGTGTATCAGCCAAGATAAATACCAGAAGAAGATAGTCCATGGTCGGAATCGCTGAATTCATCAGACAACGAATCAACGAAAGATATCTCTCAGTCAAGCAATGAATCCATGACGAACTCTTCCGAAGAAGACAATACCCTAATATTTCTAAATAATCCAAGAGACCCAGAAGTATCCGAAGTAGATGAGGAAAAAGAAGGGACGACAGATGATCCAATCCCAAAAAGAAGATATGATCCCATGGCGTCAAAACCGGTTGGAACTGGTTTCCACACTTTCACCTTAGATGACATCAAGGTTTCAAAATGGATTCAAATGATCCAAGACTTCTACACTTGGATGGTGACCAAAATTTGGTGGAACGAGAGAAGTATACCATCCTTTCAGAACTTACTTCACAGTTCTCAGGAATTCTCAGAGACTGGTGGAACTCACTTGCAATTCAAGACAAAACACTTTTCTTACTTCCCAAGATTTTGCCTTCAACATCAGGATCCTACATGAAGTTTTCTGTGGAGATACTGGCCAAAGACATGAGAAAATGCGAAGACAACTCTTTAAAATGAAGTGTGTGTTATTCGACAGAAACAACATGACAGACATTTCCAAAAAATGACAAAGATATACTTTGAAATTGGCGGAGACATTAATCGAAAGCAAGCCTTTGTCTCTTCTTTTCCAAAGTTGTTAGCAAGCCGAACCATGACCATCATTGAAGAAAAGTTTCAGTTCATAACAACCCCACAAATTGGTTGCATCAGGCAAGCTATTTTCATTGCATTGTATGACATTTGTATAAAGCACTCAGCCTAAAGAAAACCATCCAACTTAATCCAGCGCTTGACAAAGTCTGCCGCAAATCTGATCTAATTACCGGATCAGGATGTTCCTGCCGCACATCCAGACGAATAAGAGAATTCAGGAGGTTCAAATGGCCAAGAATTCCAGACAGAAAATAAAGGTCCAAGAGACGCACAAAGTATTTCAGGCGCAGAAGGCCAGGAAATTTTCACAAGAAGAATAGATGCTTTATTTGCCATAGATTGAACACTTCGCAAAAAAATGTCCACAATCAAGAAGATCTTTCAAACTCCTTGAAGAAATCGAAGATTACACTGGCATACATCTTGGAAAGGAGGAGGACCTTGAATATATATTCTCTGTAGATGATGAACCTAATGAAGAAACTTTATTCTCTCTTGATATTTATGAAGATCAAGGAAATGAGCAATACCAAATTTTAGAACCAGTGATCGAAGCCCGGGAGGAGATCAATGCTCTTTCAGTCATTCCTCACGTAGAACTGAAGGTCTATTCATCCAAACGGGATAAACCGACTCGAGTTATTGCTTTTGTCGATACCAAAGCTGCTTCTTCACTCATAAATCCTGCAGTTCTCCCTGAAAATCAATGGGTGCCGCATTTTAAGGATTTCAACACTGCATCAAATGCAATTTTGACCACAATTGTCGCTACAGAGCACCCGATCACAATTGAGTTCTTTCCAGGATTGAAGTACAGAACCAAGCTGCTAGGATCTGAAGTACCAGGTAAGGATCTTATTATTGGGTTCGACATTTACAGACAACTTAGAGATCAACTCCAGATCAGGCTAACAAGATAGCTTTTAAAAAACAGTTCAGACCTTATTCAGAGATTCTAAAGCTAATCCAAATCATGAACAATGAACAAATCAAAGAGATTGAGCAAAATCTCATTGAACATTAATGTGTTGAATCCCACAAGGATTTCATGAAGAAAGGGACATGCCCATTATGGAAAAATGAAGAGTTTTTTATCAAGCTCCCATTCAAGAAGAATGATAATATCAATCCAACAAAGGCCAGTCATTCAGGAATGAATCCAGATCATGTTCAGCTTGCAAAGAAAGAATGTGAAGAACTTTTGGAATTTGATATGATAGAGCCATCAGACTCACAATTCGGCATGCGAAGCATTGTATGTCAACAAAAGAGTTGAACATACAAGAGGAAAATTCAAGTTAGTCATCAATTACCAGCCACTTAACCATTTCCTCCAAGATGATAAGTTCCCTATCCCAAATAAACTTACCCTTTTCTCCCATTTAGCCAAGGCCAAATATTTTTCCAAGTTTGATTTAAAATCTGGAGTTTGGCAACTGGGAATCCACCCTGAAGAAAGACCCAAAACAGAATTTTGCATCCCCGACCATCACTTCCAATGGAAAGTCATGCCCTTCGGGTTGAAAACTGCACCCTCTTTGTTCCAAAAAGCCATGATAAAAATCTTCCAACCCATCCTCCACACCTCCTTAGTTTACATTGATGACATCCTGCTATTTAGTAATACAATGGAGGAACATGTCAACTTGCTTCGTCAAGGCATTAGTAACACAGTACGGAATCATGCTTTCTGCAAAAAAGATGCTTCTAGCTCAAAAGGAGATCGATTTTCTCGGAATGAATTTTGCCCAAGAAGAATACAGTCCAGGACCACATATATGTTAGGAATTGCTCAAATTTCTAGATACCATTCTCACAATAAAGCAAATCCAACAGTTCTTTGGGTGTAATAAATTATGTAAGATATTTCATCTCAAATATCTCTACATACATTTCACCACTCACAGAAATGCTCAAGAAAAAGGCTCCAGCGTGGGGAGAAGAAAGGATGAAGCTGTTAGAAAAATAAAGGAAATATAAAAAAATGTCAGGTCTCTCTACATCCCATTAGATGAGAAAAAGATATTCCAAACTGATGCCAGCCATGAATATTGGAGTGCTATTTTATTTGAAGAAAAAGATGGCCAGAGGAAAATATGTGGATACTCCAGTTGAAAGTTCAAAGATGCCGAGCAATATTATCACTCCACTTTCAAGGAAACTCTTGCAGTAAAAAGGGGAATCAAGAAATTCAATTTCTTCCTGGTCCATATAGAATTTCTAATAAAAATGGATATGAAGGCTTTCCCAAAGATGATCCATATAAATTCAAAAAATTATTCCCAATCCTCAGATTCTCAGATGGGCTCAATGGTTTTCTCCATACAAATTTCAAGTCAAGCACCTGAAAGGAAAGGATATTATTCTCACAGATTTTCTATCTCGACCAGAAGAATTTTCAAAGAGATTTTCACCCGCAAAATTGAAGACAAAGTAGAAGCTAATCAGCCACATCTTCATGTTTTCAAATGCATTAGGAACAAGTTCATTAAAGCCAACGGATCACCCACCGGAGTTGTTCAATCTCATGGATCCCTTTGATCCATCAAT
Organism: Nicotiana benthamiana; assembly: GCA_034376525.1. Classification (NCBI taxonomy): domain Eukaryota; kingdom Viridiplantae; phylum Streptophyta; class Magnoliopsida; order Solanales; family Solanaceae; genus Nicotiana; species Nicotiana benthamiana. Next base: position 9,075,111 of record CM067337.1, read on the forward strand.
TATTATGGAAAGAAGAACTTATTACGAGCTCTAAATTTTCCGGCAATATGGAGGATCTATTCTCAAGACTTATGGGGTCAATCTAGAATATTCGTTCTGCCACATATTCATCATTCAAGCCAAGGATTTTCCACAAGAGTTATTGTGGTTTTTCTGGTACCTATGCCATCAATATTATATTTTCAAGGAATTCAAATGCAATGTCTTCAAGGATTTTGATACCAGTGCACCAAACCTTAAAGTACTTTTATTATGGTTCAAGCCTAGAAGATACTGGATGAAATGCTTTAATAATTCCTACACAGAAAAGGTATTCATGTTCTATAGGCCAGTAAAGATCATCAATGGAAAAGTCCAAGCACAAGCAGAGTCATCATTCTAGTGGAAATTTCTGGTGTCAATTGTATCAATGGAGGAAAAATAAAGCGAGGCACAAATAATCCTTATTCAGCAAAATAGGTGCACCCCGAAAGAGATATGGCCAAAAGATTGGGCAAGCTGGAATTATACCAACACTCATCCTCACTGGGAAAGAGTCTGGGAAGCAGCAAAAGAATATCAAACCATATGAAGTCATCCGAGAAAAGATCACTCATGAAATTTCAAGATTAAAGTTGCGGATTACATCTCTCATTCCAAAAGAGAAAGAACACAACGGATAAGGACCATCCAGTTCAAGGAATTACTACACAAGGTCAGTGAAAAGACTCCTAGAAGACAACCCTAGAAGTAATTATCTAAATCCCTGATAATCCCAATATAATCCTACGTTACCTACCAAAAAACCCTTAAAAATATCCTACCCATGCCAAGACAAATTCCCATATCTTTCCATACCATCCGGGCCCCACTGTTACTTGTTTTCACATGCTTCCACATGCCTCCAGATGCTTCATCACATGCAACAAAATATTTTCGCATGGCGTCACATGCTACCTCATGCTTTCACATGTTACACCATGTATATTTCACCACCTTCACGTTAGGTGTTTTTTAGTTGGTTTGCCTAAAGTCCTTCACATGCCAAGAAGAACCCACATGTAGATAAGTTTGCCATGTAAGATAGGTTTATTTTATCTTGAAAGTTTGTCTTATAATAACCTCCTAGCCCTATATAAAGGAGGCTCTGTAGTAATGGTAGGATCATCTGGTAACCTTTGTAAATCTTTTGTGATATACTATATATGAGTGCTTTTTAAATTTCTCTCTTGTTCTTTCTTTCGAATGGATGGAAAGGCAGGTCCATGTATGAAAATAGAGTAAGAATACTCTGTTAAAGTTAGCTTATTGTAGTGTGAAAGTTTTCTGAGTTATAAATAGCTAACATTTGTTATAGTACAAAGTTTTCTAAGTTGTGTAGCTTGGCAAGCCGTCCCTTATGGGTTGTTGAAGCCAGCCCCTTTTGTAGGAAAACTTTTGTGAATAAAAATAAATTAACTGTTTGTGTAGCTTGGCAAGCCGTCCCTTATAGGTTGTTGAAGCCAGCCCCTTTTGTAGGGAAACTTTCGTATCTATGGTATAGTTTGCTTTCTTGGAGTCTCTTACTCTGTTCTATATACTATGGTATTAGAGTGTGTGGCTCTCAACAATGGACCTAGTAGATTCAAAAGTTAAAGCGCGGTGCCTAAGGAATTTGAGTCCATAGTATGGTTAAGTATCGAGCTCATACAATGGATTATGAAAGGGGCTTGGAGTGTTCTATGTTATCTTCAATCTGCGGTGTAGCATTGGGGGAATATGAGAAAATAGATTCGGATTCATAGAAAACTTTTTAGAATGGGAATACTAGTTGAAAATGCGAATATGCGCACAAGGAGGGTATGAGATGGTTCGTGGGTTTTGAGACAATGTGGTCACGTGAAATAAGGTCACTCGAGATGAGTGTGAATTTGGGTTCGGTATGTTTTGAATGGAGTCAGTATTATTCCTAAGGCTAGTTTTAGAGTAAATTAGAAGAAGTCGGATTGGTTAGTAATGGTTGAATTGGCATGATAGCGGCAATAATCAGTTCCTTCAGCATGTTAAGAGATGCATTTTCTTTGTGGCGGTACGTGCAAGCCTGGCAGACTCTGTAATTAATTTTATTTGGAAGCATTTGAGTATTATGTATAGATGAATCCCGGAAGAGTTAAGGTGGTTTAGACCACCACTTGAGGTTGGTATTTTCTACGATTTTGGGAGTTTATTCATGTGTTGCAATGTTCACCCGAAATGAGTTAAGTGAAAGGTTCCTACATGATGAAGTGAGTAGTCTATTAGTGGCTTAGGAGATAGGATGAAATTCTTGTACTCTTGCGTATTGGCATGGTTAGGTGCACTGGGTAGCATGGGAATTTGAAGTTAAGGATCAAGGTTGCGATTCAATGTTGACAAGAATGTCACAAGCTCGGAGGAGCAGAAAAGGATTCAAATGGTTAAAATAAGCTGCTAATGTTTTTGCTTCACCTTAGATCGATGTCTTGTGTAAGAGGCTTGGTATACTGATTTGCGGATTCCCAAGTTACTTGACAACATTAGTATGACTGATGGTATGGGTGTGCAGACTTGTTATATGGTGCGGAAGATCGTGGGAGCATGTCCCACAGGAAGATTATATAAGTGAGACATGTAGTCACTTGGTTGATTGAAGATTGAAACCAAGTATGGAGATTCTATCGCTAATTTTGAGAAAATATGCCTGAAGGGCGCTCAGTTCTTTTGTTTGTGGACTTCTGGAGGTTGTTCTGGATTTGACGATTGTTCTTGTGTTTCTTGGGGAAAAGGGGTTATTACGGATCCTCGAAAGGTTACTAGCCTAGTGCGCGCTACGATCAGAATCGGCTTGAGATCTGCGGATGGATTTAAATGTGGATGTGGGGTCTTTATCAGGCTAGATCTGTTCATTTCAGCATAGCCTTTTTTATGGAGGAGTCTTCGGGACTTTGATATTGCTTCTGTTGTCAGCTATTTCATGTAATGCTATATTGTGCCGTGTGGGTTGTGAGGTGGTTTGATTATTTGCACCCGTATCGAGGTCCCATGTAGTTTGTGGTGCTATATGAGCAGGATGGCTCTCGAGATGTAGGTCATTTATTTCACCTTAGTTGTACTTGAGTTTCATAGCCTATGGCGCTATCCATCTACCCAGGAGTTACATTATGCGATACTCGGGTATTTTGTAGGTATGAGCATTTTAGCTCGTATAGATTATTATGTATAGATCGTGTGGTACGTTGCTATAGGTATGTTGTTTGGATCTATGGCGTGCCGCCACAGGTGACATGGTTGGATCGGGTTGCACGCCGTAAAGGTATCATATGTGGATCAGTCTACACACTGCAATAGTGTGATGTTGAGTATAGTTTCCCATATCTATTCTTGTATGTTTTGCTTCTCATTTTCTGAGGAATATATATAACATATTTTCGGTTGTTTAAAGTAGTTACGTGGGTTGATCAATTCTTTCCAGAGTACGTTTCCTTTTGTTTCAAATTCGATTTTGCAGCTGGTTGGCACATTATGGAATCATATGAGACTTTTGGCAGTATCTGAGGTGGCTTATTGCTTGAGCAGCTTGTACTGGGTGGAACGAGATTATTTTGAGCAGCTTGTACTCGGGTATTTTGAGCTCTAACGCGTTGTTCGACGGTTTGAGGCTATGACCAGTCTTACTTCATGCATTATGACGTATACGCGGAGTTGGAATTGAAATTCAGGAAGTTCAGAGTGGATTTGGATGTTCTTTTGCAAGACTCTTTGACATAATAAGAAAGGGTGTCCATCAGCAGTAAGTATTAATGTTCTTTATGCTTATTATCAGATGAATTCAATTACTAATGTCTGTTTTATTATGTGTATACAGAGAAACTAAGGGGGAAGGGCTGACACTAGTTTCGTTGGAGACGAAACTACCGAAAATGCATCATCAACATCAGCAAATGGAAGGGTTTGAACTAGGGGAAGCGCATCAGCAGTAGCAACACCATCAACAACTTCAACTTGGTAGGTGTTACCTTCACTCAATCAATCACTGATCCAAGCACACAATAATCAACTGATATTGCTAGCGATCCAAAAAGGAAGACCAATGAGCCTACAGAGGTTGTGCAAATGCAGGGTCTAAGAGACCACATGCAGCAAGATATGGTCTTTATTTGATTCAAGTGGCACTGTGGTACTGTGGGTAATATTTTCACCTAATTACACAGTTAGCAAGTATGGTTTGCTAGATAATCCCTCACAACTTTTTATCTTTGTGCAGTTTGGAGCTACTGACAAAGTAGTACACAATCATTCTACACTCATAAGTTATGCCCCTGTCAACATTGAACTTAGGTTCAAACCCCCTGGGCAGCAGTTACAAAAACGCAGCTGCAAGAACAATTTTACAAAAGGGCGAACTCTGCTACAACCACTCAAGACATACCAAAGACACAATCCACACCAAGCAACCAAGCCATAACAGACATTAATTGAAGTGATCAGTTGGTATTTACACTGAGACTTAATGATGAATGTTTTTATTAGCTGCTTATGGAGGATAATATTTTAAAAGACTGCTTCATTATTGATGTTTTTGTTGACTGTCTATCGTAGACAATATTTTGTATAGTAACTTCCTAATTTTGGATGTTTTATTATCTATCATAACAGGCCATGATATTAGTAGTGGAAGTATCGCTGCTGTAATGGTAAATTGCATTTTTCGACTTGAATGTTCCCTCTGTCAATATATTCCACAAACAAAATTTTACATCAACACAAAATATGTAGTCTAAACACAGGAAATAAGAAAGTACGCTATCAATCCTAAACATATAGCATAAGAACTAACATTAGAACAACTAAAACAACAATTCTAAAGTAGCAACTCTGAACTTTGACCTTCATTGTATTCTTTCACAACTGCACCGATCACTTTCTTAATAAGACCCGCAAGAAGAGTCTTGTAGTGTTGTTCCTCAATCGAAGGATCAACCTGTCAGAAAACACAACCTTCACCAATCTAATATCTTCGGCAACCTAGGAACCTTATTTCAGGATTGGTGGTGTTCGTGACATTTTATGATCTGTTGCAACCCACAATAACACAAAGGTTCATTCTTCATTGCTGAAGGAGAAGACGCGGGCGGTAGCTTATTTATTGCTGGAGAAGAAGAAAAAAATCGACCTATAAAAGAAAAGGAGATGGCAAAAATTGATAGGAAATGAAGAATCCCAGGAAAAAAAAATTCTATTTTCACTGTTGAAGCTAACATGAGAAAGAAGAGGGCGTCTGATTTGGATAGAAATAAACTTTTATTATGTTCAATAATGGAGAATAACGTAGAAAGAAGAAGATGACTATTAAATATGCTACATTATTACCACTAGGGCTTTTCAACTGGGTCATGCCCCTTACAGGCGTGTGTATCACACACTAAAGCCAAATATGACACATAGGATCGGTCTCCTGTCATAAGCGTTTATTATACACGGCTTAAAGGAGTGTAAGTGTTCAATTGGTAAATTATTAAGTTTGGGGATCAGCATGACAAAGTGACACAAGTATAAGTGTCATTTTGGCTTTCTGCCTAAAACTAATTCAGCAACAGAATTAATGCTTATCAACTACTTTCAACCAGCTAATTCATATGAGTTTTCTCATCCTATTTGTTATCTATATGTAAGTCCATAACATTTATTAAAAAAATACGATATTAAAGAAGTAAATAAAGAAAACAAATTAAGATTGATAATGTAGAGGATAAATAGGAATTTGAAAAGAAATCAATTCAAATATGAGGGAAGAATGTTCAATGTTCAGAGTTAAAGAAAAGTCAGGGGTGTAAATGATTTTTATCCATTTTAAAAAATTACCTTGCAAATAATCCATTACTCCTATAATTGAGACAGATGAGCACAATGTCCCTTGACTATTATTATAAAGGGGTATAGTTGTCGTTCTCAGAATCTCAATGGCCTATGTGCACCTTTCCAAAGCTCAGGGGTTTAAGTGAAAGTTATACTTTTATTTTGTTTCACCTTTGGCCCCATTTTATATAATCAGTACTCAGTATATAGAATTAAAAACTAGAGAGATAAAGGGAAACATGATTAGGTTTGCTACTTGCCAACGTTTTAAATAAAGTTAGAATCCATTATAGTACGTTAGGAGACACTAGTACATATTCTAGTTTTAACAGATAATGCCTCAATAATTCATTTCATCTTTGAAAAAGGTTGTTTGAATTCCTCACTTTGATGTCTTCTTCACAATCATTGGTATATAGACTGTTAGTCATGGCCATATGAAAGATAAAGTTCTCTTACATAAGCCAATAGCATAAAAAGTTCCGAAATAGATGAGGAATTTATTGTTTCAATTAGCTAGAAATTAAAGATGATTGAGCCTAGCGTTAGTGGGTAAGTAACTTTCTGTAACAATAAAATGTTAGTAATTCGTGTTGCTAAAATTTTTTGCAAAATAAAACGAAACCAGAAATGAAACAAAAATAGAATTAGAAGAATAAATGTTTCGAGCCCAACAGAAAGTTGTATCTCCTTATGGAAATTAATCCTCTCACTACTGTTGCCCAAGGTTATTGGATTAATTTTTCATGGGTTAAAATCACAGAACTTCGTCGAACTCAACAAGTGACACTAAACCATACTGATGCTTATGTTTTGCTTTTGAAAAAATAATGCAGACAAACTGGGTTTCAACAGGTGCCAAGATATATGTTTGTCTTGAGAAGGTGTTTGTTCGCCAGAAATTAAATTTCTTTTAGGCGCGATTGCTGGAAAAATTACGACTGCGAATTTTGAATTAAAATATTCCGCGGAAAAAAACAGAAAAGAAAATAAATAACGAAAATACGGAAAATAAATTTGGTCTAAAAAATCAATCAATCATATTAATTGTGAAGTCGAAGCCGAGCGAGTGACGACAACGGTGTGAGGCACAACTTATTCTCAACTTTTTAAGAGCTAAAAGATGTGCATCTATATAAATACAGAAATTTTCTTTCCATTGTTTGATGAGAGATAAAGTATATTAGTAAAAGCAATACTTCAGACTTTTCGTTTCCCTCTAAATTTTTTTCCTTTATTTAAATTAGATGGGAAAAAAACAACATAAACTACACCGATGAAATAAAAAGAATCATTATACCATCTGTTTATCTTAAACGATTTATGTAACTAATTAATATATATCTACATATGTTTGATTGCTGTCGGTCAAATTTGAAAAAGAGAGTGATCATGCAGATTAGGAAATAATTTTAAGCATATAAGATGGCTGTCATAGTTAGTTGAATTTGACAAGTATGAGTGTAAAGTTTCAATAATGAAAAGTCCCCCCACGTACGTCTGATTTTGAATGCGTTCTTGTGTCTATTAATCGTATTGGCGAAAAAGTCGCCGAAAAGGGTTTTCTATGGTACACTAGTTCTATTAATATGTTCCTTTTTTTCTTGTAGATAAGAGTTTGTAACAAAGATGCTAAATATGCTCTTGATAATCTTTTCGTGTGATGTGATTTGTGAACTTTGTGAAGACTTAGTGTATCCGGTCAAAATCGGCTTGCTTTTTCTTGTATGACTAATCGAGACTGGAACGTGGCAGACTAAGGTTCGACCCCATGTTATATCGAACTGTGATGTAAATTTAGATTGCCGAGCTCGTGATCCAGAGATCAATCAAGATCGAGATCAGCCAAGATCAAGATTAGGCATTGATAGAGATCGAGCAAGATCGAGGGAAGCTTGTCAAACCAAATAACGGAAAACTAAAATATTCGCAATCGGACGATGATCACGGTAGAAATTTCGGCACGTATCAAGAAGATGCTGATTAATTAGTTAATCATGAGATTTCTTGCTGCATTTAGAATTGTATCAAGGTTAGGACTCCCATACTATATAAAGGGGATCTGATGAATTGTAAAAGGCATCACATTTACGCAATACAAAGCAATATACTACCTTTCTTTTAAGCTCTCAATACTCTGTTACTTTGTTCATATTTTCTAGTTGAATATTCGTTTAGTTCAAATAACGAGGCTATGAATATGATACTACAATTGAAGAGCCAATCATCAGTATTTCAGCGTCGGGGACTTGGTACTAAGGAAAATCATCCTCAACACCCGAAATCCGAACGAAGGAAAATTGGGCCTGAACTAGAAAGGACCGTACCATATTCTCAAAGTCATCGGAAAAAGGATCCTACAAGCTCGGAACGATGAATGGAGAAAACTACCGAGAAATTGGAACGTATCTCACCTATCACGGTATTACTGCTAAGTACGACCCTTTTCTATTTCCTTTTATTTTGGACTAACACTTGCAGGTAGTCAGCAAGAAACATCGAAGGATTCATCGGCATGAAGTCTTTAGGTCTTAAAGTACGTATTGCACTCATTTTTCCTTAGACTGATTTTGTCCCAAATAGATTTTTCGCAGAGGTTTTTAACGAGGCAACAGTGGATCGTGCAAACTTAGAATCAAAGGCCGATCATGGATCGGTATCAAAGACTGTGTTTATAGTATCCGAGATTTATCTACAATCAACCTCGAATATTAGAAGAATTATCCTCAAATATCGAATTATTGCAAAGGAAATTATTTCGAAATGGAAGGGACTCGATAGGTAGGATTTATTTTAAGGGCCAAATGGTCAAAACGAACGGTACCCACGTGGATTGCTCGGGTCCTGACATAAAATATATACGCTCGTATGAGTATTTTTGACAAGAACAAAGAAAAGTACTTTCCTTGTGAGTGATCTTACGCCTTGGAAAAATTTTCACTTTAGAATCCCATACTTTCGATCTCTAAAGAAAATAGGCTCAAGGGCAGATTATAACTAAAGTTCGAATTGTCGCTCCCTCACTCGGTGAATACCTTTTGGAAAGTAACTTTGAAATAGATTGAACTATTAAAATATCGGGGATGCAAGACCTATGAGGCAACCCCCGAACTTTAAAGGCATGGTCATATCCACTTGGGGACTATTATCTTAGTCTAGCCTGGATAATTGGAGGAAGCAAGCTCACTGGGCTACACTCAAAATTAAAAGGCCATGCTCATATTAGCATAGTACGGAGGCGTCCGAGAATTGTTATAAAAAATAGGCCTTTAAAATTTTCATAACCGATTCTAAAGGCTAACCCTGGGCAAAACTATATTTTGAAATACTTATTTCGGGAGAAAGTTCCCGATGACACTAAAACCAAAGCGCATCAAAACTAAATAATGTCAAGGCAAGGTTTGTTATTGGTTTGTGGTAAGGCACTTTGACCTTTGTAAATACAAGAAATAAAACAAAGAAAAAGTTTGTGAGACGAAAAGGGTATGTATATGTATGTATATATATATATATATATATATATATATATATATATATATATATATATATAAACAATCTTTTTACAAAGGCCAATTCAGCCAAATACAAATTTACAACGCCAAAAAATAGCCTAAAAAGATACAAAAGAAAGCAATAATACAAAGGTCTAAGTAGCATGGTCTTCGTCAAAGGCAGCATCTCTATCCTCGAGATATTCCCCATCTTTGGATTCGTTTAGTCTCTCGGAGTCTTCCTCAGGAAAGGCCAACTTCAAAGCTCCGATCTCCTCTGCTTTGGCTCTCAAGTTCAGCCACAATATCAAAACCTTGAGCTTGAACCTTCTCGAGGGCTTCCCTCTGTGCTTGCCATTTTGCATGGCCCACCATGCTCTTGGCCTTCGCATGGATGGCCTCGAAGTCAACTTTTTATTGGGAGACTTTAGCATCATCTTTGTATTGTCCATGACCACCTCAGACTTGTCCAACTCGAGTTTGTTGGCCAAGTTCACCTTATCAGAGATGGCCGAGTTCAGTTGGGACTGAAGCTCCTCGATTTTCGTGGCTTGCATCGCGGATCTCGCCCGTGCAGCCCGAAGTTGAGACTCGACCGACTCTAGCTCTGCTTGGACGGCCTCATATTTTTAAGCTAAGATGTTCTTACTCCCCTTGAACTTTTCAACTTTGGCTCGTATGTCATCTATTTGTCTCTGAAAGTCCTTGATCTGTTCGAGCATCTGTCGGACCTACAGAGTTGGATCATTAGTTGTTATCTCCAACTCAATTCACTATTATGAATCACTCGGAATACCTGCTCGGCCATCTCAACATGCTTATATAGATCCCTCACCAAATCTGCCCGAATCTTCTCATTGAGAAGCTTGTAGGTATCGCTCTTCTCAGTTAGGTCCCGAACCTTAGCCTTTCACTCCTCCCGGATTGGAAGGAAGGCCTCTTTATGTGACACCGAAGCCTACAAGTAGGAAGAAAATGTTAGAGTTTTCTGGAACTCAAAGTTTAACAAAAAAAGATAATGGAATAGCCCTTGATGTTACCTGATTCAGAAAGTGCTGGGCCTCGTTGAATAGGTAATCGGCTCCCACCGCGTCAATCATGGATTGGTCCTCTTTTGTCACCAAGCATCTCAGGTAGCTAATGATCCCCACAAAGGGAGAGAAGACCGGGGCATCCTACACGACAGTAAACACAATGTTACGCCTATGATTAAGGTTAACACTAAGGGACGGGAATCAGTCCACTAGTTTCAGGCTCGATGAAGACCCAACGACGTTCAGTGACGGTGTTTTCTTCGGCACTGATAAGTTACCAAGACCTGTGACATCTCCCAACGCTTCGAATTGTACCCCATCCAGGAAGTCGTAGATGTCAACTTCCCTTTGAGGACCCTCGCAAGAGCGACCTACCAAGTTAGACACCTCGTGGATCATTGCGTCTGAAAATTGAGGGAACTTGAAGATATCAATCACCCTGAGATCGTCCCTCGAGACATCTTCAGCTATTCGAGGAAGCTCGTATCTGTTTCCTCCCTCAATCTTCTCAATTTGGGATTGAGCGGGCTCGATTCTGTATGGCTCTGGAACTTGGGCCGAAGCTCCGTCGTCAACTTCCTCCGATTTGGAGGGCTTTTATGTCGAAGCTGATAACAACTAGGTCGGGAATCCAAACTAGAATAAGAATTTGAGAAGTAAATGCAGAAGCAATAGCAACAAGGAATTAAACAACTAGAATTAAATAGATGAAAATAAAGGATATGTGAAAATACAAGGAAAGAATTCCTAGAACATCCAAGAACGCAAGTTCAATAGCCTTGACAAGATCAAAGTAACAACATCTTAATTTATGGAAGAAATCAAACGCCTTTACTTAAAAATCAAATCAAAACAATAGATTTGGATCTTGACCGCTTTACAAGTAACTTGAAACAACAATTAATAACTAGTATTAATCGCCTTCTAAGAATACCACAAAGGAATCAAAAATCTCATAAAAGAGAAGAAATCTCACTACATTGAACTATGAACTAGTAAAGGTTGAAAAATAAATCTCAAAGCACAAGTTACAAAGATTCAAAAGAACTCTCAAAGTATGATATACTTAATCAATAATGTTATGTCTTATGAATAAGAAGAACACCCTATTTATAGGAGATTACTAAGGTACAAAAGTCTGTTAAATTAGGGTGGGTGATTGCTAAGGCACCTAAAGTCATTACAATTAGGTAGGATGATTGCAAAGGCATCCAAAGTCATTAGAATTAGGTAGGATGATTGCTAAGGTATCCAAAGTCATTACAATTAGGCAGGCGGCGGCCAAGACCCTTTGGGGCATATTTGAGCCTTAAAACAACTATTTTGGGCAATTGGTTTGGACTCCAACTGGGCTCCTTTTGTAACACTTCCTTTTGGACCTTTTTAAACTCATTTTGAGCCCATTTGATGGACTTCAAGGACTCATTTGGGTGATTCAATCCTCCTCTTCTTGGACTACAACTTGAGCCACCAAATAATTGTAAAACTTAGACAATTCTTCTCCTTTGGGCTTGAGCAGTTCGTCTCTAGTTAGAAGCTTCTTTATTTCCCATTGAAGTCCAGCAACCTTCGTCTGCAATTCTTTAGCTTGAGATCTTGTAAATGCCTTCTTGGAGCTTCCAAGACTCTATCCTTATCAGTGATGCTATCACAAGCACTAGCCGAGCACGGGCCACCAAGTAGGAGTTGTCTTCTTCTTCTTTTATTATTTGGACTCATCCATTAATCAGTAGATTGAGTTCAAAAGCATAGTAACATCACCCCCTAGCCTGTGAGACCTCCTCGACGGTATTCTTTTCTCTTGGCCCAGGGAACTCGGGGCCTATTTCCTCTTCTTCTGGTTGTCCTGCTTTGGAGAAGGTGGTTGGAGAAGGACTTCTTCATCACCAGATGGCGGTCTCATTGTATCGTCCTTCTCGAGACCTACAAAAGAAAAGGGATTAGTAATTTTGAGAAGAAACATAGGCAATAGCCATTCCTTGGAAGAATCTACCATGATTACGGGCCTCCCATTTATCCTTCAACAACTCCATCCTGGCACGTTCGGAGTAGGGTATCTGTGACACCAGGCCTTTGACCCGTTGCTTGAGTTTAGGAATTGGTTTGGGCAACTTGGCCACAACTGCAATACCACAACATAGATGAGTAAAGAAGATAAAAAGTATAACAACAAATTATACATTCAAGGAGAAGTTTACTTATGTTTCATGTTCCACTTCTCAGGGAACGACATGTCTTCAGCAGGGATCAGGTCCGAAGTCTTTATTCGGACAAATCGGCCCATACAGCCTCGATCCCGAGTCTCTTCTATGCTAGAGAATGGGACTTTACTGACCCTACACACAAGCTTAATCATTTTCCCTAACCGAGGATAATAGAGGCTCATGAGGTGATCGAGGGTAAAGGGACATCGATCGATTTTGCCTTTGAAGAAATGGAGGAGAATGAATATTCTCCATAATGATGGGTGGATTTGGTCGAGGAAAACATCGTGCCTCTTACAATAGGTCAAGATGATGGGTTCTAAAGGACCCATTGTGAAGGGGTAACTATAAACAGTTAGATATCCCTCCACGTGAGTGGTGATCGATTCCTCATGTGTAGGAACTACTGAATCCTTGTTCACCCAGTTACACTCCTTTTTCAATCTTTTGAGGATGTCTTCGGTAATGGTGCATATATACCTCGAGATTGGTTCACATTAGCCCGGTACTGCAGGAATCTTTTCGAGCTTAAAGTCACGTTGGTTGGGCACCTTGGCCGCATGAATTCCTCAGGGTGGGGTTCCGTCGGAGCCTCATCGATGATGGGTTGTGATAAATAAGTGACCTCCTTTTGTGGCACGGTTTTGGAAGTTTTAGACATTGATGAACAAGAGAATAGAATTGGGATGATACGCGATTTGCTTAGGGTTCAAGGAATTTGGGTTTGAAGATTGTAAAAGCAGAGAGATTTGTTAAAGAAAAAGCAAAGGTAGGGAGGACTTTGAGTGTAAAAGTTTGAAAGAGGAAAGGGTAGGGTTTTTACAGGTAGTTGGTGATGGTTCAGACCAAGTGGTGGCCGAAAACCTCTAACAGTCATTTAATGCCTCGGTATCCAAACTGATGGTATGTTTCAGTATCCACTTGTCCCTGACATCATGGTCAAGCTCGTCGATTACGTCATGACCCATCGAGATGGGATTGGAAAAGTTCATATCATTTGTCGCCATCTTCTCTCTGAAAAATGAGGAGACTATCTGTATACAGTCAAAATTGGGCTTGCCCTTTCTTGTATGACTAATCGAGACTACAATGTGGCAGGCCAAGGTTCGACCCCATGTTGTATCAGATCATGATGTAGAGTTAGATTGCTGAGCTCGTGACGTAGAGATCGATCGAGATTGAGATCGACCAAGATCGAGACTAGGAAGGATAAAGATCGAGCAAGATCGAGGAAAGCTTACCAAACCAAATAACGAAAAGCTAAAATATCCCCAATCGGACCAGGATCACGGCGAAAATCTCGGCACGTACCAAGAAGAGGCCGATTAATTAACTAATCATGGGATTCCTTACTGTATTTAGAATTGTATTAAGGGTAGGACTCCCCTACTATATAAAGGGGATCTGATCATTTGTAAAAGGCATCATATTTACGCAATACAAAACTATATACTACCTTTCTCTTAAGCTCTCAATACTCTATTACTTTGTACATATTTTCTAGTGAAATATTTGTTTTGTTCGAGGGCAAAAGCTATGCATTTCTTTGGTTTGCTTTTATTTCTATTTACAATCAATTTCAATATCAATTTACGTATTTTCTCAGTTTGTGCCGAATAAAATCACATTTCCTTAAAATCATGTATAAATTCAATTATTATCTGTTTTTAGGGTAAACACCTAGGATAATAGGTTTATCTCAAGAAAGTGATTAATTAGTTAAGACGATTCAGGATTTTAAATCAATTAGTGCACTACTACTTTCAGTATGTGTGTATGGATTGAATCCACCTGCTGCTGAGACACTACATCTATCACAAATCACGCAAAAAATAAGAATTTTTTACGTGTTGTGAAATATTAAAAGAAGAAGAACAATATTGCAGAGAAACAGAGGGGGGTTCTTATTGAATTTTGGGATAAAAAATAATGGAATAGGATCCCCCCCCCCCCCCCCACCATTTATAGAAAAAGTGTGACTTAGCCACCAAGTAAAACCCCTATAATCTCTCTGAAATATAGACATTCACCTTAAATAGAATTCAATTATAACACTCACCTAAATGTTTATTCAATAGATAATGTGCCTCGTTAAAACCTTAACTAAAATAAAAGCTAGCGAGAAACAATTCTAGTGAAGAAAAAAGAGTACACATATCTAACAATACACTTTTTGGTTGTCTCGTTAAAAATCTTGTATGGAAAACCCAGTGAAAAAAAATCTTGTAAGGAAAAAAGAGTACAACGTGCATTAACTCTCCCTGATGAGAGTATCAATTCACATCCCTGAGCATTCGCATCCCAATCTTGTACAATAGTTTTTTGAAGGTTGACGCTGGTAGAGATTTTGTAAACAAACCAGCCATATTATCACTTAAACGAATCTGTTGCACATTGATATCACCATTCTTTTGAAGATCATGAGTAAAATATAATTTTGGTGAAATTTGCTTTGTCCTATCTCCTTTTATGAATCTTCCCTTCAATTGGGCTATGCATGCTGCATTGTCTTCATACAAAATTGTGCGTAGTTTGTCACATTTCTAACCACATTTGTCTCAAATAAGATCAATTATAAACCTCAACCATACACATTCTCGACTTGCTTTATGAATAGCAATAATCTCAGCATGATTAGATGAAGTAGCCACAATCGATTTCTTAATCGATCGCCAAGATATGGCAGTGCCTCCACAGGTAAACACATAAACTTTTTGAGATCGAGCCTTTTGTGGGTCAGATAAATATCCAGCATGGGCGTAACCAACAAAATCAAGACAACAATTATTTCCATAAAATAATCCCATATCAGTAGTTCCTTTTAGATACCACAATATGTGTTTGATTCCATTCCAATGTATCCTTGTAGGAGCAAAGCTATATCTTTCTAAGACATTAACTGAAAAGGTTATGTCATGCCTTGTAGTATTAGGCAGATATATTAGTGCACCAGTTGCACTAAGATATGGTACTTCAGGACTAAGTAGCTCTTCATTCCTTTCTTGAGGTCGGAATGGATCCTTATTTACATCAAGTGATCGAACCACCATCGGAGTACTTAATGGATGTGCTCCATCCATGTAAAACCGTTTCAATACCTTTTCTATGTAGGCGGATTGATGAACAAAAATTCTATTTGCCAAATGTTCATTTTGCAAACCAAGACATAAATTTGTCTTTCTGGGATCTTTCATCTCGAATTCATTTTTTAAATAATCAATTGCCTTTTGGAGTTCTGTAGGAGTTCTAATAATGTTTATGTCATCAACATATACAACAAGTACAACAAATTCCAATGTTGGTTTTTTTTTTATAAAAACACATGTAAAAATGGAATCATTTAAATAACCTTCCTTTAATAAATACTCATTAAGACGATTATACCACATTCGTCCTGATTGCTTTAGATCATACAAAGATTTTTGCAGTTTGATTGAAAACATTTCCTGGGACTTTGAATTATGTTACGCATTTTAAATCCCTCGAGAATTTTCATGTATATCTCATTATCAAATGAGCTATATAGGTAGCCAGTAACCACATCTATTAAATGCATGTCAAGATTTTTATGGATAACAAAACTAATGAGATAATATAACGTCATAGCATCCATAACGAGTGAATATGTCTCTTCATAATCGACACAGGCCCTTTGTAAAAATCCTTTGTGCAAAAAGGTGTGCCTTATATATTTGTATCTCATTTTCCTAATTCCTTTAGCGTAAAAGACCCATTTATAGACAATAGGCTTAACCCGTTAGGTGTTTGGACTACACGTCCAAAAACTTTACGTTTTGTTGGTGAATTCAACGCTGATTGGATTCTATCTTGCCATTTTAGCTAATCACATCTTTGTCAATATTCTCCAACAAATTAAGGTTCACGATCCTCACTATCTTGCATAATGCTAGATGCAACATTATATGCAAAGACATAATTCACCACTGTATCTATTCGATTCAAATTTATCTCAATATCAATTGGATTTATTGGTAGTTCCTTATTTTGTTGAATATAAGGCTCAATGAATTTCTCATGAATCTCAGGATTGGTTAAATGGTGAATTTCTTCATGAGACTCTTTCGTAGTGTCATTTTGTTCATTTGTTTTTGTTTTTCTAGGATTTTGATCCTTAGAACCTAATGGTCTTCCACATTTTAGGCGTGTTTTTACTCATTAACTATGACACTATAAGATTGTCCAACAGGGATATCAATACGGATTGGACAATTCTCAGCAGAGATTATGTGATTTTGTTATTCTTTTCAGATCTGTAAATGCATCTGGCATTTGATTTGCTATTCTTTGCAAATGAATAATATTTTGCACCAGTTTTATAAATAGAAGTATGTGGATCAAGATGAAACAATAGTGGATTTTTCCACAAAATTTCCCATTTGGTTTAACCAATTTCTCCCCCTAATTTTGGGGGTGTATCTCATCAAATTGACAGTTTGTAAATCGAGTAGTGAATAAATTCCCCATTATATTACAAGATAGCGAATTATGAAGGGTGATTCAAACCCAACATATATTCCTAACCTTCGTTGGGAACCCATTTTGGTGCGATATGGCGGCGCTACAGGCACATATACTGCGCGTTTAAAAATTATTAAATGGGATATATTGGGTTCATGACCAAAAACTAATTGCAACGGGTAATATTTATGATAATTTGTCGGTTTGAGACGAAGTAGTATTGCTGCATGCAAAATGACATGACCCTAAACAGAAGTAGGTAATCTCGTTTTCATGAGTAACGGTCATGCTATCAATTGCAAACGTTTAATCAAAGACTCTGCAAGGCCATTTTGAGTGTGAACATGAGCTACAGGATGTTTCACTTTTATCCCAATTGATAAGAAATAATCATTAAATGCTTGGGATGTAAACTCAACAGCATTATCAAGTCTGATAGACTTAATTGGATTATCGGATAATTGCGCTCGTAATCAAATTATATGTGCCATTAATTTTTCAAACGCGAGGTTGCGAGATGACAATAGGCACACATGAGACCATCTAGAAGATAAATCTATTAAGACCATAAAATATCTAATCGACCCACTAGGTGGATGAATAGGTCTACAAATGTCCCTTGTATACATTCCAAAAATGCAGGGGACTCAATCCCAATATTTATTAGTGATGGTCTAATAACTAACTTGCCCTGATACAAAGAAGTACAAAAAAATTTATTATTTAAAATAATATTTAAATTCTTTAATGGATGCCCATTTGATTTTTTATAATCCGTCTCATCATAATTGATCCAGAGTGTCCCAATCGATTATACCAAAGTAAAAGGTTTACAATAGAATATGCCTCAATTGCACTAATTCTTGTCCAATACATGCCATAAGATAAAGATGGGGACTTCTCAATAATCCTCTTTGGCCTGAGACATTCTAGTAATGATGAGATAATCAAGATTATTCTCATCTATTATCTCAATATGGATGACCCGACTCGTCGTCTCATGCGTTTCCATCCCGTTTTTCCCGTTTTATGCTTCCTCGTGTGTTAGTATATGTGTTTGATAAATTTGAAGTGATTCAGATAGAGTTTGGTAAGAAATGAGTCTCTTTAAGGAAGAATTAGTTTAGAAAAGTCAACCAGATGTTGAGTTGTGAGTTAGAGGGCTTGGATATTGAATTCCGATGATTCGGTTAGTTTCGGGGGATGATTTAAGGCTTAGGAGACCAATCGAAATAAATTTTGGAGGTCCGGTAATAAAATTAGCCTATTTTGGCGAAGTTAGTATTTTGGCGAATACCGATTGATAGTTAAATTTTTGATCCAGGAGTCGGAATGGAATTTCCATAGTTCCAGTAGATTCGCTAAGTAATTTTGGTCTTGTGTGCAAAATTTCAGTCGATTCGGAGGTGTTTAGGTCGGGATTTTGATTGAATGAGAATTTTGAAAGTTTTAGTTTAACTTAAGCCTTGATTAATGAAAAATTGGCAATTTTGATGTTAATGATAGTGTTTTTATGGATCGAGCAAGTGTCAATGAGGCATTAGAACATGTTTGTGCTTTTGGTCGAGGTCCCGAGGGACTCGAGGTTGTTTCGGATGGTTGAACGAGGAGTTTAGATGTTGGTTTTTGCTGCAGAATTGCAGCAGCTGTTACAGGCAATGGTTGGCCTTCACTTTCACAGGGGATCCTTGCGTTTGCATAGTCCTGGGGTCCAGTGGCCATCGCGTTTGTGCGTGAACCTCGCGTTCACGTAAGGGATCGTTTGGGAGGTCCTGGCTGAAGCTTCGCGTTTGCGGTCTAGGGATGCGTTCGCGTAGAAAGGAGGAGCTCAGACCTTCGCGTTCGTATGAAGACAACGAGTTCACGAAGGGTAAGTTTTGGTAGCTGGTAATTTAGCCATCGCAAAAACGGAGGGGCCATGCATTCGCGAAAAAGGAAATTTGGCCCAGTGAAGTTTGGTCATCGCGAATGCAGAGGGGCCACGCATTCGCGAAGAAGGATTTTCGTCTGGGAAAAATGCTATTAATGTTATTTCATCCGCGACCCATATCATATTTCCACCATTTTTACTCCGCCAAGAGAGCTTTTTGGTAGATTTGAATAGGGTTTTAGTCGAATATCGATCGGAGGCAAATCTCTTGACCTAGAAACATCATTTATTGAATAATCAACACTTAAATTCATGAAAATGAGTTGAAAATATGAAGAACTAGGGCTTGAGTTTTTATGAGAGAAATCATGATATAAGGGGTCAAATGGACTCTGATATTTGTGAATTTGGTATGTATGGACTCGTGGTGAGATAAGGAACTTTTTGATATAAAAATTTCTGAATTTTGAGACATGGGCTCGGGGCTCGGGTTGCAAATTTTGAGAATTTCGATATTTTCGATTCTTTTTGATTGAGTTATATTCCTTTAGCCTATTGTAATGAATTCATTGTGGTTTTGACTAGATTCGACGTGCGAAGAGATTAATTCAAGAGAAAAGGGAATTGCGAACTAGTCTACGCCCGGTTAGGGGTGAGTAATAGATATAGATGATGACCTGAGGGTTTGAAACCCCGGTATCACAAATTGTGACGCTGTGTTAAGGCAAGACACATACTCTACGGCAAGTGCGGGGTCATTTATGGATGGGGACTGTGGCTTAGCCTGTCCGAGTGATGTCCATACTGTGTTAATAACTAGAAATTGATTGGTAAACATCCTACCTGGATTGTTAAGAGCATATTTGGGATGCGTACCAATTATTTGGATCTCGTAGGGATTATTATCATTGTTTCCATGATATTGAGCATGTTTCCATGATATCAGTCCTGAGTTAAACACTATCTAGAAATGGTTAGTAAACTTTTAAGGTTTTAAAACCTTATGCTATAATACCTGCTAAATGTAACTGAAAATGGTAAACTTGATAGTGCACGTGTGGCTTGTATGCATATAATTGGAATGATTGTGGACTGGGCTGCATGTCGTAGCAAATGCTACGATGATATTGTGCTTGGGCTATAGGAGCCCCTCCAGAGTCTGAACCGCCACAATGAGCACGGGTACCCAAATGGATCGGGTTGTACGCTGCAGCGGTCATGTGTATTGCATTGCATTCATACATCGATATCTATCTACCTATCTGTCATTGATTTACTGTTGTTTCATCGTTAAATGAGATAAGTGGTTAATTCAGCTTTACACTGTGGTATTTTCGGGATTTCATACTTTCAGTCATTGTACATGTCTATTACCACTGAGTTGGAAGTACTCACTATACTCCATGTACCATGTGTGCAGATTCAGGTACCTCGGGAGAATAGTTGAGCTTTTGCTATTTCAGAGTTTCTCAGGAGTGGTCGAGGTAGCTTCCTGACGTTCGCAGGACCCAACTCCTCCTCTATCCCTTTGTTATTTCCACATCTATGAACATCAGTATTACCGAGGACTTATATTTTTTTTGTTATCTTATTGGCTCTAGACTCATGACCCCAGGTCTTTGGGAGTTTTATTTGTTGTGGTTATGACTTCATTAATACCTCTATCTACTATCTGGTTGGAAATATAATATTTGATAAATTAAAAAGCTATAAATTGGAAATAGGTTGTGTGGTTGAGTTGTGTGCGTTAATTGGTCGGGCTTGCCTATCAATTATGTTGGGAGCCATCAAGATTGGGATTGGGGTCGTGACAAGTTGGTATTTGAGCCTAGGTTACTAGGCCTCATGAGTCCTGAGTCAGTTAGTAGAGTCTAGCGGATCGGTACAGAGACGTCTGTATTTATCCTCGAGAGGCTGCAGAACCTTTAGGAAAAACTTCACTTTCTTGGAATTCTTTTCGTGCGTACTTGTGTTAGCTTGGAATATAACCCTTGAAAATTCCTTCCTCGCGTCTGTATACGCGTATGAGATCTCGGTATTACATGTGCTTTATGGCTTGTAATTCTCCGATCGAGGGACGAGATGCGATTTCTATAAGTTGAGGTTTGGCCGGTCTAGAGGACTTGAGGCCGAATCTTTGTCTATGGCTTGAGCACCGAGGTGCTAATTCTGCGAGATAGTGTTATGAACTTATGTGTTCAGCATTGTCCGTAATGGTGGGAATGGTGCTGGATAGGTGCGAGATGAGTATGTTGGTATTGTGCAATGTGTCTATATGACTTGGAAGTGTTGAAGCAGGTCTTCTAAGTGAGAGATGAATCATTAAGTGTACGATTGCCATTATGAGTGAAAGTGTAGCTTCGAGCATGGGCGTGTGAAGAATCTTTCTGAGTAAAAACTCATCTTTATTAAAAAATCGAAGAAAAGCCCTTTCGTTAGAAGTAAGAAAGAACCTTTCTAGAAAAAAAAAGAAAGAGGACCGGAATCTATACATTGATTCACAATTATTTTTGAATCGTATGCATAAAAAGGCGCATGTATGGTTCCTAAGGGATACAATTTTACCCTAATCCATTACCCCGAGGAACCTAGAGCTTTTGATGCATTTGAGTGTTTTTATTGGAACGTTGATATATATCTAATGGACTCCTAGTGGAAGTGAAGTAACTTGCATGATACGATAAGAGTTCAGACTCAGGAAGACTAAGTAGTTATGAATGTGTATGACGGTGGAGGGTATACAGAGATGTTATATCGAGGCGAAGTAGGTGGATTATCTCCTGCGGAGTGTTCTGAAGTGATGCGATTCTTAAGTATATTCCGAGAAGATCTCATATATAATTGAAAAGTACGTGTTGTAATTTGCAAATTTGAGTCGCTTCAGAGAGTGGACTCAGATGATGTGGGGATGAATGTGAGGGTTGTAGAGGATTTCAGTATCCGAGGAGCTGTGTTTTCATAAAATAGTAAACGATTTGAGTTTAATCTCACTATGGCATGGTGGTAACAATAGAGTAAAGGTATTATGAGTTGTTAAGTGTGTCATGATATATGTCTTCGGGCCAAGTTGGGGAAGTTGCTGTTGATTAGTTGATCGCACGGTTATGTGCTTTGTTGTTTCTGTTTTGAGGTATGCCGACGGATCAGTCCTGGTTGCAGAAATTGAGCTGAGAATGACACAAGTGAAGAAATATTTTGATAAAGGTTACATGGTGCTTCGTAGATGTGAGAAAAATAGTGGGATATCTTGAGTTGTTGTCGATAAAGAATGCTCAGTGCATAAAGAAGGAAGACGGTTGTTGGTATTGGAATGAGATCATGTCTTGCGGTATCAGAGTGCTAATTAGACATGAGTAATTCTGTTCGTAAAGTCAAATAATTTACAGTTGAATAAGTGTGAATGACTCTCGAAAATGGTGTTATTGCGCACAAGATTTGGCACGTAATAATTAGGTGTTTTAAGGTTGTGTATGTGGTCGAAAACCGTGTCTCCATCGGAAAATGTCGAGGCTTGTGGTATTCTTATGCCGATTATTGGATTCTATGCATCGGTATCTGGAAAGTAATGATAACGAATTCCGATTTTGCAGGAAGTTCTTCAAAGCAAAGTATTCTAGAACGTGGTATTTCTGGGAACGTCTAAGAGAGTATTCAGTGGCCTATGGGTCTTAGACAATGTGGTCTTATGTTCGAATCTCCTGTGGTTAGCCTGGATTGAGGCATTATGATGCTACAGCGAGGGAGAAATATCAAGTGGACGATGAATAGCAAGAAATATTTGATATACGGAATAGCTTGATAATAGACCGAATTGGTATGGTAAGGGTATCATTAATCCTTTGTATGTGTTTGAGCTTTTTAGGAACTTTTTAGCAATGCTCTTGGGTTTTGACGGCTTGCTCAGCTTGGTTGAGATGGAAGGATTTAGTCCTGGTAGTTTAGCTTGTACAAATAGAGATGGCATAGATGTTCATGTTGGTATTTACCGTGTTTTGAAGATGAGTATATTTTATGTGGGTATGCGAATCATGGAGTGTGTAATTCTCAACTAGTTGAGTGCGTCGATGTCTGCGGCGCAGAAGGATAAAAGCTACTATGTTACCCGAGTGTGGTATGGTAGATGCGATATCTCGAGGAGGATTTAGACACTTTATTTCAATGATGTGAGATGGGGTCTCCACCTTGTGTTGTGATGGTACTGGCGAGCTTGAGGTACAACTCTTTCGTTTGAATCATTTTCCATGATTTGAGTAAGTTTAGACCGCCCATTAGTGGTGCGTGTATTATGCAAGTTGTGGCTTAGGCCTGTGATAAGGTGTCATATCACCAGAGTGGTGCGTTGAATTCGAGGTGATCATTGGAGTCATTAATGAATGCGAACAGATGTGATTTTGACTAATCAGAGATTTCATATCAAGTTTGGCTCGGAAATCTGTTGTGGCATCAGTCAACAGGGAAGTGACTTCATGATGGTTGATCTGAGAAATTATTACAATTTATTGCGTGTTCCACTATTCTTTGGCAGTATATAAAAGTGTTTGGATAAGACTTTAGCTAATAAGAGATTCCTATCGATAATTTAGTTTTTTGGGCAACTACCATGAATAGAGACTATCATTTCGAGTGTCGGAACGTGTGGTTTGTTATATGGTTTCACTTGAGGTTGCAGGCGTGGGTAATTACCGCTGGTTCGGGTTTATTATGGGTATGATTTTGGAAATGCAATGTGGTTCTATGGTTTATGCTCCTGATGGACTGTAATATTTCAGTTGTGTTGTATTGTCGGACCGATGCGAGATAGGGTAACGTGGGATCACCCCGGGTATATGCTGGGTAAAGTCATTTAACTGTTACACTCGAGGACGAGCGTTTTTTTAAGTTTGGGAGGATGTGATGACCCGACCCATCGTCTCATGCGTTTCCGTCCTGTTTTCCCCGTTTTATGCTTCCTCCTGTGTCAGTGTATGTGTTTGGTGAATTTTGAAGTGATTCGGATAGAATTTGGTAAGAAATAAGACAATTAGTCTCTCTAAGAAAGAATTAGTTTGGAAAAGCCAACCGGATATTGACTTGTGAGTAAGATGTCTCAAATATTGAATTCCGATGATTCGGTTAGTTTCGGGGAATGATTTAAGGCTTAGAAGCGCAATCGGAATGAATTTTGGAGGTCTATTGAAGAAATTAGCCTCCTTTAGCGAAGTTAGTAGTTCGGCGAATTCCGGTTGATAGGTGTAATTTTGATTCGAGAGTCGGAATGGAATTCCGACAGTCCCAGTAGCTTCGTTAAGTGATTTTGGACTTGTGTGCAAAATTTCTGCTGATTCGGATGTGTTTAGGTCGTGTTTTTGATTGAATGAGAATTTTGAAAGTGTAGTTTAACTTAAGCCTTGATTTGATGAAAAAATAGCAATTTTGATGTTAATGCTAGTGTTTTTATGGCTTGAGCAAGTGTGAATGAGGTATTAGAACATGTTTGTGCTTTTGGTCGAGGTCCCGAAGACCTCGGGGTGGTTTCGGATGGTTGAACGAGGAGTTCGGATGTCGGTTTTTGCTGTAGAATTGCTGCAACTGTTGCAGGCCACGGTGGGGTCCAGTGGCCATCGCGTTCGCGGGTGAACCTCGCATTCGCGTAAGGGATCGTTTGGGAGGTCTTGGCTGAAGCTTCGTGTTTGCGTAGAAAGGAGGATCTCAGACCTTCGCGTTCGCGTGAAGGCAACACGTTCGCGAAGGATGTGTTTTGGAAGCCGGTAATTTGGCCATCGCGAACGCGGAAGGACCATGCATTCGCGAATAATGATTTTCCTCTGGGCAGAATGATTTTTAGTGTTATTTCATCCGTGATCATATCATTTTCCACCATTTTTACTCCCCCAAGAGAGCGGTTTTGGTAGGTTTGAAGAGCGTTTTCGACGGGTATCGATTGGAGGTAAGTCTCTTAACTTAGAAACATCATTTTATTGAAGAATCAACACTTAAATTAATGAAAATGAGTTGAAAATATGAAGAACCAGGGCTTGGGTTTATAAGTGAGAAATCGTGATTTAAGGGGTCAAATGGACTCCGATTTTTATGAATTTGGTATGTATGGACTCGTGGTGAGATAAGGAACTTAATTATGTACAAAAATTTGGATTTCGAGAGATAGGTCCGAGGCTCTGGTTTTGCAAATTTGGTGAATTTGGTATTTTTCGAGTCTTTTTGATTGGGTTATATTCCCTTATCATATTGTAACGAATTCGTTGTGGTTTTGACTAGATTCGACGCGTGAAGAGGTCGATTCAAGAGGAAAGGGCATTGTGAACTAGTCTACGGCCTGTTAGAGGTGAGTAATAGATGTAGATGACAACCTGAGGGTTTGAAACCCCGGTATCTCACATTCTGACGCTGTGTTGAGGCGAGACACGTACTCTACGGCGAGTGCGGGGTCGTTTGGGGACGGGGACTTTGGCTTAGTCCGTCCGAGTGATGTCCATACTGTGTTAATAACTAGAAATTAATTGGTAAACATCATACTTGGATTGTTATGAGCATTTATGGGCTACATGCCGATTATTTGGATCCTGTAGGGATTATTATCACTGTTTCCATGATATTGAGCGTGTTTCCATGATATCAGTCCTGAGTTAAACACTGTCTAGAAATGGTTAGTAAACTTCTAAGGTTTTAAAACACTTAAGCTATAATACCTGCTTAATGGAACTGAAAATGGTAAACTTAATTGTGACCGTGTGGCTTGCATGCATATAATTGGACTGATTGTGGACCGGGTTGCATGCCATAGCGAATGCTACGATGATATTGCGCTTGTGCTATAGAAGCCCCTCCGGAGTCTGAATCCCCATAGTGAGTGCGGGTACATAAATGGATCGGGTTGTACACCGCAGCGATCATGTGCATTGTATTGCATTAATACCTTGATATCTATCTTGTCTATCTTTCATTGATTTACTGTTGTTTCGTCGTTAAATGAGCTAAGTGGTTAATTTAATCTTTACATTGTGGTATTTTCGGGATTTTATACTTTCAGTCGTTATACATGTCTATTACCACTGAGTTGGAAGTACTTACTTTACTCCCTGCACCATGTGTGCAGATTCAGGTACCTCGGGAGCATAGTTGAGCTTTTGTTGTTTCAGAGTTTCTCAGGAGTGGTCAAGGTAGCTGCCTGACTTTCCAAGGACCCGACTCCTCCCCTATCCCTTTGGAAACATCAGTATTACTGAGGACTTATATTTTTTTCGTTATCTTAGAGGCTCTAGACTCATGACCCCAGGTCTTTAGGAATTTTATTAAGAGCGGTTATGACTTCATTAATACCTCTGTCTACTATCTGGATGGAAATATAATATTTGATAAATTCAAAAAACTATAAATTAAAAATGGGTTGTGTGGCTGAGTTGTGAGCGTTAATTGGTCGGGCTTGCCTAGCAATTGTGTTGGGCGCCATCACGATCGGGATTGGGGTCGTGAGACTCATTATGATATCCATTTCAGCAGATATCTTTAAAATTCAACAAGTTCCTTTTGCACTTGGAAGAGAACATTGCATTCTCTATGATAAGTATTATTCCCTTAGGCTGAGTTATAGTAGCTCTT
The DNA here is from genome assembly GCA_034376525.1 of Nicotiana benthamiana. Taxonomy (NCBI): domain Eukaryota; kingdom Viridiplantae; phylum Streptophyta; class Magnoliopsida; order Solanales; family Solanaceae; genus Nicotiana; species Nicotiana benthamiana. The sequence goes on from CM067337.1 coordinate 9,101,617, forward strand.
CCTGATCTTTCAATTAATTTACTACTACCAGAAACTGTAGTAACATCTGCCTTATACGTACTCAAATGAGAGAGGTATTTCTTTTCTTTGAATATTTTATGTGTTGTATATGAATCAACTACACAAATATTTTTACGGTTGAACTTTGATCCAAGTTTGCTTTGTGGAATATCCATATCTTCTTTCCATAAGTTGACATACAAATATAAATATATGAATAAATATTAGTAATTTCAAAGACAAAAAAAACCGTACTGTTATCATAAACACAGGACAAAAACACTACATAGTGCTTTTAAACATGGTTAAAATATTCACACAGTAATTTGAAAAATAATTCTTCTAAAGTACCATGTACCTATGTGAATTTAAAGCAAAAAAGAAGTGGGAACACGATATACCATTCGGTCCATATTACTGTTAACGACGATAAATATATGTTTTTGTTATTAATGTTCTTGAAATCATATGTTCCACTGGCTATTTCATTCTAGTTTTACTAGGATACTTAATATTCTTTTTCAAACCAAATTACGTATAATTTAGGCCATTCCAATATAATATGCGATAAGAAAGGTATTCGTACCCTTAATGGAACATTGTCTAAAACGAATACTAGAATTATATTTAATCAAAACGAACTAAAATTATTACATAAAATAAATAATATTATTGATATTAATAATTACTACTCATGTAAAGAGTTGTAATTACATGATGTTTATTCACTAGTTACTATGAATAGGCAAAAAAATAAACTATTCGGTCATCTTTAACCACGGATCCATCACCGATTAAGTGGTCTGTTTTTCTATTGGGGAGCTAAGAGTCTGCCACATCCCAGCGGGTAATGTTAAAATCATTGTCATAGATAAAATTGGCTTCAGAGCCTTTATTCTTTAGAGATGCTTGATAAAGCTCAACCAAATTTCTTGATATACGACAAATATTAGCCAAATGCTTTTTTTCACCGCAATGACAACATTTAGTTGCTGAACCACTTGTCTTTAGCTTCTCATTTTTTCCTTTTCACATTTGGTGGTTATTTTTCTTTGGGGTGTTGGGGGGAGGGGGGCGAGGGTGATTAACACCAGGAGAATTTCTTCATTTTCTAAGGTCATGGCCACGACCACAACCACGAATAGGGCCACGACCTTTTTCATGTGTAGCATAATGGGAATACACCTCATCCATTTCAGCAATGGTGTAGACCCAGTAAGCCAATTATCGTGATTTCTCATGAGCAAATCTTTGTTTCATTCAGTCACAAGGAGAAGAGAAATCAACTTAGAGTACTTCTTCAAACCTGTCTATCTGTACTGCGGTTGTAGGACCATATTGGAGGCATGAAACGTTGTAAACGTTTTTTCAAACATATCATAGTCAGTGATAGTATCTCCATAAAGTTTCAATTTATAAGTTATGTTGAACATCGCAAAATTATATTTAGAAATAGACTTAAAGTCTTGGAGTCTCAGATGAGCCCAATCATATCGTGCTTGTGGACGAGTGACCAACTTTAAGTTATCATATATTTCCTATAAGTCATTCCACAAAACAAGTGGGATCTTTGACTGTGAGATATTCTATTTTCAACCCTTCATCAAGGTGATGACGCAAGAAAATCAAGACCTTAGCACAATCTTTCGTGGATGCTTTATTTTTGTCTTTAATATCGTCTCCAAGACCCATTGCATCTAAATGAATTTCAGCATCCAACACCATGTCATATATTTCTTGCCCGAAATTTCAAGGGAAACAAACTTTCTTTTCATAATATCAGTCATAATTAAAAGAGAAAAAAAATTATACCACTACTAGAAATTCGGAAAAAAGAGACCGCAAAAAGCGACCAACTTTGGTCGCTTTTTAGCCCAAAGTAGCCTGGTAGCTATATTGATGGTCCATTTTATATAGGGACCAAAGTTTGTCGCTAATTAGTGACCAACTTTGGTCTCTACTCTAAATGGATCCATTTTTTCCGGATGTTGACTATAAAGACCAACTTTGGTCGCTATTTAATTTAATAATATAATTTTGCGACCAAAGTTGGTCTCTAAATAAAAAAATATTATTTATTTATTTATTATTAATCGATAAAAAGAGACCAATTGTGGTCTCTAATCCAAAAATTATATTTTAAAATATGAAAACTAGAGACCACTATTGGTCGCTATTTTATTCATTTATTTATTTATTTTATTAATTTAGCGACCAACGTTGCTCCCTAAATACGTGAATTTAATTTAGTTTTTAAATAGTAGCGACCAAATTTGGTCTCTATATTAGCAGATTTTTTCTAATGATATATCGACCAAATTTGGTCACTTTTTAGAAATATGGAAAAATATCGACCAATGTTGGTCGCTTTTCTCCAGAAAAATATTTTTTTACTTGAAAAGAGACCAAATAGAGACCAACTTTGGTCGATTTTTTGTGTATTATTTTGCCAGAAACGCCTTGTTTCTGCAGCTACACCACCTGCCAGTCATACCAATTTCCTAAATAGGCATTTTATGCCAACAACAACAACAATAAAAAGTAATTAAAAGCAACAAAAAATAATCTTCAATAGAACTAATAGATTAAGCTAATAAAATTAAGTTAATGCTTATTACAAGCTCGTTCGAACTAAAGAGAACTAACACAATACTAAATTGGTATGTAAATTAGTTCTAACACAATAGAACTAACACAATTTAAATTAGTTCTAACACATTAGAACTAACACAATAGTATATAAAGTACTGAAGGAATGTTCTTTCAGCATCCTCATCTGAAAGTTGGATTACCTCGCTCGGTTCATTAAGTGATTGACTGCGTACGAATTCCCCCACGTCAGTTGTGAATCGAATTGAACCAATATGAAAAATTATATTGAATTAGTATTTCAAACTATATATAAAAGCAAATCAAAATAATTAATGATAAGTAAAAAACTTACATGTATGAAGTCGAGGCTCGACCCTTCTTTCTGAATCCGTGTCTTTCTTCTTTTTTACAATACGAGTTTCATTGAATAGCTCATCTTACTTTATTGGAATCATAAAGTTGTCTGGTGGCTTTGATGATTATCCTCAAGTTAGGGATGAACATTATTGCTACAGAGAATAACTTGGATACAGTACATTACGAAGTGTGTCTTTGATGAATTATTTATCTCATTAGCTACAATGATAATAAGAAGGCAACGACATGTGTTTCAAAAAAGTGATGGTGTAAATAGGATTTAATATTTCCTAAGTAGATAAAAAAGGTTATAGAGAAATTCTACACTTCACTTTCCAAGGGGAAAAGAAGTTTGATTGATAGTGACAACGTTGATGAAGACGGAATATTTTCCGTAGGTCGTATCAGTTTCTATAAAGCGGCGATCATAAAACTTTATGATGACAAAGATTATAGGAAGTTTTGTTCTAAATTTTGTTTCAAGTCTGATCCACCAAGTTGAATGTGATAATTGCGATATTTATTCGGATTCAGAGAGTGATTTGACCGACAAAAGTATACAAATGCTCTTAAAAAAGTTTTGTCGGTCAAATTAGTGTAAAAATATCAAATCAGTTTTATCGGTCAAACCAGTGTAAAAAAAGTCTTAAAACTTTTTTTAAGAGCATTTCCATACTTTTGTCAGTCAAATCAGTGTCTGAATCCGAAGAAATATCACAATTATCATATTAAACTTGTTGGATCAGACTTGAAAGAAAATTTAGAACAAAACTTCCCATAATCTCTGTCACCATAGAGTCTTATGATCCCCGCTTATAGGAACTGACACGACCTATGGGAAATATTCCGTCTGTATCAACCTTGTAACTCTCAATCAAACTTCTTTTCCTGATGGAAAATGAAGTACATAATTACTCTATAGTCTCTTCTTTTATCTACTTAGGAAATACTAAATTCCTACCTACACCATCACTATTAGAACACATGTCATTGCCTTCTCATTATCATTGTCGCTATAATGAGAAGAATAATTAAAGGCACATTCCACCAGGTACTGTATCTTAGTTATTCTTGGTGGAAGTTCGATTGCATGTCTAATAACGTCATCAACCTCTTCGCGGTACTGTTACTCGGGATGAACTTGGATACAGAGAATAACTTGGACACAGTACCTGATAGGGTATGTCTTTGATCAATTGTTTATCTCTATAGCTACAATGATAATGAGAAGCCAACGACATGTGTTTCAAAATAGTGATAGTGCAGGTAGGATTTAACATTTCCTAAGTAGATAAAAGAGGTAATAGAGAAATTCTCTACATCACTTTCCAAGTGGAAAAGAAGTTTGATTGATAGTGACAACGTTGATGAAGACGGAATATTTCCCCTCGGTCGTGTCAGTTCCTATAAAGCGGGGATCATATGACTTTATGATGACAAAGATTATAGGACGTTTTGTTCTAAATTTTCTTTCTAGTCTGATCCACCAAGTATAATGTGATAATTGTGATATTTATAAGGATTCAGAGACTGATTTGACCGACCAAAGTATAGAAATGCTCTTAAAACTTTTTTTAAGAGCATTTCCATATTTTTGTCGGTCAAATCAGTATCTGAATCTGAAGAAATATCACAATTATCACATTAAACTTATTGGATCAAACTTGAAAGAAAATTTTGAACAAAACTTCCTATAATCTCTGTCATCATTGAGTCTTATGATCCCCGCTTTATGGGAACTGCCAGGATCGACGGAACACATTCCGTCTGCATCAACCTTGTCACTCTCAATCAAACTTCTTTTCCTGATGGAAAATGAAGTACATAATTATTCTATAAGCTCTTCTTATATCTACTTAGGAAATACTAAATTCCTACCTACACCATAAATATTTGAAACACATGCCATTGCCTTCTCATCATCATTGGTGCTAATGAGAATAACAATAAAAGGCACATTCTGCCAGGTACTTTATCTTAGTTATTCTTGGTGGAAGTTTCATTGCATGTCTAATAACGTCCTCAACCTCTTTGTGGTACTCTTGCTCGGGATGAGCTTGGATACGGAGAATAACTTGGATACAGTACCTGATAGGGTGTATCTTTGATCAATTGTTGATCTCATTAGCTACAATGACAATGAGAAGCCAACGACATGTGTTTCAAAAAAGTGATGGTGAAGGTAGGATTTAACATTTCCTAAGTAGATAAAAGAGGTTATAAAGAACTTCTCTACTTCATTTTCCTAGAAGAAAAAAAAGTTTAATTGATAGCGACAAGATTGATAAAGATGGAATATTTTCCGTCGGTCGTGCCAGTTCCCATAAAACGTGGATCATAAAACTCTATGACGACAAAGATTTTAGGAAGTTGTGTACTCTACTTTCTTCCAAAGTTAATAAATACAAGCTTAATATGATCTTGTATTTATTAACCTTGGAAGAAAGTCGAGTACAAAGCTTCCTAAAATCTTTGTCATCATACAGTCTTATGATCCCCTGTTTATGGGAACCGTCATGACTGACGGAACACATTCCATCTGTATCAACCTCATCACTCTCAATTAAACTTATTTTCCTCATGGAAAATAAAGTAGAGAATTACTCTATAAGCTCTTCTTTTATCTACTTAGGAAATACTATATTTCTACCTACACCATCACTTAGTGCAACACATGCCATTACCTTCTAATCATCAATGTCGCTAATTAGAACAACAATTAAAGGCACATTCTGCCAGGTATTTTATCTTAGTTATTCTTGGTGGAAGTTCCATTGCATGTCAAATAACGTCATCAACCTCTTCTGACTGTTTACCTCCCGCAATCCAAAATTCCGAAACAAAAACCAAAATTTCAATGCATGTCCTAATAGTTCAACTCATTGTTAAAAAGTTCAATTTATATCCTAAAGGTTCAACTCATACCTAAGAGGCTCAAGTCATATCCTAAAAGTTCAAGTCTTATCCTAATAGCTTCATGACAATACAATGATTCAAGGTTCAATTTATATGCTAAAAGTTATATTCATATCCTACGAGTTTAAACTTAAACGAAAAAGTTCAATTTATATCCTAAGCTTCAACTCATACCTAAAAGGCTCAAGTCATATCCTAAAAGTTCAAGTCTTATCCTAAAAGCTTCAAGACAATACAATGATTCAAGGTTCAATTGTTGGAAACACGTTCTCAATGCGATATACTAAAACATGTGTTCTTTTGTGTAGGTTTTTGATGAATGACAAACGAAGCGAAAATTGATATATGAAGAAGTTCAAGAAACAAGCGCACAATTGATATACAACGAGATTCAAGCTCAAGACAAAGTTTTATAAGTTTAATTGAGTCATTCTTATTTGTGATCTTGATCCTACAACTTGACTCGTAACATGGCTTCTCTCATAAAACTATTTTCCAAAATCATGCATATTTAATTTAATGTCAAATGATTTTAAATCATGCATATTTATAGTAGTCAAAATAATTTTTCGACATGCCTTAAAAATCTGGACTAAGATAATCGATTATGTACTCATGATAATCGATTATTTTAAGCCAAGACTGCATGACAATCGATTGTGAACTAATGACAATCGATTGTGAGTAAGACAGTGAGCATCAGGTTTTTTCAAACCTGCATGACAATCGATTGTGAACAAATGACAATCGATTGTGATGAGGCAGTGTCCATCAAAGTTTTTCAAAACTCAGAATAATCGATTGTGAAGCTAATGACAATCGATTGTGAAGAGACAGTGTCCTTCAGATTTTTCAAAGTCACAAAATAATCGATTGTGAACTTATGACAATCGATTGTGTTGAGGCAGTGACTTCCAGACTTTTTCAAAACTATTAAATAATCGATTGTCAAGAGGCAGTGTCTAAAATGATTTTCAAAAATTGATAAGTAATCGATTGTTGACTTTGTGCAATCGATTGTGAAGCTGACCGTTGTCGTAAAGTTTTCAAATACCGTCAGGTAATCGATTATTGATTCTATATAATCGATTGTTTTGATTAAAATCCGGAAAAGAATTTTTGAACGTTGCTGAGTAATCGATTGTTGATTCTGGACAATCGATTGTTTGTGGTAAAATCTGGAAAGGATTTTTTGAACGTTGCCAGTAATCGATTATGGATTGTAAGTAATCGATTATCAAGCGTAAAATCTGGGATTGAATTTTGATCTGACTGGCAGACAATCGATTGTTGGGGTTTGACAATCGATTGTCAGTGAGTAAAATCAGCAACTCTTAATTGGCAATTAGGCAACGGTAATGCCAAGTTTTTCAACTATAAATACAGCTTCATTTCAGTGTTTTAAATACAACAACATACTACAACTGATCATTACATTGCTATAAGCTTGCATACTTTTGTTTATCATTTTATATTCAATTTTATAAAGCTTTTGAGAGCCATATTCTTGTCCAAAGTTGTTGTGATCTAGAGCTTATTTATTTTACTCATACCTACTCATAAAGGAGTATATTGTTTGAGTGTTTTAGTGTTTTATACACTTGTAAGAGAATTGTAATTCTATTGTTATAAGGAACTTGTGTTTCCTTGGTTGAAGTCTTGGAGTGTTGTATCTCCGAGCAAAGGTGTTAAGGCTTGTGTCCTTAAGTTGTAAAGGTTTGTTGAGCACCCGTAAGCTTAACAAATTAGTGGAAATTCTCGAGAGAGTCTCTCGGAGACTGGACTCGCCACGTGTTGTGGTGAACCAGAATATATCGGTGCTTTCTTTCCTTTCTGCTTATTTAACGCACTTATTTATTTCCTGCAAATTTTAATTTCCGCAAGTTTACGCTAAATTTTATTATAACGCTATTCACCCCTCCCCCCCCTAGCGTTAAGCGTATTTTCTAACAATTGGTATGAGAGCCCAACTCTCTGAAAACTTAACAGTTTGAGAGAACCATCCATGACTTCTACTCGTGATTCTTTTGCAGGAATTGATGAAGGACAGTGCTACACACGACCACCTCTATTCAACGGTACAAATTACACGTACTGGAAGGAGAGGATGAAGATCTTCATTCAGTCCAACAGCTTTCACCTCTGGAAGGTGATAATGAAGGGAAACTAAATTCCAACAAAGAAGGTGGAAAACGAATGGGTTCCCAAGTCCGAGGATGAGTATGACGCGGATGACATCCGAAAGGTTCAAAATAATGCTAAAGCAATTAATTTATTATATTGTGCTGTTAATGCTGACGATTACAGGAAAATATCGTGTTGCACAATGGCAAAGGAGATGTGGGACAAGCTAGAAGTTACGTACGAAGGTACGAACCAGGTAAGGGAAGCAAAAATTGATTTCTTAACCCATTCTTATGAATTATTTCACATGAAGGAAGGTGAAAAGGTGTACGAAATGTTTGAGCGATTTTCAATAATCGTAAATTACCTACATGCTCTCAAGAAAACATTCACGGATAGAGAGCTCGTGCGAAAAATTCTTAGAAGTCTCACACCGGCATGGAGATCAAAGGCCGATGCAATTCAAGAATCCATTGGCGTTTCAAACGTCACCATCGACGCACTAAGAGGTAACCTTAAGACCTATGAATCTACTATTCTTAACCCTTTTGTTGATGATCAAAGGAGGCAAAGAATAGCTCTAAAGGCGAGCACAAGCCAACCGCAAATTGATGAGGAAGGAGACAACGAATTTGGACTCGTTATCAAAAGATTTCAAAAGTTCATGCGCAAGGAGTATGAACGCAAGGGCAAAAAGCAAGGCGAACAAATCAAGTGCTATGAATGTGGTGAAACCGGGCACATCAAATCAAATTGCCCAAACATCAAAAAGGAGAAGAAACCTTTTAAAAAGAAACGTGCATACATTTCTTGGGGAGGCGACTCCAGAGATGAGTCAAGCGAAGGAGAAGAAGACGAAGCAGCAAATCTTTGCCTTATGGCACAAGAAGACAACAAAGATGAGGTATGTCAAATTTCGTCTAAAAACTTCTTTACTCTTGAAGAAATGCGAACTGATTTTGATGAATTATATGCTGAGTTTATTAAGGCTTCAAAAACTGTTAAGGGCATAAAAGAAAATGCTTGATTAAAAGAAAAGGATTTTCAAAAACAGCTTTCTTTGAAGAAAAGGATGTAGAAAAACTGGTCTTAGAAAATGAAAAGCTGAAAGAGGAAAACAAGTTTTTTGGAAAATGAAGCGTCGATAAGCCCGAAAGTTCTACTAAAAGTTGTTCCTCTTGCTTGCATCTCAAAAATGAGGTAGATAGACTCAAAGGTACCTTAGATAAGTTTAATTCTTCCCACAATTTGAATGAGGTCCTTGTTAATTTGAAATCAACCAAGCATGGCATAGGATTTAAGAATGAGGTTAAAGAAAAGGTTGAAGCCAAACCCCAACCACCTAAGGCTCAACCTAGGACTAATAAAACAAATGCTTATCCTAGAAATAGCAATCCTAGAACCAATATGCATGCTAGACAAAATGTTGAACATTTTAGGAGACCTAGAAATGACTTACCACCTAGAAATAGATACCCTAGAAATGATGCATATTTTAGGCCAAATGTTGAACCTTTGAGAAGACCTAGAAATGGCCTTCAACCGAGAAACAATCACTCTAGAAATGCTGCCCATCCTAGAGCTCATAGTAGGAGAAATAATTCTCATGAAATGCGAAATAGTCATAGTGTTCAAAATAGAGTAAGAAATTTTCATCCGTCTAGTTACTATGAACCTAGAAGGATGCATAACCCAAATGTGACTTGTCATTATTGTAGACGCATTGGTCATATTGCTCCTGCATGCTTTACACGTCATAGACATATTACTCAATCGCATCATTATAATATGCCTAACCCCCAAGGACCCAAGATGGCATGGGTACCTAAAGAACATTAATTTGTTTTGTAGGTGTGCTTGAAGGGATCAAGTGTACTATGGTACCTTGATAGTGGATGCTCCAAGCATATAACGGGAGATGAATCCAAATTCCTTCAATTACAGCACAAAGAAGGAGGAAGTGTTATCTTCGGTGATAACAATAAAGGAAAGATCATCGGCATCGGCTCGGTCGGTAAGGATGAAAATTCCTCCATTAAGCATATATTACTTGTTAAAGGATAAAAGCATAATCTCTTGAGCATAAGCCAATTGTGTGACAAGGGAAATCTTGCTTTATTTGATTCGGATGAATGCTTAGTGTTCAGACGTAGTGATTTCAAAATTATCCTCCGTGGTTTTAGAGTGGATAATATTTATATGGTTGATCTTGCTAATTCCTTACCCGATTATGTTGATTGTCTAATGAGTAAAGAGGATGATACTTGGCTATGGCATCGTAGAGTAGCACATACAAATATGCATCTTTTGAACAAATTGATTTCTCAAAACTTAGTTGTTGGTCTTCCCGATTGAAAATTTGAAAATGACTCTATTTGTGACTCGTGTCAAAAGGGGAAGCAAACAAAAGCATCTTTCAAATCTAAAAACATCGTTTCAACTTCTAGACCATTGCAATTACTTCATATGGATTTATTTGGTCCCTCTCGCATTGAAAGTCTAGGAAGAAATAAATATGCTTTTGTGATTGTTGATGATTACTCGAGATTTACTTGGACTTTATTTCTTGCCAATAAAAGTGATGCTTTTCAAAATTTTAAATATTTTCTTAAGCGTGTTCAAAATGAGAAAGAAACAACCGTCACTTCAATTAGAAGTGATCATGGGGGAGAGTTTGATCACAATCTCTTTGCGGACTTTTGTGACGAACTCGGAATCGAGCATACCTTTTCCGCTCCACGGCCACCACAACAAAATGGGGTGGTGGAAAGGAAAAATAGGTGTCTCGAAGAGATGGCTAGAACCATGCTCGACGAAGCTAAGATACCCAAACATTTTTGGGAGGACGCCGTGGGTACCGCTTGCTATGTTCTAAATAGAGTAGTAATTCGGCCGATACTCATGAAAACCCCCTATGAACTTTATAAGGGTAGAAAACCAAATATTTCCCATTTTAGAGTTTTTGGTTGCAAATGTTTTGCTCATAACAATGGCAAAGACCAATTGGGTAAATTTGATGCTAAGTCGGATGAAAGTATTTTCATTGGATATTCCTCACGTAGTAAAGCATATAGGGTCTTTAATAAAAGAACCCAAATTGTGGAAGAATCCCCTCATATTGTATTTTCCGAAAATAATGCTCGCTTGGCGAGAAAGGATTCCGGTTTTGATCTTGCAGGTATCTTAGATAGCTTGAAAGACAAAATACAAGAGGAACCATCCAAGGAAAATATAAGATGAAACTGAGGAACAACCAACGGAAGAAGCGCCACAATTGGAAAAAGAAACAAAAGTGCCAAATGAGTGAAGGACGATCAAAGATCACCCTCTTGAACAGGTAACTGGCAACGTTGGAGACAAGGTAAGTACCCGAAACTCTCACAAAAATACCTTAGAACATACTGCTTTTGTTTCTCAAATTGAACCCAAAACTATCTCAGAAGCAATTGGGGATGAATTTTGGACCTTGGCAATGTAAGAGGAGCTTAACCAATTCGAACGCAATGACGGTTGGGATTTGGTGCCAAGACCCGAAGGTCATACCATAATTGGTACGAAATGGGTTTTTCGCAATAAACTAGATGAAAATGGTATAATCACTAGAAACAAAGCTAGGCTTGTAGCAAAAGGCTATAATCAAGAAGAAGGCATTGACTATGAAGAAACATATGCTCCCGTAGCTAGATTAGAAGCTATTCGCTTATTGCTTGCATTTGCCTCTTCTATGAATTTCAATTTATATCAAATGGATGTGAAAAGTGCTCTTCTAAACGGTTTTATTCAAGAAGAAGTTTATGTTGAACAACCCCCGGTTTTGAAGATTTTAAATCTCCCGATCATGTTTTCAAACTCAAAAAGGCTCTTTATGGTTTAAAACAAGTTCCCCGAGCTTGGTATGAAAGATTGAGTAAGTTTCTTTTGGAAAATGATTTCATTAGGGGGAAAGTTGACACAACTCTCTTTGTTAAGCATAAAACAATGATATTTTGTTAGTTCAAATATATGTAGATGATATTATATTTGGTGCTACTAACAATGTTTTATGCAAGGAATTTTCCGATTTAATGACAAGCGAATTTGAGATGTCTATGATGGGTGAGTTAACATTCTTTTTGGGATTACAAGTAAAGCAAATGAAAGAAGGTATATTCATTTGTCAAACCAAATATTGCAAAGAATTGCTGAAACGATTTGAGATGAACAATGCAAAAGAAATGGCAACTCCCATGAGCACATCCGATCATCTAGACAAAGATGAGAAAGGTAAGGAAGTCGACACCAAAAAGTATCGAGGTATGATTGGATCTCTTCTTTATCTTACTGCTAGTCGTCCGGACATCATGTTTAGCGTGTGCTTATGCGCTCGTTATCAATCGTGTCCGAAGGAGTCTCACCTTACTGCGGTAAAACGGATTTTAAGGTATCTTGTTGGTACTACAAATGTGGGTCTATGGTACCCCAAAGGCTCTTCATGCCAACTTGTTGGCTACTCCGATTCCGATTTTGCTAGATGCAAATTGGACCGCAAGAGCACTAGTGGCACTTGCCATTTGCTCGGTAGCTCTCTCGTTTCTTGGTTTAGCAAGAAACAAGTAAGTGTTGCGTTGTCCATAACCGAGGCTGAATATGTAGCCGCGGGGAGTTGTTGCGCTCAAATCCTATGGATGAAACAACTCTTGGACTATGGCCTAAGTCTTGATCATATCCCTCTTAGATGTGATAATACTAGTGCCATATGCTTGACGAAGAACCCCGTTCTTCATTCGCGAACGAAACCATTGAAATTAGACATCATTTTATTAGAGATCACGTTCTCAAAGGCGATGTCGAAATTGAATTTGTTGAAACCAAAAACCAATTGGCAGACATCTTTACAAAGCCTTTAGAGAAAGAGTCCTTCTTCCGAATTCGCAGTGAACTCGAGATTCTTGACTCCATGTTGCTCTAAGTCATGCATTGCATTTTTTTGTTACATGATTTCTAACTTGAGCGTCGGAGACGGCTAATCCTTTTTTGCAGGTATCGCCCTAAAAGTAGGGGGAGTTATAAAGCATGACGCGCAAGAATCGAGTCTTCTTCAGAAAAATCTGTTTCTGTCATCTAATAATCGATTATCTCGTATCAATAATCGATTTTAATGCTATCATTTGAGCTATTATACTCTCTTTAAATAATCATGCCTTCTTTCCAATAAATAAACAAGGTTTATTTCATCTTTGGCATCTTATTATTATTTTTGCTAATGGCAAAAGGGGGAAGATAACGGGTATGCACTCTCAATATTTATAAGCTTAAATTGAGGGGGAATTCTCAAATTGAGGGGGAACAAATTGCATACTTGTTACATGTATATACTTGTCTTGAATCGTCAATATAAATTGCTTGTCTTGCATATCCCGCTTAATGTTTGCCATTATCAAAAAGGGGGAAATTGTTGGAAACACGTTCTCAATGCGATATACTAAAACGTGTGTTCTTTTGTGTAGGTTTTGATGAATGACAAACGAAGCGAAAATTGATATATGACGAAGTTCAAGAAACAAGCACACAATTGATATACAACGAGATTCAAGCTCAAGACAAATTTTTATAAGTTTAATTGAGTCATTCTTATTTGTGATCTTGATCCTACAACTTGACTCGTAACATGGCTTCTCTCATAAAACTATTTTCCAAAATCATGCATATTTAATTTAATGTCAAATGATTTTAAATCATGCATATTTACAGTAGTCAAAATAATTTTTAGACATGCCTTAAAAATATGGACTAAGATAATCGATTATGTACTTATGATAATCGATTGTTTTAAGCCAAGACTGCATGACAATCGATTGTGAGTAAGACAGTGGGCATCAGGTTTTTTCAAACCTGCATGACAATCGATTGTGAACAAATGACAATCGATTGTGATGAGGCAGTGTCCATCAAAGTTTTTCAAAACTCAGAATAATCGATTGTGAAGCTAATGACAATCGATTGTGAAGAGACAGTGTCCTTCAGATTTTTCAAAGTCACAAAATAATCAATTGTGAACTTATGACAATCGATTGTGTTGAGGCAGTGACTTCCAGACTTTTTAAAAAATATTAAATAATCGATTGTGAGTATATAACAATCGATTGTCAAGAGGCAGTGTCTAAAATGATTTTCAAAAACTGATAAGTAATCGATTGTTGACTTTGTGCAATCGATTGTGAAGCTGACCGTTGTCGTAAAGTTTTCAAATACCGTCAGGTAATCGATTATTGATTCTGTATAATCGATTGTTTTGATTAAAATCCGGAAAAGATTTTTTGAACGTTGCTGAGTAATCGATTGTTGATTCTGGACAATCGATTGTTTGTGGTAAAATCTGGAAAGGATTTTTTGAACGTTGCCAGTAATCGATTATGGATTGTAAGTAATCGATTATCAAGCGTAAAATCTGGGATTGAATTTTGATCTGACTGGCAGACAATCGATTGTTGGGGTTTGACAATCGATGGTCAGTGAGTAAAATCAGCAACTCTTAATTGGCAATTAGGCAACGGTAATGCCAAGTTTTTCAACTATAAATACAGCTTCATTTCAGTGTTTTAAATACAACAACATACTACAACTGATCATTACATTGCTATAAGCTTGCATACTTTTGTTTATCATTTTATATTCAATTTCATAAAGCTTTTGAGAGCCATATTCTTGTCCAAAGTTGTTGTGATCTAGAGCTTATTTATTTTACTCATACCTACTCATAAAGGAGTATATTGTTTGAGTGTTTTAGTGTTTTATACACTTGTAAGAGAATTGTAATTCTCTTGTTATAAGGAACTTGTGTTTCCTTGGTTGAAGTCTTGGAGTGTTGTATCTCCGAGCAAAGGTGTTAAGGCTTGTGTCCTTAAGTTGTAAAGGTTTGTTGAGCACCCGTAAGCTTAACAAGTTAGTGGAAAATCTCGAGAGAGTCTCTCGGGGACTGGACTAGCCACGTGTTGTGGTGAACCAGAATATATCGGTGCGTTCTTTCCTTTTTGTTTATTTAACGCACTTATTAATTTTCTGCAAATTTTAATTTCCGCAAGTTTACGCTAAATTTTATTATAACGCTATTCACCCCCCCTCCCCCCCCCCCCCCCCGCCTCAAGCGTTAAGCGTATTTTCTAACACAATTTATATGCTAAAAGTTATATTCATATCCTACGAGTTTAAACTTAAACTAAAAAGTTTAATTTATATCCTAAAGCTTCAACTCATACCTAAAAGGCTCAAGTCATATCCAAAAAGTACAAGTCATATCCTAAAAGCTTCAAGACAATACAAAGATTCAAGGTTCAATTTATATCCTAAAAGTTATATTCATATCCGATGAGTTTAAACCTAAACTAAGAAGATCAATTTATATCCTAAAGGTTCAACTCATACCTAAAAGGCTCAAGTCATATCCAAAAAGTACAAGTCATATCCTAAAAGCTTCAAGACAACCCAAAGATTCAAGGTTCAATTTATATCCTAAAAGTTATATTCATATGCTACGAGTTTAAACTTAAACTTAAAAGTTCAATTTATATCCTAAAGCCTCAACTCATACCTAAAAGGCTCAATTCATATCCAAAAAGTACAAGTTATATCCTAAAAGCTTCAAGACAATACAATGATTCAAGGTTCAATTTATATCCTAAAAGTTATATTCATATCCTACGAGTTTAAGTTCAATTTATATTCTAACGGTTCAACTCGTACCCAAAAGGCTCAAGTCATATCCTAATAGTTCAAGACTTATCCTAATAGCTTCAAGACAATACAATGATTCAAGGTTCAATTTATATGCTAAAAGTTATATTCATATCCTACGAGTTTAAACTTAAACTAAAAAGTTTAATTTATATCCTAAAGCTTCAACTCATACCTAAAAGGCTCAAGTCATATCCAAAAAGTACAAGTCATATTCTAAAAGCTTCAAGACAATACAAAGATTCAAGGTTCAATTTATATCCTAAAAGTTATATTCATATCCTACGAGTTTAAACTTAAACTAAAAAGATCAATTTATATCCTAAAGCTTCAACTCATACCTAAAAGGCTCAAGTCATATCCAAATAGTACAAGTCATATCCTAAAAGCTTCAAGACAATACAAAGATTCAAGGTTCAATTTATATCCTAAAAGTTATATTCATATTAGTTTAAACTTAAACATAAAAGTTCAATTTATATCCTAAAGCGTCAACTCATACCTAAAAGGCTCAATTCATATCCAAAAAGTACAAGTAATATCCTAAAAGCTTCAAGACAATACAATGATTCAAGGTTCAATTTATATCCTAAAAGTTATATTCATATCCTACGAGTTTAAGTTCAATTTATATTCTAACGGTTCAACTCGTACCTAAAAGGCTCAAGTCATATCCTAAAAGTTCAAGTCTTATCCTAAAAGCTTCAAGACAATATAATGATTCAAGGTTCAATTTATATGCTAAAAGTTATATTCATATCCTACGAGTTTAAACTTAAACTAAAAAGTTCAATATCCTAAAGCTCCAACTCATACCTAAAAGGCTCAAGTCATATCCTAAAAGTACAAATCATATCCTAAAAGCTTCAAGACAATACAAAGATTCATATCCAAATATATCCTAATATATATCATGTGTCTATATTAAATATCCAAATATAATATCATGTGTCTATATTATTTTTATCTACCCATAAACTAATCAAGATTAAACTAAAAGTTCAATTTATACCCTAATATATATCTACCTATGAATCAAGTCTTTAACATTAAATTAGTATCTATTTCTTACTAAAATATTGAAGGAGAAATACTCAAGAAAGCCTAGCCTAAATACTCAACCCATACCCTAAACCCTAGATTTCTATAAAATATTAAAAAATGATAAATATAATCTAAACTCTAGGTTTGTATAAAATATAATGTTAAATAATCAATTGAAATACTAATTCTAGGTTGAAACAGTAATAAATTGAAACACTAATTGAAACCCTAGGTTTTTAATTCTAACCTTAAATATTTAGGAGGTGACTGCAGAGGCGACGACGGCAGCTGAGCGGTGGTCGTTGGTGGCATGGGTGGGGGCTAGTGGTGAGAATTGGAAGGGGGGTGGGGTTTGAGTGTGAGAGAGAAAAGATGGATATTGGGAAATTTTTAGAAAGAATGGAAGTGGATCCCGGTTTTGACAGATCTGTAATTAATATAGCGACTAACGTTGGTCTCTATTTTGGTGGGTAAAACAGTTTTGAATTATTAGAAATAGCGACCAACGTTGGTCCTGTTTTCTAACCGTCTGACCAAAATAGCGACCAACATTGGTTGCTATTTCAAAAATATATATATATATATATATATATATATATATATATATATATATATATATATAGCGTAAGTACATATATTGTATATATAAGCTATATTCCATACGGTATTACCTCATACATCTATACTTAGTGCATAGTATAACGTAAGTACATATATTGTATATATATAAGCTATATCCGATACAATATTACCTCATACACCTATACTTAGTGCATAGGTAAGTACATATATTTTATATAGATAAGTTGTATTTGATACGGTAATACCTCACACACTTATACTTAGTGCATAGTATAGCGTACGTACATATTATATAAGTTGTATTCGATACGGTATTACCTCATACACCTTTACTTAGTGCATAGTATATCTTAAGTACATATATTGTATATATAAGCTGTATTCGATACGGTAATGCCTCACATACTTATACTTAGCGCGTAGTATAGCGTAAGTACATATATTGTATATATAAGCTGTATTCGATACAATATTACCTCATACACCTATACTTAGTGCATAGTATAGCTTAAGTACATATATTGTATATATATAAGCTGTATTCGATACGGTAATACCTCATACACTTATACTTAGAGCATAGTATAGTGTAAGTACATATATTGTATATACATAAGCTGTATTCGATACAGTATTATTCCATACACATGTACTTAGTGAATAATATAGCGTAAGTACATATATTGTATATATAGACACACACGCCCGCTTCGTAGTGCATATCAACCCTTATATTACAAAAGTATTAACGACTTACATTTATATTATTTACATAGTAAACACAAAAGTGATTTTTAATTTTGACCATTGTTGACCAAAATAGTGACCAATTTTGGTCGCAATTTATCATGAATTTAGATTAGCGACCAAAGTTGGTCGCTAACTTTAAATCATATTTGATTATATTTCATATAATAATTAAATTAATAATATAATTATTAAAATTGAATAACTGGGACCTAGTTAAGTGACCAAAATTGGTCGCTACCTTTCTTTCCTTTATTTAGCGACCAACTTTGGTCGCTAATTCATAATATATATATATATATATATATATATATATATATATATATATATATATATATCTATATATATATATATATATATATATATATTTTGTAGTTTTTTAAAAATTATAATATAATTATTAAATTTTTGTAAGCGGGTCCCACGTTAGCGACCAAGTTTGGTCGCTAATCTCAGTAAAAGTTTGACCAAGCAAGTCGAACCATGCCAGTCAATATTTTGACTAAGTTAGCGACCAACTTTGGTCGCTATTTTGTTTCCAAAATTTAGTTTATTATTTTCGCTAGTTTAGAGACCAACGTTGGTCGCTTTTTCCCATAGACCAAATTCATTCGCTATTTTTTGGTCGCTTTTTGCAGGAATTCTAGTAGTGCCTTAGTCTTCTCAAAGAGCTTCTTGAGACAGTAGAGTCTCGTGCTGATAACGTTTTATGAAACAATAAAAGAAGAAGAACAATATTGCAGAGAAAGAGAGAGGGTGGAAATTCTTATTGAATTTTGGGATGAATTACAATGGAATAAGAACCCTCTATTTATAGGGAAATAGTAACTTAGCCAGCAAGTAAAATTTCTAAAATCTTTCTAAAATATAGACATTCACCTTAAATAGAATTATATTTATAACATTACGAATATTTCTTAAAAAATCGTCAGTGACGAGCCATATTCTGAGGGATTTTCGGTTGAATGTCCATCATAATTTTTTTTTTCTGCTTGTGAATTAGATGAATAAGTTACTAGATAATAATGATTAATTAGGTTATTAATCCATATAACACATAAAAATATTGCTTCATTATCAACTAAAGAATCTTCCTTAATTTTCTTTTGTAAAGCAAAACTTAGCTAAAAGTACCCACTCTCACCTCATCTATATCTCTCCTTCTCCAGGTGAATTGGGTGGTCCCTATCCATTGCCTAGTAGTCCTATGATTCACTTTTATAAGTGAGACAACAGACATGGAGTTTGATAATGAAATCTTGAATATTAAATAATGAATTGCTTGCAAAAGCAACATTTTACCATTTAATTAGGGTTTAACTCAGCTTAACAGGAATTCCACTAGCTAAATTATGTTAATTTTTAAGGAATAAATAAATCTTTACAGATAGATGATAGGAAGAATGATAAGAGAAAAGGCTAGTTTGTAGGATCAAAAAAAGGGGGTTCAAACGTTCAAAGTAGGGTCCTCCGATCCATCCCACTTGGTTTGCCACTATAAAAAAGAAAAGAAACATGAGATTATATGGCCTTTTTTTTAATTATTTAACCTAGTGCACAACTAACCTAATTGTGGCCTATTTGCACATTGCAAAACAACGTCTATGTTATGACTAACAAAGATATTTTTCTTCATGCATGATTGGGGTGCTGGCAAATACTAAATTACTAATACAACACCAATAACGACGCCTGAGTTCAAATGAATTGCAATCGGATATATAAATCACCACTTCTTTATTAAGCTCAGTTTATATTAGCATCATACCAAAAAAGATAAAAGTGATAAATAAGTCAATTATATAAATATAAATGCTACTACTATTACCATACAAATAACAACAAACCCAGTTTGATCTTAATATATGGGATCTGGGGAAGGTAGTTTGTACGCAGATCTTACCCCTACCTAATACAGATAGAGAGGTTGTTTTCAATAGACCTTCGGCTCAGGAATGGCAAGAAGAAGAAGATGAGGGAAGCAAGGAAGGAAGAAAGATGGAAGAGAAAAAAGGGACAGAAAAAGGATAAATAGTATCAAATAATAGCAAAAGGAAATACAATACATGCGGCAAACAAAACCACATAACGTAATAAAAATCTAATAATACGAAGGGACATGCATGCTACTAAGCCTATCTGTGAACACTGTAAATTACATACTAACCTTCTACCTTAATTCTCGATCTCCACACCCTCCTATCAAGTGCCAACATAGCGAGTCGAACCACCCCTCGATAAAACTTACCCTTAAGTCTAACGGCACATTCCTATCACACAGGACACCGAAAGGTAGTCTCCACTTCATCCACCCCGCTCCGATGTGATGTGTGACATTTTCGCCAATTTTTCCGTTACCCTAGATAATAGACCTGAGATACTTAAAACTCACTCTCTTTGGGATAACTTGAGCATCAAGCTTAACCTCTACGTCTGCATCATGGGTCTTACTAAATTTTTACTCCAAGTATTCTGTCTTGGTTCTACTTTGTTTGAAACCTTTAGATTCCAAGGTTTGTCTCCAAACCTCCAACCTCGCATTAACTCCGTTTCGCGTTTCGTTAATCAAAACTATACCATCGGCAAATAGCATGCACTAAGGCACCTCTCCTTAGATGTGACGTGACAGTATATAAATCGCCAAGGCAAATAAAAAAAAGGACTAAGAGACGATCCCTGGTGCAACCCAATCACCACAGGAAAATGGTGCGGGTCACCACCCACGGTCCTCACCTGAGTCTTAGCGTCATCATACACATCTTTAATCACCCTAATGTACGCTACCGGAATGCTGCTAACCTCCAAACACCTCCACAGGACCTAACTTTATAATAATAAAAATTCTACTACTACTAATAATAAAGATAATATAAGTTCTATAACAGGTCTAAAACCTATTCGCAACTAGTTTATATCATCTATATGGATCTTTTTCTTTAATTGTGTCTTATTTTTAACTAAATTTATATTGGTTCCAATGATTTATAGGTCTTTCGAGACAACTACATTTCATGCGATTCTAACCTATACCCTTTTAACACTTTCACTCATCATAATTTAAAACCTAAGGATTGATGCATATTTAGCTCAAAGTTCTCATATACTTTGTAAGCATAAAAACAATCGAAATAAATCTAGGGCCAATCATAGCAGGTCGTAATAATCAAAAGACCAATGAAATGAAACGCGAGAGGCAGTAGTGATTTATTAAGGGGCGGGGGGGGGGGGGGGGGGGGTGAAGATCTATTATTTATGATGTTGATTGGTTTGCCTTTCCTTGGAGAGGTGCAGAGTCTTACAATGATATTTTTTTAGAAGTGAAAGTGAAGAAGAAAGAGCAGCCCCCCTTTTAGGATTCTTTCTCTTTTTTTTATAGCTGTACACCCCGCCAGCTGGCATTGGACAGCCGTGGTCGAGTCGAGAGGACGTCCGCCGGTAATGAGCAGGCCGTGGCCTTATTGATTATGCTAGAAGATTTTGGAATGATCGTGATTAACGAATAATCATGTCATTTGTTATTCCAAATGCTCTTAAGAGATAATTAATCTTATTAACTATCACGAGTCAAGTTTTGACCCATACAATGCATCTGCAGGTCTATGCATCACATGATCAAACCATCTCAACCCACCTTCTTTCATTTTATCTTCAATGAGTGCTATTTGCACCTCCTAACAAATGTGATCATTTTTTATTTATCTAATCTTATATGACCGTACATCTATCTTAGCAATCATATTTCTAAAACAGTACTTGTCTTGTGAATATATTAGACTTTAGCAATCCAACATTCACTACCGTATAACATTACCGGTCTTATAATTATTTTATAGAATTTGCCTTAGTTTATACTTTGATAGGCATACTTTTTGTTAGGAAGTGCTCATCATCATGCCAAAAGTTATAGTTGACAGCAAGGACACAATCTTTTTTCTTAACCAAGAACACCAAGCAAGCATCATGTTCGACCATGATACGAACTCGGGCCATCATAACCCCCTCGTAGACCTTGTCATAGCCAGGATATTGGTGTTATCCAACACCTGCCCCATGCAACATGTTGCTCTCGGGAACCGAATCAATGACATTGAATTTGCTACCACTTGTTAGGATCAAGCGCTTACCATCATACCAAAAATTATTGCTGACAGCGAAGATGTAACTTTATTTCTTAACCAAGCCCATCAACCAAACATGACACTGACCCGAGCCATCGTAACCACCTTATGGGCCTTGGCATCGCCAGGATATTACGTACGATGGTGTACCCAACAGTTCTATCACATGATAATAGAGAGTATTCCGTGAATTTAGTATTTATTTCTCGACATCATTTCAAATATTCAGCTATAAATTCCGAAAAAGTAATGCTCATAATTAACAATTAATCTCTTAGATTACTAAAGGTGTTTCATTCACATGACGGTGATGATCAACATGGTTGTATATTGAATAGTGTACAAGCTGCTAATCCTCTCTTTTTTATTTTTAACCTTTATTTCATAACTTGATGAGACCAATGCGGAAAATGCCCCTTTCAGCTAAACTTTATTGGGAAATTACCAGCTATGTCTATTTAAAAGTAGCTCATTACAAAAATTAATTAATTGATAAAATATTACTAATATTAGCCAAAATGGCCAATTAGCTATTTGTAGCAAAAAAATATCAAATTTTTACTTTCTTTTGAGTGGATGCTATTAGAGTAGATTGGGCCATAAGGAGCTTGAATCTCATTTTTCCGATGATTTGGTGAAGTTTTTAGGTGGTTTGAATTGAAAATTCAAAGTAAAAACTGAATATGAAAATATCGGTGTGTGAGATACATGCATGATACATGTTTGATACATATGTCAAAGAAGAATTTTTGGACATCGGTTTAATTATGAATTTTGATGCAAAACCAGTCCAAATCACCTCCAATCTTCCTCAAATTTTGTATATTGACTTATCTATATGTTTTCAATGACTTTCGACGATACCCATTAAAAAAATTCATTGTTTGTTTCGATTTTTAAAATATTGACTAGAAGTTGGTAAGTTAAGATTTTTATGAGACATTTCTGTAAGTTCCCAAACTTTATTCTCAGCTTCACACATCCCATTCCTCAAAGTTATTCCATGAATGGAGAGTAACCATACGGGGAGTAATTTCCCTTTTCTTTCTATGCAAAAAGACCTTTTATGTAGTATTCTTCTTCTTATATATCCTCATCCCCATCCATATGGATCTTTGTTTATATATGAAAGGTTATCATGAGCTCAACACTCCAAAAGAATGATTAATGGGGTAAACCTTTATAATGCTTCGAGCATTAAATTATGCAGTACTTGACTTGACACATATTATATTTCACCCAAAAATATTCTCATATATGTGCAATATAATTAGAGTTAATGCATTGACGTGAATGTGAATTAACGAGTGTAAAAGTTGAATTATCAAAAATGTTGACTACTAGTATGTGAAAAAATTTGAGCACTAGATCTAAAATATTAAAAAGGAATGAATGAGACGACTCAAATTATTTATAAACATACTGAAGGAGTATATAATGTATCATTCTAACTAGGCAACTTATGACTGCCATTTGTAATGGGGGACTTATTTTCTTCATTTATTTGTAGCCACAGCCACATAAATGGTGGGAAGTTAATTAATGGACAAATTAATCCCTAGTTTTGCGGATATATGTTTCTTGAATAGATTTTCATTTCGTCCAACTTACCTTCACTAAGCTCTATTTTTTTTTTAATCTCCATAATATTATTTTCAGAGCATTCGACACCAACAAAATGTTATTTTGAATTATAGTTCCTTGAACATGTAGAAAATACATCCAAAAATAAACTTCAATATAATGAAATGAAAATACAATATGTAATTGCGGAAGTCAAAGGAAATTTTATTAGATCAATGAAAAGGGTTAAAATATTGGGAGTGTAACTCTAGCTAATCTAATGTCTCTAATGGAGTTGTGTCAATGTCTCCGATAGAGTTCCTGTAGAAGAAGAAGAAGAAGAGAATTGGGATTAAGATAGAGAGAAAAAGTCGAGAAAGGAAGAGAAGTTATAGAGAGAGAAAAAGTGAATGAAATTACCAGTAATTACTTGCTTATTAGAGCTGTTAATTTTGTTATTAATAGAAGAATCTGGAATAACCCCATTAAATCGTCACCCTTGATTATTAATAGATCTGATTATCTAGGCCGTCCATCATGAATATTAAAGAGCGCTTCAGATGCTGCCACGTCACCTCCCTTACTTATTCATAACCTAGCCCTTTCCCTTCTTATTCTTCTTAGCTGACACGCCTTAGGTTTATTACAATACCCCTCCAATGAAGAAAGACCTTGTCCTCAAGGTTTGAGTGAAGCCACAAATTCAGGGAATCGACCTTTGATATAGCCCCAATCTTCCCAAGTCGCCTCTTCTTCTCCCAGATTTGTCCATTGTACCAATATCTTCACCCCCACTGCATTATAGACCTTAATCATCCGTCTTTAAAAAATAGCCAGTGGTTGAACCAATACTTGTCCCTCTTCGTTGCAAATTGGAGGTTGTTGCTGTGGTGAAATAGCTGTTAGAATATACGCTTAACGCTAGAGGGGGGGTGAATAGCGTTAAAATAAAATTTAGCGTAAACTTGCGGAAATTAAAATTTACAAGAAATAAATAAGTGCGTTAAATAAACAAAAAGGAAAGAACGCACCGATATATTCTGGTTCACCACAACACGTGGCTAGTCCAGTCCCCGAGAGACTCTCTCGAGATTTTCCACTAACTTGTTAAGCTTACGGGTGCTCAACAAACCTTTACAACTTAAGGACACAAGCCTTAACACCTTTGCTCGGAGGTACAACACTCCAAGACTTCAACCAAGGAAACACAAGTTCCTTGCAACAAGAGAATCACAATTCTCTTACAAGTGTATAAAACACTAAACACTCAAACAAAATACTCCTTAATGAGTGGATATGAGTAAAAGAAGTAAGCTCTAGATCACAACAACTTTGGACAAGAATATGGCTCTCAAAAGCTTTATGAAATTGAATATAAAATGATAAACAAAAGTATGCAAGCTTATAACAATGTAATGATCAGTAGTAGTATGTTGTTGTGTTTAAAACACTGAAATGAAGCTGTATTTATAGTTGAAAAACTTGGCATTACCGTTGCCTAATTGCCAATTAAGAGTTGCTGATTTTACTCACTGACAATCGATTGTCAAACACCAACAATCGATTGTCTGCCAGTCAGATCAAAATTCAATCCCAGATTTTACGCTTGATAATCAATTACTTTCAATCCATAATCGATTACTGGCAACGTTCAAAAAATCCTTTCCATATTTTACCACAAACAATCGATTGTCTAGAATCAACAATCGATTACTCAGCAACGTTCAAAAAATCTTTTCCGGATTTTAATCAAAACAATCGATTATACAGAATCAATAATCGATTACCCAATAACGTTCAAAAAATCTTTTCCGGATTTTAATCAAAACAATCGATTATACAGAATCAATAATCGATTACCTGACGGTATTTGAAAACTTTACGACAACGGTCAGCTTCACAATCGATTGCACAAAGTCAACAATCGATTACTTATCAGTTTTTGAAAAACATTTTAGACACTGTCTCTTTGACAATCGATTGTCCAATGTAACAATCGATTATTTAATAAATTTGAAAATCACTGGAAGACACTGTCTCAACATAATCGATTACCATTAGCTCATAATCGATTATTCTGAGTTTTGAAAAACTTTGATGGACACTGCCTCAGTCACAATCGATTGTCATTAGTTCACAATCGATTGTCATGCAGGTTTGAAAAACCTGATGCTCACTGTCTTACTCACAATCGATTGTCATTAGTTCACAATCGATTGTCATGCAGTCTTGGCTTAAAACAATCGATTATCATAAGTACATAATCGATTATCTTAGTCCGGATTTTTAAGGCATGTCTAAAAATTATTTTGACTACTGTAAATATGCATGATTTAAAATCATTTGACATTAAATTAAATATGCATGATTTTGGAAAATAGTTTTATGAGAGAAGCCATGTTACGAGTCAAGTTGTAGGATCAAGATCACAATTAAGAATGACTCAATTAAACTATAAAACTTTGTCTTGAGCTTGAATCTCGTTGTATATCAATTGTGCGCTTGTTTCTTGAACTTCGTCATATATCAATTTTCGCTTCGTTTGTCATTCATCAAAACCTATACAAAAGAACACACATTTTAGTATATTGCATTGAGAACGTGTTTCTAACAATTTCCCCCTTTTTGATAATGGCAAACATTAAGCGGGATATGCAAGACATGCAATTTATAATGACGATTCAAGACAAGTATATACATGCAACAAGTATGCCATTTGTTCCCCCTCAATTTGAGAATTCCCCCTCATTTTAAGCTTATAATTTGAGAGTGCATCATACCCGTTATCTTCCCCCTTTTGCCATTAGCAAAAATAATATTAAGATGCCAAAGATGAAATAAACCTTGTTTATTTATTGGAAAGAAGGTGTGATTATTTAAAGAGAGTATAATAGCTCAAATGATAGCATTACAATCGATTATTGATACGAGATAATCGATTATTATATGAGGGAAACAGATTTTTCTGAAGAAGACTCGATTCTTGCGCGTCATGCTTTATAATTCCCCCTAATTTTAGGGCGATACCTGCAAAAAAGAATTAGACGTCTCCGACGCTCAAGTTAGAAATCATGTAAAAAAAATGCAATGCATGACTTAGATCAACGTGGAGTCCCGAGTTCACTGCGAATTCGGAAGAAGGACTCTTTCTCTAAAGGCTTTGTAAAGATGTCTGCCAATTGGTTTTTGGTTTCAACAAATTCAATTTTGACATCGCCTTTGATAACGTGATCTCTAATAAAATGATTTCTAATTTCAATGTGTTTCGTTCGCGAATGAAGAACGGGGTTCTTCATCAAGCATATGGCACTAGTATTATCACATCTAAGAGGGATATGATTAAGACTTAGGCCATAGTCCAAGAGTTGTTGTTTCATCCATAGGATTTGAGCGCAACAACTCCCCGCGGCTACATATTCAGCCTCTGTTGTGGACAACGCAACACTTACTTGTTTCTTGCTAAACCAAGAAACGAGAGAGCTACCGAGCAAATGGCAAGTGCCACTCGTGCTCTTGCGATCCAATTTGCATCCAGCAAAATCGGAATCGGAATAGCCAACAAGTTGGCATGAAGAGCCTTTGGGGTACCATAGACCCACATTTGTAGTACCAACAAGATACCTTAAAATCCGTTTTACCGCAGTAAGGTGAGACTCCTTCGGACACGATTGATAACGAGCGCATAAGCACACGCTAAACATGAAGTCCGGACGACTAGCAGTAAGATAAAGAAGAGAGACAATCATACCTCGATACTTTTTGGTGTCGACTTCCTTACCTTTCTCATCTTTGTCTAGATGATCAGATGTGCTCATGGGAGTTGCCATTTCTTTTGCATTGTTCATCTCAAATCGTTTCAGCAATTCTTTGCAATATTTGGTTTGACAAATGAATGTACCTTCTTTCATTTGCTTTACTTGTAATCCCAAAAAGAATGTTAACTCACCCATCATAGACATCTCAAATTCGCTTGTCATTAAATCGGAAAATTCCTTGCATAAAACATTGTTAGTAGCACCAAATATAATATCATCTACATATATTTGAACTAACAAAATATCATTGTTTTTATGCTTAACAAAGAGAGTTGTGTCAACTTTCCCCCTAATGAAATCATTTTCCAAAAGAAACTTACTTAATCTTTTATACCAAGCTCGGGGAGCTTGTTTTAAACCATAAAGAGCCTTTTTGAGTTTGAAAACATGATCGGGAGATTTAAAATCTTCAAAACCGGGGGGTTGTTCAACATAAACTTCTTCTTGAATAAAACCGTTTAGAAAAGCACTTTTCACATCCATTTGATATAAAATGAAATTCATAGAAGAGGCAAATGCAAGCAATAAGCGAATAGCTTCTAATCTAGCTACGGGAGCATATGTTTCCTCATAGTCAATACCCTCTTCTTGATTATAGCCTTTTGCTACAAGCCTAGCTTTGTTTCTAGTGATTATACCATTTTCATCTAGTTTATTGCGAAAAACCCATTTCGTACCAATTATGGTATGACTTTCGGGTCTTGGCACCAAATCCCAAACGTCATTGCGTTCGAATTGGTTAAGCTCCTCTTGCATTGCCAAGGTCCAAAATTCATCCCCAATTGCTTCTGAGATGGTTTTGGGTTCAATTTGAGAAACAAAAGCAATATGTTCTAAGGTATTTTTGAGAGAGTTTCGGGTACTTACCTTGTCTCCAACGTTGCCAATTACCTGTTCGAGAGGGTGATCTTTGATCGTCCTCCACTCATTTGGCACTTTTGTTTCTTTTTCCAATTGTGGCGCTTCTTCCGTTGGTTGTTCCTCAGTTTCATCTTTATTTTCCTTGGGTGGTTCCTCTTGTATTTTGTCTTTCAAGCTATCTAAGATACCTGCAAGATCAAAACCGGAATCCTTTCTCGCCAAGCGAGCATTATTTTCGGAAAATACAACATGAGGGGATTCCTCCACAATTTGGGTTCTTTTATTAAAGACCCTATATGCTTTACTACGTGAGGAATATCCAATGAAAATACCTTCATCCGACTTAGCATCAAATTTACCCAATTGGTCTTTGCCATTGTTATGAACAAAACATTTGCAACCAAAAACTCTAAAATAGGAAATATTTGGTTTTCTACCCTTATAAAGTTCATAGGGGGTTTTCATGAGTATCGGCCGAATTACTACTCTATTTAGAACATAGCAAGCGGTACTCACGGCGTCCGCCCAAAAATGTTTGGGTATCTTAGCTTCGTCGAGCATGGTTCTAGCCATCTCTTCGAGACACCTATTTTTCCTTTCCACCACCCCATTTTGTTGTGGTGTACGTGGAGCGGAAAAGGTATGCTCGATTCCGAGTTCGTCACAAATGTCCGCAAAGAGATTATGATCAAACTCTCCCCCATGATCACTTCTAATTGAAGTGACGGTTGTTTCTTTCTCATTTTAAACACGCTTAAGAAAATATTTAAAATTTTGAAAAGCATCACTTTTATTGGCAAGAAATAAAGTCCAAGTAAATCTCGAGTAATCATCAACAATCACAAAAGCATATTTATTTCTTCCTAGACTTTCAATGCGAGAGGGACCAAATAAATCCATATGAAGCAATTGCAATGGTCTAGAAGTTGAAACAATATTTTTAGATTTGAAAGATGCTTTTGTTTGCTTCCCCTTTTGACACGAGTCACAAATAGAGTCATTTTCAAATTTTAAATTGGGAAGACCAACAACTAAGTTTTGAGAAATCAATTTGTTCAAAAGATGCATATTGATATGTGCTACTCTACGATGCCATAGCCAAGTATCATCCTCTTTACTCATTAGACAATCAACATAATCGGGTGAGAAATTAGCAAGATCAACCATATAAATATTATCCACTCTAAAACCACGGAGGATAATTTTGAAATCACTACGTCTGAACACTAAGCATTCATCCGAGTCAAATAAAGCAAGATTTCCCTTGTCACACAATTGGCTTATGCTCAAGAGATTATGCTTTAATCCTTTAACAAGTAATATATGCTTAATAGAGGAATTTTCATCCTTACCGACCGAGCCGATGCCGATGATCTTTCCTTTATTGTTATCATCGAAGATAACACTTCCTCCTTCTTTGTGCTCTAATTGAAGGAATTTGGATTCATCTCCCGTCATATGCTTGGAGCATCCACTATCAAGGTACCATAGTACACTTGATCCCTTCAAGCACACCTACAAAACAAATTAATGTTCTTTAGGTACCCATGCCATCTTGGGTCCTTGGGGGTTAGGCATATTATAATGATGCGATTGAGTAATATGTCTATGACGTGTAAAGCATGCAGGAGCAATATGACCAATACGTCTACAATAATGACAAGTCACATTTGGGTTATGCATCCTTCTAGGTTCATAGTAACTAGACGGATGAAAATTTCTTACTCTATTTTGAGCACTATGACTATTTCGCATTTCATGAGAATTATTTCTCCTACTATGAGCTCTAGGATGGGCAGCATTTCTAGAGTGATTATTTCTCGGTTGAGAGCCATTCTAGGTCTTCTCAAAGGTTCAACATTTGGCCTAAAATATGCATCATTTCTAGGGTAACTATTTCTAGGTGGTAAGTCATTTCTAGGTCTCCTAAAATGTTCAACATTTTGTCTAGCATGCATATTGGTTCTAGGATTGCTATTTCTAGGATAAGCATTTGTTTTATTAGTCCTAGGTTGAGCCTTAGGTGGTTGGGGTTTGGCTTCAACCTTTTCTTTAACCTCATTCTTAAATCCTATGCCATGCTTGGTTGATTTCAAATTTACAAGGACCTCATTCAAATTCTTGTGGGAAGAATTAAACTTATCTAAGGTACCTTTGAGTCTATCTACCTCATTTTTGAGATGCAAGCAAGAAGAACAATTTTTAGTAGAACTTTCGGGCTTATCGGCGCTTCTTTTTCCAAAAAACTTGTTTTCCTCTTTCAGCTTTTCATTTTCTAAAACCAGTTTTTCTAAATCCTTTTCTTTCAAAGAAAGCTGTTTTTGAAAATCCTTTTCTTTTAATGAAGCATTTTCTTTTATGCCCTTAACAGTTTTTGAAGCCTTAATAAACTCAGCATATAATTCATCAAAAGCAGTTCGCATTTCTTCAAGAGTGAAGTTTTTAGACGAGATTTGACATACCTCATCTTTGTTGTCTTCTTGTGCCATAAGGCAAAGATTTGCTGCTTCGTCTTCTTCTCCTTCGCTTGACTCATCTCCGAAGTCGCCTCCCCAAGAAATGTATGCACGTTGCTTTTTAAAAGGTTTCTTCTCCTTTTTGATGTTTGGGCAATTTGATTTGATGTGCCCGGTTTCACCACATTCATAGCACTTGATTTGTTCGCCTTGCTTTTTGCCCTTGCGTTCATACTCCTTGCGCATGAACTTTTGAAATCTTTTGATAACGAGTCCAAACTCGTTGTCTCCTTCCTCATCAATTTGCGGTTGGCTTGTGCTCGCCTTTAGAGCTATTCTTTGCCTCCTTTGATCATCAACAAAAGGGTTAAGAATAGTAGATTCATAGGTCTTAAGGTTACCTCTTAGTGTGTCGATGGTGACGTTTGAAACGCCAATGGATTCTTGAATTGCATCGGCCTTTGATCTCCATGCCGGTGTGAGACTTCTAAGAATTTTTCGCACGAGCTCTCTATCTGTGAATGTTTTCTTGAGAGCATTTAGGTCATTTACGATTATTGAAAATCGCTCAAACATTTCGTCCACCTTTTCACCTTCCTTCATGTGAAATAATTCATAAGAATGGGTTAGGATATCAATTTTTGCTTCCCTTACCTGGTCCGTACCTTCGTATGTAACTTCTAGCTTGTCCCACATCTCCTTTGCCATTGTGCAACACGATATTTTCCTGTAATCGTCAGCATTAACAACACAATATAATAAATTAATTGCTTTAGCCTTATTTTGAACCTTTCGGATGTCATCCGCGTCATACTCATCCTCGGACTTGGGAACCCATTCGTTTTCCACCTTCTTTGTTGGAATTTGGTTTCCCTTCATTATCACCTTCCAAAGGTGAAAGCTGCTGGACTGAATGAAGATCTTCATCCTCTCCTTCCAGTACGTGTAATTTGTACCGTTGAATAGAGGTGGTCGTGTGGAGCACTGTCCTTCATCAATTCCAGCAAAAGAATCACGAGTAGAAGCCATGGATGGTTCTCTCAAACTGTTAAGTTTTCAGAGAGTTGGGCTCTGATACCAATTGTTAGAAAATACGCTTAACGCTAGAGGGGGGGTGAATAGCGTTATAATAAAATTTAGCGTAAACTTGCGGAAATTAAAATTTGCAGGAAATAAATAAGTGCGTTAAATAAACAAAAAGGAAAGAACGCACCGATATATTCTGGTTCACCACAACACGTGACTAGTCCAGTCCCCGAGAGACTCTCTCGAGATTTTCCACTAACTTGTTAAGCTTACGGGTGCTCAACAAACCTATACAACTTATGGACACAAGCCTTAACACCTTTGCTCGGAGATACAACACTCCAAGACTTCAACCAAGGAAACACAAGTTCCTTGCAACAAGAGAATCACAATTCTCTTACAAGTGTATAAAACACTAAACACTCAAACAAAATACTCCTTAATGAGTAGATATGAGTAAAAGAAGTAAGCTCTATATCACAACAACTTTGGACAAGAATATGGCTCTCAAAAGCTTTATGAAATTGAATATAAAATGATAAACAAAAGTATGCAAGCTTATAGCAATGTAATGATCAGTTGTAGTATGTTGTTGTGTTTAAAACACTGAAATGAAGCTGTATTTATAGTTGAAAAACTTGGCATTACCGTTGCCTAATTGCTAATTAAGAGTTGCTGATTTTACTCACTGACAATCGATTGTCAAACCCCAACAATCGATTGTCTGCCAGTCAGATCAAAATTCAATCCCAGATTTTACGCTTGATAATCGATTACTTTCAATCCATAATCGATTACTGGCAACGTTCAAAAAATCCTTTCCAGATTTTACCACAAACAATCGATTGTCCAGAATCAACAATCGATTACTCAGCAACGTTCAAAAAATCTTTTCCGAATTTTAATCAAAACAATCAGTTATACAGAATCAATAATCGATTACCTAATAACATTCAAAAAATCTTTTTCGGATTTTAATCAAAACAATCGATTATACAGAATCAATAATCGATTACCTGATGGTATTTGAAAACTTTACGACAACGGTCAGCTTCACAATCGATTGCACAAAGTCAACAATCGATTACTTATCAGTTTTTCAAAAATATTTTAGACACTGTCTCTTTGACAATCGATTGTCCAATGTAACAATCGATTATTTAATAAATTTGAAAATCACTGGAAGACACTGTCTCAAGATAATCGATTACCATTAGCTCATAATCGATTATTCTGTGTTTTGAAAAACTTTGATGGACACTGCCTCAGTCACAATCTATTGTCATTAGTTCACAATCGATTGTCATGCAGGTTTGAAAAACCTGATGCTCGCTGTCTTACTCACAATCGATTGTCATTAGTTCACAATCGATTGTCATGCAGTCTTGGCTTAAAACAATCGATTATCATAAGTACATAATCGATTATCTTAGTCCAGATTTTTAAGGCATGTCTAAAAATTATTTTGACTACAGTAAATATGCATGATTTAAAATTATTTGACATTAAATTAAATATGCATGATTTTGGAAAATAGTTTTATGAGAGAAGCCATGTTACGAGTCAAGTTGTAGGATCAAGATCACAATTAAGAATGACTCAATTAAACTATAAAACTTTGTCTTGAGCTTGAATCTCGTTGTATATCAATTGTGCGCTTGTTTCTTGAACTTCGTCATATATCAATTTTCGCTTCGTTTGTCATTCATCAAAACCTATACAAAAGAACACACGTTTTAGTATATTGCATTGAGAACGTGTTTCCAACAATAGCTGGTCCAATATGTTTCTTGAGCTGGGACACATGAAAGACCGGGTGGATTTGAGACCCTTGTGGAAGCTCGAGTTGGTAAGCCACTACCCTTATTTTCTCAGTAGTCTTGAATGGTCCATAATATTTAGCACTTAGATTTAAATTTCTTCTTACTGCTACTGATGTCTGTCTGTATGGTTGGAGTTTTAGATTGACTAAATCCCCCACCTCCGAATTCTTGTCTGACCTGTGTTTGTCATCATAAAATTTCATACGTGCTTGAGCTTGATTCAGGTTTTCCTTTAGATTCTGTAACATCTATTTCCTCTGGGCTATGAGTGACCCTGTTTCTGTGTTTGTTGAGTAGGGTAGAGACCCTAATGGCACATGTACAGGTGTAAAGCCATACAAGGCTTGGAAAGGAGTAGATTTGAGTGAGTTGTGGTAATTGGTGTTGTACCACCACTCAGCTAAAGGCAACCATTTCACCCATTATCTCGGATTAGTAAATACCATATATCTCAAATAGACTTCCAAACATCTATTTAGTCTTTTTGTTTGTCCATCAGATTGGGGATGATAGGAAGTAGTCATATTCAGCTTAGTTCCCATAGTCTTGAAGAGCTGTTGCCAAATTTGGCTGGTAAAAATGGAATTCTTGTCTGTCACGATAGTCCTTGGTAACCCTTGCAACTTGTATATCTCTTTTTGAAAAGTTTCAGCTACCTCTTGTGCTGTGTAAGGGTGTTTCAGTGCTATAAAATGACCATATTTAGTTAGTCTGTCCACTACCACCAATATAACTTCCATACTACGAGACTTACGAAGTCCTTCAATGAAGTCCATGGCTATGTCTTGCCATGGCATTCCAGGAATAGGAAGTGGCTGTAAAAGACTTGGGGAAAGCACATTCTCTGTTTTCATTCTCTGACATATATCACATTCTGAGACTTTCTTTATTATCTCAGCCTTCATATTAGGCCAACAGAAGACTCCTTTAATCCTCCTATAAGTGCCCATCTGTCCTGCATGCCCACTCAGAGGTGACTAATGTAGTACCTCAAAAATCATATTTCTGAGATGAACTCCCCTCCCTATGTATATCATCTGCTTATACCTTATAATTCCTTGCTATAGGGTATAGTGTTGTTTGCTGCCAGGGCCAGTTGTCAACTCCATAGTCAATTGTACAACTGTAGGGTCATCCTGGTAGCTCTGAACAATTTCTTGCATCCAACTACGCTCAATAGATGTGATGACAGATAGGATGGAATCCTCCGCCTCCCTTCTAGATAGTGCATCAACTACCTTGTTTTCTGTCCCCTTTTTGTATTGTACCTCATAGTCCAGTCCTAGCAACTTAGTCAAGCCTTTTTGTTGAAGGGCAGTTGTTATTTTCTTCTCCAGTAAATGTTTTAAACTGTGATGATCAGTTCTGATGATAAAATGTCCCCCTTGTAAGTAATGCCTCCATCTATCAACTACTGCTAATACTGCCATTTACTCCTTCTCATAAGTAGATAACCCCCAGTGCCTAGGGGCTAAGGCTTTGCTAAAAATGTTAAGGGTCTCCCTTCTTGCATTAATACAGCCGCCATTCCCTTTGAACATGCATCTGTTTCTACCACAAAAGTCTTTGTAGAGTCTGCTAATGCTATCACAGGTGCAGTGGTCATAGCATGTTTGAGGTTGTTGAAGGCTATTTCTGCTTCTTGCCCCACTAAAAGGAATTCTTTTTGAGTAGATTAGTTAGGGTTTCAC
The DNA here is from genome assembly GCA_034376525.1 of Nicotiana benthamiana. Taxonomy (NCBI): domain Eukaryota; kingdom Viridiplantae; phylum Streptophyta; class Magnoliopsida; order Solanales; family Solanaceae; genus Nicotiana; species Nicotiana benthamiana. The sequence goes on from CM067337.1 coordinate 9,137,042, forward strand.
TGATTACTCCATAGGATTGCACAAATCTTCTATAGTATCCTGTTAAACCCAAAAATCCCCTCAGTGCCTTGACTGACTTGGGAGTAGGCCAATTCACCATAACTTCTTTCTTTTAGGGGTCAGTAGTAACTCCTTCCCCAATGATGGTATGGCCTAAATAGTCCACCTAATTCTGGCCAAAATAACATTTAGATCTCTTGGCATACAGCTGCTCCTTTCTTAAAACCTCCAGTACCCTAGTTAGATATTCTTTGTGTTCCTGAATAGTAGAACTGTAAACTAGGATGTCATCAAAGAAGACTAATACAAACTGTCTCAAATAATCCTTGTACACATGATTCATGAGGCTTTGAAAAGTGGCAGGAGCATTAGTCAGCCCAAATGGCATTACTTTAAACTCATAATGACCCAAGTGTTTTCTGAAAGCTGTTTTGTGGATGTCTTCCTCATTCATCCTAATCTGATGATAACCTGCTCTCAGTTATATCTTTGAAAACACATAAGATCCACTTAATTCATCTAGTAAATCTTCTACGAATGGAATTGGAAACTTATCTTTCAAAATCATCTTATTTTCCCTATAATCAATACAAAACCTCCAACTACCTCCTTCTTTTTGACCAAAAGTACAGGAGATGAGAATGGAAAGTGACTAGGCTGTATAATGCCATTAGATAACATGTCTTTAACTTGTTTCTCCATCTCATTTTTGTGAAAATAATTGTACTTGTATGGCCTGATACTAACTGGAGTTGATGCTGGTTTCAGGGGTATGAAATGATCATGTTGTCTTTTTGGAGGCAAGGAAGTTGGCTCTACAAACACATCCATGTATAGCTGCAGCACTCCTGAAAGTTCAGATGGTATTTCTTCTTTCCTTTCAACTTCTGTTGTTGTTACTGTGAATAGGTGTCCTCAGAACACCTTTCCCTTTTTGAACAAGTGCTTAATGTTACCACCAGACATGCTTTGCACCGTAGCTTTATTGTACATTCCTTTGGCTTCCACCATTTTTCCCTTGTGTGACACTACAGCCCTATATGCCACAAAGTCCAGAAGAACTGGATTATGATCCTTCATCCAATCACCCCCTAGTATCATATCACACCCTCCTAAATGAATCAATCTTACTAAGTCTTCAAATTCTATTCCTTGTATCTTCCATTTGAACATAGGGCAAGAGTAAAGGCTCATCAATTGGTTCCCATTGGCCACAATAACTCTCATAGGTCTGACCTCCTTATAAATACATCCAATATGTCTAGCAGTTTCCATATCCAAGAAGCTATGGGTACTTCCTAAGTCTGGTAGTATAGTCAGTATTTTCTTCTTAGATGTACCATTCAAAGTAATGGTATTTGAAACCTATGTTCCAGATAAAGCATTGAGGCTAACAGCCTCCTCCACCATTTCTAACTCCTGTGAATATTCAATAAACTCCAATTCTTGAGGTAGGTCAGTTGTTTGATCTGATTCCTTTATTTCTTCTTCAGCTGCAATTGCATTGAGTTACTTATTCTTACATTGATGACCAGGGCTCCACTTATCTCCACACTTATAGCACAGATTATGGTTCCTTTTTACTCCAGCATTTGATGTGTTATTCTGCCCTTCTCTAGCCTAATTCCCTTGGGATTTGGTCACTACAACATTAGAATTTTGCACTACTCCTTTGTTCCAATTAACCCTGCTCTTCCTCACTTGAGCTTCAATCACCTTCTATTGAAACCTAGCTTTCTCCACAACTTACCTCAATGTATAAGGATTAAGCATTTTCATAGTGTTCCTTATTTCTTCTTTAAGTCCCTCTACAAAGAACTCTAAGAAAAATTCTTCTGGAATAGTGGGCCTTCTGATTAACACCCAAGTTTTAAGTTATTCAAATTTTTCTAGGTATTTATTGACTGTACTTTTTTGTTCTAATTTTTTGAATTCACCAATAAAATTGAACTTACTATTATCAGCTTCAACAAATCTCCTGCAGATTTCTTCACAGAAATCCTTCCAAGAGATGGACCCACGACTCACTAGATAAGAGAATAACCAAGCTTCAGCTTTTCCCACCAGATAAAGCACTGCTGCTTCCAACTTTTGTTGAGGATCCAAGACTTGATTGTACTGAAAATATCGTTCACATCTTTGCAGCCACGATCAAGGATCAAATCCAACTCCATCAAAATAAGGAAATTTAAATCTGTGGTTGACATGCCCTCTTCCCTGGGAAAAGTTCTCCTAATTCTCCATACCTGCTCCTAGTTCTCGAGTTCTCTAGCTGTAATCCTTCTCGGGGGCCACCACCGACAATTCCATCATCGTTTGGAAGAAGTTTCTCCATTAGAAGATCCAGCTTACTGCTCAGATCTTCAAATTTTTGAGTTGTGGATGCCATGTGTTCCTGTAGCTGATTCTCCACTCTTTTAATGTTTTCTTCAGTAGTTTTCGATCTAGTTTCTGTAATTGTCATTGTTTTAGGGCCAAGATAGAGCTCTGATACCACTTGTAATAAACTTCAATATAATAAAATTAAAATACAGTTTGTAATTGCGGAAGTCAAAGGGAATTTTATTAGATCAATCAAAAGGCTTACAATATTGGTAATGCAACTCTAACTAATACAATGTCTCTAATGGAGTTGTGACAATGTCTCCAATGGTGTTCCTGTAGAAGAAGAAGAAGAAGAAGAGAATTGGGATTAAGATAGAGAGATCGAGAAAGGAAGAGAAGTTATAGAGAGAGAAAGAGTGAATGACATTACCAATAATTGCTTGCTTATTAGAGCTATTAATTCTATTATTAATAGAAGAATCTAGAATATCCCTTATTAAATCTTCACCCTTGCTTATTAATAGATCTGATCTTCTAGGCCGTCCATCATAATATTAATGAGCGCTTCAGATGCTGCCACGTCACCTCCCTTACTTATTCATAACATAACCCTTTCCCTTCTTATTCTTCTTAGCCGACACGCCTTAGGTTTATTACACAAAGGGCTCTATGAAGGTTTTGAACTACTCCGCTAATTACTCTTGTTGGGCTTAATGCACACATTCTTTTTTGGGATCTTTACAAATAGCCAGCCATATTATATTTATTTTTTCTAGCTATATATATAATTTATACATTGAATATATACAATTTTACAAGTATATTACACAACTTATACATATATTATACCTTCACGACTATTTTTAATTTTAGCGGTCGAGTGAACATCTATTTGAGTTAATTCCTCTTCTTTTTTACAGGGTCTTCAGACCAATCTTTTAGTGAGAGGGTAGGTGCATAAACGAGTAAAAGACCATTCTTAGGGATGCTATTTAGAGATGAGTCTCTTATTTTGTCGCGAAATTTTGAACCTTTGGGACAATTCAGAACATTTTTTGTCCCGTAAAATTAAACTGAAAAACTGAAATTTAGGACATACTGGTTATTTCTTAAACAAGGGCGCTTTAGAGTGGCTACATTATGTCATTTCTACAATATACTCATAATTGTAAAGCTAAATAAAATGGTAATATTATACGACACGTCAAATATTTATGTTGTATTTATTATTCGTAGTTATACTTTCAGGAATTTACTATTCTTGCTATATTTGAATTTTATAACAAATTCATGAAACAAGATATAAATGTTTTAAATTGAAATAAGAAAGCAACAATCTCTCGTACCTCGGTTGGTTATAGGGCCTGCTTAGTTAGCGGAGGTCTTGAGTTCGACTTTCAACAAGAGCATCTTATTTTTCTGTATTTCTATATTTTGCGTAAGTTATATTTTGAGTGAACGAATACTTGTATTCTTTGTACATTTGAGTATAAGTAATACGGTATCAATACAAGTTAGTAACAATTGAACAATATCTATAAATTATAATTAAACAAACTATAATTACTAGGCTCTAACTGTAGTGATTTATGAAAATTTCTCAATTAAAATCCATGAGGGCGCTGAATATTATAATTTCTTATAATTGGATATAAAAAAGGCGTTAAAAGAGGCTCTCTTGGTGCCTTATCTTTTAATTGATGAAGCTATGTGTGTGTTTTTCTCCTCCCACTTCTTGCATTTTTAAGATAGGCTATTAGGCTAAGCATTTCAATTTGGAAAAAAAGAAACTGCTCTCTGCAATTGATGTTCACTAAAGCATTCTTTAGCAATCTGCAATGGTTCTTTAGCCATTCGCAAAATTTGATTGAATGATCTGTATTGGACAGATAAGCAATTTCTCAATTCTTAGTCCATTAGCTTCCAAACCCAAATTCCTGCAGCCCGGCCCAATCCTTCTCAACTCGAAGTAAAAATAACACAGGCTAGTCAATTTTTGGGCTGGTTATTGAAAAATAGCCAGCGTTTTCAAAGTCATTACAAAAATAGCCACTATTTTGTTGTAACACGGAAAGTTCCAGCATAATATAGTCAGAACCCTCTATAACAGCATCCCCATATAACAACACTTTACTATAAAAGTCAAGCTTTTTTGGAACTAATTTTCATATTATGTTATAATATATGTTCTATATAACAGCACTTCGCTATAACATTAAAAGATATTCGGAATAAACAAGGCTGTTATAGAGAGGTTTGACTGTATACTAGAGATCGGTGCACCTATGTATGAACTTCCAGAATATTATGCTGTAACTCGAACATGCGAAAAGTTCCAGCATAATGTACTGGAGATTGGAGCACCTGTATATGAACTTCCAGCATATTATGTTGAATCAGTATATTATATTGAAAGTCCAGTATAATATGCTAGAACTATAGTATATTATGCTGGAACTCTAGTATATTATACTGGAGTTCCATCATACAATATATTGGAATTCCAGTATATTATGCTGAAGTATTTGATGTCCAGCTATAACTATATATTTTTAGTGCATGTGCTTAATAGTGATGTATTGACAGGATTATATAGAGCAATGTGACGTGGGATCTCCCCCGGTTTATGCTTAGAAAGGTTACACCTTGCTGGATAGCTTTGAAACGACTCCTAGCACGTTCGATGATGAACGTGAGTGGTGGAGGATGTAACAACCCGACTAGTCGTTTTGAGAATCTGCACTTTGATCCATCTTTTGAGGGCTCGAATATCTTTGCATGATGTATTATGACTTGTATAAATCATCGGTATGGGTTTTCGGGTTATCCAGAATCAATTTGGAGGAATGAACTTCAACATTTAAATTCTAAGGTGGAAGAGTTGACCAAGTTTGACTTGTTCGCATTGGACATCGGAATGGAGTTTCATCAGTTCTCTTAGCTTCGTTGAGTGATTATGGACTTGAGAAAGCGTCCGGATTGTGATTGGAAGGTCCGTAGTTGAATTTGGCTCGAAATGGCAAAAGTTAAATTTTTGAAAAGTTTGACCGGGAGTGAACTTTTTGATTTCGAGATTAGATTTCATCAAGTATTTCCATCTTAATTGTTATAGTTGTACATAGGCCTCCTATGTGATAGCTAATTGAAGATGTTATTCCTTGCTTTCCAGTTGTTGTTATTACTCATGTGCTTTCCGTTTAGTTCTTTATTATTGCCAACATGTATATCCTTATCCATTGCTGTTATTTCTGTATTCCCTACTTAGTAATTCCTATTATTGTGTTTCTGTGATATGATTGTCTATGTCATACGTATCATTTGGAAAGAGAGTGATGGAGTCATGGCACGAAGGGTGTTTCCATGTAAGTGAGAACGAGGGACATGCATTATGATGCGATATCTATTTTTCGTGTATACATTTATGCCCTTACCTTGAGCATTTATTGTTGTATTTACGTATTTTATGTGACTTGTTGTTATTGTCTTATACTTGACCTTTATCTCAATTATTTTTGCATTGTCCATGTCTTTTACTTGCTTAACTTGCGAATATCATGCCCATTTTACTACTTTTATAATTATATTCATGTTTTATTTATTATGTTGCACTTTAGTTTAAGCCTTCCTCCATGCTAGTCATTCATGAACATACTTGTTAACTTGCAAAGATCATGTGTTTCCGTCTTAATTGGTATATTTGTACTTAGGCCTCCAATGTTCTAATTAATTAAAGATGATATTCCTTGCTTTCGAGTTGTTGTTATTACTCATGTGCTTTCCATTTTGTTCTTTATTATTGCCCACATGTATATCCTTATCCATTGTTGTTATTTGCGTATTCTCTACTTAGTAATTCCTATTATTGTGTTTCTGTAACATGGTTGGCTATGTCATACAATCATTGGAAAAGATGAGTTGAACGCACGAAGGATGTTGTCGTGCTAATTGAATTATTACATAATTTATTTATATATGGCGAGGATGAGATAAAAGCATGAAGGGTATTAACGTTCCATGTGATGTGACATTTCGACATTTTGGATATATATCTCACACCAGGAAAGATCGTAAATATTCTATCGTGGTTCTTTTTTGTAATTATTGACTGTCCCGCCGTTTGGTATATAACACTTTATACGTTATACTTTGAATTGCTTTACTGTTAATCTATTATACATGTTATAGAAATAAGCATCTTTTTACATTAGAATTCTCGTCACTACTTCGACGAGGTTAGACAAAATACTTACCAGTACATGGGGTCGGTTATACTGATACTGCATTTTTGCACGCCTCGTTCAAATTATGGAGTGGAGCTGCTGGTGATGTCGGGTGCTGATTCAGAAGATATGAAATGAAAATGAGTTAGATAGTGATGATGTCGGGCTCGTATTTTTTTCCAACGCTCGGTACAGGTCTTAAATGAGCGCCAAGCGCTATCTGTGAAATTAATTTTAAAACGGACGTCGTTTGATGTGTTTCGGACTTGAAAATGAGAAGTAAGTGTTTTATAAAAAGTTGGAAAAAAACATGTGTTTTGAGGTTTGATTCTATGTAAATGATATTATTATGGTGATTTGATCGCACGAGTAAGTCTGTATGATGTTTTTGGGATTGTGTGCATGTTTGGGTTGGAGCCTCGAGGGCTCGGATGAGTTTTGGATAAGTGTTGAGTCCATTTTTGCATATAGGATCTATGCTTCAGGTGTTACAGACCTACATGCATCGCAATTGCGAAGCCTGGTTGGCAAATGCGAAGAGGGTCAGCCGCTTGCTAAACTCGCAATTGCGAGGTTCTCTTCGCAAATGCGATTGCCCCAGCCTAAGCCATGAGTTCGCAAATGCGAACATTTCCTCGAAAATGGGAGTCCCACCAATTTCTGCCTTGTTCGCAATTGCAAAAATTTCCTCGCAAATGAGAGATCCGCCTTTCTTCTACATAATTTGCAATTGCGAACACATTCTCACAAATGCGAGATCTGCACCCGCATATTTTACACTTAGCTGATTTTGAAGCTCACTTTTAATATTTTCAAAACTCAAACTTCTATTGGTGATTTTCTCTCAACTCTCTCTTTCCCAAATCAATTGTAAGTCAAATTTTACTCAATTTCTTCAATGTTTAACATATTTTATCATGATTTCACTCTTAAAATCAAAGCTTCCAACGGGTAAAAATGGGGATTTGGGGTAGAACCTAGGTTTTCTTACAATTGGAGATGTGGACCTCAATTTGGGGTCCGATTTCAAAACAACTCATACATATGGACTCGTAGGGGAATGGGTAACCCGATTTTGGTTCGAACCTAGGGTTTTGACCACGTGGGCCTGGCGGCATTTTGGGAATTTTTGGGCAAAACTTTGAGAAATTCATTTTTATGCATTCAAATTGATTTAACTAGCAGTTCTTGATACAATTGAGTAAATTGTGATTAGATTCGACCGGTTTTGTGGCAAATTTGAAGGGTAAAGCTATCCTAGAGGCGTGAGTTAAGTTTGCTGCTTTTGAGGTAAGTGTTTGATATAACTTTGGCTTGAGGGAATAGGATTATGATGTTATTTCCTACGTGCTATATGAAGTCGGTGCATTGACATGGTGACGGTTACCTATGCACCCAAGTCTAGCATAATCGTGGGTATTAAATTGCGTTATTTCGAATGATATGATATGAATTCTTGTTGGAATTGATTTAGTTCACATGATATGAATGGTTGGGGATACATCATGATTTCGTATAATTTTTGAGCATTGGCTCGACCTAGCACATGTTGGTAACTAACGTGTTTAAAAGTGGAAATTCTGTGGTCATGTCCCTTGCCGGGACTTAAATATATTTTGAATTATCCCTTGTCGGGATATTTGGGTTGTTAGTTGCATTCCCTTGTCGGGACACTTGGTATTTTGATGCTACTCCCCTCGCACTTAAGTTGCGAATGATTTTGGGTGAGTCTTGTTGGTAAATAATGAGGAGCGGGTTGTACGCCGCAACGGTTCTAGATATTCATGATGGGATTGCACGTCGCAACGGATTAATTGTCGAGGATTGGGTTGCACGCCGCAACGGTATTAGATTTTGAGGGTCAGGTTGCGCGCCGCAACAGGATTACGAACTGAGGAAATGGTTTTGTGTTGAGTTTTTTCGGTATTTCATTATCAGTTGTAATTCGCTCAGTTTTTACTCTTATTAGCTGATTTCTGTATTCGAACTATGGTACCCCACAACATGCTCCCCTCCCCTTTGAACTTTTAGAATAGCGTATTCTTCTGTTATTGCACATATTTGTATAGGTTATTTGTGGTAGGTCCTGTCTAGCCTCGTCACTACCTCGCCGGGGTTAGGCTAGGCACTTACCAGCACATGGGATCGGTTGTGTTTACGCTACACTTCTGTGCCCTTTGTGCACAGGTCAGGAGACAGCTTACGGATCGCAGCAGTAGCTTGGGAGCGTGCCTTCAGTCGAGAGACTCCTAGGTAGTTCTTTGGCATTCGCGGGCCCTAAGTATCTTCTATTTCGTTTCAGTTTGTTTATTTGTAAGGAAAAAGACACTTGTGTATTTTCTTTCAAACTAATGTTTTTAGTAGTCCGTGAGTAGTGATACCAGATACTGGGTAGCGACATGTTATAAATTTCCACACTTTACTATTGTTTGTTAAAAGTCTTCCGAGTATTTCAAATGATTTACTTAGGTTATTATACTGTTTTAGATTAAAGCTTTGTGAAATGTTTAAAAAGGTTGGCTTGCCTACCTCTGATAGTAGGCTCCATCACGACCCCGGTGGTGGGAAATTCGAGTCGTGATAAGTTGGTATCACAGAACTAGTTTACTTGGGTCTCACAACTCACAGACAAGCTTGGTAAAGCCTGAGGAATCGGTACAGAGACGTCTGTATTTATCCCCGAGAGGCTACGGAGTTGGGAAAATTTTCACTTTTTTCATTCTTATCCTGCGATTTTGTTTCTCAAATATTGATTGTCGTTCTACTCTGTTCTTTCGTAGATAGCGAGAACACGTGCGTCTTCTTCTATCGTGCAGTAGACCGAGCTCCCAGTAGTAACTCTCGTGAGTGGCAGGGCCGAGGCTGCACCGGAGGTTGTGGTAGGGGCAGAGCTCAGCCCTAGGAAGCAGTTCCAGAGGTGGAGCCTTATGTTGTCTTTGATGAGGAGGTTCCAGCCCCAGCAGCTCCGACCCAACTCAGGTGCCAGGAAGGTTATGTTTTCCCCAGATCTTCAAGATGCTCTCGTACGTATAGCAGGTTTTATGGACAGTGTCACCAAAGCAGGCTTACTACCGGTAGCACTAGCCACCTCTCAGGCTGGAGGAAGGTTTCAGACTCCTGTTACGCGTAATCCGGAGCAGGTAGCTCCTCGGACTCGGGATCAAGTGGTTCAGCCCGCAGTGGAAGCTCAGAAATGTATTACAGCTCAGGCCGGAGATTGAGCGGCCATGTCTTCGGATGCTTTGTGTAGACTTGATCGGTTCTCCAAGCTTTTTACCATCACATTCAGCGGTACTTCATCGAAGGACCCCCAGGATTTTCAATTTAGTTGCCATGAGATCCTCAGGACTATGGGTATAGAGGAGATCAATGGGGTTGATTTTTGCACCTTCAGGCTTGCAGGATCCGCCAAGACTTGGTGGAGAGATTATTGCCTATCTAGACCAGCAGGGTCTCCAACTTTGACATAAGATCAGTTTGAGGAGTTATTCTTGGAGAAGTTTCTCCCAGTCACTCAGCGGGAGGCACTTTGTAGGAAGAGCACCTCCAGCGAGGCTCCATGATAGTTACACAGTATGATACTAGATTTATTGATTTAGCACGCCATGCGGATATGATACTCCCTATAGAGCGAGAGAGGGTCCGGAGTTTATTGATGGATTGATTTAGCTTATTCGCCTTAGATGGCCATGGGAGTTGGTAGCGATATTTCCTTTTAGGAGGCCCACCAGGTAGAGATGGAACTCGCTCCGGGAGGTGGTCAGGGGTCAGATAAGAGACCTCGATATTCCGGTAGGTTCAGTGGTACCTCATCTGGAGGTAGGGATTCATATGACAGAGGCCACTCTCAGAGGCCCTTTTAGTCAGCACTCCAGGTTTCACATGATACTGCAGGCACTAGAGGTTCTCAGAAGCAGTACTCTGATCAGCAGCCCATCAGTGCATTACCGCTTTAGAGCCATCGATAGGGCCATTCAGGGTGTCAGGGTCAGTCCCAGTCTCCTACGTTGCCACATTCTGCTGGGTGTTATGAGTGTGGAGATCTCAGCCACATCCGGAGGTATTGCCCGAGGTTGAGGGGTGCTCGATCACAGCAGTAGGATCCTCGTCCCATGATTCTGGCAGCAGGTGATCCACATGCCGCTGAGCCAGCTAGAGGCGGGGGTAGAAGCAACGGATGTGGAGGTAGGGAGCATAGAGGTGGAGCTTACACTTCCATAGGCAGGGGTCAGCCCGCAGCAGATCATCCCAGAGATACAGTTCAGGGAGGAGGGGGTCAGCCTCGTTGTTATGCCTTTCAACCAGGCTAGAGGCCAAGTCATCAAATGTTGTGATTACACGTACTATTCTGGTCTATGGTAGGGGTGCTTCTTTGTTATTTGACCCGGGATCTACATATTCTTATGTTTCGTCCTATTTTTCATCCTATTTGATCATGCCTAGTGAGGCTTTGGGTATTCTTTTATATGTGTCCACACCGGTTGGTGATTCTATAGTTGTCAACCGATTGTATCGTTCATGTGAGGTGGTATTTGAGGGTCTTGAGACCCGTTTCGACTTATTGATTTTAGATATAGTGGACTTTGACGTTATATTGGGGATGTTGTCCCCGTATCATGCTATATTGGATTGTCACGCCAAGGCCATGACCTTCGCCTTACCACATTTTCCCTGACTTGAGTCGAGAGGGACCCTAGGTCATACTACCCGCAGTGTTATTTCATATGTCAAGGCTCGACATATGGTCGAGAAGGGATGCATAGCATATGTGGCATATGTTCGTGACTCCGACGCAGAGGTTCCATCTATTAAATCTGTTCCTATTGTTCGGGAGTTCCCCGAGGTTTTCCCTTCAGACCTGCCGGGTATGCCGCCCGACAGGGATATTGATTTCTGTATAAATCTGGCTCCGGGCATGCATCCTATTTCCATTCTGCCATATCGCATGGCCCCGCCAGAGTTGCAATAGTTGAAGGAGCGGCTTCAGAGTTTGCTTGATAAGGGTTCCATTAGACCTAGTGCATCACCTCAGGGTGCACCAGTGTTGTTTGTGAAGAAAAGGATGGGTCGATGAGGATGTGCATTGATTACCGGCAGTTGAACAAGGTGACGATAAAGAACAAGTATCCACTTCCGAGGATTGACGATTTATTCGACCAGCTTCGGGGTGTCAGGGTGTTCTCGAAGATAGGTTTAAGGTTTGGTTATCATCAGCTGAGGATTAGGGTGTCTGATGTCCCTAAGACAGCTTTTCCCACTCGGTTTGGGCATTATGAGTTTTTGGTCATGTCATTTGGGTTGACCAATGCCCCGACAATATTCATGAAGTTGATGAATCGAGTGTTCATGCCCTATTTAGATTTGTTTGAGATTGTATTCATTGACGACATCTTGATATACTCCCGCAGTCATGAGGAGCACAAGCAGCACCTCAGAGTGGTTCTTCAGACTCTGAAGGATAGTGGGTTGTACGCCAAGTTCTTGAAGTGCGATTTTTGGTTGAGTTCATCCGCATTCCTGGGTCATGTCGTATCAGTAAAGGGTATTCATGTGGACCCAAAGAAGATAGAGGCAGTCAAGAACTGCCTCGACCAGCTTCAACTACGGAGATCTGGAGCTTCTTGGGGTTAGCTAGTTACTACAGACGTTTCGTGGAGTGGTTTTTATCCATTACAGCCCCGATGACTAGATTTACCCAGAAGGGTGACCAAGTCAGGTGGTCAGATGAGTACGAAGCGAGCTTCCAGAAGCTCAAGACAGCTCTAAACACAGCACTGGTATTGGTTTTACCCACGGGATCTAGGCCTTGTACTGTTTATTGTGATGCCTCTCGTGTCGGGCTTGGTGCAGTGTTGATGCAGAATGGAAAGGTCGTAGCATATGCTTCAAGGCAGTTGAAGATCCACGAGAAGAATTATCCAGTTCATGACCTAGAGTTCGCAGCCATTGTTCATGACTTGAAGATCTGGAGGCATTGTTTATATGGTGCGACGTGTGAGGTGTATACGGATCACAAGCGCCTTCAGTACTTGTTCAAGCAGAAGGAGTTGAATTTGAGACAGCGGAGGTGGTTAGAGTTGTTGAAAGACTATGATGATTCTATCTTATACCACTCGGGAAAGGCCAATGTGGATGCCGATGCATTGAGCAGGAAGTCCGCCAGCATGGGTAGTCTTGCCTATATTCCGATCAATTAGAGACCGCTTTCCTAGGTTGTTCAGGCCTTGGCCAATAGATTTGTGAGATTGGATATTTTCTGAGACTAGCAGGGTGTTAGCTTGCACGGTTGCTCATTTGTCATTGATGGAGCGTATTCAGGAGCGGCAGTTTGACGATCCCCATTTATTTGTCCTGAAAGACACGGTACAGCAGGGAGGTGCCAGGGAAATGACTTTGGGAGATGATGTTGTATTGAGATTGCAGGGGCGAGTTTGTGTGCCCAATGTTGATGGTATTTGGGAATCGATCTTAGTGGAGGCCCAGAGTTCTAGGTATTCTATTCACCGGGGCGCCACGAAGATGTATCAGGATTTAAGACAGCATTATCGGTGGTGCAAAATTAAGAAATACAATGTTGCATATGTGGCTCGTTGTCTGAATTGTCAGCATGTTAAGTACGAACATCAGAGTCCCGGTGAGTTATTTCAGAGGATTGATCTTCTCGAGTGGAAGTGGGAAAAAATCACCATGGATTTTGTTATTGGCCTTCCGATGACTCGGAAGAAGTTCGATGCTATATGGGTTATTGTTGATAGGCTGACCAAGTCACCGCATTTTATTCCAGTTGCCACCATCTATTCATCCGAGAGATATGCTGAGATTTATATCAAAGAGATCTTTCGCCTTCTTGGGGTGCCCATATCTATTATTTCGGACCGGGGTCCGCAGTTTACCTTTCTAGAGAGCGGTGCAGCATGAGTTGGGCACCTAGGTTCAGTTGAGTACAGCATTTCACCCCCTGACGGACGGTCAGTCCGAGAGGACTATTCAGATTCTTGATGATATGCTCTGAGCCTACGTTATTGATTTTGGAGGCTTATGGGACCAGTTATTGCCCTTAGACGAGTTTGCCTACAATAACAGCTACCAGTCCAGTATTCAAATGCTTTGTATGAGGAGTTGTATGGTAGGCGGTGCCGGTCCCCAATCGGATGGCTTGAGCCAGGAGAGGCTCGGTTATTGGGTACAGATATAGTACAAGAGGCCTTGGATAAGGTCAAGATCATTCAGGATAGACTTCGGTCGGCTCAATCAACGCAGAAGAGTTATGCAAATCATAAGTTCAGGGATGTTTCTTTCATGGTTGGTGAGCGAGTATTGCTCTGTGTATCGCCTGTGAATGGCACGATGAGATTCGGGAAGAAGGGCAAGCCTAGCCCTAGGTTTATTGGCCCATTTGAGATTCTCGATCGCGTGGGAAGGTGGCTTATTGACTTGACTTGCCGCCTAGCTTGTCAGCCGTGCATCCGGTTTTTCATGTATCCATGCTTCGGAAGTATCACGACGATGCCACCCACATGTTAGATTTCAGTACAGTCTAATTGGACACGGATCTGTCATATGAGAAGGAGCCAGTGGCTATTTTAGACCGGTAGGTTCTACAGTTGAGGTCGAGGAGTTTTCCTTCAGTGCGTGTTCAGTGGAGAGGTCAGCCTCCTGAGGCATCGACCTGGGAGTCCGAGTCTGATATGCAAAGCCGTTATCCCCATCTATTCCCCGACTCAAGTACTTCTTTCTTTTGTCTGTTCGAGGACGAATGGTTATTTTAGAGGTAGAGGATGTGACGACCCAAAGGGTCATCACCGTAATTCTCTCTTTAACTGTGCTTCCGAGGCTGTGAAAACATCTTACTTGGTTGCCTCAATTTGCGTGCATAGTCCAGGCATAAATCCAGATAACATTTATGTGAAAATATATGAACTCTGTGTTAAAAACTATGAATTTTGATAATAATATTAATATAGTTGACTTTGGTCAACATTTTGGGTAAACGAACCTAGACCCGTGATGTGATGGTCCCGGAGGATCGGTAGGAAAATATGGGACTCGGGCGTATTCCAGGAATCAAAATCCGGGGTCCCAGGCCCGAGAACAAAATTTTTGAAAGAAATTGTTCATCTGAAATTGATATGAGAAATTGAAATGAAAATGAGTTAGAAAGTGATGGTATCGGGCTCGTATTTTGGTTCTGACGCCCGGTACAGGTCTTAATGAGCGTTAAGCGCTATCTGTAAAATTTGGTGTAAAACGGACGTCATTTGATGTATTTCGGACTTGAAAATGAGAAATAAGAGTTTTATGGAAAGTTGGAAGAAATCATGTGTTTTGAGGTTTGATTCTATGTAAATAATGTTATTTTGACGATTTGATTGCACGAGTATGTCCGTAGGATGTTTTTGCGGTTGTGTGCATGTTTGGGTCAGAGCCCCGAGGGCTCGGATGAGTTTTGGATAGGTGTTGAGTCCATTTCTGCATATAGGATCTATGCTTCAGGTGTCACAGACCTGCAGGTTTCGCAATTGCGAAGCCTAGTTTTGCAAATGCGAAGAGGGTCAGTCGACTGCTAAACTCGCAATTGCGAGGTTCTCTTCACAAATGCGAATAAGTCCTTTCCCAGCAGTCTTCGCAAATGCAAACACTTACTCGCAAATGTGATTGCCCCAACCTAAGTTATGAGTTCGTAAATGCGAACATTTCCTCGCAATTGCGAGTCCCGCCTATTTCTACCTTGTTCGCAATTGCAAACATTTCCTCGCAAATGCGAGATCTGACTTTCTTCTACATAATTCGCAATTGCAAACACATTCTTGCAAATGCGAGATATGCAACTGCATGTTTTACAATTAGCCGATTTTGAAGCTCACTTTTCATATTTTCAAAACCCAAACTTCCATTAGCGATTTTCTCTCAACTCTCTCTTTCCCAAACTAATTGTAAGTCAACTATTACTCAATTTCTTCAAAATTTAACATCTTTTATCATGATTTCATCTTAAAATCAAAGCTTTCAATGGGTAAAAATGGGGATTTGGGGTAGAACCTAGGTTTTCTTAAAATTAGAGATTTGGACCTCAATTTGGGGTCTGATTTCAAAATAAATCATATATATGGACTCGTGGGGGAATGGGTAACCCGGTTTTGGTTCGAACCTTGGGTTTTGACCACGTGGGCCCGGGGGAGTTTTGGGAATTTTTGGGCAAAACTTTGAGAAATTCATTTTATGCATTCAAATTGATTTTACTAGCATTTGTTGATACATTTGAGTAAATTGTGATTATATTCGATCGGTTTTGTGGCGAATTCGAAAGGTAAAACTATCCTAGAGGCGTGAGTTGAGTTTGGAGCTGTCGAGGTAAGTGTTTGATCTAACTTTGGCTTGAGGGAATAGGATTAGGATGTTATTTGCTACGTGCTATGTGAAGTCAGTGCATAGGCATTGTGACGGTTATCTATACATCCAAGTCTAGCATGTCGTGGGTCTTAAATTGCGTTATTTCGAATGATATGATATACATTCTTGTTGGAATTGATTTAGTTCACATGATATGAATGGTTGAGGATACATCATGATTTCGTATAATTTTGGAGCATTGGATCGACCTAGCACATGTTGGTAGCTAACATGTTTAGAAGTGGAAATTCTATGGTCTTGTCCCCTGCCAGAACTTAAATATATTTTGAATTCTCCTGTGCTGGGATATTTGGGCTGTTAGTTGCATTCCCTTGTCGGGACACTTGGTATTTTGGTGCTACTCCTATCGCACTGAAGTTACGAATGATTTTGGGTAAGTCTTGTTGGTAAATAATGAGGAGCGGGTTGTACGCCGCAACGATTCTAGATATTCATGATCGGGTTGCACGTTGCAACGGATTAATTGTCGAGGATCGGGTTGCACGCCACAACGGTATTAGATTTTGAGGATCGAGTTGCGCTGCAACGGGATTATGAACTGAGGATATGGTTTTGTGTGTTGAGTTTTTTCGAGATTTCATTATCAGTTGTTATCCGCTCAGTTTTTACTCTTGTTAGCTGATTTCTGTGTTAGAACTATTGTACCCCACAACATGCTCCCCTCCCCTTTTAACTGTTTAGAATAGTGTATTCTTCTGTTATTGCACATATTTGTACAGGTTATTTGTGGTAGGTCCTGTGTAGCCTCGTCACTACCTCTCCGGGGTTAGGCTAGGCATTACCAGCACTTGGGATCGGTTTTGCTGATGCTACACTTGTGTGCCCTTTGTGCAAAGGTCAAGAGATAGCTTACGGACCGCAGCAGTAGCTTGGGAGCGTGCCTTCAGTCCAGAGACTCCTAGATAGTTCGTTGGCATTCGCTGGCCCTAAGTCTCTTCTATTTCATTTCAGTTTTTAATTTGTACTGAAACAGACATTTGTGTATTTTTCTTTCAGACTGATGTTTTTAGTACTCTTTAGTAGTTAGTGAGTAGTGACACTAGATCTAGGTGGCGAAATGTTATAAACTTCCGCACTTACTATTGTTTATTAAAAGTCTTTCGCGTATTTCTAATGATTTACTTTGGTTGCTATACTATTTTAATATAAAGCTTTGTGAAATGTTTAAAAAGGTTGGTTTGCCTCACGACACCAGTGGTGGGAAATTCGGGTCATGACAAGATATTCGTGCATTTGTATATAGCCATCACTTGTCCTTGGTAGTTTAGATTATTGCTAATCTGTTTATGTAACCTTTAAACAGAACGTATATTTATTTGTATCAGTTTTGAAATTTCAAATCTTAGAAGCTCATGACTTGTACTACCAATTCTTAGGTTAATTTGTAAAAGTTCAGACAAATCCTAATTTCATTTTCTATAAGTTATTTGGGTTGTTTCTTTGTTAATTGGCTTACTTAGCGAGTCAAGTTAGATGCCATCATGACCTGTGATTTTTGGGTCGTGACAAAGAGAGTTGATCATGCACAAGAAAAGAAAAATTTGGCCTTGCTTTACACAACTTAAATGCAGATTTGTGTGCAACGGTTGATGCGTTTAATGCCCAATAATTTAATGATGAGTTTAGTGAAACTAAAAAAATCTTCTAGACCAAATTAAGGAGCTAAAATGAGAATACCAAGCATTAGACCATATTTTATTAAGGATGTCAATGTTGAGAAGAATGTTCTAGAGTCATGTGAGGGAGTAGACAATATTATATTTGAAGACTCTAGTGTGTGCACATATGAGAATATAAATAGTGATACAATTCTAGAGTTGGGGCATGTTGGTCCTCATTCTATTTATTTTTCGACATTATTTATGGAGGATGACATGGAAATCGAGTCATCTGAGCCTATGGGGGAGTCAAAGGAAGAGGAAAAGATGCTTATATTCTTGAATTGGTTGTGACAAAAAGTAAAAATTACGTTCCTCATCTAAAGGGCGGAAAGTGTAGGGTGAATATTTTATTGCTTGGCCTGGTTATCTTTGTAGCCCCACCACTGGAGCATAGCCGCAGACTGGATGTCATGTTTGGGGTACAATTCATAAGTTTGAGGTTGAGAAAAAAGTAGTTTACGTCATGTCGCAACGTTAACTTAGGCGCTTGTTGGGAGGCAACCCAGCTTTACTGCTTTCTTTTTGTTTTGATTTTTTTTCTTATTATATTATTTTTGTAGTGTTATTTTATTTTGTAGAATTTTGAGCATAGGGAGCAAAGCCATAGGAAGTGTGCAAAAGTGAGCCGGATGAATGGAACTAAATGTGGGATGCCCGCACAAAGGATCATCCTTAGGAGAAGTCTGAGTACCTAGTGAGCCGCTATTGTTTCGTTCTTTCGCCTTTCTGGGAGTTTCTTGTCCACCCTTGTTAGTTTTTCTTGATTTGTGCATTGGGGACACTGTACTCTTTTAAGTGTGGGGTGGAAGATTCTCTGTAGTTTGTATAGTATTATATTAGTATATTATTATGTTCTTATCTTTCTATTGTTAGCTAGCTTCTTATTTTTATTTGAATAGAAAGTAGAATTAACGATGTAGTATAGTAGTAGTAGTTTTGGTAGCTTAATTAAAAAATTCAAAAATTTAAAAAAAATTAAAAAATAAAAAATTTGAACTTTTCCTGACGATGGATCTCCTTGATAGTTTTCTTGAGGGATTAAAATCTAAACAAAAAAATTGAAAAATAAAAAATCTAAAAACATGTCTTTTATTTTTCTTTAGATGATAATAATCCCCCGTGGTTTTTCTGTGTGCCTCGGTTCTTTTCCATGGGATATAGTTTGAACCGGGTAATAGTTTTTCTTAAGAGTAGATTAGAATTTAGGGAATAAAAGGAGGAAGAATGATGAACCTAGGTGCCCTTGACTTGTTTGATAGTAGCATATTAGGCTTTGGCATGTGTAGTATCTTCCATATGATTTTAAATTATTGATGATGTCTTGCTTAGTTGGATAGCATATTTTGTGACGGCTATTTTTTGTTTTTTTGACTCATGTTCACTTTGTGCTTAATGCTTAATACCTCGTGGTTTTGTGCATACTTGCATTAGTTGAGAGTCGGAATGGGATCGTCCCTTAATGAGTCATGTGCCATGTGTGGTAAGATTTTTGTGTAGTATATGTATTGTACTTGTGTCTAGAGCTTTCCTAGTCTATGAGCTGAAACGGAATTTTAGGTGATGCTCGGTTTGAAAATTAATTTTATATTTTCTTTGATCTTCCTTGAGCCTCATTGCTTACCATGAATAAAATTTATCCCTAGTGTCAAGATCCCGGTTCGCCTCTGTGAACCGTCGTGACGGCACCTAGTCTCTATGACTAGGTATGCCGAAATGCAGAATATAAACCAAAATTTGCAGAGGAAAAGAAAAACAATTTAAAATAGAAAGGGAGTAATAACAACGTTTAAAAGTGTTGCTCGGCATACACAATAATTAACTCTCAAACTAATACATATATTCAAAGCCCGAAAACCCATGAATCACAAGCTAAGGATACTACAGAATGCTCTAACTTCAGAATACTCTAAAACAAGGTAAGTACATAAGGGATGTAACTAAAAAATAGAATTGAGAGAGAGACTCCTCGGTCCGCGGACGTGGAAGATATACCTCAAAGTATCCGAAGGGGCGCCCTGGATGGTAAGTCTGAGTAGAGGTACCTGGATCTACGCATGAAAAACATGCGCAGAAAAGGCATGAGTACACCACAGCGGTACTCAGTAAGTGCCAAGTCTAACCTCAGTAGGGTAGTGACGAGGAAGGTTAGGGCCCTACTGAGGTTATATAAGATATAAAGTTTGACAATGTAAAATAGAGTAGCATAAATAAGTACAACTGTAAAAGTAACACCAGATATAAAGGGCAACAACAATTATTATAGAGAACAAAGTAGCACAGAAAGAAATACAGTTCAGTACCGAAACAAATAAGTTGGGAATCTTCCAGGATACTGTCCTTTAGTCCCAAATATACCTATCCAACGAATCTCCCGGGATCCCATCCCATAGTCCAGCTCATAGTGCGCGGGGATCTATCGGAATCTCGTTCAATAGTCCCAAATATAAATACCAAGTACTGGGAAATCTACCGGGTGTGTTCCCGTAGTTCCATATAACTGTGCAAGGGGATCTACGGAATCTCACATCTGTAGTCCCAAATGTACACAGACAACGGGGGAGCTACCGGAATCTCACATCCGTAGTCCCAACATAAATACCTAACAACAGGAAAAATACTCAGAAATGACAAATTTCATATTAAGGCAAACAAGTGGTCTAGCCTAACATACTGCACAAAATTCAGGTAAACTAGTTGAACAAATAAAGCAATTAAATCATGTATAACAAGAGGCTTAATAGTACAAGTAATAAAAACAGGAAGAAGACAAACTAGTAATTACTTTAATGAAAACCGAATTTTCCAACGATTAGCACAAGTACGCACTCGTCACCTCACGTACAAGGAATCTCAATTACCAAATATACCAAATCCTAAGGGAAAATCCCACACAAGGTTAGGTAAGCCACTTACCTTGAACTAACTCAATTCAACCTGAAACCACGCTTTTGCGATGAGTACTCAGCTCCAAATGGTCCGAATCTATTCAATTCAATTGCATAATGTAAATAACACTTCAAGTAACTGATTCTACAAAGAAATTCTAAGCTAATACGCAAAATTAAGTAAAATTACCAAAACGTCTCTCCGGCCCATGCCTCTGAATCGGGTAAAATTTATATTCAGAATCCTGACGCTCTCACGAGTTCATGCATACTAAAATTATCTAAATCTAAGTTCAAACTTCCAATCAAAAGTCAAATTCTAGGTCTACGAATTTTCTTCCAACTTTTTCCCAATTTTCATCTCCAATCCGAATTTAAATGATGAAACTAACTATAGATTGATGGAATATAACTAGAAAGGGTAAAAGAATCATTACCCAATGATCTCCTATTCAATTTCCTCTCAAAATCGCCCTCTGCCGAGCTCCAAATCAAATTTCCAACTTTTGGAACTAAACCTCAAAATTTCATATTTCTGCCCATCTATTTCCGCATCTGCAATCAAGGGATCTACAGTCCCGCTTTTTCGGACAAAAGGTCGCACCTGCGATTTTTTACTTAAAGCCAGCTTCCGCATCTGCGACTCCCTATTCGCATATGCGGTACCGGTCCTGCGGAAATTCCACCACTTCTGCGTTTCCTGATGCAACACTCCAATTCCGCTTCTGCAACGCTGCATCTGCGGGACCCAAATTGCAGGTACTGTTAGGATAGAAACCAGTAGCTGAAGCTGCAACTTTAACTCCAAAATCCTTTCGTCAACCATTTGAGTTCATCCCGAGGACCTCGGGACCTCAACCAAAGGCACCAATAAGTATAATATCACTTTCCCAACTTATACCAATCCTTAAAACACCTAAAACAACATCGAAACGACGAATCAACCACAGATTCAAGCCTAAGAATTCCAAAATTCTCAAAATACGATTTTGATAAAAAAAAAAAAAGTCTACCAACCTCGTCCGAATGACCTAAAATTTTGCACACACGTCAAATTCAACCTTATGAAGCTACTCCAACTTTCGAAATTTCATTTTGATCCTCGGATCAAAATCTCAGTATCGGACCGGAAACTTCAAAAATTTGACTTTCGGCATTTCAAGACTAAATTAGCTACGAACCTCCAAAGCTCAATCCAATCATGCCCCTAAGCCCGAAATAACCTAACATAGCTAACAAAACCATTGAATTTCTATTCTGAGGCTGCCCTCACACTATTCCAACTATGGTCAATTTTCCAACACTTAAGCTCTCATTTAGGGACTAAGTGTCCCAAAATCGAACGTTCTGGCAAATCAAAATAGCATAAATAAACATGGGAAAAGAAATCAATAGGGGATCAGGGCATAAAATGACCGGCTTGGTCGTTACATCTTCCCACACTTAAACATTCGTCCGTCCCCTAACGAGGGTACGGGCTCTGCATATACTGCTCGATCTCCCAGGTAGCCTTCTCGACCCCTAACCCTGCCATTAAACCTTTACTAATGAAATGTTCTTTGACCTCAACTTTCAAAGCTGCTTGTCCAATATCACCACTGGCTCCTCAACATAAGATAGATCCTTGTCCAAACTAGACGAACTGAAATCTAACACATGCGACGGATCACCGTGATACCTTTGGAGCATCGAAACATGAAGTACCGGATGAACTCCTGCCAAGCAATGAGGTAATGCAAGCTCATAAGAAACCTCCCCAACATGCCTCAATATCTCAAAAGGCCCACTAAACCTCAGACTCAGCCTCTTTCTTCCCAAACCTTATAACGCCCTTTGTAGGCAAAATCCGAAGAAGAACCCTCTCTCAAACCATGTAGGAAACATCACGAACCTTCCGGTTCGCATACCATTTCTCTCTGGACTGGGCTGTATGGAGTCTATCCTGAATCACCTTGACTTTGTTCAAAGCATCCTGAACCAAGTCTGTGCATAATATTCTAGCCTCACCCGGCTCAAACCAACCCACCGAGGATCTACACCGCCTACCATATAAAGCCTCATATGGCGCTGTCTGAATGATGGACTGACAGCTGTTGTTGTACGCAAACTTCGCCAGTGGCAGGAACTGATCCCACGACCCTCCAAACTCAATCACATACGCATGGAGCATATCCTCAAGAATCTGAATAGTGCGATCGGGCTGTCCGTCCGTCTATGGGTGAAACACTGTGCTCAACTCCACCCGAGTGTCTGACTCATATTGTACGGTCCTCCAGAACCAAGATGTGAATTGAGCACCTCTGTCTGAAATGATAGAAACTGGAATACCATGCAGACGAGTAATCTCTAGATATAAATCTCTACTAACCGCTCCGAAAAATAAGTAGTACACATAAGAATGAAGTACGCGGACTTGGTCAGCCAATCCACAATCACCCAAATGACATCGAACTTATTCACAGTGTGTGGGATTCCAACTACGAAGTCCATGGTGATCCTCTCCCACTTCCACTCCGGAATATCTATTTGCTTAAGCAACCCACACAGTCTCTGGTGCTCATACTTTACCTAGTGACAGTTGAGGCACCGAGATACAAATCCCACTCTGTCTTTCTTTCATCCGCCTCCACCAATAGTGCTGCCACAAATCTTGATACATCTTCGCGGCACTAGGATCAATGGAATATCGCAAACTATGGGCCTATTTAGAATTGACTCCCAAATACCATCAACATTGGGTACACAAATCTGACCCTACATCCTCAATACCCCTTCATCACCAATAGTCACATCTCTAGCATCACCATACTGAACCTTGCCCTTGAGGACAAGCAAATGAGGGTCATCATATTGATGCTCCCTGATACGATCAAATAAGGAAGACCGAGAAACCATGCAAGCTAGAACCCGACTAGGCTCCGAAAGATCCAATATCACAAGCTGGCTGGCTAAGGCCTAAACATCCATCCTCATTGGTTCCTCCGTTGCTGGTAAATAAGCCAAACTCCCCAAACTCTCTGCCCGGCGACTCAAGGCATCGTCTACCATATTGGCCTTGCTAGGGTGATTCACAATAGTGATATCATAGTCCTATAGCAACTCTAGCCATCTCCTTTGGCACAAATTTAGATCCTTTTGCTTGAACGAGTGCTGCAAGCTCTGATGATCCATATAAAACTCATAAGGCATACCGTACAAATAATGACGCCAGATCTTCAAGGCGTGAATAGTAGCAGCTAACTCAAGATCATGGACATGATAATTCTTCTCATGTACCTTCAACTGTCTAGATGCGTAGGCAATCATCCTACCGTCAAAACCGCTCTAAGGCCAATCATCGAGGTATCACAATAAACAGTATAAGAACCCAAACCTACAGGCAATATCAAAACTAGGGTTGTAGTCAAAGTTTTCTTGAACTTCTGAAAGCTCGCCTCGCACTCTTCCATCCACTGGAATGGAGCACCCTTCTGGGTCAGCATAGTCATATGTGCTACAATAGAAGAAAACCCCTCAACAAATTGATGGTGATAACCCGACAAGCCAAGGAACTGCGAATCTCTGTAGTTGAGAATAGTCTAGGCCAACTCTACACTACCTCTAATTTCTTCGAATCCACCCGTATGCCCTCACTCGACACCACATGACCCAAGAAAGCCATAGAATCCAACCAAAACTCATATTTTGAGAACTTTGCATATAACTTCTTTTCCTTTAAGGTTTGAAGCATTCTCCTCAGGTGCTGCTCATGATCTTCTCGACTCTGGGAATACACTAGAATATCATCAATAAATACAAGGACGAACGAGTAAAGATACGACCGGAACACACTGTGTATCAAATACATAAAAAGCTGCTGGGTCATTGGTCAGCCCAAATGACATGACAAGGAACTCATAATGACCATAGCGAGTCCCGAAGGCAGTCTTCGGGATATCTGGCTCCCGAATCTTCAACTAATGGTAACCTAAGCACAAGTCAATCTTAGAGAACACATATGCGCCCTGAAGATTGTCAAACACATCAACAATATGAGGCAAAGGATAACGGTTCTTCATGGTAACTCTGTTCAACTGGCGATAATCAATACACATACTCATAGAACCATCTTTTTTCTTCACAAACAAGACAGGAGTACCCCAAGGTGATACAGTGGGACGAATATAACTCTTATTAAGCAATTTCTGTAACTAATCCTTTAGCTTCCTCAACTTAGGAGGAGCCATACGATATAGAGGAATAGAAATGGGCTGAGCGCCCAGCAACAAATCAATGACGAAATCAATATCTCTATCAGTGGCATGGCCGGAAGATCAGTTGGAAACACATCCGGAAAATCTCGTACTACTGGAACTGAATCAACTGAAGGGGTATCAATATTGACTTCTCTCACATAGGCTAAATACGCGTCGTACCCCTTCTCAACCATATGCTAAGACGTAAGAAAGGAAATAAATCTATCAGGAGTGTGATCTAAAGCACCCCTCCACTCAACACGCGGTACACCTGTCATGATTTTGGCGTGACAATCAAGAATAGCATAATGGGGCGAACTCCAGTCCATGATTAAAATTATATCAAAATCAGCCATGCTGAGTAACAATAAATTGGCTCTGGTCAAAACCACTAAGAGCAACCAAACACAACCGATAAACACGGTCCATAATAAGAGAATCTCCTACAGGAGTAGAAATATAAATGGGGGAACTCATAGAATCCTGAGATACACCCAAATGCAGAGCAAAATAAGAAGACACACAAGAATATGTAGAGCCTGGATCGAATAGAACCGATGCATCTTTGTGACAAAATAATATAATACATGTGATGACAGAATTGGAAGCAACAGCCTCGGTACAGGCATGAATGGCATAGTATCAGGCCTGGCCTCCCCCTCTAGGGTGACCTCTACCTCCTTGACCTCCACCTCTCGCTTGTTGAGCAAATGGGGTAGAAACTGGTGTTGTAATCATAGCCTGGGTACTCTGTAGGGCACATTATGGCTAAGAATTCTATGGAGGTGCACCCCTCCCAAGTCTGGGGAAATCGCTCACTATAGGCGTGCGTCACCACGCTCAAAATAAGCCCTTAGAGGAAGTGGCAACTGGGACTGGCTCGGGTTAGGTCTACTAGACTGACCTCTGAAAGAACCCCACGCAGGAGGCGCGCTAGAAATCGAAGGTGCATAATAAGTCTCCTGAGGCCTATGAGGAGCTAGAATACCATTGGCTGCTAAAAGAGCTAAATCGTGACAACCTGGTCGGTTATTTTTGAATTTATGCCCTAATCCCCTATTAACTGATTCCCCTAAGTTCCTTTCTGCTATTTTAGTTTACTAGGACATTCAATGTTGCATTTCGGAGAGCTTTGGGATACTTAGTCCCTAAATGAGAGTTTAAGTGTTGAAAAGTGATCTGTAGTTGGAATAGTGTGAAGGTGACCTCAGAATGGAAATCTGATGGTTTGGTTAGCTACTTTAGGTGATTTCAGGATGGGGTGCATGTTTGGAATGTATTTTGGAAGTCCGTAACTCATTTAGGCTTGAAATGTCGAAGTTTGAATATTTGAAGTTTTTGTTCCGGTAGTGAGTCTTTGATATTACGGTCGGAAAAGAATTTCAAAAGTAACAGTAGCTTCGTCATGTCGTTTAGGATGTGTACGCAAAATTTAAGGTCAGTCGGACGTGTTTTGGATGGGTTTTTGATCGATAGCGTGTTTTGATAAAGTTTGAAGTTCTTAGGCATAAATCATTGATTAATTCAAGATTACGGTATTGTTTTGGTTTTTTAAAGATCGGTACAAGTTTGAATAGGATATTAAGAGTTATTGGTGCTTTTGGTTGAGGTTCCTAGGGTCTCGTGATGATTTCGAACGGTTGACGGGAAGATCGGAGAAGTGTTGCAGCAGCTAATGTTTTTGTCTTCTGGTATTTTCACTTCTGCGACTTGGGAATTGCAGAAGTGGAGCTGCATTAGCTGCTAAAGGGCCACAGAAGTGGTTTGTGGTCGATCCTTCAGAGACCGCAGAAGCGGTCTGAGACCCGCAAAAGTGGAACCACAGAAGCGGTTATTGGTCCGCAGAAGCGGAAATTGGAACATTTGTGAAAGTCGCAGAAGCGACACTTTTTCTGCAAAAATGAGACCGCTAAAGCGGTCCACTGACGCAGAAGCGGAAACCTCTGGGCAAAAATACCAAATTCGAGGTTTTTGTTTCAAACGTTGAAAAAATAAATTTGAGCTCGGGAGAGGGCGATTGTGAGTGGGTTTTGAAGAAGAGATCATTGGGTAACTTTTCCTTAATCCTTTTTTGTTATTTTTAATCAATATACTATTATATCCATCATTAATATTCGAATTGCGGATCAAAATTGGGGAAAATTGCAAGAAACTTCTTAGGTCGAAATTTTGAGTTTTGAGCGGGTTTTTGGTATCCGATTTGAGAGATTTTTATATGGTTAGACTCGTGAGAGTATGAGGGTTCAAGAAATGTAAATATAAGATTTCGAGATGTTGGTCTGAGGGGAGTTTTGGTTATTTTACCTAATTTCGTGTCTTATCTTTGAATTAAATCGTAGAATCAATTACTTGAGATGTTATTTATATGTAATTGAATTGAATAGATTTTTGCCATTTGGTGTCGAATACTCATGGCAAAAGTGTGATTTCGAGTTGATTTTTGACCCGATTCAAGATAAGTGCCTTGTCTAACCTTGTGTGGGGGACCCTTCCCCTTAGGATATTATATTTGTTACTTGAGTGCCTTGTACGTGAGGTGACGAGCACGTACTTGAGCTAATTGTTGAAAAAATTAATTTTTACTTAAGATATTGAGACTGAGTTTCTTTCGTATTTGCTTTATTTTACATGCAATTATAACTAGTGTTAGATTAGAAAAAGTATGTTTAGTTGATTTAACTTGCCTATTTGCTTAAGATGCCTTGACTGTACTACATGAAGCATGTTAGGCTAACACTACCTGTTGCTTGTCTATTGTACTTCATTCTAGATATCTTCTTGTTGTGGTTGCACATTTACATTGGGACTACGGATGTGGGATTCCGGTAGCTCCCCCCGCGCCCATTGTTTGTTTACTTTGGACTGCGGGTTACATTTTTGGTAGATCCGCATGCACTTTTACTTTGGGACTACGGGTTAGATTCCCGATAGACCCCACTGCACATTGATAGTTCGACTATGGGACGGCATCCCGGGAGATCCTAAGAAATAGATATATATGATGGACTACGGGACGGTATCCCGGGAGATCCACTCGACAGTTGAGAAAGGACTATATGATGGTATCCTCGGAGATCCTCATTTGGTAACTTGGTATTGAGCTGTACAATTTCTTTGTTTACTCTGTTCATCGCTTATTCGTTGTTGCCTAGTAAATTCTATCTTATTTCACTGTTGTTCACATTCTTTCCATCTGATTTCATACTGTACATACTTATTACATGTTTAATCTCAGTAGGGCCCTGACCTTCCTCGTCACTACCCGACCGAGGTTAGGCTTGGCACTTACTAAGTATCGTTGTGGTGTACTCACGCCTCTTCTGTGCATGTTTTTCATGTACAGATCTAGGTACCTCCACTCAGCGCACTATCCTTGAGGGCAGGGAGAGGTACGGAGACTTTGAGGTAGATCTGCCATGTCCGCAGATCGAAGAGTCCTCTTCTTTATTCTATCTTTAGTATTTAGCTTTCTTTTCCTTTAGTCGTTTAGACATTCTTGAGTTAGAGCAGTATATTTGATTTCCATTAGCCTGTGTTGCCCATGAGTTTCTGGGTTTTAGGGTATTGTTATAGATTTTGTGATGTTGAGTTGTATATGTCGGGCGGCATTAATATACAGTTTTCTCTTAGTTGTCGATTTTAAATTCTTTACTTCCGCATTGTTAGGCTTACCTAGTCGTAGGGACTAGGTGCCATCACGACATGTTCACGAAGGGCAAACGGGGGTCGTGACAAGTTGGTATCAGATCTCTAGGTTCATAGGAATCACAGAACACAGTCTGCTTTATTAGAGTCTCGCTGATCAGTACGGAGACGTCTGTACTTATCTACGAGAGACTATGTAACTATTTAGGGGAAATCTCCACTTCATTGATTTCCTTGTCGTGCGATATTTTTTATATCGATTCTAAACTTATGTCTTCTATTCTCTCATAGATGGTGAGGATATGTGCTACTCGGGATTGTCATGCACTCGCGTCCCCTACTGCAGTTGTCATATGTCGGGGCCGGGGCAAAGGCCGTGGACGCGCACGTGGTGCAGCCAGAGCACCTGCGTGAGCTGCCGCTGAGGTACCGCCAGCGGATCCAGTCGTAGTTCAGGCCCCTGACATGCCTACTGCCACTACTGCTCCAGCCCTTCAGGAGACGTTAGCTCAGTTCAAGTCAATGTACACCACTCTAGCTCAAGCAGGGTTGTTTCCCCTTGCTACAGCCACATCCTAGGCCTGGGGGGGAGCACAGACTCCCGTTTCCCGCACTCCTGAGCAGCGAGTGTGTGTTGAACATGTCCCAGAGATCGTTCTTGTACAACCTGCAGTACCAGCTCAGCCCGAGGATGAGGCAGCTGCTTCTGAGGATGAGCAACGGAGGTTGGAGAGGATAAAGAAGTATGATCCTCCAGTATTCAGTGGCTTAGCGACAGATGATGCCTTGGAGTTTCTAGACGAGTGCCATCGTATTCGTCAGACTATGGGATAGCCGGATCTAACGAAGTTTTCTTTACTACGTTCCAGCTTCGGGGAGCCGCCTGCGATTGGTGGCGCACATATGATTTAGAAACTCCAGACGAGGCTGCTTTACTGTCCTGGACCTAGTTCTCATATATGTTCTTAAGAGAGTTTTCTCCCCAGAGCCTCAAGGACACATGCCGCGTAGAGTTTAAGCATTTGCGCTAGGGTGCTACGACAGTTTTAGAAAATGCCATCTATTAGACCAAATTGGCCACGCATGCACCGGCCTTGGTTGCTACAGTTTGTGAGAGAGTTTGTCGGTTTATTGAGGATCTTATCCCACGCATCAGATCTAGCATGTCTCGAGAGTTGGAGATGGACATTCCTTATTAGCAGGTAGTGAGCATTGGAAGAAGGATTGAGGGTATGCTCGCTAGGGAGCGAGAGGAGAGAGAGGCCAAGGGGTCTCGAGAGTCGGGACACTACTCTAGTGCCCGTACCCCAGCAGAAGGTCGACATGGTAGGGGTTATATGGGTCGACCCAGTCATTAAGAACTTCCAACACCCAGCAGTGCTCCAGCTCCTCCTAGACCTCAAGAGCCTTACTATGCACCTCCAGTTTCTACTACACCTCCTGCGCGAGGTGCTTTCAGAGGTCAGTCTAGCAGACCTGGCCCCAATTAGTCACAGCCACCACGTCCATCCAGAGCTTGTTTCGAGTGTGGAGATAAACGCCATATGGTTAGGGCTGCCCCAGACTTGGTAGGGGTGCATTTTCATAGACTGCTTAGCCACAGTGTGCTCCTCAGAGTTCTCCGGCCATGATCACAGCTCCAACTGCTACCCTATCTGCCCAGCCAGCTAAGGGTACAGGTCAGAAAGGTAGAGTTCGCCCTCGAGAGAGAGGTCAGGCCAGATATTATGCTATTCCTACTCGTACCGAGGTTATTGCCTCTGATTTTGTTATTACATGTATTATACTAGTTAGTCACAGATAGGTATTGGTTCTATTCGATCCAGGATCTATGTATTCTTATGTGTCTTCTTAATTTGCTCCGCATTTGGGTGTACCCCGAGATTCCCTGAGTTCTCCTGTATATGTCTCTACTCCTGTGGGGGATTCTCTTGTTGTGGATTGCGTTTATCGGTCATGTTTGGTTACTATTCGTGGTTTTGAGGCCATAATGGATTTATTAATACTCGATATGGTTGATTTTGATATTATTTTGGGCATGGAATGGTTGTCGCCCCATCATGCTATTCTTCATTGTAACGCCAAGACCGTCACGTTGGCTATGCCAGGTATTCTGCGTACTGAGTAGAGTGGTACATTAGATCACACTCTCATTAGAGTTATCTTTTTCCTTAAAGCTCAGCGTATGGTTGAGAAAGGGTGTGCAACGTATCTAGCCTATGTGACAGATGTCAGTGTTGATACCCCTTCTATTGATTATGTCCCAGTGGTACAGGATTATCCCGATGTGTTTCCAACTGATCTTCCGGGTGTGCCACCTGATAGAGACATTGATTTTGACATTGATTTGTTGACGGGCACTCAACCTATTTCCATTCTTTCGTACCGTATGGCCCCTCCTAAGTTGAAGGATTTGAAGGATCTGTTATAGGAATTGCTTGATAAGGGTTTTATTCGACCCAATATTTCATCGTGGGGTGTTCCTATCTTGTTTCTGAAGAAAAAGGATGGTTCTATGCGCATGTGTATCGATTATCGTCAGTTGAACTAGGTCACAGTGAATAACCGTTATACTTTGCCTCGTATTGATGATCTATTTAACTAGCTTCAGGGCACACATGTGTTTTCTAAGATTAATTTGCGCTCAGGTTACCATAAGTTGAAGATTCGAGGGTCGGATATCCAGAAGACTGCCTTCAGGACTCGGTATGGTCATTATGAGTTCCTTGTTATGTCATTTGGGCTGACCAATTCCCCAGCAGCTTTTATGCATTTCATGCACTGTGTGTTCAAGCCATATCTCGACTCGTTTGTCATTGTTTTCATAGATGATATTCTTGTATACTCCTGAAGTCGGGAAGGTCATGAGCAGCACTTGATAATCGTGCTTCATACCTTGAGAGAGATTAAGTTATATGCAAAGTTCTCATAATGTGAATTTTGGTAAAGTTCTGTGGCATTCTTGGTCCACGTGGTATCGAGTGAGGGCATTCGTCTGGATTCGAAGAAGGTGGAGGTCGTGCAGAGTTGGCCCAGGCCCTCCTCCGCAGCAGAGTTTTGCAGTTTCCTTGCCTTGGTGGATTATTACCGTCGTTTTATGGAGGGGCTTTCATCGATTGCAGCCCCTATGACTAGATTGACCCAGAAGGTTGCTCCATTTCAGTAGAAAGAAGAGTGTGCGTCGAGATTTCAGAAGCTTAAGACAGCCTTGACTACATCCCCTATTTTGATATTGCTTACTGGTTTGGGATCTTATACAGTTTATTGTGATGCCTCATGGGTTGGACTTAGAGCGGTGTTGATGCAGGACGGTAGGGTGATTTCCTACGCATCCAAACAGTTGAAGATACATGAGAAGAATTACCATGTCCATGGCTTTGAGTTAGCTGTTATTGTTCATGCCTTGAAGACTCGGCGTCATTATTTGTACGGTGTGCCTTGTGAGATTTACACTGACTATCAGAGTTTGCAGCACTTGTTCAAGCAAAAGGATCTAAACTTGCGCTAGAGAAGATGGTTGGATTTGCTGAAGGATTATGATATTACTATTCTTTATGACCTGGGCAAGGCCAATATGGTATCTGATGCCTTGAGTTGCTAGGCAGAGAGTTTGGAGAGTTTGGCATATTTACCAGCTTCACAGAGGCCTATGGCGATGGATGTTCAGGCCTTAGCCAGTCAGTTTGTGAGATTGGATCTTCCAGAGCCCAGTCGGGTTCTAGCCTATGTAGTTTCTCAATTTTCATTGTTCGATCGTATCAGGGAGCGATAGAATGATGACCCTCATTTACTAGTCCTCAGGGACATGGTTCAGCACGACAATTCCAGAGATGTGACCATTGGAGATGATGGGGTATTGAGGATGCAAGGTCGGATTTGTGTGCCCAATGTTGACGGGCTTCGGGAGTTGGTATTAGCAGAGGCTCATAGTTTGAAGTATTCAATCCATTCGGGTGCCATGAAGATGTATCAGGACTTGAGGCAGCACTATTGGTGGAGGCAGATGAAGAAGAATATAGTTGGATATGTAGCTAGATGCCTCAATTGTTAGCAGGTGAAGCATGAGCACTAGAGACCAGGTGGGTTGCTTCAGTAGATAGACATTCCGGAGTGGAAATGGGAGAGGATCACCATGGATTTTGTAGTTGGTGTCCCTGGGACTGCAAAGAAGTTCGATGCCATTTGGGTGATTGTAGATCGGCTGACCAAGTCCACCTATTTTATCCATGTGTGTACTACTTATTCATCGAAGCGGTTGGCGAAGATTTATATCCAAGAGATTGTTCGCCTGCATGGTATTCCGGTTTCTATCATTTCAAACAGAGGTACTCAGTTTACATCAAGGTTCTAGATAGCCATTCCAGACGGACGGACAGTCCAAGCGCACTATTCAGATTCTTGAGGATATGCTCCGTGCGTGTGTGATTGAGTTTGGAGGGTCTTGGGATCAGTTTTTGCCATTGGTGGAGTTTGCTTACAACAACACTTATTAGATGTAGGTCTCTGGTGGGTTGGTTTGAGCCAAGTGAGGCTAGGCTATTGGGCACTGAGTTGGTTCAGGATGCATTGGAGAAGGTTAAGGTGATTCAGGATAGACTCCGTACAGCTGAATCCAGACATCAGAGTTATGCAGACCGGAAGGTTTGTGATGTTTCACATATGGTTGGTAATTGGGTTCTGCTCCGGGTTTCGCCTATGAAAGGAGTCATGAGGTTTGGAAGGAAAGGAAAATTGACTCCGAGGTTTATTGGCCCTTTTAAGATTTTGAGGCGAGTTGGGGAGGTTGCTTATGAGCTTGCCTTACCTCCCAGTTTGGTCGGGGTTCATCTGGTATTTCATGTTTTGATGCTCTAGATATATCACGGTGAACTGTGGCACGTCTTGGATTTCAGTTCAGTCCAGTTGGACAAGGATCTATCCTATGTTGAGGAGCCAGTGGCTATATTGGACAAGCATGTCAGAAAGTTAAGGTCAAAGAACATTGCTTTAGTAAAGGTTCAGTGGCGGGGTCAGCCGGCCGAGGAGGTGACTTGGGAGGCCGAGCGAGATATACACAACCGATATCCTCATCTTTTCACTACTTAAGGTATGTTCGCTATGCTCGTTTGAGGACGAACGAATGTTTAAGTGTAGGAGGATATGATGACCCAGCCGGTCATTTTTGGAATTTACACCCTGACCCCCCATTAACAACTTTCCCTAAGTTCATTTATGCTATTTTGGTTTATTGGGACGTTCATTGTTGGATTTCGGAGATTTTTGGGAGACTTAGTCCCTAAATGAGAGCTTAAGTGTTGAAAGTGGTCTATAGTTGAAACAGTGTGAACATGACCTCAGAATGGAAATCGAATGGTTCTGTTAGCTTTGTTAGGTGATTTTGGGGTTGGGAGCGTGTTCGTAATGTATTTTGAAAGTCCATAACTCATTTACGCTTGAAATGCTGAAGTTTGAATTATTGAAGTTTCTGGTACGATAGTGAGTCTTTCATTCGAGGGTCGGAATGGAATTCCGGAATTTACAATAGTTTTTTCATGTCGTTTGGGATGTGTGCGCAAAATTTTAGGTCATTCAGATATGTTTTGGTTGGGTTTTTTATCGAACGCGTGTTTTGATGAAATTTGAAGTTCTTAGGCTTAAATCATTGATTAATTCGAGTTTCCGGTGTTTTTTTAGATGTTTTATGGATCGTTACAAGATTGAATAGGGTATTAGGTGTTATTGGTGCTTTTGGTTGAGGTCCCGGGGGTCTTGGGATGATACCGGATGGTTGACGGGAAGATCGGAGAAGTGTTGTAGTAGCTGCAGTTTTTCTCTTCTGGTAGATTATGCGACGTGGGAATCGCATAAGCGGAAAAAGGTCCACAAAGGCGATTTGTGGTCGTTCTTTCAGAGACCACAGAAGTAGTCGGAGACCCGCAGAAGCAGTAATAGGTCCATAGAAGCGGAAATTGGACCTTTAGTGAAAGTCGCTGAAACGACACTTTTCTCGCAGAAGCGAGACCGCTAAGCAGTCCATTGACCGCAGAAGCGGAAACCCATGGGCAGAAATACCAAATTTGAGGGTTTTGTTTCAAAAGTTGGAAAATCAAATTTGAGCTCGGGAGAGGGCGATTCTGAGTGGGTTTTGAAACGGAGATCATTGGGTAACTTTTCCTCAATCCTTTTTAGTTATATTCCATCAATATATTTTTAAATCCATCTTTAAATTCGAATCGAGGAACAAAATTGGGAAAATTTGAAAGAAACTTCTTAGGACGAAATTCTGAGTTTTGTGCGGGTTTTTGGTATCCGATTTGGGATATTTTTATATGGTTAGACTCGTGAGAGTACGAGGGTTCTGGAAATATAAAATTTATCTGATTCCGAGATGTTGTCTTGAGGGTTATTTTGGTCATTTTACCTAATTTCATGTCTTATCCTTAAATTAAATTGTAGAATCAATTGCTTGAGATGTTATTTACGATATGTAATTGAATTGAATAGATTTGGGTCATTTGGAGTCGGATACTCGTGGCAAAAGTGTAATTTCGAGTTGATTTTGGAGTCGATTCGAGGTAAGTGGCTTGTCTAACCTTGTTTGGGGGATTCTTCCCCTTAGGATATGATATTTGATACTTGAGTGCCTTGTACGTGAGGTGACGAGCGCGTACTTGAACTAATTGTTGAAAAATCTAATTTTTTTCTCAAGATATTGTGACTGAATTTCTTTCGTATTTTCTTTATTTTACTTGCAATTATAACCTGTGTTAGATTAGAAAAAACATGTTTAGTTGATTTAACTTGCCTATTTTGCATAAGTTGCCTTGATTGTACGACGTGAAGCATGTTAGGCTAGTACTACCTATTTCTTGTCTATTGTACTTTATTTCTGGATATCTTCTACTTGTGGTTGCGTATTTACATTGGGACTACAAAAGTGGGATTCTGGTAGCTCCCTCTCCCCCTCGTCCCAATTGTTTGTTTACTTTGGAACTACGGGTTAGATTCCCCGTAGATCCCCCTACACATTGATAGTTGGACTACGGGATGACATCCCGGGAGATCCTTCGGAATACATATATATGATGAACTACGGGATGGTATCCTGGGAGATCCACTAGACAGTTGAGAAAGGACTGCAGGACGGTATCCTGGGAGATCCTCATTTGGTAACTTGGTATTGAATTGTACAATTTATGTGTTTACTCTGTTCATCGCTTATTCGTTTTTGCCTAGTAAATTCTATCTTATTTCACTGTTGTTCACATTCTTTCCATCTGTTTTCATACTGTACATACTTATTATATGTTTAATCTCAGTAGGGCCTTGACCTTCCTCGTCACTACCCGACCGAGGTTAGGCTTGGCACTTACTAAGTACCGCTGTGGTGTACTCACGCCTCTTCTGTGCATGTTTTTCATGTATAGATCTAGGTACCTCCACTCAGCGCACTATCCGTGAGGGCAGGGAGAGCTACGGAGACTTCGAGGTAGATCTTCCACGTCCGCAGACCGAAGAGTCTCCTTCTTTATTCCATCTTTAGTATTTAACTTTCTTTTCCTTCAGTTGTATAGACGTTCTGGAGTTAGAGCAGTATATTATGTTTCCTTTAGCCTATGTCGCCTGTGAATTTTCGGGTTTTGGGATATTGTTATAGATTTTTTTATGTTGAGTTGTATATGCCGAGCGGTATTTATATACAATTTTCTCTTAGCTGTTGATTTTAAATTTTTTACTTCCGCAAGTTATTTAATTTTCCGCATTGATAGGCTTACCTAGTCGTAGTGATTATGGGCCGTCACAGCATGTTCACGGAGGGCGAACGGGGATCATGACATGAGTGAACAGGGAGACTCACAGAGCCCCTACCATAACGACCTGTAGCTGGGGCACGGGTAACAGAATAATGGCCTAACTCTCGAAACCTCTTGGCCTCCCTCTCCTCTCTCTCCCGAGCATGCATACCTTCAATCCTCCGAGAAATGATCACCACCTACTAATAAAAAATATCTATTTCTAACTCACGAGCCATGCTAGACCTGATGCTGGGAATGAGCCCCTCAATAAACTGACGAACCCTCTCGTGAACAGTAGAAACCAAGGCTGGTGCATGTCTAGCCAAGCTAGTGTAACGGACAACATACTCTGAGACCGTCATAGCATCCTAGCACAAATGCTTAAACTCTGTGCGTCATGCATCCCTGAGGATCTGAGGAACAAACTCTCTCAGGAACAGATCTGATAATTAGGTCCAAGTCAGTGAAGCAGCCTCGTCCAGACTGTCTAAACATAGGTGCGCCACCACTCATAGGCGGCTCCTCAAAGCTGGAAAGTAGTGAAGTAAACCCCTCTCGATCCTGATATATCCATGGCACGGAAATACGGTAGAACTCCTCCAGAAACCCCAAGGAATCATCTGATTCTAACCTACTGAATATCAGAGGATCATATTTCTTGAACCTCTCAAGTCTCTGTTGCTCATCCTCTGAAGTCGATGCCCTGTCCTCGTGCTAAACTGGCACTCCAAGCAGTCCAAAAATAATCTCTTGGACCTGATCAACATACACTCACTGCTTAGGAGTGTGAGCGGCGGGAGTCTGTGCTCCTCCCCTGGCCTGGGATGTGGCTGCAGTAAGGGGGAGCAACCTTGCCTGAGCCAAAGTAGTGTACATGCTCATGAACTCAGCCAGAGTCTAGTAGTAGTAGTAGTAGTATTAGTAGTAGTAATGGTAGTAGTGGTAGTAGTGGTAGTAGTGGTAGTCATGGTAGTGGAAGTAGTGGTGGTGGTGGTGGTGGTGGTAGTGGTGGTAGATGGTAGTTGTGGTAGTGGTGGTAGTAGTGGTGGTAGTGGTAGTGGTGGTACTGGTGGTAGTGGTGGTAGTAGTGGTAGTGGTAGTGGTAGTGGTAGTGGTAGTGGTAGTATTAGTAGTAGTAGTAGCAGCAGCAGCAGCAGCAGTAGTAGCAGCACAGTAGCAGTAGTAGCAGCAGCAGTAGTAGTAGTAGTAGCAGTAGTAGCAGCAGCAAGAGTAGCAGCAGCAGTAGTAGTAGCAGCAGTAGTAGTAGCAGCAGTAGTAGTAGGAGTAGTACTAGTCGTAGTAGTGGTGGTAGTGGTAGTGGTAACGGTAGGAGTAGCGCTAGGAGTAGCAGTAGCGGTAAGAGTAGCAGTAGCAGTAGTAGTAGCAGTAGCAGTAGGAGTAGCAGCAGTAGTAGTAGCAGTAGTAGCAGCAGGAGCAAGCAGCAGCAGCAGCAGTAGTAGGAGTAGTAGTAGTAGTAGTAGTAGTAGTAGTAGTAGTAGTAGTAGTAGTAGTAGTAGTAGTAGTAGTAGTAGTAGCACATCATGTGTCTGGACTCCGTTTGGAACTGCTGGTAGTACATCGGTGGTAGCTCGCACGGGTGCTCTGGGTGCACCACGTGCGCTTCCTCGGCCTCTAGCCCGGCCCCGGCCTCTAACGGCTGTAGCAGGGGGCGCAGGTGCTTGATCATCTCGGATAGCACGTGTCTTACCATCTGTGAGATAATAGGAGATAGAAGTTTAGGATTGTGATATCAAAAATTTCGAACGACAAGGAAATCAAATGAAGTGGAATTTTTCAACCAGTTACGTAGCCTCTCGTAGATAAGTACAGACGTCTTCATACCGATTAGTGAGGCTCTAACAAAACCGGCTTGTGATTAATGACTCATATAAAGCTAGAGCTCTTATACCAACTTGTCACGACCCCGGTTCGCCCTCCGTGAACCATCGTGATGGAACCTAGTCTCTACGACTAGGTAAGCCTAAATGCGGAATATAAACTAAAATTTGCGAAGGAAAAGAAAAACAACTTAAAATAGAAATAGAGTAATAACAACGTTTAAAGTGCCGCTCAGCATACACAATAATTAGATCTCAAACTAATACGTATTTCCAAAACTCGAAAACCCATAATTACAAGATAAGGATACTACATAGCGCTCTAACTCCAGAATATTCTAAAACAAGGCAAGTACATAAGAGATGTAACTACAAAAAAGAATGGAGAGAGAGACTCCTCGGTCTTCGAACGCGGCAGATATATCTCGAAATCTTTGAAGGGGCGCGTCGCCTCAAGGATGGTAAAGCTGAGTAGAGGTACCTGGATCTGCACATGAAAACATGCACATAAAGGGCATGAGTACACCACAATGGTACTCAGTAAGTGCCAAGTCTAACCGCAGTCGGGTAGTGATGAGGAAGGACAGGGACCTACTGAGGTTGGATAAGAGATAAAGCTTGACAATTTAAAATAGAGCAGTATAAATAAGTACAACAGTAATACCAGATAGAAAGGGCAACAACAACTATTATAGAGAATAAGTAGCACAAAAAGAAATACAGTTTAGTAAAGAAAATAATAAATCGGGAATCATCCAGGATACCGTTATGTAGTACCAAATATACCTATCCAACGGATCTCCCGAGATCCCGTCCCGTAGTCCAACTCATTGTGCGCGGGGATCTACCAAAATCCGGTTCCGTAGTTCTAAATATAAATACCCTGTATGGGAAAATCTACCGATGTGTTCCCGTATTTCTGTATAACTGTGCAGGGGGATCTACCGAAATCCCACATCCACAGTCTCAAATGTAAACAGACAAGGGGGTAAGTTACCAGAATCCCACATCCGTAGTCCCAATATAAATACACAACAACAACAGAAAAATACTCAGAAAGCACAAATTTTATATTAAGCCAAATAAGGTAAACCAGTTGAACAAATAAAGTAACTAAATCACATAAACGTACTTTCTTAAGCTAGCAACATGCTTAATAGTACAAGTAACAAAAACAAAAAGAAGACATATTAGTAATTACTTTAATGAAAACCGGATTTTCCAACTATTACCACAAGTACGCACTCGTCACTTCACGTACAAGGCATCTAAATTACCAAATATACCAAATTCTAAGGGGGAAAGTCCCCCACACAAGGTAAGGCAAGCCACTTACCTCGAACTAGCTAAATCCAACCCGAAACCACGTTTTTTGCCACGAGTATTCGACTCTAAATGGCCCAAATCTATTCAATTCAATTGTGTAATATAAATAACA
The DNA here is from genome assembly GCA_034376525.1 of Nicotiana benthamiana. NCBI lineage: Eukaryota > Viridiplantae > Streptophyta > Magnoliopsida > Solanales > Solanaceae > Nicotiana > Nicotiana benthamiana. The sequence goes on from CM067337.1 coordinate 9,176,475, forward strand.
CTTCAAGTAACTGATTGTACAAAGAAATTATAAGCTAATACGCAAAATTAAGTAAAATTACCAAAATACCCATCGGGCTCACATCTCGGAATCGGGTAAAATTTATATTTTCAGAATCCTCACGCTCTTACGAGTTCATGCATACCAAAGTTATCCAAATCTAAGGTCAAACTCCCAATCAAAAGTCGAATTCTAGGTCTACGAACTTTATTCCAACTTTTCCCCAATTTCTATCTTCAATCCGAATTTAAATGATGAAACTAACTATAGATTGATCGAATATAACTAGAAAGGGTTAAAGAACCGTTTCCAATGATCTCCTTTTTAATTTCCTCTCAAAATCGCCCTCTCCCAAACTCCAAATTAAAATTTCAACATCTAAAACTAAATCCTTGAAATTTCATATTTCTGCCAGCTATTTCACATCTGCGGTCCCTCTTTTGCGGACTAAAGGTGGTACATGTGATTTTTTACTTAAAGCCAGCTTCCGCATCTGCAACTCCCCATCCACAGATGCGGTACCGCTCTTGAAAAAATTCCACCACTTCTGCGGTTCCTTCTACAACCCTCCAATTTTGCTTATGCGGCGCCACACCTGCGGGACCCAAACTGCAGGTGTGGTTATGACAGAAACCAGCAGCTGAAGCTCCAACTATGACTCCAAAATATTTCCGTCAACAATCTGAATTCATCCCGAGGCCCCCGGAACCTCAACCAAAGGCACCAATAAGTCTAATACCATTGTCTCAACTTATATCAATCCATAAAACACCTAAAACAACATTGAAACGATGAAGAACTCCAAAATTCTCAAAATATGCTTTTGATCAAAAAGTCTACCAAACCTCGAATGACCTGAAATTTTTCACACAGTCAAATTCAATCTTATAGAGCTTCTCCAACTTTCAGAATTCCATTCCGATCCTCGGATCAGAATCTCACTATCAGACCGAGAAACTTAAAAAATTCGACTTTCGACATTTCAAGCCTAAATTAGCTACGAACCTCCAAAACACAATCTGATCACGCCCCTAAGCCTGAATCACCTAACGGAGCTAACGGAACCATCGAATTTTCATTCCGAGCAAATTTCACAATGTTTCGACTACAGTCAATTTTTCAACACTTAAGCTCTTATTTAGGGACTAAGTGTCCCAAAACCCTCAAAAACTCAAGACCGAATGTTCCGAAAATCAAAATAGAAGAAATAAACACGGGGAAAGCAGTCAATAGGAGATCGGGCGTAAATTCTTAAAACGACTGGCCGGGTTGTTACACCTAGTTAACCCTTTTGAGCCTATAGACTTTTATTTGGTACCCACATTACACACATGTACATTTTTTGTTCTTAATTAACATTATTTTGCATCTTTTTACCTCTTAAAGCACTTTAATTGTAAAAATAGCGCCAAAAGAAGTAAGAAAAGACTAAGTGTGGAGTGGTTTTTGAGTGAAACCAATAAAAGAAAGAAAGGTTCACTTATTTTGTGAAATAATACACCACTAGCGGGAATTGAAAAAAGAATAGTGGGAAAAAAGAGAGAAAAATCTGGAAAAAGTAAAGAAAAATATAGATGAATAAATTGTTGTCTTGTTCTTGCTAGTGGGTATGAATTAAAGTAGTGCTTAAAGAAAATGAAACATTGTTGGGAGTGATTGAAGTTGTGAAATTAAAGTGGATTTAGAAATTATGTGCTTAAAGTTTATTATGTGATGTGTTAAAGTGCTTACGAGGATTCACTACTTCCTAAACTATATCATACTCATCCCTTAGCTCACACTACAACCACTAAAAAGTCCTAATTGATTTTAGATCGAGTGAGCCTACATTAGTAGAGATTTACATTAAGAGCAAGCATATGGTACCAATTGCATGCATGTGACTTCTTTGTGAGAGTGAGTGACTTTCTTTGATACAAGTGAGTCCTTAAACAAAATTTGATTATGAGATTCGATTATCTTGTTCTTGTTCTCAAGGCACATGATTTCACGAGGGATAGGTAACTTTATTGGATTTCCCTGCGACGTTGAGTGTTCAAGCCATGAGTGCATTGTGACATTAAGTCGGTTTGTGAGGATAGGATGTTATGAGCATGTTGTCTTTATTTGAATATTCTTAAAGTATGGCATAAGTTAAAAGGAAATGTGCAATTATTGCATATGCTAGAATTTAATTGTTGCTATCAACCATAGTTATTGGATGTGGAGTGCTCAAAGATAGAGTTATTTGTCGGTAGACTCAAGGAAGAGCAACGTTTGAATGTGGGGTAGTGATGTCTGGCTATAATTATATACTTTTAATGCATTACTACCTTAAATTTTGGTATTTTAATGCTAAATTGTATTATGCATATGCTTAATTGAGTTTATTTTATGTATATGTACTTTAAAAATAAAATTGAAAACAAAATAGAGATTTTATGTGTATTTTATACACTACAAGAATAAATTCATAATAATTTAAATATTGGATATTCAATGATTAATGTTTCATATTACAAAAGATGACAAAAGAAATAATTGCTAAGAATTGAGAAGTTAAGTAAAATGGGAAATGAATCAGAAGTTAGGCAAAATTGAAAGAATGCCAACGTGAAGCATGTAGGAAATCATTCTATCCATGATATATGTGCTTTGGTTGTAATAGCATGATTTCCAGGTATATGTTTTGATGAATGACAAACAATAAAGTCAAGTGTCAAACAACGTTATTATATGACAAACAATCAAGATTGAATGCCGAGAAGCATATTGATGAATGGATTGCATGGAAAAGCCAAGACGAGCTCAAAAGTTCAAGACCGAAGACCCAAGACATAGGTCGTTAGGTAGAACCAATGTAAGAGCAACGTTTAAGTTATCTCGTCTTTTGGCTCAACATAGGTCATCATAAATATGCATAAAATCATTTTATCAAATCATATTTATCATAAACATATTTCAAATACTTCAAACAAAATGATTTTAACATTTTCATTTTAACCAAGATGGTTTTTGAAGTAAGTTTTCAATTCTGGACAGCATAAGAGAATAATCGATTATGCAAAAGTGATAATCGATTATTCTGGGAACTTCCATTTATTGGAAATTTCCGCAAAGTAGGATAATCGATTATACACTTGGACATAATCGATTATCTTGTATCTGTTGCCTTCCCAACGTTCCGTTTTATGAACATTGAGAAGATAATCGATTATGCAAAGTGAATAATTGATTATCTTGGCATAAAATCAGCATTATTGATTGCCAATCAAGCAACGGACATACAACCTCTACCACCTATAAATAGAGGTCTTTTTGACTCATTTGATATGAACAATATCTCTCACTATTCTTGAACATATTGATAACATTTCTACATCATATTTAAAGCTTTTGTTGAGCCATTTGAGAGACAATTTTGTGTTGTTCATAGAGCTTATATTGTATCTCTTTATCTACTCTTTTTAGAGAGTTCTTGTTGTAAAAGAGAAAGGTTCTTGAGAAGACCGTATCTTCTCATTGATTGTCGGGTTTGCTAAGTACCTTCAATCTTAGTGTGTGAAGTCTTGTGGTGCGGTATCCACGAGCAAGGTGAAGTCTTGAGGTGAGGTATCCTCGAGCAAGTTGAAGTCTTGTAGAGTGTACATCTACGAGCAAGTGTAACGGTTTGTTAGGCACCCGTAAGCTTAACGGAGTTAGTGGAAACTCGAGAGAGTCTCTCGGGGACTGGACTAACCACACATTGTGGTGAACCAGTATAAATTCGGTGTGTCCTCTCCTTACTATTTTAATTACTGCACTTATTTTATTCCTGCAATTTTAATTCCGCAAAGCTTATCAATATTCTCGTGCCGCACTATTCACCCCCCCTAGTGACGGGCATAAATCCTAACAGTTGGTATCAGAGCCTAACTCTCTAAAAGCCTTAACCGGTTGAGAGAACGTTCCATATATTTGTTGAGAATGTTGAACGCAGAAATGATGAGCGAAGGACACTCCACCAATAGGCCTCCACTATTTGACGGAACAAATTACACATATTGGAAAGAGCGGATGAGAATCTTCATCCAATCAAATAACTTTCGCTTGTGGCAAATCATCAAGAACGGTGAACAAATGCCGACAAAGAAAGTTGGGGAAACCACGGTTCCAAAGGAGGAAGATGAATATAATGCCGAGGACATCAAGAAAGTTGAAAATAACGCAAAGGCAGTCAATTTATTATATTGTGCGGTGAATCCGGATGACTATCGGAAGATTTCTTGCTGCACAACCGCCAAGGAGATGTGGGATAAACTTGAGATCACTTATGAAGGTACGCCTCAAGTCCGAGAATCTGGAATTGATTTTCTAATGAATATGAACTCTTTAGAATGAGGGAGAATGAAAGCATCGATATTATGTTCGAACGGTTCTCAATGATCATCAACGATCTCCATGCTCTCGGAAAAGTATACTCGAACAAAGATCTAGTTCGAAAAATCCTACGGAGTCTCACTCCCGAATGGTTCCAAAGCCAATGCCATCCAAGAGTCGATAGGAATCACGGACGTCACAATTGATGGACTACTAGGTAACCTCAAAACTTATGAAAGTACGATTCTTAATCCTTCTTTTGGAAACAAGAAAAATTCGAATATTGCCTTCAAAGCCTCATCCTCTAAAAGAGAAGAGGTAAGTGATTCGGATAGCGATGATGATAATATTTCCAATGCCTTGATCGAAAAGTTTTATAAGTTTATGAAAAAGGAAATAAAGAAGGAAGAACCAAGTCCTTCATGCCATAAGTGTGGAAAACTTGGCCACACCGAGTCACATTGTCCAAAACCCAAGGACAAGAAAAAGAAGAAACACCAAAGGCGCGTGACATGAGATTCGGACATGAAACTGCCGTATTATGCCCCATGGCCAACGAGGAAGAAGAGGTAAGTAATTCTAACTCTTATTCTTTTGAAGAATTACAAAAAGCTTTTCAAGAATTATATGGTGAATTGAAAAAGATTTCAAAAATCTCCAAAGAGGCCAAGGCTAAAATTAAAGTTTTAGAAGAAGAAAATAAATTTTTTGAAAATGATAATGTTGATCTTAAAAATAAAATCAAGGAGATGAATGAAGCCTCTTCAATTGATCAAAGTTCTAATTGTTCTTCTTGTAATTCTTTGAAATTAGAGAACATAGAACTTAGGAACACACTAGAAAAACGTAGTGTAGACAATCCTAAATAGTTGAAGAAATTAAGAAGAAAAGGCCCAGGAAAAATAAAAGGCGTAAAAAGAATAAGAATCATGTTAGAAATTGCGATGCACAACCTAGAAATAATTCTAGGAATTTTGTAAATGAGTCTAGAATTAATCATTTTAGACCGCCTAGAAATGACTCTAGGAATTTCAACGCTTCTAGGAATAACAACTTTAGATCACCTAGAACGTTTTTTGCTCAACCAAGACATATGCACAACACGAATGTTATATGTCATTATTGCAACCGGGTAGGACACATAGCACCCGTATGTTTTGCAAAACATAGGGATTTATCTTTTAGCTATGATTATTATTTGCCTAACCCCCAAGGACCTAAAAGTGGTTGGGTACCTAAAACCTATTTTTAGGTACGTTTGCAGGCGTGCTTGAAGATTACAATATCATAGTAGATGCACCAAGCACGAAACCTTATTTCATCGAAGGGGAATTTCGGTTAGTTATCATATTTTTGATAAAAACGTAATAGTTGATATGTGTTAACGATTGATATGTCTTTGTTAACAATTGGTATCAATTATTTTTGTTGATTCATGTTTTGATAACTTTTATTTTGAATAAAAATTGGTATCAATTATTTTTGTTAAAAATAATGATTGATTCATGTTTTGATGAATATTATTTTTGGTTTGAATAACAGTTGGTATATTCTTGAAAAATAAATGATTCATGTTTTTAATACAACTATTGGTTTGTTAAAAATTAACAATTGATATGTTGTTAAGTAATATGATGTGCTAAAAATAACCGTTATTATGGTTGTTATATTTTTACTAACATTTGGTATCATTTTATGTTGGTATGATTTTTTGTTAAATTGTCATCATGTATATTCCTCATTGTATTTCCTATCTTATATTTGACACTAACAGTTGGTATTCCCAAAAGGGGGAAGTGTCAAAAGGGGAAAGTAGCCTGTATATACTCTCTTTTTGCTAATGCCAAAAGGGGGAAGAAATTAGGCGATATGCATCTAATAAGGGGGAATGTCTCCACCTTCTAGTATGCTTTAATTGAGGGGGAATACTCAATTAAGGGGGAATGTTTTGCATAACTTGTATATTGAGATATAGCATGAACTTAGGGGGAATCCGATATGCATATCTCTTATTGTTTGTCATTATAAAAAAGGAGAAAATTGTAGGAAATCATTCTATCCATGATATATGTGCTTTGGTTGTATTAGCATGATTTCCAGGTATATGTTTTGATGAATGACAAACAATGAAGTCAAGTGTCAAACAACGTTATTGTATGACAAACAATCAAGATTAAATGTCGAGAAGCATATTGATGAATGGATTGCATGGAAAAGCCAAGACGAGCTCAAAAGTTCAAGACTGAAGACCCAAGGCATAGGTCGTTAGGTAGAACCAATGTAAGAGCAACGTTTAATTATCTCGTCTTTTGGCTCAACATAGGTAGTCATAAATATGCATAAAATCATTTTATCAAATCATATTTATCATAAACATATTTCAAATACTTCAAACAAAATGATTTTAACGTTTTCATTTTAACCAAAATGATTTTTGAAGTAAGTTTTCAATTCTGGACAGCATAAGAGAATAATCGATTATGCAAAAGTGATAATCGATTATTCTGGGAAATTCCATTTATTGGAAATTTCCGCAGAGTAGGATAATCGATTATACACTTGGACATAATCGATTATCTTGTATCTGTTGCCTTCCCAACGTTCCGTTTTATGAATGTTGAGAAGATAATCGATTATGCAAAGTGAATAATCGATTATCTTGGCATAAAATCAGCATTATTGATTGCCAATTAAGCAACGGACATACAACCTCTACCACCTATAAATAGAGGTCTTTTTGACTCATTTGATATGAATAATATCTCTCATTATTCTTGAACATATTGATAACATTTCTACATCATATTTAGAGCTTTTGTTGAGCCATTTGAGAGACAATTTTGTGTTTTTCATAGAGCTTATATTGTATCTCTTTATCTACTCTTTTTAGAGAGTTCTTGTTGTAAAAGAGAAAGGTTCTTGAGAAGACCATATCTTCTCATTGATTGTCGGGTTTGCTAAGTACCTTCAATCTTAGTGTGTGAAGTCTTGTGGTGCGGTATCCACGAGCAAGGTGAAGTCTTGAGGTGAGGTATCCTCGAGCAAGTTGAAGTCTTGTAGAGTGTACATCTACGAGCAAGTGTAACGGTTTGTTAGGCATCCGTAAGCTTAACGGAGTTAGTGGAAACTCGAGAGAGTCTCTCGGGGACTGGACTAACCACACATTGTGGTGAACCAGTATAAATTCGATGTGTCCTCTCCTTACTATTTTAATTACTGCACTTATTTTATTCCTACAATTTTAATTCCGCAAAGTTTATCAATATTCTCGTGCCGCACTATTCACCCCCCTCTAGTGACGGGCATAAATCCTAACAAAGCATTGCTGATTTCTGCGCCAGGGTTAGCGCCTCACGCTGGCCTGGATGCTGGGGTAGAGATTTTCCAACATTGTTCCGGTCAAGATTATTTCAGCGACATATGATTCCAACTCGTATAAAAGGAGTCCTAAACCTATTTTGGAGAGAGAAATATATTTTTAGAGGGACTTTTGACAAGGAAAAGCACATAGCCATCGTGGAGGCCGGGTTTTATCTTTTTTTCTACCAAACTTTGTAATTTTTATATTTCTTTGTATGATTTATTGTTTTGCTACCATGTCAATGTGGAGCTAAACTTAACGTTCTAGGGTAGTGGTTATTTCATGACTATTGTTATTCGAACATTGATTTTGATTACTTGATTTATCATATTGGTTTATTTATTTAATCATGCACTTAATTATTTGATTGCCTGATCACCAATTGAATACTATCTATGAAATCTTGAATTGAACTCGAAAGTGGGAATTCAAGATTGCATATAGGATTGATTAGAGAAAGTTCTTGAACCTGGGCATCGGGGAATGAATTCACGGTTAGGATAGACATATACCTAATTGCGTTGCTTGGTTGATTTACAGGAATTATAAATGCGTTCTTGTTAGTTCTAATTCCATAGACATATAGGCATTAGATTAGATTAAATAGGCGAGTAAGAGCACGACAAATTTTTATGAGCAATATTAACCATGTTAACTAACAACAACAACAACAACCCAGTATAATCCCACTTAGTGGGGTCTGGGGAGGGTAGTATGTACGCAAACCGTACCCCCCTTGGGTAGAGAGGCTGCTTCCAAATAGACCCCCGGCATCCTTCCCTCCAAGAACTTCCCACCTTGCTCTTTCGGAGACTCGAACTCACAACCTCTCAGTTGGAAGTGGGGGTTGCTTACCATCAGAGCAACCCCTCTTGTCTGCAACCATGTTAACCAATAAATCAGATAAATTAATTAGTTAATCAATTGAAGAGTACAATATAACTGTTAGATAGTCCTTAATCCTAGATCGTTTTCATCACATTAATAACATAAAAATCTGCATTTCCTCTGTTCAGAGTTTATTATTTATTCTATCTTTATTTTAATTAAATTTAAAACAAATACGTATAAACTTAATTCTTGTTTAGACAATTGGGATAGTTTAATTTAGTTAATAGTTAATCACAAGTCCTTGTGGGTTCGACATCTGATTTTCGTGTCACTTTATTACTTGACGATCACATATACATACATGTGCATTTGGCCGTAATAGTATTTTTCGAATTTTAAATAGTATTTCGTTCAAATTTATTTTTACATAAAGAATGGCTATATTTCGATTACTTTTGAAATTGTAGCTATTTTTGAATGACCACTTGTAAATCTAGCTATTTTTTAATAGGGTTTTGACACAGTTACCCACAAAAATAAAACTATTTATCCCTGTCTATCCATTTATTTTTCTACCGATAAACTAATTACATTTTCTACCCATAGTAGTTTTTGTGGGGAAGTTTTTCTTTATTCTCCAATTCTTTTTTATTTCTATGCTTCTTTTCTTCTTTTTTCTCCTCTTCTTTTTTCTCGTTTTCATCTTTTTTTTTCTTTTTTCCTTTTCTAATTTCATTTACTTTTTTATATTCTTTTTCTCCTCATAATCTAATTTCATTTACTTTTTAACTTTTTAACTTTTTTATTATTCTTTTTTTTATGAAATTATTACAAAAAAAAATTCAAATTGTGTACCAATTAAATGTAGATAATACAACCAAAAAATATTAATTAACATATGATACCAGTATAGTATATAGTTATACCAACATGATATACAATTGTGCGCAAAGAGTAAAAATTTTTAATTCAATTATTAAACTGAATAATATCATATGTCAATAAAAATTTCAAAAAATTCTAAGAGGATCTAATTGTAAGAGCATACCGTTATATTATATATAACAACAACAATAACAACAACAACAACAACTACCCAGTATAGTCCCACAACTATAAAAATTTTTTTTCATTTTCAATTTGGCCCTCACACTCGGTAAAAGCTTAAAGCAAATTAAAAGGAAATGCAAGTGAATTTACAGGTATAAGTATACTATTATATTATATTGTATACTATTACAGCATAATGTTTAGGGTTGTTCATTCGTATTGGATATCCGAAATTCGAACCAATCCATTCAATTTCGATTTTCAAATTTCAAATTGGATCGGATTTCGGATTGTGTTTATTAAAATTTCGGATTTCGGATCGGATTAGAATTGGTATATTTTATCCGATCCGATCCAAAAATCCGAAATTATTAGGTAATGTATAAATACTACACTTTAATTTCAGATAGTCAGACTTCCTTTACATCTTCCTCCAAGTTATTACCTTTACAATTGCTAGATTTAGCTATATTGACACCATAGTACTCTCATAATTGAATAAACATGAATTTTTCTTAATGTGTTGCCTCTTTTACAAAGAAAATATACATATTAGTTTGCAACTTTGAGGCATAATACGATCCAAAATCCGAAATTCGAACCCGAAATGTGCTAAATCCGATATGATCTGTGCACAACTAAAATACTGTTATAGTATACTGCATATTATTACAGTATACTATATTAGTATATTGTTGCAGTATAACTATATAGTCTTATAGTATATTGTATACTGTAATGGTATGCTATTATGTAATTGTGTTCTTCTTCGATTATTACAATATACCGTTATAGTATATTGTAAACTATAATATTATGTTGTATCTATATACTCCTACAATATATTGTATACCGTAGCAGTATACTATTGGTATTGTGTTCTTTTTCGATTTTGAGCTGAAATTTCAAACCCAATCACCTTAAATCGGCTCCAAATGCTATCAAATATCAGTATGAACTTCCAGAAGGTATTATAAGCAATATTTAACATCACCCACTTTGAATCAAACAAGAATTTTTAAAATAAAAATTTTAAGCCAAGCCAAAAGCAAGAGCTAGGGAAAGAACAATAAAAAAAGTGGAGCAGAATTTCTCTGCTTCTTTTAAAGGAGCAGAGAAATTTGGGTGAAGACCCAGGATTAATGAAGGCTTGGCCTTCATTTAGTAATCCCAGATCCTTAAATTATTTTCTTATTTGCTACTTCTTGACTTACTTGTAATTTGTTATGATATTCTCTGTTCCTATGAAGGTTTTCTCCATCACGATCCCTCTAATAGCTCCCACTCCGATCCTTCCGCTGCTAATAATTCTGATAAGGTATAACTATGTTTTTTTTTTTACTTTCCCCAAGTGGATTAATTTATGTAATGGTAATCTTCATTCACTAATTTAAAATCCTATATTCGTCTATATTTGCGTAGGGAAATTTTTCAGTTAGTTTGGTCTGCATATGTTTGAGTTTGTGTGTTGGGTGTCTGAATAACCGAGTAAATAATTTGGACCGCATAAATAGGAGTAATAAATAGTTTCTGAATTTTTCCCCAACTCGAAGCCTAGTTCAATTAGCTTTCTAGCCCAAAGTCCAACAACCCGGCCCAATTCTTTGTACTGGGCACCCAGTCGAAGGGCCCGAACCTGAAACCTCTCTGTGCGAAATTCTGATCTTCCAAACGTGGATCCAGAATCAAGAATCCTGAATTTGGGAATTCTTTGGTTCTACAGAGGTGATTATTTGAGATTACAGAAAAATGGATGCAAAAGCATTGGCAAAGTCGAAGAGAGCTCATTCTTTACATCTGAATAAGAAGCATAATCCACATCATGCATCCAAGGGTTCTTCCGCTGCTGGTTCTGGCACTTCTACTACCGGTGATAAGAAGCCTGTTGGCAAGCAAGTTAAGGAAAAACCTAAATCGAAGCTCCCTTCGAATTGGGGTCGGTATGAAGAAGAATATGCTTCTGATTCTGAAAACGCACCCCAGGGAGGTGCAGATAAGGCGAGTGAGGTGGTCGTGCCGAAAAGTAAAGGAGCAGATTATGCGTATTTGCTTTCCGAGGCTCAGGCTCAGTTTCAATATTCGTCAGAGAGTATTCCTTTATATGATGATGTTTTAGATGGTAATGCTTTGTCCCAGAACTTTTATGTATGCATACTGCTTTTGGGCATGACTCAGCGCAGTCTCACACATGTTTAATTCAGAAACATAGTTATAAAAGTGATGTTTCAATAATTCAATAATGACATATCTTGGCTGTACTGGTTTACCACCTCAATGTAATGCTTGATAATGTGAAGGTTTGTCTTCAATTTTATTGCAACTTAAATTCATTGCTCAGTTATTGTTGTTACCCTAAGAAATTTTGGGCAGACTCCCGTATTTCAAGTCTTTCTGTGGCTCTGCCACTCTAGAAATTTCCTTTTGCAAAGTTATAGTGCACTGAGAGACAAGAGGGGTTGCTCTGATGGTAAGCAACCCCCACTTCCAACCGAGAGGTTGTGAGTTCGAGTCTCCCCAAGAGCAAGGTGGGAAGTTCTTGGAGGGAAGAATGCCGGGGATCTATTTGGAAACAGCCTCTCTATCCCAGGGTAGAGGTAAGTCTGCGTACATAGTACCCTCCCCGACCCACTATGTGGGATTATACTGGGTTGTTGTTGTTGTTATAGTGCACTGACTCAATATCTTTTAGACTTTTATCAGGGGCTTGGTGCATTACTCTCTGCCAAAGGGCAAAGCAAGTTGTCATGGATAACGGAAGACAATTTTGCAATGGAAGATACGGCACCTTCTCCTACTAAGGTTATTTTTCTGATCTCAATCCATGGGGTGGTCTTTGGTCTTATTTTCTGGAATTATAAGGACAGAAATTTGGGATGCTGATACCATTCTTTTATTACAATTAGTCTCTGTTTTCAATGCCGGAAACATTTAGGTTACGCTAGGAACTTCTATTACAATGGTTTTGTTCTTGATTCTATTGTTTTAATAGGAAAACCAGGGGAAGGAACAAATGAACTGTAATCTTTCTTGTAAGCAAGCAATTTATTCCTCAAACAACATTTTATTATATCTACAGTTACAAGAACTTAGCTTGACATTAATCGTGGGGATCACATTATATGGATAAATCAAGTAGAGTATCTAAGTCGTATAGATTTTCCCTGTTACACCATAAGCCAAAAATAGAGGAATTTGTATTTGAGCCTGTTACTGGTCAGCTCGTCCCGAAACAATTCTGATTCATCTCCTTCCAGATTACCCAAAACATATATATATACAGAAACTGTGTTGCTCTGAGGGCTTTTGTTCAGTTGTTAAGCAAGCACAATACGTTATGTGGGGATTGGGCGCACGTCACGATTTTGAATGCTGCCGCTTTTTTTTTAATCACAAACTGGAGAATGCATTGATAAGTCAAGATGTACATAGAGGGGGGCATAAACCAAACCTCTCAGAGGAAAGTTGGGAGGGACTCCATTACAATTTGACTAGTCCAACAAGAATTAGGAGGGTTGCTCCTTAAACAGATTAGCTCACAAAACAAAGGAACTAATAAAGATCACTCAGCGTGGATCAAAAATAAAGGTCCTCTTTCTTACCCTGATTCTGAAAGTTGGCATCCCTTTCTCGTCATTCTTTAACAAGGATATAAACTGCCTTGGAAGATTTATAGCCTCAGTGAAGAACTGACTCTTCCTCTCTACTTCAGCTATATTAGCTAGGAGGTCTGCTGGGATGTTACCTTCTCTGAGTGTGTGAACATAATGAAAATTTTCAATTAGATTCATTGCTTGAATCGCTGAGATCTCATCCTTTATATGCCAAGTAGTAGAAATTTCTCCTCTTATCATTTGGATAACAACAAGAGAATCTGACTCCACTGTCAACTTGTTGAAGCCATGATCTAAGCACCGTCTTCTAACTCCGGTTTTGATTGCTTGAGCTTCAGCTGAATTGTTTGAGCAGCTACCAAGGTAAACAGTGAAAGCCATGATCAAACGTCCGAGATGATCTCTTCAGACCCCTCCACCTCCTGCATTACCTGGATTTCCTTTGCTACAACCATCAACATTTAATTTGAATTCCCCAACACTCGGTTTCTTCCATCTCACAGGAAGAATGTGTAGTTGAGGTTTGATTATGTCTACCAATTGACATATCCTCGGGAAAGAAGACATAAAAAGCGGAGAAGGAAATTCAGTAGAAAGCAACAGTTGCATTAAGTATGTAATTTGACCAATGATTCTATGAATTAAACTTCTGATACCCTCATATTTGTAGGTACATCTAATGCTGCCGCTTATAGAAACCTGGTACTATGTGTAAGTAGGGTAGAAGGGTGGACCCATGCTCCTCGTGTTTAAATTTGTGACTGAGGTCAGTCCAGATAGCACAAGAGGTTTTTTGGTTATTTAAAAGAAAATAATTTGTATTCCATATACTTCTGCTTTATTTTTCCACCCTCCTTTATTAACAGCGCACGTCACGATTTTGAATGCTGCCGCTTATAGAAACCTGGTACTATGTGTAAGTAGGGTAGAGGGGTGGACCCATGCTCCTCGTGTTTAAATTTGTGACTGAGGTTAGTCCAGATAGCACAGGAGGTTTTTCGGTTATTTAAAAGAAAATAATTTGTATTCCATATACTTCTGCTTTATTTTTCCACTCTCCTTTATTACCAGTGTAAAAGGTTACTCTACATGAACATCGCATAATCAAGTTAAATCCACAAAGCCTAAGGGACGAACGCATAGCTGATTTGCCACCTCATTTTGCAGGAACACAGATTAATATGTTCCTCGTAACTTTCACGTTGATAACATCGGTTACAAATGGAAACTTTTCTCTGTGCAACCGTATAAATATACCTAAATTTTGTACGATGCTTTGAAACTCCTCTAAGTGAATTCAAGTTGATAGAAGTGACTAAGAATAACCATGAAATCAGGTGTATGAAGAGCATCCATGAGATCTTTCTTAATCGCTTAACCAGTAGTATTTTTTATAAAATGCATTGTGTCTCCATATGAACTTAAGATCTTATCACCATTACGTACCTTTGCAATCTCTTTCACTTCTTTTCATGGAATGGATTGTGTTGCCGCTCTCTGTCTCCCTCGCGTAAAATGGTAAATTACCATTTTTAAAAAGTAGCCGCCACTAGCCAATGCTCCTCCTGTTGAAACACTGGTACAAAACTATAATATCCCCTCGCTTACATCTGGATTTTGTCTCCAAGATATCTGAGTTACCTCCAGAAACTCCAACTTTCTTTTTGTTTCCAACTGTGACGATTTTCTTTGGTCCTTCTTTGTCCATGTCTTGCAACTTGTTCGGTATATGAACCTTCTTCTTGTGGGCTGCCATAAACTTTCCTATTCCACAGGCTGAGAATTTGGATGAACTGCTACAATAACCTTAGAAGTAAGATTAAGTAATTAGGATGCATATATATGCCCTATATTCCAAATTTTGAAGGACAGAAAATGTCACGTATGTCCTAGTTTGTTAACTAGGAGCAAATCATTGGGCGGACATGCGCAGTACCACTACGACCTTATGGTAAGGTGTGTGTGTGCTTAGTGTTAAGTTTTCCATATTGGCTGAAATAGTGGGATGTTGTCTCCTTATATGATTTTTGAGCAACCTTACCACATGCACTAGCTTTTATGATCGAGTTAGGTACAAGGTCCATTTTCTTAACATGGTATCATTATCAGAGCCAAATTCATTCTCGTTCTTGGTTTACTCAAGGTTGTGCTCCAATTGTCTAGTCCTATGCGTGCGGTAGGCATTAAGTGTTCCGCATTGTTTGTAGAATGGGGGTTGTCCTCATCTGATGAGCTAGCTTTCAGGATTGAATTAGGCCCAATGTTAGTATTACTATGTACTTCCTCGGCTTCAATTTATGTGAATCTCTTTGATTCGGAATAGAGGTTAAGAAGGAAAAAAAGACTTTTGAAACTTGTGGTTTTAAACGTGCTATAGCCTGTAACATTTATAATACTTTTGAAACTTGTAGTTTTAGACATGCCATTATATTTGTATGGCTGTAAAAGCTTGTCATAAAGAGTAAAATGCGAAATTTAAGTTAATTGTTTCCAAATTTGGTTGGACCATTCTTTTTGGAATAGTCTAAAAAGGAAATTGATTCATATAAACTGAAACGATGGGAGTTTACTTTTTAATATTGTTCTACTTTATTATTTAGAACTAAGGAGGATGAGTCTTGGCGCAATGGTGTGTGTCTACATAAAGCCAAAAGGTAGTCGGTTCAATTACACCCATTGCCCCCTGTTGCCGACATCCACGTGCATTCTCTTTCCTGTTCTTTGTTGAAAGGTCGTCTAAGCCCTAGATTTTTTGGTTTTATCGTGGAAAAAGAAAAGCCAAGCCTGAGATTTCCGGTGAGAAGTATAATCTTGTGCTGATTGTTGCAGATTTTTCATGCTATATCATTATTAAGTTGTGATGTTTCTAGTGAATAGTATAGTCTTGAGCTGATCATTACACAGTTGTCCTGCTATATCATTTTAAATTGTGACGATCATTTTTTTTTATATGGTAAGATTTTATTTAAAAGCTTGATACTGGGGAATTACAAAAAAAAAAAAGTAAGCTAGACTTGAATACATCAAATTCCTAACTATTCTAGCAAGTCTAGCACATCATGCTAATGAAAAATAGTTTTTCCCAACCTTCCAGAAATACAATAATACAGGCAATTGAACTTTACAATCTGAATTTGTTTCTTCATTCCTTTTAAAATGATAGGAGATACTTTTATCTTTTAATTTTGATCTTGAACAAGCCTCCTTACATGTAGGCTGAGTTTCTTGAGCCAAGGACATGAAAATGTTTTTGTTTATGGGTGGGGGCGTGGTGCTGAGATTTGAATCCAAGCTCTAATACCATATGAAAGATCTACATATCTAACTCAAAACTTAAGACACTCGATGAAGTGGCCTAGACGTTTTTAAAACTCTTTGGATCCCTTTTTACTCCCAATGTGCTACATATATAACTTAACATCCTCCTGTACTGTTAGAATATGTAAATAGTAGAACCCTAATCCAATGTGTATTAGGAGTAGGATAGGTTATGTGTATATATATATAGGGCTCATCATGTTTAATATCAATTATATTTTTCTCCCGTGCTTTCTCACATGGTATCAGAGCTCCAGTGAGAATATCATAGCTGTGCGTCATTCCAGCAACTTCTGGGAAGAAAGACCTCGTCGCCGTGCAATTTTCCGGCCACTTAAGAGGCTGTCCTTAACGAAATCACCCTTTTGTTGGTGTTATGCAAAATCCGAGACCACCACAAGGCTCGGAATATAATTCCGACCAACCCCAGAAAATATCACCGGAAAATAACCCCCCACGCGCCGCCACGCGCCCTCCAGAGTTCTGCCGGCGGCGGCGAGTCTATCCCACGCGCCGGCGCGTGAGACACCTTCCGGCCAGAATTTCAAAAAATTTCTTCAGGACAGTCTGATCGCCCTCGAATTCCGAGCCTATCCATATTTTTATTTTTCAATTCCGACAACTTTGAATTTTTTCCGGTAGCTACAGTACGTTTTCCGGCAGCTACAGTATTTCCAGTTTTCCGGCAGCTCCAGTTTTCAGTTTCCAATTTTCTGTTTCAGTTTCAGTTTCAGTTTCCGGAAGCTACAGTGTTTCCAGTTTTCCGGCAGCTAAAGTGTTTCCAGTTTTCCGGCGGCTACAGTGTTTCCAATTTTTCAGTTTCCCTCATCTGTTTCAGCGAGTTTTCAGTTGATTCTTTCTGATTATTTGGTGATAATCCAACGTTGTCTTTGGGACTCGATGCTTTCGGGTCTAGAAACCCGGGTTCTAGCAGTTCCGGTGTTATGATTACCTCAGAACCTTTAATAGGAGGTTCAAACTACCTAGCTTAGGCTTCGTCTGTCGAGTTGTGGTGTAATGGTCAAGGTGTTCAAGATCATCTAATCAAGGAATCTAGTGACGGAGATGAAAAAGCCAAAGCACATTGGGAGAAGATCGATGCTCAATTATGCAGTATTTTGTGGCGATCTATTGATTCCAAGTTGATATCGTCCATTCCAAATATGTTATTTGATTTTGGAAAAGGCTCGTACTTTATACACTAATGACATATCTCGTTTCTATGATGTGATATCGCGGATGACAAATTTAAAGAAACAGGATTCAGATATGTCTACTTACTAGGGACACGTACAGGCAGTTATGGAGGAATTTGAGACGTTGATGCCAGTTTCTGCTAGCGTTGCAAAGTAGCAAGAGCAACGACAAAAGCTGTTTCTAGTTCTTACTCTTGCTGGGCTTTCTAATAATCTCGACTCAGTACGCGATCAGATTTTGGCTAGTCCGACTGTCCCCACAGTTGATGAATTATTCTCTCGATTATTTCGCCTTGCTGCAGCACCGAGTCACCCTGTGAGCTCATCACAGACACTTGATTCATCTATCCTCATATCCCAATCAGTGGACAATCGGGCATCTCATACTATGGAGAATAAACGAGGAGGAGGTCGTTTTGGAAGATCTAGACCCAAGTGTTCTTATTGTTATAAACTTGGTCACACTCGTGACGTGTGCTATTCTTTACATGGTCGACAACCCAAAAATGCTTATGTTTCTCAGACCAAGACTACAAGTAACCAGGGATTTTCTGTATCTGAAGGGGAGTATAATGAGTTCCTTAAATATCGAGCAAGTAAGCAGACATCTCCACAAGTAGCCACTGTTGCTCAGAGTGATACTTCTGTTGCTGGTAATTCTTTTGCTTGTGTTTCCCAGTCTAGTCCTCTTGAACAATGGGTTGTGGACTCAGCTGCTTCTGATCATATCTCTGGTAATAAATCCCTTTTGTCAAATAATGCGTATTCACAGTTTCTTCCCAACGTTACTTTAGCTAATGGGTCTCAAACTAAAGCAAAAGGAGTTGGACAAGCGAATCCTCTACCCTCTGTCACTCTAGATTCTATTTTTTATGTCCCTGGCTGTCCTTTTAATCTTGCATCTGTTAGTCGTTTGACTCGTGCCCTCCATTGCGGTATATATTTTATTGATGATTCTTTTATTATGCAGGACAGCAGTACGGGACAGACGATTGGAACAGGACTTGAATCAGAAGGACTCTACTACCTTAACTCACTAACATCCTCCAAGGCATGTCTAGTTGTAGATCCTCCATACCTACTTCACAGTCGTTTAGGACATCCTAGCTTGTCCAAGCTTCAGAAGATGGTGCCTAGTTTGTCTAGTTTATCCACATTAGAGTGTGAGTCATGTCAGCTCGGGAAACATACCCGCGCCTCCTTTCCTCGTAGTATTGAGAGTCGTGCAGAGTCTGTTTTTTCTTTAGTTCATTCGGATATATGGGGTCCTAGTAGAGTCAGTTCAACCTTGGGATTTCGTTATTTTGTTAGTTTCATTGATGATCATTCAAGATGTACTTGGATTTTCTTAATGAAAGATCGTTCTGAGTTGTTTCCTATATTCCAAAATTTTTGTGCTGAAATTAAAAATCAATTTGGTCTTTCTATTCGCACTCTTCACAGTGATAATGCCTTAGAATATTTATCCTCTCAATTTCAGCAGTTTATGACTTCTCACGGAATTATTCATCAGACCTCTTGTCCTTATACCCCTCAGCAAAATGGGGTTGCAGAGAGAAAGAATAGGCACATTATTGAGACTGCTCGCACACTTCTCATTGAATCTCATGTTCCGCTGCGTTTTTGGGGTGATGCCGTTCTCACATCTTGTTATTTGGTTAATCGGATGCCTTCATCTCCCATCCAGAATCAGATTCCATATGAGGTGTTGTTTCCCCAGTCACCCTTATACTCTGTTCCCCCTCGTGTTTTTGAGAGCACTTGTTTCGTTCATAACTTAGCTCCTGGGAAAGATAAGTTAGCTCCTCGTGCTCTCAAGTGTGTCTTCCTTGGTTATTCTCGTGCTCAGAAGGGCTATCGTTGTTATTCACCTGATCTTCGTAGGTACCTTATGTCAGCCGATGTCACATTTTTTGAGTTTAATCCTTTCTTTATCTCTTCTGACCATTCTGACCATCTTGATATATCTGAGGTTTTACCTATACCGGCCTTAGGGAGTCTACTATATCTACTCCTTCACCTTCCCCTACAGAAGTCTTACCCATTCCAACCGTTGGAGAGTCTAGTGTGGCTCCTCCTAGACTCCCTGCAACAGACACTCCACTCTTGACATATCATCGTCGTCCTCGCCCAGCTTCCGGCTCGGTTGATTCACGTCCTGCACCTGACCCTGCTCCTACTGCGGACCTGTCTCTTCCGATTTGCACTTCGAAAAGGTATACGGAACACCCTTAATCCTAATCCCCATTATATCGGTTTAAGTTATCATCGTTTTTCATCACCCTATTATGCTTTTCTATCTTCTTTGTCCTCTGTTTCCATCCCTAAGTCTACAGGTGAAGCATTGTCTCATCCGGGGTGGCGACAGGCTATGACTGACGAGATGTCTGCTTTACATACGAGTGGTACTTAGGAGCGCCGGTCACTTTATGGTCTAAAGCAGTCTCCTCGAGCCTGGTTTGGTAAGTTTAGCACTGTTATCCAGGACTTTGGCATGACTCGGAGTGAAACTGATCACTCTGTATTCTATCGGCATTCTGATTCACGTCTCTGTATTTATCTGGTGGTCTATGTTGACGACATTGTTATTACCGGCAATGACCAGGATTGTATTACTAAATTGAAGCAACATCTCTTTCAACACTTTCAGACTAAGGATCTGGGCACACTAAAGTATTTTCTGGGTATTGAGGTCGCACAATCTAGCTCAGGTATTGTGATCTCACAACGGAAGAATGCCTTAGATATTCTTGAGGAGACAGGAATGACAGGTTGTAAACCTGTTGACACTCCGATGGATCCGAATTCTAAACTTCTTCCAGGACAGGGGGAGCCTCTTAACGATCCTGCAAGATATAGGCGGTTAGTTGGTAAATTAAATTATCTTACAGTGACAAGACCTGACATTTCCTTTCCTGTGAGTGTTCTGAGCCAGTTTATGGGTTCTCCATGTGATAGTCATTGGGATGCAGTTGTTCCCATTTTTCGGTATATAAAATCAACTCCAGGTAAAGGTTCATTGTTTGAGAATCGAGGGCATGAGCAGATCGTTGGATACTCCGATGCTGATTGGGCTGGATCGCCTTCTGACAGACGTTCTACTTCTGGATATTGTGTCTTAGTAGGAGGAAATTTGGTATCTTGGAAAAGCAAGAAACAGAATGTGGTTGCTCGGTCTAGTGCAGAAGCAGAATATCGAGCAATGGCTATGGCGACATGTGAACTAGCTTGGATCAAACAGTTGCTCAAAGAGCTGAAATTTGGTGATGTTAGTCAGATGGGACTTGTGTGTGATAATCAAGCTGCTCTTCATATTGCGTCAAATCCAGTTTTCCATGAGAGAACTAAGCACATTGAGATTGACTGTCATTTGTCAGATAAAAGATACTCTCGGGAGATATTGCTACAAAGTTTGTAAAGTCAAATGATCAGCTTGCAGACATTTTCACCAAGTCCCTCACTTGTCCTCATATTAACTACATATTTAACAAGCTCAGTACATATGATTTATGTACACCAGCTTGAGGGGGAGTGTTAGAATATGTAAATAGTAGAACCCTAATCCAATGTGTACTAGGAGTAGGATAGGTTATGTGTATATATATATATAGGGCTCATCATGTTTAATATCAATTATATTTTTCTCCCGTGCTTTCTCACAAGTACGTATGAACTGGTTTTGGAATCCAGACATGGTCTTTGATGTGGACTCACGAGGCGTTAGAATGGGCTTGAAAAGTATTGCTTTTCATACCATGTGAACTAATATGAACACCCAACCCAAAAAGCATAGAATAACTCTTATTCAACAATGTGGGACAACTGTATAGCTCAACAATTTCTTTATTGGAATTTCAATCAATCTAAGAAGACTATCTGTCGTACCATACAGACTTCTGGCAAGATTAACATTTAAGAATTTTACTTTTATCTACGCAAGTCACCAAGACTTCTTCCTTAATCCACCTAAATAGGTGGTTCGTTAGTCTCGGACCTGCTGATTCACTTGAAGCAAATAGAAACAGAAGCTGTAATATGAAGGAGTGTATTTGCATAACCTCCTAAATCAAGCTATGATTGAAGAAAATCCACTCCTTTACTGTATGGCTTTGTAGCTTTTGCTACATAATATTATCCAACTATTCATAGATGACTAGATGACTCCTCTGTATGCATAAGTTAACTATGCATTATTAAATTTACTAACAGTTAATATAGCTGCCTTAATAAATTAAGTGCAAAAATCTATCAGTCTTTCAGTGGACTGTCAAATTAGACATGCTTTATGTATTTTGGCCCAATCAGTTGACAGTAAGATTATCCAGCTGATGAAGGCGAGGAAGGTGTTTACATGCAAGATGCTTGCTCACTAGCTATTCCTGATGATATGATGTGTATTGACATGCACCATTGCCTGTGCTGATAGGAAATCATATATGGCATGTCTAATCCCTTTTGTCTAGGAAGCAATAGCATCTTTCATCACTGATCTTGGTGAACACCAGTTTTTCTTTTAGGCTAATTTGTTATTCAGTGTGTTGTTTTCTTTAAACGGTAGATCGTGTCACATCTAGATTGCATGCTACCATGTGGTTAAACTCAATGATAACTATGTCACTCTTATGTTTGCAGGCATCATTTCTTTCATTTGATCTGCATGCTCTTTCAGAGCAGCTTGAAAGAGCAAGTCTATCTGAGAGGCTTTTCATTGAACCAGACCTACTTTATTTGGAACCAGTATGTACTTTTCTCTATGATTTCCTTCTATATTGTATCATCCCAAAATTTAATGTTGGTTAATGGTTATATATGCTGGAAACATGGGGCCTCTCATTTAATTAAGATGCGGCACTATCTGTTCATAGAAAAGGCCTGCATTAATATATATGATACAGATGGATCATCTAAAAGATATATGGTTTCCTCTCCCTCTACTCCAAAAAATTTATTATGTTACTGCTTCGGTGTGCTAAAATAGCATAAAATTGTTTCTCGTCTTATATAGCATGTACAGTTAGCGGTATGTGTTCCATTATTGAGCAATTTTTTTTTTTTGGGGGGGGGGGGGGGGGGTAAGGCTTTAAATTCAAGTCAATTTCCTCTTTAGTCGTTTTGGGATGTCAGCTACAATACCTTCTCGGTTGGTTAGAATGTGCTGCTGTCACATAATGCCTTTCTAAACTATTGTTTTAAGTTGAATGCAGCATTACCTCAATTCTTCGTTGCATTGAATAGTTTGTGTTACACACTAAATTTTTGACAGTTGTCATATTTAGTGGCTGTGTTTAGTTACTGCTTGAGACCTTGATGTTTGTGACTCCAGGCTGTCCATTGTATATCCAAAGTAGTAGGGATTTACATCAGATATAGAGTATACTATAGTTCAGATTAATCTGTACCTTTCTCAGCCTTCTAGCTAAGATAATCAAGTACTTTATAGTTCAAAATATTCAATAATTGTGTAAATTTTCATTTTGTGAATTCCTGTAGGATGTCTTTGTAGTATCTCGTAATATAGTCTAATACTGTACTGCTTAACTGGCAGTGTAACGAGGAGTCGCACGCAGCAGCTGAAGAGAAACAAGGGGGTCTATCTTCAAGCAAGAGTTCAACAGCAGAAAAAGACTCCAATTCATTGACCTCCACTAGTGTCTATGAAGGCAATAAAAACAGACATCAACATGCTGAATTCTCACATCTGGGCACCACAACCAGCAGCAGTTGGCATCCAACTTCTGCTGATGAGTCGTCTAACCCTTTGAGTGCTTATAAGGACGAGGCTGGGAAATCTGAAGGAGCTGGAATAAATGATTCCCTACGGTGTGCTTCAGAATTAAGCACGAGTTCTTTTGCGAAGAAACCATCTACGTTTAAGGCAACAGCTGCAGAAGCAGAGCTTGACATGCTTCTCGATTCAGCCACTGAGATTGAAATTTTTGAATCCACTAATGCAATTGAGCAGTCTAGTCCTTCTTGTTCCGTGGCACAAGCAGGAACACCAATTCCGTTATCAGAAGGGACTTCATCTAGGTCGGAGGTCTCCAGCCAACCCAAGAGAGACCATGATTTGGCTAAACCTCCAATATCAGATCTCAATCTGGATGATTCACTGGATGACCTTCTCAGAGAAACATCCACAGTAACTAACAAAAACGATGGTTTGCCATCTAATGAGGTAAACTCCACTGCTGGTCATACACACTCTGTTTCTCAACCTGTCTCCAAGTCTAAAATTATTGATGATTTTGATTCATGGTTTGACACATTGTAACTGAATGTTGGGACGAAGGTTTGAGGCTCTTATAGTCTCATCTTACATGTTTGGGTTTTTTCCATGTTAAACTCAAATATCAAATTCTGATTTTCAGAGCTTCTACAACCCGTATTAAAAGTCCAATTTGGTCCATAAAGTTTCGTTTATTGCAAGGATCAGCTGTCAAATTGTGGAACCCATGGCGATCAGTTCTTTGCTTTTTGAAGAGAAAACCACTAGTATATTTTGAAACCTCTACGGAAATCTATGGTGCATTTCAGTTATTGCACAACTATTTGAAAGCATCCTAGTCATTTCCTGATTTGTCCCAATATGGAGAGGATTTCTAAAGCAAACTTTCTACATTTGAACTATGGACCAGAATTTTTCTGCTCTTTCCTTTTTTCTTTTTCTTGTTTTGAGAATGAACAAGAGGGGTTGCTCTGATGGTAAGCAACCCCCATTTCCAACCAAGAGGTTGTGAGTTCAAGTCTCCCTAAGAGTAAGGTGGGAAGTTCTTGGAGGTAAGGATGCCGGGGGTCTATTTGGAAACAGCCTCTCTACCCCAGGGTAGAGGTAAGGTCTGCATACATACTACCCTGCCCAGACCCTACTCTGTGAGATTATACTGGGTTGTTGTTGTTGTTGAGAATGAAAACGAAAGAGTGAAAAATGAGCACCGCCTTATGCCTATATCTACGAAGTGGTCTACAACAGTGATAATTCATTTGTAAATTACCAATTTCTGCTGGAGAATTTTATTAATCAATCAATATATTCCAGTTCCAATTATAAGAATCATCAGTAATTATTTTGTTTGACCCGGTTTTGTTGCATTCCAATATTAAATAATTTGAATTGGAATGATAAGAGTGGTGTGCTTTGTATGACGAAGTATTTTTTAGGAAAATATTTTTAATGGGGAAGTATCTGGTAGAGCAGAGCCCATTTTTTGAGCAAAACATTTCCACTTCTCTTAGGGGAAAGACACAATATTTGTTACTCAAACTATTGTTATAATGTACTTTCCATTTTACTAATAACCGTACTGATCTCTAATATATCAGCATATAATTTTTAGACAATATTTGCACATCAAAAATCGTTTTCACTCTATATGGCTTCGTCATACCAAACACACTATTGGCAGACGACGTTGTGGAAAAACGTAATACATGTCAGTCTCACTGGTTTCAGAGAAGAAGCACAATTCACTAGTCAACTCAAACAAATACAAGTAATTAGGAAATTAGATCAAATAATATAACCTGCAACCACCATTCTCTTGGCTTTTTTCTCAGTAACCACTAGCCAAATTATAATTTCCAAAATATCCAAATCTCAATATCACAACTTCATAGTTTAGAAGCTGTTGAGTTGTCCCACATCGGAGGGATTTGAGGTCCTTGGTCTCCTTATATGGCTTGAGCAATCCTCACCTCATAAGCTAGCTTTTGAAGTTGAGTTAGGCCCAAGGTCCATTCTTATCATGGTATCAGAGCCAGGTCCATCCCAATTATTGTTACCGATGCTGGGCCCCCATTTATACTGAATTTTTACATAAAAAAGACAATCCGATGCACGGTATTCATGAAGTATTAGGTTAAAGGTCACAGCCCAAGGAATATAATGTAAGCAGCTTAACGAACCTCTCACCTACAAATAATTTTTATATGCAACCTGAAATTTATTAAGTAAAAAGCACAGCACCAATCAAGGCGAAGGCTATAACACAAATCCTACTTTCTATTTCCAGCAGCGCCCAATTTTCCCTTAACTATTCTGATCCCAAATTTTATAATTGAAATTATCCGTAATTAATTTATACAACAACTCCGCCTTAATCCAGAAGATTTATCTCTCCATTTAAGCTGTGATAATTAAGTTGTACCCCGTTCAAGAATTTCCACATCTGCCAAGTTTGATTTATTTGGCAACAGCCAAAAGGAAAAAAAATAAAAAGAAGAGAAAGGGAAAGAATTTGAAGTCGAAATTACTAGTAGCAGAGAACAAAATAGGAAGATAAAAAAAGGAAAATCAAAGCCACAAAGCTCCAGCTTGTTTCAATACAGGAGTCAACTCGCCAGTAATATGAGCAGCCATAATCCGATCCAACCCTCCAAACAATTCTCCTCCGACAAACACTGCCGGCAACTGCAAACGACCACCCTTTTTCCTATCATCACCGCCGTCAACAGCGGCGACAATATTCTCCAGCTCATCAATAACCTCATTTTCATCTTGTTCCTCAATGTCACAAGTAGCAGGATTGGCTCCTAAACACTGCAACAAACGTTTGACAACATGGCTCATACAACAACCTCGTCGACCAACAACTATAACGGCGTTGTCTTTAACCATATTCTTCAATTCCTCTTTTGAACCTTTAACATACATAGAAGTACTACTGCTGCTGCTGCTGGTACTATGATTCATTAGGTTGAGGGGTTTGGGATCTTTCAAGGTTAAAGATAAACATGATGATTTGTAAGGAAGGGCTTGTTGCATGGTCAAAAACGTAACAATAATAATAAGAAGAAGGAGGAGGAGGAGGAGAAGTAGAAGAAAGAAAGAGAGATTGTAGCTATGATTTTCTATAGTTTTTTTCTTGTGTAGCTTAGATATTGTACATAGAGATATATAGGATTATATGTCGTGTAGGATGTACACATAAGGTGGATGTGAATATATATATATGGGGGGGGGGGGGGGGCTAATTATACGGGGGTGGGTGTCAACGGCAGTTACGATATAATACGCGTAACATAAGGTTGTGGCTTACGTTAAAATATGTCATCACTTTGCCTATGCTGTGTATCTAAGTGTGGGTACCATTTGCTTACATTATCCTTAGGTAATCCTGATTATGATCTCTATTGTCGGTTATATATATATATATATATATATATATGGGGGCAAAAGTGATGAAAATTATATATGGATATAGATTATAAAAATTGTAGAAATGACACTAGGTAACCACTTTAAAGGACCGTTATTTAAGAATTAGTCAGTATATCTTGAATTTCAGTTTTTTAATTTAATTTTTCGAGACAAAAATATACGAAATTGTCTTGAAATTAAGATTTTTAATTTAAAATTTCAGCACAATAATAAGTATTGGCTAATCTCAAAATAACAAGAGAATGGATATGAGTGCACTTGCTCTATACAAATTTAAGTAAATTTGACTGGTTTAATTCTACGAACCAAAAACAAAAAAACAATCTCACCACCTTGGGTTAAGATTATATAATAGTTTAATCACCTAAAAAGTATATAAAATTTTAAAAAACAAGTGCTTATATAATATGCTAATCTCAAAAAAGCAATTTCATAATAAATAAAATTAATCACCTGAAAAAGAAAACTGGCAACTCGTTACCATAGGTTATTAAGATTATATAATACTTTATTAAACCATCTATTTATAGAAGTTAAATTAATTTTAGATTTATGTCAATCATAAATTAGAAATTTCTGACAGTTTACGTGTTTCGTTTTGAGAAAATCTCAATTTATACTTATTAATTCTAAACTATCTACCTTTTAATGCTTATGCCCAAACTATTTACTACTCCTACCCATAGGGTCAAATTATTTACCCGGTTTATTCCTTTTCTCGTTTTCTTCTTCTTCACAGAGGCATTTGAAAGTACCCGATTTTTTTCTTTTCTCGTTTTCTTCTTCTTCTTTTTCTTCTTCTTCTTCTTCATAGAGGCATCTGAAAGTACAGTGAAACAAAAAAAAATAAGAAATAGCAAAGAAAGGTAGCCATGGATGTCGAATAAGGAACACAATAGCCCAGACTAATTCTTGCACACAAACTCTTCCTTTTACACCTAGATGTCAATGACTTGTATAATGACAAACTCTTCTATTTCCCTTATATCCTTCTTCAAAAAGAAATTAGATCTAATTATTTTAAAGATTTCTTGTTTAATTTAAAATAGGTGTTATTAAATATTGCTTACAGTACCTTCTAGAAGTTTATAATGAAATTTGATAGTATTTGGAGCTGATTTGAGGTGATTGAGATTGAAAATTTAAGTTGAAAATCGAAGAACGCAGCTACAGTATACCCTTACGGTATACAATATGTTGTAGGAGTATATAATTATACTGCAACAGTATGCTATTATAATTCATAATATACTGCAACAGTATGCTATTATAATTCATAATATAGTGCAACGGTATATCATAAGAATCGAGGAAGAACACAGCTACCTAACAGTATATACTATAGGAGTATATAGTTATACCGCAACAATATACTATTTTAGTATATAATATATATAGTATACTATAATAATATGCAATATATTGTAACACTATATTATAATAATATATAATATACTATAATAGTATACTTATTACACGCAAATACACTTGTTTTTTCCTTTTAATTTTCTTTAAGCTTTTACCAAGCGTGAAAGCCAAATTGAAAATAAAAAAGAATTTATAGTATGATATGTAGTGTAACGGTATACTCTTACAATTAGATCCTCTTAGAATTTATTGAAATTTTTATTGACAACGGATATTATTTCAGTTTACTAATTGAATTAATTTTTTTAAACTCTTTGCGTACAATTATATACCCTATTGGTATAGCTATATACTATACAATTATCATATGTTAGTTAATATTTTATTGGTTGTATTAGCTACATTTAATTGGTACACAACTTTGATTTATCTTTAGTAATAATATAAAAAATAATAATAATAGTGAAAACAGTACATAAAATTATATTATAAGAGAAAAAGAATGTAAAAAAGAGGTTAAATGAAATTAAAAAAAAATAATAAATAAAAATAAGAATAGAACGAGAAAAAAGAAAAGGAGAAAAGAAAAAAAATAAAGAAGCATAGAAATAAAAAAGAATTGAAGAATAAAGAAAAAATTTCCCATAAAATCTACTATGGATAGAAAATATAATTAATTTATGGATAAAAAAATAAATGGGTAAGCAAGAATAAATAATTTAATTTTTATGATTAACTGTGTCAAAGCCCCATTAATTTTTGGAGAAAGTGGGGAATATGCTGTAATCAATCTATATTGGTATATTTGGTAGTCGCGCTTTCGGTTGAAGTTTTTGATGTGGGATTACCATGTAGATAAACTAATCAAAATTTTGGTTGACGTACTAATTACTTTTGGATGGGTATTATCCAATATATCTATACTTGATAAGAAATGAATGGCCTAATCTCATTTTCTCTAGGAAAAAGGTGCTTACTAAGTTAGGTCATTTACTGATTTGCGCTATAATTTACCCATTCAAATTCAAATGTGACATACAAGATGACCCAATAATTATCTATCTTTAAATGGTTTATCCCTATTAGATAAAGATAGGGTATTATCACTTTTAGCTCGCGCCATAAATTATTTATATCGAAAAAGTGTATAAAATTTATGTAATTTTTTTAAATAACATACGGAAAGTGTATATATATAACACACACATAAAATATACAAATTTTATATATTTTTCGACTATTAATTTTACAATGCTGATACTGTGTCATTTTTCTAAGTATAATCAGTCACAATATAAAGAAGGAAAATGAAGGTGTATTATATATAATGTTAGTGTAATAAGGTACACATTTCAATGCATTTAATCTTTTTCCTAAATTTGAATCTTGATTTCTTAATTATTTAGTATAGTATTACAACAACAACAACAACAACAACTACCCAGTATACTCCCACCAGGTGGGGTCTGGGGAGGGTAATATGTAGGCAGTCTTACCCCTACCCAAAAGGGCAGAGAGGCTGCTTCCATGCGACCCTCGGCGCATAGGACAGAATGAAAAGCTGCATTGGAAAACAAAGACAAAATTAGTAACCAAGGCAAGACCAAACAAAATAACAAAACAAAGCATAAGTAATCCTGCAGAAATAACGTAAATGGTTATGTAAACATAAAGAACATAAATACCGTCGCAACCAAGAGGGGACCTAGGCTAAAACACTAGGCATCGGTGGGTAACCCTACTATCCCACACCCAACCCCGGGTGAGGCGAACGAAGGACTCTAAGAGCCCCTATCCTGCAACCTTGATTCTAGACCTCCAGACTCCCCTATCGAGGGTCATGTCCTCGGTAACCTGCATTTTAGTCATGTCCTGCCTAATCACCTCTCCCCAATGCTTCTTAGGCCTCCCTCTACCCCGCCGACCACCAACAATCTCCAGCCGCTCGCAGCTCCTCACCGGGGCATCGGGACCCCTCCTCCGTACATGCCCGAACCACCTCAGCCTCGCTTCTCGCATCTTCTCGTCCACCGGGGCCACCTCTACCTTCTGTCGAATAACTTCATTCCTAATCTTATCCAGCCTGGTGTGCCCACACATCCACCTAAGCATCCTCATCTCAGCAACCTTCATTCTCTGGACATGGGAGTTCTTCACGGGCCAGCACTCTGCCCCGTACAACATCGCAGGTCTAACCACGGCTCTGTAGAATTTCCCTTTGAGTTTGTGTGGGATTTTCTTGTCACACAGGACCCCAGAAGCAAGCCTCCACTTCGACCACCCTGCTCCTATCCGATGGGTGACGTCCCCGTCAATCTCTCCGTCCCCCTGGATCACAGACCCAAGATATCGGACACTGTCCCTCTTGGCGATGGCCTGAGAACCAAGCATCACATCCCTGCCCATCCCACTCGGCTCGTCACTGAACTTGCACTCCAGATATTCAGTCTTAGATCTGCTTATCTTGAAACCTTTAGACTCGAGGGTCTGTCTCCATACCTCTAACTTCTCACTAACACCGGCCCTCGTCTCGTCTATCAATATAATATCATCAGCAAAGAGCATACACCAGGGCACATCCCCCTGGATATGACGGGTTAGAGCATCTATCACTAAGGCGAACAACATGGGACTCAGCGCCGATCCTTGATGGAGCCCCATTACCACAGGAAAATGGTCTGAATCGCCACCCACCGTCCTCACCCTAGTCTTAGCCCCATCGTACATGTCCTTGATAACTCTGATATAGGCTTCTGGCACACTCTTCGCCTCCAAGCACCTCCCTCGGAACCTTGTCATACGCCTTCTCCAAGTCGATAAGCACCATATGCAGGTCCTTCTTCTTATCCCTGAACTGTTCCGCCAGCCGCCTGACTAGGTGAATAGCCTCAGTGGTGGAGCGGCCCGGCATGAAACCGAACTGGTTCCCCGATATATTCGTCGCCCCCCTCATTCGCGCCTCAATCACCCTCTCCCAAACCTTCATCGTGTGGCTCATTAGTTTAATACCCCTATAGTTGTTGCAGCACTGGACGTCCCCCTTGTTCTTGTACAAGGGCACCACTGTACTCCACCGCCACTCATCCGGCATCCTCTTAGTCTTGAGTATCACGTTGAATAGCCTAGAGAGCCACTCCCCTCCAGGTTTACCCATGCACTTCCAAAACTCCACCGGGATCTCGTCAGGCCCGGTTGCTCGACCCCTACTCATCCTGCGCAACGCCCCTAAGACCTCCTCCACCCTAATGCGCCTGCAGTACCCAAGGTCTCTATGACGCTCTGAATGCCCCAGCTCCCCTAGCTCTATGCTCCGATCCCCCTCCTCGTTAAGAAGGTCCCGAAAGTACGCCTGCCACCTCTGTATGACTTGCGATTCCCCCATCAGAACCCTACCATCCTCGTCCTTGATACACCTGACCTGGTCTAGGTCACGGGCTTTCCTTTCCCTTGCTTTAGCCAGCCGAAATAGCTTCTTTTCCCCACCTTTCTCCCCTAGTTCCTCATACATGCGACCGAACGCCGCGTTTTTAGCTTCCGTGACTGCCATCTTAGCTTCTCTTCTCGCCTCCCTGTAGGACAACATGTTCACTCTCCGCTCCTCCTCGCTTGTGCTCCCTGCCAACCTTGCGAACGCCGCCTTCTTCGCCTCCACTTTTCCTTTGACTACATCGTTCCACCACCAATCACCCTGATGCCTACCTGAATATCCCTTAGAAACCCCGAGCACGTCCCGTGCTACCCCCCTAACCAAGTTAGCTGTCGCTGACCACATAGCGTCTGCTTCCCCATAACTTCTCCAAGCTCC
This sequence comes from Nicotiana benthamiana, assembly GCA_034376525.1. Classification (NCBI taxonomy): domain Eukaryota; kingdom Viridiplantae; phylum Streptophyta; class Magnoliopsida; order Solanales; family Solanaceae; genus Nicotiana; species Nicotiana benthamiana. Next base: position 9,208,510 of record CM067337.1, read on the forward strand.
GCCCTCCTCTAACCTCCTTTCCATCTCCTGAGCTTTCTCCTTGGACAAAGTTCCCCATCTAATCCTCGGTTGACCCCGGGCGCCCCTCCTCTTCTTCTTCACCCAGAGATCAACATCCATCACTAGGAGCCTATGCAGAGTTGAAAGAGACTCTCCCGGGATAACTTTGCAATCCTTGCACAGACCCCTGTCGCTCCTTCTGATGAGGATGTAATCAATTTGAGTCCTCGCCGCCGCACTCTTGAAGGTGACCAAATGCTCCTCCCTCTTCCGGAATGATGAGTTCGCAATCAGGAGCTCGGAAGCCCTGGCGAAATCAAGCAGCGAAGTGCCTCCTCCGTTCCTGGCCCCAAAGCCAAAGCCCCCGTGCACCTCATCGTAGCCACCAGCCTCGGCCCCAATATGACCATTAAAGTCCCCTCCAATAACTAACTTCTCCGACTGGGGAATACTCCTCACCAGATCGTCCAAGTCCTCCCAGAAGCGCCTTTTAACCTCGTCGTCTAAGCCTGCGTGCGGCGCGTAAGCGCTGACCACATTGAGGACCCCACCCCCAATAACCAGCTTAATAGCCATTAACCTATCGTTCACTCGCCTCACCTCGACTACGGACTCCCTTAGGTCCCTATCAACCAAGATGCCTACTCCATTCTTACCCCTCTCGAGCCCGGAGTACCACAGCTTAAACCCATCAGCGTCCCGCGCCCTAGTCCCTTTCCACCTAGTCTCCTGGACGCACGCTATGTTAACCCTTCTTTGTTGGAGAACCTTCGCTAACTCGATGGACTTACCCGTCAGAGTACCTACGTTCCAGGACCCAATCCTTAATCTACGGGCGACCGCCGCCCTCTTCCCACCCTTACCTCCTGCCCTGCCCGAAATGCCACCCCCTGCACCCCTACACACCCCCGCAACCACCACCCCCTCCTGAGGACATGACCTTACGCTATCATTACTCGTTGCGGCCACTATCCAGTGACACAGACGCACTAAGGCTAAAAACGCAAATGTAGCAAACTAGATAACAACAGAATAGACCACACTCGGAATGCTAGTAAAAATACGTAAAGAATGTGCACAAAATAAGCAAGAGAGCGGGAGGTACCAACTCCCGGTGGAAAAACCTGGAAGTGTGCTTTGCTGCGCCCGAGTTCTGCTGAATCTTAGCAAAGTGCGCGGCTCTATTGCGTCCTGCCGTGAGTCTGAATGAGAGCTTGGACGACAGTTGTCGGAGATCCTCGCCGTTGAAATAGGTACCTGTCCAAGAAAACAGAACACACCCACAAAACGCAGGGGTAGAATAGAAGGAAAAGAGCAGTAGTTGCCGGTAAAATTTTCGGCGAACAGAAAGGTGGCTAGATGAACAATGAAGAATGAAAGTGACCAATAAAAAATTCCGAGAGTACCAAGTGGGTCGGAAAAATAGGGTGAGAAATCTGTCCAAAAGAAGCCGGCGGAAAAAGTGCCCGGAAGTGGGCTCACGCGCGCGGCGCGTGTGGGGAAGCGGCGGCGCGTGGCAATGAAGAATGAAAGTGACCAATAAAAAATTCCGAGAGTACCAAGTGGGTCGGAAAAATGGGGTGAGAAAGCTGTCCAAAAGAAGCCGGCGAAAAAAGTGCCCGGAAGTGGGCTCACGCGCGCGGCGCGTGTGGGGAAGCGGCGGCGCGTGGGAGCGCGTGCTGTGGTTTCCGGCGACGAAATTTTCAGAAAATGTGCGCCAGACACTGTGTGTCACAATGGTGTGAGAGGTGAGTCCAAGAAACTTCCGAGGGATGTCGAAACACTGTCGGAACAGTGTTCCGGGCAGTGGGAGTAAGGGGGGAGAAGGTGGGGTAGTGGCACTTACCTGGTGGTTACCTGGGGGTGCCGGCGACCCGCCCGGTGATGGTGGTGAAGCTGGTGGTGTGAGCTTAAAGAGAGAGAGGAGAAGAGAGAGAGGGGGAAAGAGCCGTTCCTTCTGCGATAAATCTTATTAAGGTAATAGTTCTATCTTCCAAATAGCCAGTATTACATAGTTTCAAAATACTGATAAAAACTTTCTCTCTAGAATGAAATTTCTTCTCAGCCATAGCTGAAAATGACGAGGAAACCAAAGGCTGGAGGGGAGGGTCGCACATACAAGGAACAAATTTGAGCAACGTGAACGTAACAAGAGGAATTCCACAATCAGCATACGCAAAGAGAACTCGCAGCATCAATTTATTTCAAGGGATACGACCACTAGATCTGAGCAAATCAGCTTTTGATGGTGAGTTATCTGGAAATTATACAACAATTAACAGAAATGGAGGAAAAAAGCAGGATAAGGAACGCAAATCATGGGCAGAAAGAGTGGGGGACGAGGAGAAATTGACGGAGAAAAAGGAAAACAGAGAGATGAATCATAAATCATGGAGCAAAGTTGTTGCAAGCCCAATAACCGAAGGACTGGATTTAACGCCCCAAGTTCAGGACAATTTGGATGTGAAAATAACTATGGAGGATATAAAGGAGGAAATAGAATTATGGAATTCAACAGTTGTGTGTTTTGTACTGGGATCTAATCCACCACAATTAGTGATAGAAGGATAGTTTCAAAGGATATGTGGATCGCTTGGCATAGACAAGATAGCACAAATTAATATAGCAAGAGTACTTTACAGAAGATCAACAAGGAGAGATTCGACATCACTGAAAGAAGAGCAGAGGAAACACTAAATATACTACAACAATGTCAAAGAAAAGTACACCATGCCCCTAGAAATGAAGCATTAATCAATGAAGAAGTAGGGTTAAATGAGGAATGTAGCAAGTGGGAAAGGCAAGGAACATGTTCTTACAACAGAAGGCTAAGGCACAATGCCTCAGTCAGAGGGACCAAAATACTAAATACTTGCATGGTTTGCTGAAAGCTAGAAGGAACAGTAACAGAATATTCCACATCAAGGACATGAAAGTGAGTGACATTGATGATCCAGTCAAAATTCCAGATGCATTTATAGAATTTTACACAGAAATATTGGGAAGGAAAATGGAGGAAAGATCATGTAAATAGCTAAATTATAAAACAGATGCCAATAGTGAAAGAGGAGCAGAGAAAAGAACTGGTGGCAGACTTCATAGAAATAGAGGTGAATGAGACTCTACGAGCAATTGCAGGAGATAGAACTCTAGGGATGGATGGATTTGGAAGCCAGTGTTACAAAGACTGTTAGGATGTTGCGGGTGAAAATGTAAAAGTGGAGTTATGGAGTTCTTTAGAGAAGGCAGAATGCTCAAAATTGTCAACAACACTGTGATAAATCTTATCCCCAAGAGTTCTCATGCTGAAGCAGTAGGTGATAAACCTATTGATTGTTGCAATACAACATGCAAAGTGATCTTGAAGATGCTATGCAACAGGCTTAAAAAAGTATTGCCTAGGATAATCTCTCCTCATCAAAGTGCTTTTGTGAAAAGAAGGATATAGTGCACAACATACTGATTTGCCAAGACATGGCGAGGCTGTACAAGAGAAAGAATAAAACTAGAAGCTGTCTGATTAAAGTAGACCTAAGGAAAGAATATGATACTGTGGAATGTGGATTTGTAAAAGAGATGTTGCATGCTCTTGACTTTCCCTCAAAAATTCATAAAATAGGTAATGGATTGCATCATATCTACTCATTATACAATAGCAGTGAATGGTGGAGTCTACGGCAACATTAAGAGCAAACGAGGACTAAGGCAAGGGGACCCAATATCACCCCTTCTATTTGTAATCTGCATGGAATACTTATCAAGAATTACGAAATGGATAACTGATCAAAGAGGATTCCTGTTTCACACCAAATATAGAGGGCTTAAGTTAAACCATCTATGTTTTGAGATGATGTGTTATTCTTTTGTAAAAGAGAATGGCAATATGTGAAATGATCATAAGGGGGATAGAAACTTTCTCAAGAGCATCAGGATTACACACTAATGCGGCTAAGTCAAACATCTACAGTGCAAACATGGAGGAATAATGCATTTAGGACATATGTGAGCTTACAGGTTATCAAAGAGGGGCATTTTCTATTCAGGTACTTGGGGGTACCAATATCTGCTAGGAAGCTATCAATAACAGATTGTGAAATGTTGGTAGAGAAGATGGCTACCAAAGTTCGAACATGGGGTACAAGAAACATATCCTATGCTGGAAGGTTGATGCTACTGAATTCAATATTGATGCATATGCACTCATACTGGGCTTCAATCTTCATACTCCCAAAAAAGGTTTTAAAAAGCATAATAGGCATCTGCAAAAGCTTTTTATGGGATGGAAAAGGAAATTCAACCAAAATGGCATTACTAGCATGAGACATAATATGTAGGCCAAAAAAAAAAGGAGGGTTGGGGATAAAGGATTGCATAGCTTGGAATGAAGCAGCAATAGTGAAATATGTATGGAACATAACAAATAAGGAAGACAATCTTTGGATGAAATGAGTCAACCATGTATATATAAAGGATCAGTCATGGTGGCAGTATGAACCTCCAAATGACAGCTGTTGGTATTGGAAGAAAATTTGTACCTACAAGGATAAATTTACAGTTGGATTTGTGAATAATAGGCTAACACAGGGAAAACTATACTGTGAAAAGTGAATATCAATGGTGTAAAGGAGAAACAAAGAAGCAACCCTGGTATCGAGGGGTATGGGATCGGATGAATGTGCCAAAACACAGGTTTACTAGCTGGCTTGCCATGCATAGGAAGCTATTGAGTAAGGATCGACCGCTAAAGCTGAAGATAAGCCAAGATAGTGAATGCCTGGTATGTGGGAACTAAATGGAAACAGTGGAACACCTGTTCTTTGAGTGAAAATTATCAAAGGAATTCTTAAGAAGGCTGCCGGTATGAATGCAGAGAGGGACAACAAAACATGACCTGAAGGATATATGAAGAAGAATAACTCGTAGAGTCCATGAGAAGATATGCAGGGAGTTTGTGACAATAGTGATCATAGCACTAATATACAAGATATGGTGGGTTAGAAATGAAGCACTGTGGAATCAAAGGGTACCAATATCAAGAAGCATATGTGTACAAATACAGCAAGAATGTAAAGCCAGAATAGTAGTCCTATTAAACAAAAAAGGTCATCGAGTCCAAAACGAGCCTATCGGTTCAATCCCTATTCCCCTTCTATTATTTAATGAAAATAAAAAGAAGAGAGTGGATAGATCAATTTTATAGGAAACATTGAAAATAGAGGTTAGAAGAGTATAGGAATGATATAGAAAGATAGAGAAAATCAGGGGAAATAATTGTAAAATGTTCTGTTTATTTGTGAATAAAATCTTTCGGTTTCACCAACAACAAAAAAAATTCAAATTACATAAAAATATTAAGATGTTATTTAAGAAAATATAGTCAACAACTCAACATTGTTAAAAAGCTGCTTGGATAGCTCAAAGAAAGATGATATCAGGCATGTCGTAAGCTCCAAAAATATCCAATAAGTAGGCATAAAAAATTGGAAACAAATCATGCATTTAACTGTTTTTAGTTCTACCAAGCATTATATTGCATGATTACTTGACGTCAGTCATTTCGTTTTTATCCCTTTATTGGCTTATTTCGTCGTAGATTCCAATTTGTAACGCTTCTCTAATTTTGGCTTTCCCCTTGTATCTCTTTGTGGAAAAAATTACTTGTATTTTTAATTGAACAAAAAAATTTGGGAAAATATTGAAATTTTTAGTCCAAATGGCCATAGATATTTATGTATTTATAGTATCTCAGTAAGAATAGAATAAGAAATCTAAAGTTAAATAATTTTTAAACAAAAAAAAAAGCAAGATATTCTTTTCGGTACTAAAAAATATACACATAAATTGAGTTATCAGAGTACTCTTTGAATTAGTCTTCCGGTTATCCAATAAGAAAGAGGTATAAGCTTAAATTACTTGTGGGTTGTCCTCTTCCTTTTTACTTAGGTCAAAAATAAACTTTACTAATGTGGAACCCAAAAAAGGTGTTGGATTAAATAAAACTAAAAAGAACAACAACAACTATCCAGTATACTCTCACCAGGTGGGGTCTGGCCTTACCCCTACCCGAAAGGGCAGAGAGGTTGTTTCCAATCGACCCCCGACTCATAGGATAAAAGGAAAAACAGCAGCAAAACAAAAACAAAGACAAAAACAAAAACAATAGAGCATTAGTAACTCCAGCAGAAATAGCGTAAATAGCGTAAATAATTATCTAAACATGCGAAATATAAATACAATCGCATGCAATAATATCATACAGTAACTACCATAGCTAACAGTCATAGGAGGTACATAAGCTAAAACACAAATCATCTATGGGTAACCCTGCTGACCCATACCCAACCCCGGATGAGGCGTACGAAAAACTCTAGGAGCCCCTATCCTACAACCCTGATTCTAGACCTCCAGACTTTCCTATCAAGGGTCATGTCCTCGGAAACCTGCATTCTAGTCATGTCCTGCCTAATCACCTCTCCCCAATACTTCTTAGGCCTCCCTCTGTCTCGCCGACCACCAACAATCTCCAGCCGCTCGCAGCTCCTCACCGGGCATCGGGACTTCTCCTCCGCACATGCACGAACCACCTCAGCCTTGCTTCTCGCATCTTCTCATCCACCGGGGCCACCCCCACCTTCTCTCGAATAACTTCATTCTTAATCTTATCTAGCCTGGTGTGACCGCACATCCACCTAAGCATCCTCATCTCCGCAACCTTCATTCTCTGAACATGCGAGTTCTTCACGGGCCAGCACTCCGCCCCATACAACATCGCAGGTCTAACCACCGCTCTATAGAATTTCCCCTTGAGTTTGTGTGAAACTTTCTTGTCACACAGGACTTCTGATGCAAGCCTCCACTTTGACCACCCCGCTCCTATACAATGAGTGACGTCCCCGTCAATCTCTCCGTCCCCATGAATCACAGATCCAAGATATCGGACACTGTCCCTCTTGGCGATGACCTGAGAACCAATCATCACGTCCCTGCCTACTTCGCTCGGCTCGGCGCTAAACTTGCACTCCAGGTACTCTGTCTTAGATCTGCTTATTTTGAAACCTTTAGACTCGAGAGTCTGTCTCCATACCTCTAACCTTTCAATGACACCGACCCTCGTCTCATCTATCAATACTATGTCATCAGCAAATAGCATACACCAAGGCACATCCCATTGAATATGTCGGGTTAGAGCATCTATCACTAAGGCAAACAAGAGGGGGCTCAGCGCCGATCCTTGATGGAGCCCCATAACCACAGGAAAATGGTCTGATTTGCCACACACCGTCCTAACCCTAGTCTTAGCTCCATTGTACATGTCCTTGATTACTCTGATGTAGGCTTCCGGCACGCTCTTCGCCTCCAAGAACCTCCACAGCACCTCCCTTGGGACCTTGTCATACGCCTTCTCTAAGTCGATAAGCACCATGTGTAGGTCCTTCTTCTTATCCCTGAATTGCTCCGCTAGCCGCCTGACAAGGTGGATAGCCTTTGTAGTGGAGTGGCCCGGCATGAAACCGAACTGGTTCCCAGATATAGATGTCACCTCCCTCACCCGCGCCTCAATCACCCTCTCCCAAACCTTCATCGTGTGACTTATTAATTTGATACCCCTATAGTTGTTGCAGCACTGGATGTCCCCTTTGTTCTTGTACAAGGGCACCACTGTACTCCACCTCCACTCATCCGGCATCCTTTTGGTCCTGAAGATCGCATTGAACAACCTGGAGAGCCTCTCCCCTCCTGACTTACCCATGCACTTCCAGAACTCCACCGGGATCTCGTCAGGCCCGGTCGCTCGACCCCTACTCATCCTACGCAAAGCCCTCATGACCTCCTCCACCCTAATGCGCCTGCAGTACCCAAGGTCTCTATGTTGCTCTGAATGCCCCAGCTCCCCTAGCTCTATGTTACGATCCCCCTCCTCGTTAAGTAAGTCCCGGAAGTACGCCTGCCACCTCTGTTTGATTTGAGATTCCCCCATCAGAACTCTACCGTCCTCGCCCTTGATACGCCTAACTTGGTCTAGATCACGTGCCTTCCTTTCCCTTGCTTTAGCTAACCGGAATAACTTCTTATCCCCACATCTCTCCCCTAGTTCCTCGTACATGAGACCGAACGCCGCGTTTTTATCTTCCGTGACTGCCATCTTTGCTTCTTTCCTCGCCACCTTGTAGATCACCCTGTTCGCTCTCCTTTTTTCCTCGCTTGTGCTCCCCGCCAACCTAGCGAACGCCACCTTCTTCACCTCCACTTTTCCTTTGACTACATCGTTCCACCACCAATCACCCTGATGTCTGCCTGAATATCCCTTGGCTACCCCGAGCACGTCCAGTGCTACCCCCCTAACCAAGTTCGCCGTCACTGACCATATAGCGTCCGCTTCCCCAGAACTTCTCCAAGCTCCGCTCTCAACTAACCTACTTTCCAACTCCTGTGCTTTCTCCTTAGTCAAAGCACCCCATCTAATCCGCGGTTGTCCCCGAGCGCCCCTCCTCTTCCTCTTCACCCAAAGACCGATATCCATCACTAGGAGTCTATGAAGAGTTGAAAGAGACTCTTCCGGAATAACGTTGCAGTCCTTGCACATACCAAGAGACTCCTTCTGATGAGGATGTAAATAAAACTAAAAAGAAATTTTTAGTAAATTGAATATTTTTTTTGGTAAAAATTGTTTCTACAAACACTAAAAATAACGTTCTTTTGTTTTTTAAGAAAAGGTAAAATCTGTATTTAGTAAGTTTCCAGCTTTTACGAAAATTGATGTTTGATTGAAAGACAGTTTGCAAAAAAATTTTATCTGAAATTTGTGCACTTTGTTTTATCGTCATAATGTTTGTAGAAACTGTAGGTAGTATGTAGGTCGTGATAGGACGAATACAATCCCTCCTCCTTAATTAGATTGAACTTTCGGAATGATAAATTTTCTAATATGAAATTCAAATTAATCAAAATTCTAAATATAAATAGCAAACACTAATCAAAAAGAGACTTTAGATTGTTGATAGGTCTTCATCAATTAGGTTATGATGATTTTGTACGAAACAAGGAATATTGGTTTTACTCAACGACGGTGCGCAGTGAGAACGTCATCTCAACGACGCAGTTTATTTGAAAAACATATGTAATAGTCGACGTCAGCACTTATGGGGATGACATAAGCAATAGATAGGATCTAGAGGTTAGATGGGTCCCACAACGTGGCTCCAAAATAATTTTAAAAAATTATGTGACGTACCACGTAGATGATGACGTGGACGTGACCACAAAGACAAAATAATGTCCGCCACATAACCCAGACGTCCTTTTGTTCTCTACTACTCCTTCAGTATCATATTGTTTGAGATAGTTTGACTCGACACGAAATTTAAGAAAAAAAAAATTAAAACTTATGATCATAAAAGATTAAAGGGTAAAAGATTTGTGGGGCCATACCATTTGTATGGATATAAAGCTTCTTACTAAGGGGAAAAAAGATAAAATAAAGAGCTTAAAGTTGAATTATTTTCAAATTTAAAAAAATGTCATTTATTTTGAAACAGACTAAAAAGAAAAGTATCTCAAACAATATGAAACAGAGGAAGTGATATTCTGTTGAATTTAATTATGATAAATAAGAGTCTTTCCTTGGTAAAAGTTTCCTATTTGATCTAATTTTCTAATCATCAATAACGATTTTTACTGAAGTTATTAATAAATTCTCTTTTCTTTTTTTTTTCTTTTTTCTCGTCTTTCTGAGTCAAGGGTCTATCGAAAACAGCCTTTCTATCCTATCGGACAGGGTAAAATCTGCATACACATTATCCTCCCCAGAACCAACTATGTAGGATTTTACTAAATAGTTGTTGTTGTTTCTAATCATCAAGAATTGTGGTTTTTTTTAGAATGAAAAAGATTAAGAAAAGAAGCTCTATCAACTTTGGTGAAATTTATGCAGCACTAATTCGAATTAATCGGATGCGAGGCGAATACTAAAGACTGATGCAAAACTAAAAGAATCCTTTCTAAAAAAACAGTCAGATACATAAAATATTATGCATTCACATAATATTTAAAGAAGTACCGCATCCCATAAAATATGATATAAATATTCTACTTTAATATAAGAATTAATGTAACGATCACTTTCACGGCTTGAACTCGCGACCTATTTTTTATAAATGCTCCTTTCTCAGTGAAGCCTGAGATACTTTACAAACTTAACTACACATAATTTCTTAACGTAATACAAACTAATAATTTATATAAAATTCTTGGGCATGAGATGCTATGGATGCTCCTTTCTCCATGAAGCTTTATCATACTTGTATTTCTAGAATTGTGCTCTTTCTAGGAACATGAACTTCTAACGGAATAGTCTAGTGGTACGTAATAGACCAATTTAAATGTATTGTTGCAAATTGGAATACGGTTTTAATTAAGTACTCCTTTTAAATTAAAGTCTTTCAATTTCCATATTAATTAATTTTATGGTCCTTCCATCGAAGAAGCTTTCCTCCAAACTTTCTTTTTTCTTTTTCTTCTAAAGCTTCTTAATTATGGGTAGTGTATCTCTCTTTTCTTTTTCTTTAACTAGCTTCACGCATAGTTAATTCAATAATCAATTCCATGACCTAAGCCAAGTAATTTAACTTGATGAAGACGTAACGGTCTCATCTATAATTTACGTTTGTCGCAGGAAATTAATTGGATTGTCTCTTCGTAAAAAAACCAAAAGCATGAATACATGTACGCCCATAAAATATGAATAAATGTTAATTCTAATTTACTCATTAGCATTTGAGGTTACTGTTACATTCTGGATTCGCCTCTGGCAGTTATTCTGTTTAATTAAGCTTTTAATTTATGAATCTTCATACATCCCTAATTCAAACTAAAACCAAAATGATTTGATTATCACTTGCTTTTAGCCTTATTTCCGAGTTTGAGAGGAAAGGTTACTAGTGAATAGCCAGTACGTGCCAAGAAAGGTTAAAAGCTATTTAACTTACAACTACCAAAACCAAGTTAACAATGTTAATACGTAAACTATATGTATAATAATTGAAGAAGTGATAATAAAAAGTTGTGAAGAAGCATTGCAGCTATGTGTACGGCCATCGCACGCAGAGCTAAAATTTCAATTTTATACGTTCCACTAGATTTTAAAACGAATTATTTATAAATTATAATTTTTGACCCTCTTCAATATTTTACATATTTTAGTATTAAATATTTAGTTTAGGTCTTGTATAGCTATTTCAATTAGTTTTGACTCTTTTACTTTATTTTGTCACAAAAACGAAAATTACAAAAAATATTTTTTTTATTTAGGTAGTTGATACTTTTATCTTATCTACTTTACATAAAATTTTAAAATTCAAAAATAATTCCACTTTATTTTTTGAGGATATTAGTATTTTTGGTAGTAATATTATTTTAACTTTACGATAATTTTAATCTAATCCTATTATTATTTTAGTATTACATTTAAAAAATACGAAAAATAGTTTTATATCTTAGATATAATTTAGTTTAATTAATTAGATCAATTTTTGAATTATGTAGTATAACTATTTTATATTAAGAGAGATTTAATTAAGGATTGGACATTTATTTTTAGCCCAATGTTAATGGTATATTTGAAGCCCTAACACTTTACCCATGCCTAAGTCCCCCTTATATTTTCTTTTTGAAATTAAAAAAAAAAAACTAGAAAGATCTTGCTTTCTTCACCTTAACAAACATAAGAAGACGAGCCAAAAAAAATAACCCTTGAACCCCTAAAAGAAGCAACAACCGCCACCCCAACTTCCTCTCAAATTCGTCGCCGACCAGCAACACCCAGCGATGCCTACTCCCTTTCTCACCAACAGCAACCAACGACCACCACAATTTCGCCGTCGCACAGACCCCTCCCTCCCCCATCTCCTCAAAACTAACTAACCAACTCCCTCACCATAAAATCCAGCAAGTCTTCAATAGTAGCACACATATAAACACAAAGAAACGAGAAAAGATATTTTCTGGGTTCGAAAATTGGAAGCGAATTGCTGTTCATTTTTGTTTTTAATTTCGGATTGGGCTAAAAAATGAGAAGTGGCATTCAATTGAGGTTGGTCGACCCAGGTTCATCTGTATGGAGTCCATTCGTGGTTTCGTTGCGCCTCTGTTTAATTTCTTTATTGCTTCGTTAGGAGCATGTGTAGGCCGACTACGCTCGGCTAGGCAAGCCTTAAGATTTTTGTTGGTTTTGAGGCAAGAGGTCATTCCCTAAGTCGAATTTATCCGGGAAATACCTCGAATGATTTGTATATATTTTTATTCGGGATATGCCCCGAAGTATTTGTATTTGGAGGGCGAAAGTAGAACTCGTAATATTTTATTTTTATTTTTTTACTAGGTGGGGACAACCTCGAGCCTCGTGTGTGCTTATTTTTCTTTTTCGTATTTATTTTTTTACCTCAATTTGAATATTCTAAAAGTCAACTAGATCGAGTACGCAAACGTGACCTTCACGGGATTCGGGGAATGCCTAACACTTCTCCCTGAATCAAATGAACCTCCTTATCCGAATCTCTGGTGCAGACTTAGTTTTGGAGCCCAAAGTATTTTAAAAGGAAAAATTATTTTTAAAAAAATGGTGACCTGGCTCACCGAAATCAAGGTCAGGTGGAGACTTTGAGTTATTTCCTTTTGAACACAATTTTGTCACTTTTTAATTAAAAATCCGTTTGAGCTTTAAAAATTATTTTATTAATTTAAGAGGGTTAATGAAATTGTAAAAAAGGTATGTGACACTATTAATACAAATACACTATTTAAACAAAAGCGGCCGAATTTGATAAAACTCATAGTTGAGCTTCTAGCTCCGCTCCTAGTGGCAGTGTATATAATTATAACCTGACCATCTCACGATGCTCGTGATTTCTGCACTCCAACAATCCGAATATCGCAGTAGAGAATAAAATGGTATATATTTAATCCCTTACTTCTAACGCCTATTAATTCCATTGATGATGAAAAAGATGAAGTGGCCCATAGATTTAGTGTTCATAAAATGCAGTCCATTTACTATGCTTTATACTAGTTTATAGTAGGGTGTAAATAAATCGAGTTGGGTCAAAATCGAACCAAATTGATTATATCAGTTTGGATTGGTTCGATTTTATCAGGTTTTTCGGGGTTTTCAAATTTTTTGATTACATGAATATTATTTTAATATTACTTTGTTAAATTAATTATTTATAAGTAAATATATATTTAGTAAAAATTCAAAACTTGAAAAACATATGATTTATTAAAATATCATTGGGAGAATTTTCTTAGTAACACATGATAGGTATTTTTTTTAGTTGTTTAACAATATTTTTTCGTCAATGTAGACTTACAAGGTTAATTGGATTTAATAATTAAACATAAAAATTAATGTGCTACCTATATAATAATATCTTCTATTTAATTTTAAATTATTGAAATACCGCTTCAAATTCAAAAAAAATATAAAAATTTAATATATCTTAACATACGAATATGGAAGAACAAAGGGATTGACGCATTACTAACATTTGATAAGAAAGCGATTACACAACCTATTTTTAAAAATTAATAAAAATAGAGCACTTTATATTTAACTAATATTATATCCCATAAGAGAATCGCAAGATTATATATATATATATATATATATGTTTGGTTAGAATTTTTTATTCAATACCTAATCAAATCAAATCAAAATTAGTCGGATATTTTCATCTGTTTGATTTAACTTTCTGAATTGGGGTAATTTTTCGGTTTGATTTGTATACCGTTAATAGTATTGTTACCATTACCATATGGGAACAAACATTCATTCTTATGTTTTATCGTTCTCTAAATATGTGTGATTATAAGAAACAAATATATAATTTCTTGTACCTTTAGTTAGTTTATAATATTAAAATTATTTTACAAAAAAATTATTTAAAAATTATTTGAAGTAACTGCATAATTTAGATGTTTTGATTAGCCTCTGAGAAGTTTTTGTCATTCGTCAATTCAATCACCACCTTTTCCAAGTACATTATGAATGTACAGGGGACGCCCTTCTGCTGACCTCACATTGTGACGATCTAAAGTGTCATCACTTATTTTATTGGTCATTTTGAATTTTAGAGGTCTTGAAAACCTCATTTTTTATTACCTCGATTTGGGTGTATATTCTGGGCGTGCAGCCGAAAAGTTTTTATGTTGAAATATATGATTATTCGAAAAATAATTTGAAGAATTTTGATATTAATATGAATAAATTTGACTTCGGTCAATATTTTTTATAAACGGACCCGGACCCATGATTTGACGGTCTCGAAAGGTCCGTAGGAAATATAAGACTTGGACCTATGCCCGAAATCGAATTCTGAGGTCCCAGACCCGAGAAATAAATTTTTCTATGAAATTATTTTCTAAAAATATTTAAGGACAATAAAAATGAAATTTGATTAAAAAGTGATGATATCAGGCTCGTATTTTGATTTCGACGACCGATACAACTCTTATATGTTGTTTAAGCGCTTCATATGAAGTTTGGTTGAAGACGTCGTTTGACGTGTTTCAACCTTAAAATGAAACTTTTGAAAGTTCATGAAATTTGAAAGATTTCATCGATTTCAAGGCTTAATTCATTGTTTTTTATGTTATTTTGGTTATTTGATCGCAGGGGTAAGTTCGTAGGATGTTTCTGAGTTAGTGTATGTGTTTGGTTAGGAGCCCCGAGGGTTCGGGAGTGTTTCGAAGTGATTTCGGACTTAAGAAAAATTTCAGAAAAATTGCAGAAATAGTACCCCGCGAACATTACCACCGTGAACAGTAAAAACGCACCTGTATAAACGACAGAAAATAATTTCCACCAAATCTGAAAACTTCCAGTGGAATCATATTTTAATGGTTTTAGATGTACACGATGCTAAAGAAAATTTGTTAGCCATCGGAAAACATTAAACTAATATGTGAATTTCTTTTTCTTGAATGCAAATGATTTATAGATAAAAGTGAGAGTGAGAACACGAAAAGCAAAAACACTGCAACAACTTCATTTGCTCCCAAAAAGAAGAAAATTTTATAACAGAACAATGGCGTTGACCGGTGAGAAATGCACAGTGTGTGTAATAGGTGTAGCTGGATTTATTGCTACGTCACTAGTGAAGCTTCTCCTTTCTAAGGATTACACTGTTCATGGCACTGTTAGAGGTTGTGAGGAGTATTCTCATTTGATGAATCTTGCCAAAGCTGCTGAGAATCTAAAACTTTTCAAGGCAGAGTTGCTAGATTACGACTCGCTTGACTACAACCCCAACTGGCCAAAGGACCAAGTGAAAGACGAGACTTGTTGACTGGACAGTGAATACTGCGAAGTAACTAGATTTGAAGTTTAGGACGAATTCGCGAGGCAAAGGCTTGTTAAAATTTTAAAATTTTAAATTGGTAGCAAAACAAAGTAAGTGTTTAATCTATTCTAGCTTGAGGGAATAAGAGTTGAGTTTATGTGCTAATTGTTATGTGTGGAGTCCGACGTATAGGCATGGTGACGAGTTTCTATACGTTGGAGGTCAAGCATGACCGTGAGCCTTAAATTGATTAAACTTTTAATAATCTTATGTGATTATATATATATATATATATATATATATATATATATATATATATATATATAGATATATATATATATATATATATATTGTTCATTAATTATTACTGGTTTTCTGCCGGTAATATATTGCATGATTATTGTTATTGGCCATAACTTCCGGTGACATATCGGGAGGGTCGGGATGCACGCCGCATCATTAATAAAATATTGCATGGTTTATATTATTGGCCATAGTTACTGCTGACATATCGGAAGGGCCCGGGTGCACGCCGCATCACTAACAGATAATGATTGTTGATATTGGCCATAGTTTCCAGTGACTTATTGTGTTCTGCTTTGATAAATAAATGAAAGATTTATATTAAAAATGGGAGTGAGTGGTTGTATTCCTGCCACAAGATGATTTGAACTTGAAAGTGAATTAAAAATCTTTTATTCTATGTCCGCCATTACATTTTTGTTGTTATCCCAGAGTATGTATCCTTTCCTAAATATTAAATGCTACTTTCTGTCATTTTTGTTGTGTGTGTGTGTATATATATATATATATATATATATATATATATATATATATATATTCTGAACTGTACAGGTTTATGTGAGTGTCTGTTCCTAGCTTTGTCACTACTTCGCCGGGATAGGTTGGGCACTTACCAGCACATGGGATCGGTTGTGCTGATTCTACACTCTACGCTCTTTTTGCGCAGATACAAGTTCTGGACAGCAGCAGCAGTAATGCGGGTGTTAGCTTTCGATCATCAAGACAGCAAGGTAGCCTTGCAGGCATCCGCAGGACCCAACGTCTCCTCTATCTTTATTTTCAGTCTGTTATCTTATATATTCGAGACAAACAGTATTTTATTTCTTTCAGACCGTTATGTGTATTATTCTTAGAAGTTCGTGAGTATTTTGACACCAGTTCTTGGGTAGTGTTTTATGTTGAGATTCCAGTATCGTATCTAGAAAAAAATTGCTAAATCTTCCGCTAATTCTATTTATTTCCGTTGAAATTTTAATATTATTGATAATAGTTTTAATAAGTATTGGGACCTAGGCGTATTCCCGGAATCAGAATCCAAGGTCCTAGGCCCGAGAAAAAATAATTTTCTATTCAAAAGGTAATGGTATCGGGCTCGTATTTTGGTTCCAACGGCCAGTACAAGTCTTAAATAATTGTTAAGCACTATCTGTCAAGTTTCATTTGAATCGGACGTCGTTTGACGTGTTTCATACTTGAAAATGGAAACTTTGAGTTTCAAGTGGTAAAGAGCGAAATTATGATTTTGAGGCTTAATTCTATGTAAATGGTGCTATTTTGGCGATTTGATCGCACGAGTAAGTTCGTATAATGTTTTCGAGTCAGTGTACATGGTTGATTTGGAGCCCCGAGGGCTAGGGTGTGTTTTGGAGGTGGTCCAGGGTGCTTATACTTAGGGAAAATATCAGGTTCAGGGTTGCAGGCACCAGTGCGTCTGTATGCCATTTCCATGCGGTCCGCCTGGGGGCCACACGGCCGCATCCCTTCATGTGCGGTCCGCGTGGAGCTGCGCGGCCGCGATCCTTTCCTTTGCGGTCCGCGTGGTGCCGCGCGGCCGTGGTCATTTCTACGCGGTCCGCGTGGAGATGTGCGGCCACGACCATTTCTGCATGGTCCGCGTGGCTGTGTCTGAGGCTAGGGATTCCAGGGTAACCAGTGCGATCGCATGCCATTTCTGTGCGGTCCGTGCCAGGGCCCTAGAAAGGCCTATAAATCTGTAAATTTCAGCCATTTTTCCAATATTCACAAACCCAAAACCTAAGAGGCGATTTTCTAAACAACTTTTCTTCTTCAAAACGTTTGGTAAGCGATTTCTAACTTAATATTTCTACTCTTTAACATCTTTTAACATAATTTCAACTTCAAACAAAGATTTTCAAAAATGGGAATTTGGGATTTGGGGTAGAACTTAGGTTTTCTATAATTTGACCTTTTGGACATCGATTTAAGGTCCGATTTCCATTCTAGTTATAGATATGAGCTCGTGGGAAAATGGGTAACCCAATTTTAGTTCGAACCTCGAGTTTTGACAACGTAGGCCCGGGGACATTTTGGGAATTTTTGAGTAAAACATTGGGAATTTCATTCTTATGCATCCAAATTGATTTTATTAGCATTTGTTGATACATTTGAGTAAATTGTGATTAGATTCAACCGGTTTTGAAGCCAATTCGAGGGGTAAAGCTATTCTAGAGGCGTGAGTTGAGTTGGAAGCCTTCGAGGTACGTGTTTGATCTAACTTTGGCTTGAGGGAATAGGATTAGGTTGTTAATTGTTATGTGCTATGTGGAGTCGGTGTATAGGTATGGTGACGGTTATCAATGCGCCCGAGTCAAGCATTACCGTGTTATCCTTTTTGTTATTAAAAAGTGCGAAAGAAGTGAATACTTGAGATAAATTCTTGTTATGAGAGCTATGAAATGAAAGATGAGAAGTAAATGAATTAAAGCTTAGTTGTTGATAAATATTTCCCTTGTTGGGACTTGTTGTTAAATTGTTTCCCTTGCCGGGATGGTTAATCTGGTTGTTTACTCCTTTTCCCCAATTTTTTTATCATTATTTGTGGAGAGGTGAGCGTAAAGCACGATGGGTGATACCGTGTAGTTATTGATTTCCTCCACAAGTTGGAGAGGTGATTTCCTCCACAAGATGGAGTGGTATATATTGATTTCCTCCACAAGATGGAGTGTTATTTATTTATTTCCTCCACAAGATGAAATGGTATATATTGATTTTCTCCACAAGATAGAGTGGTATTTATTGATTTCCTCCACAAGTTTGAGTGGTGATTTCCTCCACAAGATGGAGTGGTACATATTGATTTCCTCCACAAGATGTAGTGGTATTTATTGATTTCCTCCATGAGATGGAGTGGTGCTATTGATTGGGTGAGGACGAGAGTAAAAGCACGATGGGTGGTGCCGTCAAAGGTTGTTTGATTGGCATATCTTTTGGTGTTCCTTATCCCATGTTGCTTTTCTTAATTGTTGATTCATCGATTTCTCTTATTTAAAAGTTATCTATTTCAGTTCCATCTCTTAATTGTAGAAGTTATATTTGAACTGCTATTTCCCCCAGCATGTCCCCTTCCCTTTTAGACCGGGAGTGATCCTTCAGTCCAGAGGCTCCGAGGTAGTTCGGAGGCCCCGAGTCTCTTATATCTTTTCTAGTTTGTTATATTTCTATCAAAAAGACTCCAGTTGTATTTTCTTTCAGACTATTATTTTAGTATTCTTTTGTTGTCCGTGAGCAGCGACACCAGATACTGGGTAGAGACAGGTTGTCAGTTTTCGTATCTTGGTTTATTATTATTGTTATTAAAAATCTTCTGCATGCTTTAATTAATTATTCTAGTATTTAAATGTTTTAGCTATAAATTGTGAAAATGATTATAAAGGTTGGCTTGCCTAGATTCGACAGTAGGCGCCATCACGACTTCCGATGGTAGGTAAATCCGGGTCGTGACAAGTTGGTATTAGAGCACTAGGTTACTTGGGTCTCACAACTCACGGACAAGCCCGGTAGAGTCTGAGGGATCGGTACGGAGACATCTGTATTTATCCCCCAAGTGCTACTGAGTTTTGAAAGTTTCACTTTGTTCATTCTTGTCGTGCGATTTTGTTTCTCAAGTATTCATTGTCGTTCTACTCTGTTCTTTCGCAGATGGCGAGAACATGTGCGTCTTCTTCTTCCGCACAGCAGCCCGAGCCCCCAGCAGCATCTCCCACGAGGGTCAGGGGCAGAGCGCAGCCCCAAGCAGCAGTTCCAGAGGTGGAGCCTCATATTGACTTTGATGAGGAGGTTCTAGCTCCCCCATCTCCAGCGGGCCCAGCTCAGGTCCCGGGGGGAGTGATGTTTTCTTCGGATATTCAGGATGCTCTTGTCCGCATAGAAGACTTTATGGACAATGTGCGTCTTCTTCTTCCGCACAGCAGCCCGAGCCCCCAGCAGCATCTCCCACGAGGGTCAGGGGCAGAGCGCAGCCCCAAGCAGCAGTTCCAGAGGTGGAGCCTCATATTGACTTTGATGAGGAGGTTCTAGCTCCCCCATCTCCAGCGGGCCCAGCTCAGGTCCCGGGGGGAGTGATGTTTTCTTCGGATATTCAGGATGCTCTTGTCCGCATAGAAGACTTTATGGACAGTGTTGCTAGAGCGGGATTACTTCCAGTAGCACCAGCCACTTCTCAGGCTGGAGGAGGGGTTCAGACTCCTGCTACACATACTCCGAAGCAGGTAGCTCCACAGACTCAGGTTCCCTTGGTTCAGCCCGCAGTGGCGACTCAGACAGGTATTGCAGCTCAGGCTGGAGATGGGCCGGCCATGTCTTCAAATGCTTTGTGGAGACTTGATCGGTTCTCCTAGCGTTTCACTACCACTTTTAGCGGTGCTTCATCGGAGGATCCCCAGGATTTTCTATTCAGTTGTCATGAGTTCCTCAAGACTATGGGGATAGTGGAGACCAATGGGGTCAATTTTTGCACTTTCAGACTTGTGGGTTCTACCAAGACTTGGTGGAGAGATTATTGTCTGTCTAGACCAGCAGGGTCCCCATCTTTGACATGGGATCAGTTTGCAGAGTTATTGTTTGAGAAGTTTCTCCCCGTCACTCACCGGGAGGCACTTCGCAGACAGTTTGAGCATCTTCATCAGGGTTCTATGACAGTTACACAGTATGAGACCAGGTTTGTTGACTTGGCACGCCATGCAGTAGTGATACTCCCTACTGATTGGGAGAGGGTCCGGAGGTTCATTGGCGGATTGATTCAGCCCATTCGCCTACAGATGGCAGTGGGGGTTGGCAGTGATATTACTTTTCAGGAGGCGGCCAATGCGGCCCGTCAAGTGGAGATGGAACTAGCTCGAGGAGGTAGTCAGGGTTCTGACAAGAGGCCTAGACATTCTGGCAGATTTAGTATTACCTCATCTGGAGGTAGAGGTTCCTATGACAGAGGCCATCCCTCGAGACCTTTCCAGTCGGCACTTCAGGTTTCTCATGGTACCCCAGGCGATGGTAGTTATCAGCGATATTCTGACCAGCAGCTCTTCAGCTTACCTTTAGCCCCCATCAGTGCGCTGCCACTTCAGAGCGTTAGGGGAGGACATACAAGTCGAGTGGTCCAGCAGTCTCAGCAGCCGAGGGCATGTTATTATTGTGGTGACCCAGGTCATATTATCAGGTATTGCCCTCGAGCCTCGAGTAGTTGTTAGCAGCAAGGTCCTCGTCATGCGATTCAAGCAACAGGTGATCCCCAGGCTGCCCAGCCAGCTAGAGGCGGGGGTAGGGATCATAGAGGTGGAGGGAGAGACCGTAGAGGTGGAGCTCGGACAGCCAGGGGTAGGGGTCAACCCGTAGTAGATCGTCCCAGAGACACGGTTCAGGGAGGTGGGGGCCAGCCCCATTGTTATGCATTGCCAGCCAGGCCGGATCCGTGTACACCTCACACCGGTTGGTGATTCTAATGTTGTCGACTGAGTGCATCGCTCTTGTGTACTATTCGTGTCTGTGATTGAGGTGCCTAAGAATTATTTGATCCGGGATCTACTTATTCTTATGAGTCATCCTATTTTGCGCCCTATTTTCTTATGCCTAGTAAGGCTTTGGGTATTCCTGTATATGTGTCCACACCGGTTGGTGATTCTAAAGTTGTCGACTGAGTGCATCGCTCTTGTGTAGTGGTATTTGAGGGTCTTGAGACCCGTGTCTATTTATTGCTTCTAGACATGGTGGACTTCGATGTTATATTGGGGATGGACTGGTTGTCCCCGTATCATGCTATCTTGGATTTTTACACCAAGACTGTAGCTTTGGCCTTGCCAGACTTGCCCCGACTTGAGTGCAGAAGGACCCCAGGTCATGCCACCCGTAGTGTTATTTTGTATTTCAAGGCTCGACGTATGGCCGAGAAGGGGTGTTTAGCATAATTGGCGTATGCTCGCGACTCCAGCGCAGAGGTTCTATCTATCGACTCTGTTCCTATTGTTCAGGAGTTCCCCGAGGTTTTTCCTTTCGACCTGCCGGGTATGCCGCCCAACAGGGATATTGACTTCTGCATTGATTTGGCTCCTGGCACTCAGCCTATTTCTATTCAAGTTTATCGCATGGCCCCACCAGAGTTGAAAGAGTTGAAAGAACAGCTTCAGGAATTGCTTGATAAGCGTTTCATTAGACCCAGTGTATTATCTTGGGGTGCGCCAGTATTGTTCGTTAAGAAAAAAGATGGATCGATGAGGATGTGCATTGATTACAGGCAGTTGAACATGGTGACAATAAAGAAAAAGTATCCACTACCGAGGACTGACGATTTGTTTGACCAGCTTCAGGGTGCTAAGGTGTTCGCGAAGATAGATTTTAGGTCTGGTTATCATTAGTTGAGGATTAGGGCATCTGATGTCCCTAAGACGGCTTTTTGTACTTGGTATGGGCATTATGAGTTTTTGGTCATGTCGTTTGGATTGACCAATGCCCCGGCAGCATTCATGGATTTGATGAACTGAGTGTTCAGGCCTTACTTGGATCTATTTGTGATTGTATTCATTGATGATATCTTGGTATTCTCCCGCAGTCAGGAAGAGCATTAGCAGCACCTCAGAGTGGTTCTTCAGACTCCGAAGGATAGTCAGTTGTACGGCAAGTTCTCAAAGTGAGAGTTTTGGTTGAGATTAGTAGCATTTTTTGGTCATGTCGTATCATCAGAGGGTATTCAGGTGGACCTGAAGAAGATAGAGGCAGTCAAGAATTGGCCTCGACCAGTTTCAGCTACAGATATTCGGATCTTCTTGGGGTTAGGTGGTTACTACAGGCGTTTTGTGGAGGGGTTTTCATCCATCGCAGCCCCGATGACTAGATTGACTCAGAAAGGTGCCCAATTCAGGTGGTCAGAAGAGTGCGAGGTGAGCTTTCAGAAGCTCTAGAAAGCCCTAACTACGGCACCTGTATTGGTTTTGCCCACGGGATCTCGGCCTTATACTGTATATTGTGATGCTTCCCGCATCGGACTTGGTGCAGTGTTGATTCATAACGGCAAGGTCATAGCATATGCTTCGAGGCAATTGAAGATCCACGAGAAAAATTATCCAGTCCATGATTTAGAGTTGGCGGCAATTGTACATGCCTTGAAGATCTGGAGGCATTATTTGTATGGTGTGACGTGTGAGGTGTACACGGATAACAAGAGACTTCGGTACTTGTTCAAGCAAAAAGAGTTGAATTTGAGACAGCGAAGGTGGTTGGAGTTGTTGAAAGATTATGATGTTTCGATTTTATACCACCAGGGAAGGCCAATGTGGTGGCCGATGCATTGAGTAGAAAGTCCGCCAGCATGGGTAGTCTTGCATACATTCCTGTCAGCCAGAGACTGCTTGCCTTGGATGTTCAGGACTTGGCCAATAGAGTTGTGAGATTGGATATTTCTGAGCCCAGCAGAGTGTTAACTTGCACGGTTGCTCGTTCATCATTGATGGAGTGTATCCGGGAGCGAAAGTTTGATAATCCCTATTTATGTGTACTGAGGGACACGGTGCAGAGGGGAGGTGCCAAGGAGATGACTTTGGGAGATGATGGCATATTGAGGTTGGAGGGGCGAGTTTGTGTGCCCAATGTTGATGGTATTTGAGAGTCGATCTTAGCGGAGGCCCACAGCTCTCGGTATTCTATTCATTCAGGCGCCGCAAAGATGTATCAGGATTTGAGACAGCATTACTGGTGGCGTAGAATGAAGAAAGACATTGTTGCGTATGTGGCTCGTTGTCTAAATTTTCAGCAGGTTAAGTGCAAGCATCAGAGGCCTGGTGGGTTATTTCAGAGGATTGAGCTTCCCGAGTGGAAATGGGAGAGGATCACTATGGATTTTGTTACTGGCCTTCCGATGACTCGGAAGAAGTTTGATGCTATATAGGTTAGACTAAGTCAGCGCATTTCATCCCAGTTGCCACCACTTATTCATCCGAGAGGTCTGCAGAGATTTATATCAGGGAGATCGTTTGCCTTCATGGGTGCCCATATCTATTATTTCGGATCGGGTCCGCAGTTTACTTCGCGTTTCTGGAGAGCGGTGCAACATGAGTTGGGTACCCCATGTTCATTTGAGTACAACATTTCACCCCCAGACAGACGGTCAGTCCGAGAGGACCATTCAGATTCTTCAGGATATGCTCCGAGCCTTTGTTATTGATTTTGGAGGCTAGTGGGACCAGTTTGCCTTTAGCAGAGTTTGCCTACCACAACAACTACCAGTCTAGTATTCAGATGGCTCCATATGAGTCGTTGTATGGTTGGCGGTGTCGGTTCCCAGTAATATGGTTTGAGCCAGGAGAGGCTCGGTTATTGGGTGTGGAGGTTGTACAGGAGGCCTTGGATAAGGTCAAGATCATTCAGGATAGACTTCGGTCGGCTCAGTCTAGGCAGAAGAGTGTTGCAGACCGTAAGTTCAGGGATGTTGCTTTTGTGGTTGGTAAGCGAGTATTGCTCCGTCTGTCGCCTATGAAGGGCGTGATGAGGTTTGGGAAGATGGGCAAGCTTAGCCCTAGGTTTATTAGCCCATTTGAGATTCTTGACCGTGTGGAGAAGGTGGCTTATAGGCTTGCGTTGTCGCCTAGCTTGTCACTTGTGCATCTGGTTTTTCATGTATCCATGCTTCGGAAGTATCACGACGATCCCACCCATGTGTTAGATTTCAGTACTGTCCAATTGGACAAGGATCTGTCATATGAGGAGGAGCCAGTGGCTATTTTAGACCGGCATGTTCGACAATTGAGGTCGCAAAGTTTTCCTTTAGTGCATGTTCAGTGGAGAGGTCAGCCTCCTGAGGCGTCGACCTGGGAGTCCGAGTCTGATATGCAGAGCCGTTATCCCCATCTATTCCCCGACTCAGGTACTTCCTTCTTCTGCCCGTTCGAGGAGGAACGGTTATTTTAGAGGTGGAGGATGTGACGACGCAGAGGGTCATCACTCTAATTCTCCTTTTCCTTGTGTTTCTGAGGCCTTGAAAACCTCTTATTGGGTTGCCTCGATTTGCATGCACAATCCGGGCGCGAAGCCAGAAATTTTATATGTGAAAATAATTGAACTCCGTGTTAAAAACTTTGAATTTTGATACCAATATTGCTATGGTTGCCTTTGGTCAACGTTTTGGGTAAACGGACCCGGACACATGCTGTGACGGTCCCGGAGGGTCACAATTAAATTTAGGACCCGGGCATATTCCCGAGATCAAAATCCGAGGTCCCAGGCCCGAGAAATATAAATTTTCAGCTTAATTGGTTCCTGTTAATAATTAAGGAAAATGAATTAGAAAAAAAAGAGCAAAAGATAATGGTATCAGGTTCGTGACGCCCCGTACAAGTCTTAAATAATTCCTAAGCACTATCTGTGAAGTTTTATTGGAATCGGACGTTGTCTGACGTGTTTCGTACTTGAAAATGGAAACTTTGAGTTTCAAGTGTTAAAGAGCGAAATTTTTATTTTGAGGCCTAATTCGATGTAAATGGTGCTATTTTGGCGATTTGATCGCACGAGTAAGTTCATAGAATGTTTTCGAGTCAGTGTACATGGTTGGTTTGGAGCCCGAAGACTCGGGTCTATTTTGAAGGTTGTCCGGGATGATTAAACTTAGGGAAAATATCAGGTTCAGGGTTGTAGGCACTAGTACGCTCGCATGCCATTTCCATGCGGTCCGCCTGGGCGACCCGCGGCCGCATCCCTTCTTGTGCGGTCCGCGTGGAGCTGCGCGGCCGCGATCCTTTCCTATGCGGACCGCGTGGTGCCGCACGGCCGCGGTCATTTCTAAGCGGTCCGCGTGAAGCTGCACGGCCGCGACCATTTCTGCGCGGTCCGCGTGGCTGTGTCTGAGGCCAGGGATTCCAGGGTAACCAGCGGCCGTATGCCATTTCTGTGCGGTCCGCGCCAGGGCCCCAGAAAGGCCTATAAATCCGAAATTTCAGCCATTTTTCCACTGTTCACAAACCCAAAACCTAATAGGCGATTTTCTAAACAATTTTTCTTCTCTAAAACGATTGGTAAGTTATTTCTAACTTAAAATTTCTACTCATTAAAATCTTTTACAATAATTTCAACTTCAAACAAAGATTATAAAAAATGGGAATTTGGGATTTGGGGTAGAACTTAGGTTTTCTATAATTTGAGCTTTTGGACCTCGATTTGAGGTCCGATTTCCATTCTAGTTATAGATATGAGCTCGTAGGGAATTGGGTAACCCGATTTTGGTTTGAACCTCGAGGTTTGACCATGTGGGCCCGGGGGCATTTTGAGAATTTTTGAGTAATACATTGGGAATTTCATTCTTATGCATCCAAATTGATTTAATTAGCATTTTTGATACATTTGAGTAAATTGTGGTTAGATTCCACTGGGTTTGAATCGAATTCGAGGGGTAAAGCTATTCTAGAGGTGTGAGTTGAGTTGGAAGCCTTCAAGGTAAGTGTTTGATCTAACTTTGGCTTGAGGGAATAAGATTAGGCATTTAATTGTTATGTGCTATGTGGAGTCGGTGTATAGGTATGGTGACGGGTACCTATGCGCCCGACTCAAGCATGACCATGTTATCCTTTTTGTTATTAAAAAATGCAAAAGAAGTGAACAATTGAGATAAATTCTTGTTATGAGAGCTATGAAATGAAAGATGAGAAGTAAATGAATTAAAGCTGAGTTGTTGATAAATGTTTCCCTTGCCGGGACTTGTTGTTAATTGTTTCCCTTGCCAGGACATGTTGTTAAATTAGTTCCCTTGCCGGGATGGTTAATCTTATTGTTCACTCCTTTTTCCCGATTTTTTATCATTGTTTGGGGAGAGGTGAGCGTAAAGAACGATGGGTGATACCGTGTAGTTATTGATTTCCTCCATAAGTTTGAGTGGTGATTTCCTCCATAAGTTTGAGTGGTGATTTCCTCCACAAGATGGAGTGGTGTTTATTGATTTCCTCCACAAGATGAAGTGGTATATATTGACTTCCTCCAGAAGATGGAGTGTATTCATTGATTTCCTCCACAAGTTGGAGTGGTGAATACCTCCACAAGATGGAGTGGTACATATTGATTTCCTCCACAAGATGGAGTGGTATTTATTGATTTCCTCCACGAGATGGAGTGGTGCTATTGATTGGGTGAGGACGATAGTAAAAGCACGATGGTTGGTGCCATGCAACGTTGTTTGATTGGCTTATCTTTTTGGTGTTCCTTATCCCGTGTTCCTTTCTTAGTTGTTGATTCATCGGTTTCTCTTATTTAAAAGTTATCTATTTCAGTTCCATCTCTTAATTGTAGAAGTTATGTTTGAACTACCATTTCCCCCAGCATGTCCCCTTCCCTTTTTTTGTTGTTTAAATTCTAGTTTTCCTTTTTTGTTATCGTATATATATCTGTACAGGTTGTTTATGGTAGGTCCAGTTAGCCTCGTCATTACCTCGTCGAGGTTAGGCTGGACACTTACCAGCACATGGGGTCGGTTGTGCTGATACTACGCTTCTGTGCCTTTTTGTGCACAGGTCAGGACCCAGTTTACGGACCGCAGCTTTAGATTGGGAGTAATCCTTCAGTCCAGAGTTTCCGAGATAATTCGCTGGCGTTTGCGGGTCCTGAGTCTCCTCTATCTTTTCTAGTTTGTTATATTTCTACACGGGCCCCGAGTCTCCTTTATCTTTTCTAGTTTGTTATATTTCTATCAAACAGACTCCAGTTGTATTTTCTTTCAGACTATTATTTTTAGTATTCTTTAGTTGTCCGTGAGCAGTGACACCAGATATTCGGTAGAGACAGTTTGTCCGTTTCCGTATCTTGTTTTATTATTTTTGTTATGAAAAATCTTCCGCATGCTTTAATTAATTATTCTAGTATTTAAATGTTTTACATATAAATTGTGAAAATGATTATAAAGGTTGGCTTGCCTAGCTTCGGCAGTAGGCACCATCACGACTCCCGATGGTGGGTAAATCCGGGTTGTGACAAGTTGGTATCAGAGCACTAGGTTACTTCGGTCTCACAACTCACGGACCAGCCCGGTAGAGTCTGTGGGATCGGTACGGAGACGTTTGTATGTATCCCCCAAGGGCTACTGAGTTAGGAAAGTTTCACTTTGTTCATTCTTGTCGTGCGATTCTATTTCTCAACTATTGATTGTTGTTCTACTCTGTTCTTTTGCAGATGGCGAGAACACGTGCGTCTTCTTCTTCCGCGCAGCAGCCCAAGCCCCCAGCAACAGCTCCCACGAGGGGCAGGGGACGAGGCCACCGGAGGCCGTGGCATGGGAAGAGCTCAGCCCCAGCTTGCAGTTCCAGAGGTGGAGCCTCATATTGAATTTGATGAGGAGGTTCCAGCCCCCAGCTCCAGTGGGCCCAGCTCAGGTCTTAGGGGGAGTGATGTTTTCTTCGGATATTCAGGATGCTCTTGTCCGCATAGCAGTTTTTAAGGATAGTGTTGCTAGAGAGGGATTGCTTCCAGTAGCACCAGCCACTTCTCAGGCTGGAGGAGGGGTTCAGACTCCTGCTACACGTACTCCGGAGCAGGTAGCTCCACAGACTTAGGTTCCCTTGGTTCGGCCCGCAGTGGTGACTCAGACAGGTATTTCAGCTCAGGCCGGAGATGGGCTGGCCATGTCTTTGGATGCTTTGTGGAGACTTGATTGGTTCTCCACGATTTTCACTACCACTTTCAGCAGTGCTTCATCGGAGGATCCCCAAGATTTTCTTTTCAGTTGTTATGAGATCCTTAGGACTTTGGGGATATTGGAGACCAATGAGGTCGATTTTTGCACTTTCAGACTCTTCGATTCCGCCATGACTTGGTGGAGAGATTATTGTCTGTCTAGACCAGTAGGGTCCCCAGCTTTGACATGGGATCAGTTTGCAGAGTTATTTTTTGGAGAAGTTTCTCCCCGTCACTCGGCGGGAGGCACTTCGCAGACAGTTTAAACATCTTCATCAGGGTTCTATGATAGTTATACAGTATGAGACCGGGTTTGTTAACTTGGCACGCTATACTGCAACCTGATCGGGAGAGGGTCCGGAGGTTCATTAGCGGATTGATTCAGCCCATTCGCCTACAGATGACAGTAGGGGTTGGCAGTGATATTAGTTTTCAGGAGGCGGCCAATGCGGCCCGTCGAGTGGAGATGGCACTAGCTCGAGGAGGTAGTCAGGATTGTGACAAGAGGCCTAGACATTCTGGCAGGTTTAGTAGTACCTCATATGGAAGTAAAGGTTTCTATGACAGAGGCCATCCCCCGAGATCTTTCTAGTCAGCACTTCAGGTTTCTCATGGTACCGTAGGCGATGGTAGTTATCAGCGATATTCTGACCAGCAGCTCTTCAGCTCACCTTTAGCCCCCTTCAGTGCGCTGCCACTTCAGAGCGTCAGGGGAGGACATACAAGTCGACTGGTCCAGCAGTCTCAGCAGCCGAGGGCATGTTATAGTCGTGGTGACCCAGGTCATATTATCAGGTATTGCCCTCGAGCCACGAGTAGTTGTCAGCAGCAGGGTCCTCGTCGTGTGATTCAAGCAGCAGGTGATCCACAGGCCGGCCAGCCAGCTAGAGGTGGGGGTAGGGATCATAGAGGTGGAGGGAAAGACCGTAGAGGTAGAGCTCGGACAGCCAGGGGTAGGGGTCAACCCGTAGTAGATCGTTCCAGAGACACAGTTCATAGAGGTGGGGGCCAGCCCCGTTGTTATGCATTGCCAGCCAGGCCGGAGGCCGAGTCTTCTGATGCTGTGATTACAGGTACTATTCTAGTCTGTGACAGGGTGCCTCAGAATTATTTGATTCGGGATCTACTTATTCTTATGAGTCATCCTATTTTGCACCCTATTTGCTTAAGCCTAGTAAGGCTTTGGGTATTCCTGTATATGTGTCCACACTGGTTGGTGATTCTATAGTGGTCGACCGAGTGCATCGCTCTTGTGTAGTGGTATTTGAGGGTTTTGAGACCCGTGTCGATTTATTACTTCTAGATATGGTGGACTTCGATGTTAACTAGGGATGGACTGGTTGTCCCCGTATCATTCTATCTTGGATTTTCACGACAAGACCGTAACTTTGGCCTTGCTAGACTTGCCCCGACTTGAGTGCAGAAGGACCCCAGGTCATGCCACCCATAGTGTTATTTCGTATATCAAGGATCGACGTATGGTCGAGAAGGGGTGTTTAGCATATTTGGCGTATGTCCACGACTCCAGCACAGAGGTTCCGTCTATCGACTCTGTTCCTATTGTTCGGGAGTTCCCTGAGGTTTTTCCTTCAGACCTGCCGGGTATGCCGCCCGACAGGAATATTGAATTCTGTATTTATTTGGCTCCTGGCTCTTAGCCTATTTCTATGGCGACGTATCGCACGGCCCCATCAGAGTTGAAAGAGTTAAAAGAACAGCTTCAGGACTTGCTTGATAAGGGTTTCATTAGACCCAATGTATCATCTTGGGGTGCGCCAGTGTTGTTTGTGAAGAAAAATGACGGATCAATGAGGATGTGCATTGATTATAGGCAGTTGAACAAGGTGACAATAAAGAAAAAGTATCCACTACCGAGGATTGACGATTTGTTTGACCAGCTTCAGGGTGCTAAGGTGTTCTCGAAGATAGATTTGAGGTCTGTTATCATCACTTGAGGATTAGGGCGTCTGATGTCCCAAAGACGGCTTTTCGTACTCGATGTGGGCATTATGAGTTTTTGGTCATGTTATTTGGATTGACCAATGCCCCAACAACATTTATGGAGTTGATGAACCGAGTGTTCAGGCCTTACTTGGATCTATTTGTGATTGTATTCATTGATGATATCTTGATATACTCCCGCAGTCAAGAGGAGCATTAGCAGCACCTCAGAGTGGTTCTTCAAACTCTAATGGATAGTCAGTTGTACGCCAAGTTCTCAAAGTGCGAGTTTTGGTTAGGATCGATATTATTTTCTGGTCATGTTGTATCAACAGAGGGTATTCAGGTGATTCGAAGAAGATAGAGGCAGTCAAGAATTGGCCTTGACCAGTTTCAGCTACAGATATTCGGAGCTTCTTGGGGTTAGCTGGTTACTATAGGCGTTTTGTGGAGGGGTTTTCATCCATCGCAGCCCCGATGACTAGATTGACTCAGAAGGGTGCCCAGTTCAGGTGGTTAGATGAGTGCGAGGTGAGCTTTCAGAAGCTCAGGACAGCCCTGACTACTGCACCGATATTTGTTTTGCCCATGGGATCTGGGCCTTGTACTGTATATTGTGATGCTTCCCGCATCGGACTTGGTGCAGTTTTGATTTAGAGCGTCAAGGTCATAGCATATGCGTCGAGGCAATTGAAGATCCACGAGAAGAATTATCCAGTTTATGACTTAGAGTTGGCAACTATTGTTCATGCCTTGAAGATCTGGAGGCATTATTTGTACGGTGTGACGTGTGAGGTGTACACGGATCACAAGAGCCTTCAGTACTTGTTCAAGCAGAAAGAGTTGAATTTGAGACAGCGGAGGTGGTTGGAGTTGTTGAAAGATTATGATTTTTCTATTTTATACCACCCAGGGAAGGCCAATGTGGTGGCCGATGCATTGAGTAGAAAGTCCACCAGCACGGGTAGTTTTGCATACATTCCGGTCAGCCAGAGACTGCTTGCGTTGGATGTTCAGGCCTTGGCCAATAGATTTGTGAGATTGGATATTTATGAGCCCAGCAGAGTGTTAAGTTGCATAGTTTCTCGTTCATCATTGATGGAGAGTATCCGGGAGTGGCAGTTTGACGATCCCCATTTATGTGTCCTAAGGGACACGGTGAAGAGGGGAGGTGCCACGGAAATGACTTTGGGAGATGATGGCATATTGAGATTACAGGGGCCAGTTTGTGTGCCCAATGTTGATGGTATTCGAGAGTCGATCTTAGCGGAGGCCCACAGCTCTTTGTATTTTATTTATCCGAGTCGCGAAGATGTATCAGGATTTGAGACAACATTATTGGTGGCATAGAATGAAGAAAGACATTGTTGCGTATGTGGCTCGTTCTCTAAATTGTCAGCAGGTTAAGTGCGAGCATCAGAGGCCTGGTGGATTTTTTCAGAGGATTGAGCTTCCCGAGTGGAATTGGGAGTGGATCACTATGGATTTTGTTACTAGCCTTCCGATGACTCGGAAGAAGTTTGATGCTATACGGGTTATTGTTGATAGGTTGACTAAGTCAGCGCATTTCATCCCAGTTGCCACCACTTATTCATCTGAGAGGTATGCAGAGATTTATATCAGGGAGATCGTTCGCCTTCATGGGGTGCCCATATCTATTATTTCGGATCGGGGTCCGCTGTTTACTTTGGATTTCCGGAAAGCTTTGCAACATGAGTTGGGTACCCCAGGTCCATTTGAGTACAAAATTGCACCCCAGATAGACGGTCAGTCCGAGAGGACCATTCAGATTCTTGAGGATATGCTCGAGCCTGCGTTATTTATTTTTTAGGCTCGTGGGACCAGTT
Organism: Nicotiana benthamiana; assembly: GCA_034376525.1. Lineage (NCBI taxonomy): Eukaryota > Viridiplantae > Streptophyta > Magnoliopsida > Solanales > Solanaceae > Nicotiana > Nicotiana benthamiana. The sequence continues at coordinate 9,240,587 of CM067337.1, forward strand.
CTTGCCGTTAGCGGAGTTTTCCTACAACAACAGCTACCAGTCCAGTATTCAGATGGCTCCATATGAGGCGTTGTATGGTAGGCGGCATCGGTCCCCAGTCGGATGGTTTGAGCCGGGAGAGGCTCGGTTATTGGGTACGGAGTTGGTATAGGAGGCCTTGGATAAGGTCAAGATCATTCAGGATAGACTTCGGTCAGCTCAGTCTAGGCAGAAGAGTGTTGCAGACTGTAAGGTCAGGGATGTTGCTTTCACGGTTGGTGAGCGAGTATTGCTCCGTGTGTCGCCTATAAAGGGTGTGATGAGGCCTGGGAAGAAGGGCAAGCTTAGCCCTAGGTTTATTGGCCCATTTGAGATTCTTGACCGTGTGGGGAAGGTCGCTTATAGGCTAGCGTTGTCGCCATGCTTGTCAGCTGTGCATCCGATTTTTCATGTATCCATGCTTCGGAAGTATCACGGCGATCCCACCCACATGTTTGATTTCACTACTGTCCAATTGGACAAGGATCGGTCATATGAGGAGGAGCCGAAGGCTATTTTAGACGGTAGGTTCGACAGTTGAGGTTGCGGAGTTTTCCTTCAGTGCGTGTTCAGTAGAGAGGCCAGCCTCCTGAGGCATCGACCTGGGAGTCCGAGTCTGATATGCGGAGCCGTTTTCCCCATGTATTCCCCGACACAGGTACTTCCTTCTTCTGCCCGTTCGAGGACGAACGATTAATTTAGAGGTGGAGGATGTGACGACCCAGAGGGTCATCACCGTATTTCTCTCTTTTCTTGTGTTTCTGAGGCCTTGAAAACCTCTTATTGGCTTGCCTCGATTTGCGTGCACAATCCGGAAGCGAAGCAGGAAAATATTTATGTGAAAATATTTGAACTCCATGTTAAAAACTATGAATACCAATATTTCTATTGTTGACTTTGGTCAACGTTTTGGGTAAACGGACTTGGACCCATGATGTAATGGTCCCGAAGGGTCCGTAATTAAATTTGGGACCCAGGCATATTCCCGGAATCGGAATCTGAGGTCCCAGGCCCGAGAAAAATAATTTTTCAGTTTAATTGGTTCCTGTTAATGTCTAAGGAAAATGAATTAAAAAAAGAGCAAAAGGTAATGGTATCGGGCACGTATTTTGGTTCCGACACCCCTTACAAGTCTTTAATAATTTTTAAGCACTATCTGTGAAGTTTCATTTGAATTGGACGTCGTTTGACGTGTTTCGTACTTGAAAATGGAAACTTTGAGTTTCAAGTGTTAAAGAGCGAAATTATGATTTTGAGGCTTAATTCTATGTAAATGGTGCTATTTTGGAAATTTGATCGCACGAGTAAGTTCGTATAATGTTTTTGAGTCAGTGTACATGATTGGTTTGGAGCACCGAGGGCTCGGGTGTGTTTTGGCTGTGGTCCGGGGTGTTTAAACTTAGGGAAAATATTAGGTTCAGGGTTGCAGGCACCAGTGCCGCTGCATGCCATTTCTATGCGGTCCGCCTGGGGGCCCCATGGCCACATCCCTTCCTGTGCAGTCCGCTTGGAGCTGCGTGGCCGCAGTCATTTCTACGCGGTTCGCATGGAGCTGCGCGGCCGTGACCATTTCTGCGCGGTCCGCGTGGCTGTGTCTGAGGCTAGGGATTCCAGGGTAACCAGCACGACCGTATGCCATTTATGTGCGGTCCGCGCTAGGGCCCCAGAAAGGCCTATAAATCCGAAATTTCAGCCATTTTTTCACTGTTCACAAACCCAAAACCTAAGAGGCGATTTTCTAAACAACGTTTCTTCTCCAAAATGATTGGTAAGTGATTTCTAACTTAATTTTTCTACTCTTTAACATCTTTTAACATAATTTCAACTTCAAACAAATATTTTCAAAAATGGGAATTTGGGATTTGGAGTAGAACTTAGCTTTTCTATAATTTGAGCTTTTGGACCTCGATTTGAGGTCCGATTTCCATTCTAGTTATAGATATAAGCTCGTGGGGAAGTGGGTAACCCGGTTTTGGTTCGAACCTTGAGTTTTGACCACGTGGGCTCGGGGACATTTTGGAATTTTTTGAGTAACACTTTGGGAATTTCATTCTTATGCATCCAAATAGATTTAATTAGCATTTATTGATATATTTGAGTAAATTGCGGTTAAATTCCGCCGGTTTTGAATCGAATTCGAGGGGTAAAGCTATTCTAGAGGCGTGAGTTGAGTTGAAAGCCTTCGAGGTAAGTGTTTGATCTAACTTTGGCTTGAGGGAATAAGATTAGATTGTTAATTGTTATGTGCTATGTGGAGTAGGTGTATAGGTATGGTGACGGTTACCTATGCGTCGGAGTCAAGCATGACCGTGCTATCCTTTTTGTTACTAAAAAGTGCGAAAGAAGTGAATAATTGAGATAAATTCTTGTTATGAGAGCTATGAAATGAAATATGAGAAGTAAATGAATTAAATCTGAGTTATTGATAAATGTTTCCCTTGCCGGGACTTGTTGTTAATTGTTTCCCTTGCCGGGATTTGTTGTTTAATTGTTTCCCTTGCCGGGATGGTTAATCTTGTTGTTTACTCCTTTTTCCCAATTCTTTTATCATTGTTTGGGGAGAGGTGAGCGTAAAGTACGATGGGTGATACCGTGTAGTTATTGATTTCCTCCACAAGTTGGAGTGGTGATTTCCTCCACAAGATGGAGTGGTATATATTTATTTCCTCTACAAGATGGAGTGGTATTTATTGATTTACTCCACAAGATGGAGTGTCGTTTTCCTCCACAAGATGGAGCAGTATATATTTATTTCCTCCACAAAATGGAGTGGTATTTATTGATTTCTTCCACAAGTTGGAGTGGTGATTTCCTCCATAAGATGGAGTGGTACATATTGATTTCCTCCACAAGATGGAGTGGTATTTATTGATTTCCTCCACGAGATGGAGTGGTGCTTTTGATTGGGTGAGGACGAGAGTAATAGCACGATGGGTGGTGTCGTGCAACGTTGTTTGATTGGGTTATCTTTTTGGTGTTCCTTATCCCGTGTGCCTTTCTTAGTTGTTGATTCATCGGTTTTCTCTTATTTAAAAGTTATCCACTTCAGTTCCATCTCTTAATTGTAGAAGTTATATTTGAACTACTACTTCCCCCAGCACGTCCCCTTCCCTTTTTTGTTGTTTAAATTCTGGTTTTCCTTTTCTGTTATCGTATATATATTTGTACAGGTTGTTTATGGTAGGTCCGGTTAGCCTCATCACTACCTCGCCGAGGTTAGGCCGGACACATACCAACACATGGGATCGGTTGTGCTGATACTACGCTTCTGTGCCTTTTTGTGCACAGGTCAGGACCTAGTTTACGGATCGCAGCTTTAGACCGGGAGTGATCCTTCAGTCCAGACGCTCCGAGGTAGTTCGCTGGCGTTCGCTGGCCTGAGTCTCCTCTATCTTTTCTAGTTTGTTATATTTCTATCAAACAGACTCCAGTTATATTTTCTTTCAGACAATTATTTTTAGTATTCTATAGTTGTCCGTGAGCAGTGACACCAGATAGTGGGTATAGACGGGTTGTCAGTTTCCATATCTTGTTTTATTATTATTGTTATTAAAAATCTTCCGCATGATTTAATTAATTATTCTAGTATTTAAATATTTTAGATATAAATTGTGAAAATGATTATAAAGGTTAGCTTGCCTAGCTTCGACGGTAGGCGCCATCACGACTCCCGATGGTGGGTAAATTCAGGTCGTGACAAAAAATATTTGATTTCTTTAATAAGTAGAGAGATGAAAGTTTTGCAACTACTATGATTTCTATCAAGAAAATAGCAATTGAAATGAATATCAAAATCGAATTTCGTAAAAAACGTATGATATATGGGAAGTAACAATTTGATGAGAATATTGATAATAAAATCTCAAAATTTTTCGAAGAGTCCTTTGGAGTTGATTACTTTATACGTAGTGAACAAGACTTTTTTCGCTTCAAAATAGATTTGATCAATTCGAAGCATATGAAAATATTGTTAGTTTTCTATTTAGTGGTAAAAAATCAGATCACTAGATAATGAAAATTTTTAAAAAAAATATTGCCTTAATGTTGAATGTTCCTTAAAGCATAATAATCAATTCAATATTGATGGTTTAGATTTATATTCAGAATTAAAAATATTAAGAAAAATAGTACAATTAGAAGATAAAATTTTAATTGATACACTCGATCAAATAAAAAATTTGATTCCTTTTCCAATCCCTATAATACTTATAGAATAATGTTAATAACTCTTTTTTCCTTCGTTTCAGAAAAATAATCAAAACTAAAATTAATAAAGTTTTACCTAAGATCAATAATGTCTTAATAAAGGTTAAATGGATTAGCTATATTGTCAATTAAGAAAGACTTATTAGGAGTTATTGATTATAAGAAAATTACTATACCTTTGTATATGAGAAACGCTAAAAAATAGACTTCAAATAAATAAATTAAAAAAAAAAGTTAAGGCCCCTCATAAAGTTTGGCTTTAGACCACAAAACTCGCTGGGCCGCCCAGCGAGATGTATATTAATTAAATAATTTGTAAAGCCTACATGCCATTTTGTTGTAATTCCACGTGTCAGTATTTTATTTATTACATTGAAGTTACTGTATTTACTTCTTAATCTATTGTAAGACAATAATCTGTAAGCGTAAACATATTACTTATAATTTTGGTTAAATTCGTGGGGTATTGTATTTTTTTTTGGTAATCAAAGATTTATTCAACAAAAACTAAGAGCTATTACAATAAGAACTCAGTTTATGTCACATAGTATCTAAACTGTCTTTTTTTAATGCATGAAAAATAATGACGAAACAACAAAGATTTGCAAATTACGAAAAGTGTCCAGGCTGTAATTATTTTTACTAACAGGTCCGCTACTCCGTTAGCCTTTTTAAAGATGTGATTTAGCTAAGTATCATTCGTCATCCGTAATAGGTACCTGCAATCATCAATTAAGTTTTCGTAGAGACAATTATTAAATGTTAAGAAATTTAATAGTTCCAAAAAATCCATCTCTATTACTTGATTCCGTAAAGTAGGACTAGGGGGGTATTGTATGTTAGACATATTCTTAGTACCACAATTCTGTTTTATGTCGTTTCATGACTCATCATCTCATTTGCATTTGGCACACAGATATAGTTAAAAGAGAAGTTTTTCTATATATGAATTTTGTCCTGCTGCTGCTGTGATATGCTAGAAAACAGTGATTCAATTATTTATTCCCACAAGAAACCATATTAGCATAATCCTAACAAGATACCAATACGTCATTGAATAGCTAAAAAAACATGAACAAAATAATATTTACTAATTAGTAAAATATCTTACTCAATGCTGATGTCTTGTCCTCTCTTTTAACAAGTTGTTATTTTAATGTGGATAAGGAAGGCAACTTTTGATTTTTGACTACGTAAAGAGTACTATAAGTAAGAGCTTCTTCTTCTCTTCTCTCGGCGCACGTTAGTTAACGTATGCCGAGCTTGGCTTCCATGGCGAGAGGAAGGGGACGAGGCAGCAGTCTCCCTAGAAAACTACCGGTTACAACCATAGACCGAATTATTTCAACTATAAACCACCCAGTAAGTGTAAATAACCCTATTGACACTGTTCCATTGGCCGAAACTGCTCCATTGGTTGACACTGTTCCATTGGCTCAATCAGTTGAGGTAATAGATGCAGATGAGGTCTCCTTGCTTCCTAATCTCCCGATGGTGCAAGGAAATGGTGGAATAGACCACATGCAGAAGCTACCTCAAGCATCTGTGACAGAACAAAACAAACCAGAGGAGGGGACCAATAAAGTAGCTAAAGGATGGGCAAATCTCTTTCAGAAGATTCGATTTGCTTCTAATGGCATGGCTTTGGAGTATATTCCACCGACTATGATTGATGGTAAACCAATAGGTTATTTGATCAAAGAAGAACTGGAGGTGGAATAACAGAAATGGAAGTGTGCCCTAGTAGTTTTTGTTTTAGGGAATGGGCCAGGTTATAATGCAATGAAAAGGTTCATTAACCTACATTGGTCCCATGTACCTGAACCAGACCTCTATTATCATGAGGAGGGCTACTATGTAGTGAAATTACGATCACTTGATGATGCTAGAGAAGTTCTCTGTGCTGGTCCATACTCCATTGCAAATAGACCTATGATCCTGAAGCAATGGACTGCTGACTTTGATTTCAATGCTGCTTTTCCTACTGAAATTCCACTGTGGGTCAAGTTTCCTAAACTCCCTATGTCATGCTGGGGAATCAGATCCTTGAGTAGGATAGCCAGTGTATTGGGTAAGCCCATTTTTGCTGATGAATGTACGACTAAACAAACTAGAATTTCATATGCTCGCATGCTTATAGAGGTGAATGTTTCTAAAGAGTTGCCAAGTGAGATTGAGTTAATAGATCCAAATGGGAAGAAATTTTTGCAGGAAGTGGCTTATGATTGGAAACCATCGTATTGTGAGAAATGCCTTATGGTTGGACACAATTGTTTGGTTAATCCCAAACCTTCCCAATCTACCCAAATGCAGAAACCTAAAGTGATTCAGGAATGGAGATCTAAAGCTCCAAACCATCCTGGTATGCAGCAGCAGGAGGCTCCTAAGAAACAGCTTGGACCAAAGCAGAATGATGTACCTCCCAAAGAGCATTATGTTGCTCCTTTAGGAAGTACAGAGTCGAACAAACAGGAAGATAGAGGTAAACAGGTTCAGTCTCCAGAGTTCAACCTTACAAACTTTCCCCCTTTATCTCCTGTAGTGGTGAGTAACAGATTTCAAGTAATGTCAGGTAGTAGGCCAGGAAATCCCCCAGATGAAGGGGGTCCTAGTTATACCCAATGAAGTGTTTATTTTGGAACATTAGAGGTGTAAATAAAATGTATAAGCAGAAGGAAGCTAAGGAATATATTAGGTCTAATAAATTTAACCTTGTTGGTCTGGTAGAGACAAAGGTTAAGGAGGGAAATGCAGATAGAATTGCTAAGCTGTTGGTACCTGGCTGGGGTATGCTAACTAACTATAGGGGCTCTCCGAATGGTAGAATTTGGGTCCTATGAGATACTCAAAAGTTTATGATCACTGGTATTCAGGAGGAGGCTCACTTCCTTCATTGTAGTGTCAGGACCTCTGCAGGTAATCTGGTTTGTACCTCACTGTGGTGTATGGGTTCAATGGCAAGGACCAAAGGAGAACATTGTGGCAACAGTTACAGAACGTTTCTGCTGCTATTACAGATCCTTGGCTAGTAGCAGTTGATTTCAATGCTGTCATGTCTATAAATGATAGGCAGTCCTGTAATCAAGTGAAACAAGCTGAAACTCTGGATTTCACTCAATGTATACAACAGTCTGGGCTATCAAAACTTCCCTGGAAAGGGGAATTTTTCACATGGTCCAACAAGCAAACTGGCAAGGATAGAGTTTGTTGCATATTGGACAGAATCTTTTGTAATTATGAATGGATGATTAAATGGAGCCATGTACAAACAGTATATGGTTATCCATTAATCTCTGATCATATCCCAATGGTGCTTACTCTGACTGAAGATACTATGCTCAGGAAGGCTCCTTTCAGATTCTATAATGCATGGGTTAATCATGAGGACTTTCAGCAACTTATCAAGGAGAACTGGAAAAACACTAATCACTGTACTATCAAGGGTGTGTGGAATAACCTCAAGTTACTGAAACCAATTTTAAAATCTCTAAATGCTAGAGATTTTATGAACATTGCACAGAAAATTGAGTCTAGCAGGAAGGAATTGAAGGACATTAAAAGCCAGATGATTCTGTCTTATACTGATGATTTGCAGCTTAATGAGAAAGAACTTGTATCGAAGTTAGAAAAATGGTCAATGATTGAAGAAAATATCCTGCAACAGAAGTCCAGGGCCAGATGGATCCAATTGGGAGACTCAAATAACAAATATTTTTCTGCTGTCTTGAAGGAAAGGAATCTATACAATAGCATAACAGAACTGGTTACAGCAGGGGGATCCAGGATTACCAATCCAGATGACCTCAGAAAGGAGATCAAGGATTTTTTTAAGTCACTAATGGGTACATCAGCTGCCTCACTACCAGCAATTAACAGATTGTATATGAGTAATGGTCCAAAGCTTACACATCACCAGAAGAAAGATTTAGCTGCTGATATCATTGCTTCTGAGATTCTGGACAGTTTAAAATCCATTGGTGATGACAAAGCCCCGGGGATTGATGGATATAATGCTTTTTTCTTTAAGCAGACCTGGAGTATCACTGGCAATCATATAATCAAGGCAGTCAAGAATTTTTTCCAGTCCAGCAAACTGTATAGACCAGCCAATTTGTGCTTCCCTTTCTTTGGTACCCAAAGTTGCTAATCCACAAACAGTTAAAGAATTTCTACCAATTGCTTGCTGCTCAGTCGTATACAAGATAATTTCTAAGATATTGGCCAATAGATTACAAAAAATCATGTCCAGTATCATTTGTGATTGTCAAGCAGGTTTCATCCCAGGCAGGAAGATTGCAGACAATGTTATACTGGCCCATGAACTAATCAAAAATTACTCAAGATCTCATGTGTCTCCTAGATGCATGATTAAAATTGATTTGCAGAAGGCATATGATTCTGCTGAATGGATTTTCTTACAGCAGGTAATGGAGGCTTTAGATTTCCCAGTCAGATTTATAAAATGGATTATGGAATGTGTCCAAACAGTCAGTTATACAGTGATGGTGAATGGGGAAACTACTGAACCCTTCCAGGCAGCTAAAGGACTGAGACAAGGTGATCCAATTTTCCCCTTTTTGTTTTCCATAGTGATGGAGTATTTAAGTAGAGCTCTTGCTGAATTGAAAAAGGATAAAGCTTTTCTATTTCACCCTGGTTGTAAAAACTAGGCATTACTCACCTTAGCTTTGCAGATGACCTATTGCTATTTGTCAAGGGGGAGCATCAATCTGTAGCTGCTATGTTTAAGTACTTTGCTCACTTCACTGAAGCCTCTGGTTTGAAAGCTAATCTGAGTAAGAGTTCAGTTTACTTTGGTGGGGTTGCTACTGATATCCAACATCAAATTGTTGATCATCTTGGTTATGCACATGGAGAGTTGCCTTTCAAATACTTGGGAGTTCCTCTATCTACCAAGAAGATGACCTTAGTTCAGTGGCAGCCACTGGTTGATAGTATCACTGCCAGGATCACATCCTGGACTGCCAGGAAATTGTCATATGCTGGTTGGTTCAATCAGTAATCTTTGGCATACAAGCTTACTGGGTCCAACTTTTCCTTATTCCTTCAAAAATCTTAAAGATGTTAGAAGCAGTATGTAGATCCTTTAAATGGACAGGTTCAGCCAGTATATCTAAAAAAGCATATATTGCCTGGGATAAATTGTGCTTGCCAAAGTCAGCTGGAGGTTTAAACCTCATGAATCTGCTAGTGTGGAACAAAGCTGCTATTGCTAAGCTTTGCTGGGAGTTGGCTCATAAGAAGGATGCCTTATGGGTAAGATGGATTCACACAGTCTATATAAAGCAACAACAGTTAGAGTCCCTAATTATTCCGAAGCAAGCCAGCTGGATGGTCCGGAAGATAATTGAAGCTACTGTTCTATTGCAACAATATCAGATGATGCATAAACCTGTGTGTACTATAAGGATGTTGTATCTACATCAGATTGGACAATTGCCTAGAGTCATGTGGAAGAACTTAACCATCCAAAATTATGCCAGACCCAAGGCAGTTTTCAACCTTTGGTTGGTGCTTCAAGATAGATTACCTACTAAAGATAGGTTGATCCAGTGGAACTCGAATGTGGATAGCACCTGTGTACTATGTCAACAAGGTGTGGAGAACAGAGACCATCTCTTCTTTTCTTGTTCTTTTACTAGCCAACTGAGGCATCAAGCAATATTGTGGATTGAAGTATCTCAGCCTACTATCCAGAATTGGGAGCAGTTTATTCACTGGATTATTACCAAAGCTCATATATTCAAAATGACTATAACAGAATTGTTCTATGTTATTTGGTTAGAAAGAAACTCGAGGCTATTTAAGAATGTCTTTTGTTCTAGTGATCAATTACATAGGACCATTGCATATGTCTGTAATGTTAGGGGTACCCCTAAAGTTAGCCTACAGCTTCAGCATTTTCTACTGTGAAATAGAATGATAGGTATAGTGACAGTCGACAGTGTTTAAGTTTCTTTTTGATAGTCAGTTGGGCACTTAGCTGTACTATGAATTTGTAACGAAACCTCTTTGGTGATTAATACAAATTTTAATTACCAAAAAAAAAAGAGTACTATTAGTAATTATCTCATTATGAAATTCGTTTAACTCAAAGTTATCATGCACTTTACAAGCATAAAACAATCACAATAAATTGAAAGTCAATTATAGAATATAATAAATCAAGAAATTAAATGAAAGAAAAGAAAAGCAAGCTCTTGGAATAAGGAGAAGCTTTTTATTGAGGATATTAGTTTGGTCTGCCTCTCCATAGAGAGGTTCAGAGCCTTACAATTGTGTTTTTTATGTCCCTTGTAGGGGTACTATTATGTGTTCCCCTTTTCTTGGGGGTAGTGGTGAAGAAGAAGAAGCAGCCCCGTTTCTCGGGTTCCTTCTTTTTGTATTTGTAGATGTGAGATGTGTGACTGGCAATGGCGGCCGTAATTATGTTGAGGCTCCATCCTTACGATGGCGGATAGACCGTAGCCTTAATAATCGTGTCAGCCGATAATCGGGTATCGCAATTAATAAGTGATCATACCATTTATTAATTACGAATTAGCTAAGGACATAATTAATCTTGTTAATAATCTCGGGTCATATTCTAACCCATACAAAATCCTTGTAATTAAGAAACATAAAATACCAAAATGAAACACATGCCTACTTCTTATTGACTATCTACTTTTCTAGGAGTATTAATTAATATAATAAAAATATCTAGAGTGCTTAATCAAATTATACTTACCATGGAGTATTCTCCAGGCATTGCTCTTGCAGCTGTAATTGTTTATTAGAAGTCCAACTCATAAGACCAAAGGAAAAATGAAGCCCAAGGTAGGTAATCTTTCAGATATTTTGTGTTTCAAATGGTTAATAAGAATGTGTACGTTAAAAAAATTATTAAAAAACTTTTAATCTGAGAGACTGCCTTTTTTTTAACCTTCAAATACTAGTAATTTTTCTCCTTTTCTAGAATCCAAATTAAGAGTCGGATGTAGCCTAGAGCATATAGCTTCATATATATATGATATGTTATTTTTTCAAGAAGGCCTGGAGTATCATCAGCAGCCAAGTCAAAGAAGCTATTAAAGAGTTCTTTTTAACTACCAATATGTATAAACTAGTGAATTGTTCCACCATTACTCCCATAGTCAAGGAATACATACCAATTGCCTATTGTTTAATGCTGTATAAAATGATATCCAAAAGCTTAGCTGCTAGACTACAAAAGGTCATGCCAAGCATAATATGTGAAGCCCAAGAGGGTCCGTGGTACGATGATTCGGGCCGTTCCCCGTGGGACGAGGGGCTTGACTTTGGAATTAGGTGATGCGGTCGAGCCTCATACTTATGAGAATTTCTTCTACATCAGAATTGAACATTTGGTGGTGTGTGCTACTGAGTTCCCAGAGACTTGGAACCACGCACATAAGTCTTTTTGTTCGTCAGATTCTCCATTTCGTTCTTTTTTTATCCTGTTATGATAAGCGTTAACTTTACCTCCTATTTGTAGCTGAACGGTCGTCACTAGCGCCACTGCCTGGCATTCGCAAGTGGGTCGAAGTCGTGCTCCCTCACACAGTGGGGATTCGTACATGGCCGTCTTTCTGGGAAATGCATGGTCGTAGACCTGCTTCTGGTGAGAATTTTAGCTTTCTTTTGTCTTTATTTTATTCCTTTTAGACTCTTCTTAACTTGGTTCTTTCTTTGATCAGGGAGGGCACGCCGCGTGAGGGCCTCTCAATTGGCCTTTCGCAGATCGGGCGCGACTGCACAACTCGTGACAATGCCCACGCCACGTCCAATTTCGAGGGCGACTTTGGTTGAATCCTCGGCGGCCCATTCCGCAACACGGTCTGCAACTCGGGCCAAAGAGCCTTCGGGGATCATACGCCCCAGGGAGGAGTCGCCTTTGAGCGAGGATGAGGAGGAGGAGGAAGAGGAGAGACCGCTGGGCAGGCGTAGGGTTGCATTTATGCAGCTCTGATAGTGATAAACATGGATTCCCTGCCATCGAACATGGAGGAGAATACAGCAGTGGCACCTGCCCTTGAGGGCGGGCACTCAGTGGGGGTTCCCCTGGTTGGCTCAGGACAAGATAACACTATCGCTTCGGTGGTTCAATTATCAGTTCCAGTTGCTGAGAGGGGAAGTAGTTCCTCAACAACAGCTTTCGTTGGAGAATTAGGCGACATCGTGTTGGCGAGGGCAGGAGCCTCGACTTCCTGATCAGCAGACGGTTGGAGGGGCGCCGTAGGCAAAGGGTCTGACTCCGAGTCTGACCTGGACCTTGACGACTCCTGCATGCTTCAGAACGGCCTGCACAACGGTGCATGTGGAAGGGTAGTTCCATTATGTTGAGATCCCTACAGAGAAGAACTTGCTACTTCAAGAGGAGAATCTGGTGCCACTGTTTGAGGTGTTGTACTCGGAGGCGAAAAGCACGTTTCTAAACTGGTGACTTGGGACACCATTAATCTCCCAAGTTGCGACTCTGAATAATTAATAAATAAATCTCATTTCGATTGTCCTTTAATTGGAAAAACTCCTTACGCCCTTGCGGGTGTAGGTGTAAAAGGAGGTGTGACAGCTTTGGCGACTCTGCTGGGGATGAATAGACCAAGAACCTCTGGTTCAGGGTTCAGAACTCGAGCTTAGAATAATTGTTGTGTTTGGTTTTATCTGATTTTGTTACACGAAATGTGCTTAAAATGCTAATTGATTACTTTTACCGTTTTGATATTATGTGAACTGCATATAAACAATGCCATAACTCATTTTCTCTCTGAGTCTTCTGAATTGTGAAGAAGGGTGCACGACTTCTTTTCTGTCTAGTGTCAATCCCATTTTTAGACAAGGTTCGAATAAGTTGTAAAGCCGGATTGAGATTTTGTATCCCTGGTACGCTGCCCCCCGGCTCAAGCTGTCCGCTCAGGTAATCCAGGTCTAGAACAAACACCCAGATTCTGAACTTAGAATAACTCAACTTCATGTCGGATCCCTAGTAGGAACGCTTATCTGCATCATGTGCATTGTTGACTTAGGGGACTCAAACATAGGGGTTGGGTCCATCTAGGAATAGCAACCTGAAATAGAAAAGACCATCTTGATACATCCTACTTATGTTATGTGCATTTATTTGTTTTGGACCCGCATGTTGACCGGCTCCCGAATCTCGGGATTGTTAGAGAATTTTGTGAATATTGAGAAAAAGAGAAAAATAACAGTTGAAGAGTTAGTTGATTATTTTAGAAAAACCCAATTTCCAATACTGCCGGAACTCTGCCGAAATGTTTTTAAAAAAAGAAGAAAATATTTTTTATATATATAGTTTCTTTTACTAATAGCCAAAGAAAAATAGAAAAAAAAAGTTTTTTAAAAAAAAAATTGTTTAGAAAATAAAAAAGGGGTTGTTATTTCAAAAAATAGAAAAGATTGAAAAAGAGTTTTGTTTAAAATTTTAGTTAGTTATTTGGCGAACTACGCCGGTTTGATTCTCACAGGGTGTGAGATACGTAGGCAACCCTCATCGGGTTCAACCTCCCCTTTGCAAAAAAGAGCAAAAAAATGTCAAAGTTTTTATTTTTCGTTATAGAGAAAGTCGGGTGATGTTGTGTTTGTCAGAAATAGCCGAATGTTCCGGAAGGGACGCCGGAAGGCTGATTTTGCATAAATGGCCACCTTTGAGTCATTTTCTATATTTTGACCCGTTGACCCACACAGCCTTAAAATCTTCGTCCCCGAAGTGCTGAAAGGCCGTATTTGCAATACCAGGTCTTTATTTCAATTTTAAAAAAAGAGTCAGTGGTCAAGTGAGTGCCATTTGAATTTTGGTCAAAATAAGTGGAGCCAGTTTTGGCGATGTCTTAAACCGTTCTTGCCAAGATTGCTTTAAATATCCATTGGTTGTCGAAAGGCTATTTTCGTAAAAGAATGGAAAAGTGTTTTGAGTGTCGTGAAATAATTTTCCTGGCCTCAAAATTCCTGAGAAATTGGGAAAGGACCACGTTTGCAAAAATAGTCATTTGTTTAAATTTGTCAAGGAAGGAAAGGAATTTGGTTGTTTGTTTTTGCGTTTGTAATTTTTATAATAAAATATGTGGCATGTTTAATTTTCAAGTCTTTATGTTGTCTGTTTGTCGAGTTTGTTAGTTTGGTCATTTTTTGAACCATTTTAATTAAGTTGGTTTTACTATGAAAATCCAGAAAAAAGGTTTTATTGTCGTTTAACTTTTATTCGCCCGAACTACGCAAGGTCTGATTCATGCGGGGTCATGATACGTAGGCAATCTACATAAGATTCGATCACCACTAAAAAAAGTGGAAATAAAAGAAACAAAAGATGTTTTTAATAATGAGGACCGACTAGGTCCATTCTATCACGTTTTGTTTTGAATTTTGAGAAAGCTGGAGTGATCGGTTTGTGGTAAGTTGGAAGCACAAGATCCAGGAAAATTTGATTCAAGACTGTGACACCCAGAATATCATGCTGAATCCATTACATAAATATGATGATGCACGCTTTGTGGGGATGATGCCCGGTGACATGGGGTATGAGAATGTACTGACGAAAGCTGAAGATTTTGAAGCAGATAGTCGTCTTGACAATATGGATGTGAAGCTCAATGGATAAAAATGTCGTGCTTGTTAATCGGAAAGATGCTCCATGTCTAGGTCAGCTCAAGGGAGTCTTGGTAGTGGGTCTGATTTTCCTTCTTGTATTCTGGATCATTCTGGGGTTGTAATCCGGTTTCTTTTATTTTGTACTTGTCAAAGTTTGAAACTTTGATATCCCGTTATTCAACGAAATTGGAAATAAGTTTCTTCACTTTTACATTATTTTAATTTGTTTTCTTCTTTTCTCTTTCTCCAATTCTCTTTATACTGGTTCGGATGACATGACATGCACGATGGATCTTCAACCCAGTCTAAAAATACCAATCTGATTATGAACTAACAATACAATAAGTATATTGATGATAATGAGTGGGTTAAAACCCGAATGGAGCGGTTGAGGCGGCAAACAATAACATAAAGAAGATATTGAGGAAAATGGAAGAAGGGTCCAAGCAACGGCATGAAAAGCTACCATTTGTGTTGTTGGGTTATCGCACTACTGTTCCTACTTCAGTAGGTGCAACTCTTTATCTGTTGGTATGCGTAACTGAAATAGGGATACCAGCCGAGGTTGAAATTCCTCCTCTCCGAATTCTCGCCGAGGCAGAGATTGATGACGATGAATGGGTCAAAGCCCGATTAGAGACGTTGAGCTTAATTGATGAAAAGAGATTGGCAACAGTATGTCATGGCCAGTTGTATCAAAAGAGAATGACAAGAGCAATAATAAGAATGTGCGTCCTAGGAAATTTGAAGTGGGGCAGCAAGTGTTGAAATGAATCCTGCCACATCGGGCCGAAGTAAAAGGCAAGTTCGCCCCGAGCTGGCAAAGACCATTCATTGTGACTAGAGTGTCATCGAAATAGCACTTTATGTTTGATAGATGTCGAGGGAAGATGTATCGACATGGCTATCGATTCTGACGCAGTCAAGAGGTATTTTGTATGATTTCTTTGATTATAATTGTTTGTTTGTTTGCACTTGGCATTAATCGGAGAATGAAATGACGGAGGCAATTTTTATTTTCTACTATCCAAATACTTTAACATTTGCTTCCCCCTTTGAGCCTTATTTATTTTTTCATACCCCTCTCTTGGGACCATTAAATGAAAAACGATAATGAAAAATTAAAAAATTTTAAAAATAAAGTGGAAAAAACATAGAAGAAAGAAAAAATGAAAACAAAAACAAAAAGGAAAGTCACAACAAAACCAAAGGAATCAAGTGAACTACGTTTGACCTGATTCCTCAAAGAGGATACGTAGGCGCCTCACGGCTTGGTCATAGTGTCACAAAGTGTCACAAAAAAACAAAAATCCCCGGAAGCTAGAAAACTGGGGCAGAAGTTATGTTGTTAAAATTTTGAAAAGAGGTTTGATTCCAAGAGTTGTAATGTTTTACCCATCAAAGTTATTTTGAATTTTTATCTCTTTTTCTTTTAAGCCCCACATAAAACCCATATTTATGTCCAAAAAAAACCTCCCGATCAATATCGGAGAGGTACTAAGACAGACAAATAGAAGCTGAGAATAACACGCACCCCGACAGAATGAGGATCATGAGCTGAAAAGAATGGATAGCCACGAGAATTCCCAGCAGAGAGAATCTTATTGGTAACAATCCAATCCCCAGCTGAGAGAAGCAAAATGAGAGAGTCTTACCGGTGAAAACCTTCACAGGCAGCATAAGGCGACGAAAGCTGAGAAACAAAACGAGAGTCTTATCAATGAAAACCTTCATAGGCACCATAAGACGACGGGAGTTGAGAGAAATGAGAGAGTCTTATTAGTTAAAACCCCTCGAAGGGCAGTATAAGGCGATGAGATAAGATTGGCGGAAGGGATCCGCATTTGGCAAAGAGTTGGGCACCTGTTTATCCCAAGCAAGTGAATGTTAGAATATACACTTAACGCTAGAGGGGGGGTGAATAGCGTTATAATAAAAAACAGCGTAAACTTGCGGAATTTAAAAATTGCAGGAATGAAATAAGTGCGATAAGTAAATAATAAGGAACGAATGCACCGATGTTATCCTGGTTCACCACAACCCGTGGCTAGTCCAGTCCCCGAGAGACTCTCTCGAGATTTCCACTAACTTCGTTAAGCTTACGGGTGCTTAACAAACCCTTACAAACTGAGAACTTGAGTCACACAAGCCTCAACAACCTTTGCTCGAAGATACCACACTTCAAGACTTCAACCAAAGGAATCACAACGTTCCTTCTTACAATACAAGGGATTAACACTTTCCTTCAAGTGTATAAAAACACTTTGCACTCAAAACAAGACTCTCCTCAAGAGTAGATATGAGTAAAATAAATACGCTCAAGAACGCAACAACTTTCGTCAAGAATTTGGCTCTCAAAAACTTATGTAATGAATAGAAAATGATGAATAAGAGAGTATGCAAGCTTTAGCAATAATATGATCAGTTGTTGTACTTAAAAGACTGATTTTAAGATGTATTTATAGTGTTGAAAACATGCACAACCGTTGCCTAATTGCCAATTAAGAATTGCTGATTTTGTGCTAAAACAATCGATTGTCTAAGTTGCATAATCGATTGTTTTCCAATCGTCCAAAAATCATTCCCAGATTTTACGCATAATAATCGATTCTCTAAATCGTATAATCGATTATCTGGCAACGTTCAAAAAATCTTTTTCAGATTTTACTTAAAACAATCGATTATCAAAATCATATAATCGATTACTACGTTCAAAAAAATCATATTCAGATTTTACTTAGGATAAACGATTATCAGAATCATACAATCGATTACCAGACAGAGTTTGAAAATATTTTGGCAACGGTCATTTACATAATCGATTATGCTATATGTATAATCGATTATATTACAGTCTTGAAAAATCGAATAGACACTGCCTCAACACAATCGATTGTCATAAGGTGCACAATCGATTATTTTGTAGCTTTGAAAAATCTGATGGACACTGCCTCAACACAATCGATTATCATAAGGTACACAATCGATTGTCTTGCAGTTTTGAAAAATCTGATGGACACTGCCTCAACACAATTGATTATCATAAGGTACACAATCGATTGTCTTGCAGCTGCCTTAACATAATCGATTATCATAAGTACATAATCGATTATCTTTGTCCAGATTTTAGAGGCATGTTTAAAAATCATTTTGGTTAAAATAAATATGCATGATTTAAAATTATTTTGCTTTAAATTAAATATGTATGATTTGATTAAAATGATTTTACGAGAGAAGCCAAGTCTTGAGTCAATTGTCGGATCAAGATCACAATTAAAGAACAACTCATGTATAACTTTATTTCTTTGCTTAATCTTGATCTTTATTTGTCTTGTGCTTGAATCTCGTTATGTATCAATTGCGCGCTTGTGCTTGGACCTGGTCATATGTCAATTGTGCATCGTTTGTCATTTATCAAAACCTCCAAATATGAACACACGTTTAGTTTAGTGCCTTGTGAGAACGTGTTTCAACAGCGAAGACATCAAAAAGATTGATTGATATAAATAGAATGTGTTGATTAATCTGGAATGCACGACATGATCATTGGGATCAGTTATACCACCCAGATAAGTTCCTTTCTTTTCTTTTTCCCAACTTTTGTTCAGAAAGATTTTCTCTTTTTCTATCTTTTCATTTCTTTGTTAAATAGTCTTTTTTCAGAAATTTGTTTTAGAGAAAGATCTTTCAGAGCTTACTACCAGTTACCAAAATGGTACAAAGCAAAATGGGAAGAGGACAGGCGAGAGATAAGGCAAAAAGACGTTTCTTGCAAGGACGAATAATATATTGATCTAAAATGTCAAGGAAAGTATGGAGAAAAACAGGAAAACAATAGTTGAGAAAATTGTGGACCAAATTCAAAAAGGGTCCCCGGCAGATCATCGAGATGTAGAAGCATCCCCAACAGATTTTCAACCAAGTTCCAAAAGGGTCGGACAACACAGAGTGGGGAAGGACGAAAAGGAAAATTTATCCGCGGCAAGCTTTGATAGCGTAATGAAACACAAGAGCGGGGAAGGGAGAAAGGGAAAAACCATCCCCAGCAGGAGTGGCACGACCACTCGCCATGTTTTAAAACTAACAAATTTTCTTTGTTTTGAAGCAGGAAAAGGAAATCTTATTAATGGCGAAAAAATATGCCACAAGAAAGAGCACCAATACTGGGGAAAAACATTTTAAGCCATTGTCGAAAATTTTCTCGGAGGAACGAGGAAATCAATTCAAGCTTCAAGAGATAGCAAGACAACAAAACTTTAAGAGAAACGGTCGGAAGTAAGATAACTTCATGTTTTGAAAACGGGTCTATCCTCCCTCGAATAGGATATTTTAGGTTCATCCCCCTTCGAATAGGATATTATAGGTTTGTCCGCCTTCGAATAGGATATTTGAATATAGTTTCGTCCACCTTCGAATAGGATATTTGGATAAAGGTTTGTCCACCTTCGAATAGGATATTTTAGGTTCATCCGCCTTCGAATAGGATATTATAGGTTTTCCTCCTTCGAATAGGATATTTGGATATTATAGGTTTGTCCGTCTTCGAATAGGATATTTGAATATAGGTTTGTACACCTTCGAATAGGATATTTGAATATAGGTTTGCTCGGGGAGCTTGTTTATGACCATAAAGTGCCTTTTTAAGCTTGAAAACATGATCGGGAGATTTAAAATCTTCAAAGCCCGGGGGTTGTTCAACATAAACTTCTTCTTGAATGACACCATTTAGAAAAGCGCTTTTTACATCCATTTGATATAAATTGAAATTCATAGAAGAGGCAAAAGCAAGTAATAAACGAATAGCTTCTAACCTTGCTACGGGTGCATATGTTTCTTCATAATCAATTCCCTCTTCTTGATTATAGCCTTTTGCTACAAGCCTAGCTTTGTTTCTAGTGATTACACCATTTTCATCTAATTTATTTCGAAAAACCCATTTCGTACCAATTATGGTATGATTTTCGGGTCTTGGCACCAAATCCCAAACATCATTTCGTTTGAATTGGTTAAGCTCCTCTTGCATTGCCAAGGTCCAAAATTCATCCACAATTGCTTCGGAGATGGTTGAGGGTTCAATTTGAGAGACGGAAGCAGTATGACCTAAGGTGTTCTTAAGAGCGTTTCGAGTACTTACCTGTTGTTCAATGTCGCCAATTACCTGGTCGAGAGGATGGTCTTTGATTGTCCTCCACGCGTTAGGCAGTTTCCTTTCTTTCTCCAGTTGGGGCGCTTCTTCCGATAATTGTTCCAAGGTTTCATTTTGAATTTCCTTTGGATTTTCCTCTTGTACTTTGTCTTAAGGACTTATTGAGTTTAAAATATCTGCAAGATCAAAACCAGAATCCTTTCTCGCCAAGCGAGCATTATTTTCGGAAAATACAATATGAGGGGATTCCTCCATAGTTTCGGTTCTATTGTTGAATACTCTATATGCTTTGCTACGTGAAGAGTAACCAATAAAAATTCCTTCATCGGATTTTG
Organism: Nicotiana benthamiana; assembly: GCA_034376525.1. NCBI lineage: Eukaryota > Viridiplantae > Streptophyta > Magnoliopsida > Solanales > Solanaceae > Nicotiana > Nicotiana benthamiana. The sequence goes on from CM067337.1 coordinate 9,260,921, forward strand.
CATCAAATTTTCCCAAATTGTCTTTTCCATTGTTATGAATAAAACATTTACAACCGAATACTCTAAGATGGGAGATATTTGGTTTCCTTCCCTTGTTGAGTTCATAGGGAGTTTTCATGAGTATTGGACTTATGACTACTCTGTTTAAAACGTAGCATACGGTACTCACGGCATCCGCCCAAAAATGTTTGGGAATCTTAGCCTCATCGAGCATGGTTCTAGCCATCTCTTCGAGACACCTATTTTTCCTTTCCACCACTCCATTTTGTTGTGGTGTACGTGGAGCAGAGAAGGTGTGCTCGATACCGAGTTCGTCACAAAAGTCCGCGAAGAGATTGTGATCGAACTCTCCCCCATGATCACTTCTTATTGAAGTGACGGTTGTGTCCTTTTCATTTTGAACACGTTTAAGAAAGCATTTAAAATTACGAAAAGCCTCACTTTTGTGAGCAAGAAATAGTGTCCATGTAAATCTAGAATAATCATCAACAATAACAAAAGCATAACGATTTCTACCAAGACTTTCAATGCAAGATGGTCCAAAGAGATCCATGTGGAGAAGTTGCAAAGGTCTAGTAGTTGAAACAATATTTTTCGATTTAAAAGATGCTTTTGTCTGCTTCCCTTTTTGACAAGAATCGCAGATAGAGTCTTTTTCAAATTTCAAATTTGGAAGACCAATAACTAAATTTTGTGAAACTAATTTGTTTAAAAGATGCATGTTGATGTGAGCTACTTTACGATGCCATAACCACATATCATCTTCTTTGCTCATAAGACAATTCACATATTCAGATGAAGAATTTTCGAGATCAACCATATAGATGTTATCCATTCTAAAACCACGAAGAATAATTTTAAAATCGCTACGGCGAAAAACTAAGCATTCATCCGAATAAAATAAAATAAGATTTCCCTTGTCACATAATTGACTTATGCTCAAGAGATTATGTTTTAGACCTTTAACTAGCAAAATATGCTTAATGGAAGAAGGTTCATCCTTACCGACCGATCCAATGCCGATAATTTTTCCTTTGTTGTTATCTCCAAAAATAACGCTTCCTCCTTCCTTGTGTTCTAGTTGAAGGAACTTGGATTCGTCTCCGGTCATGTGTTTGGAGAATCCACTATCAAGGTACCAAAGTACACTTGATCCCTTCAAATATACCTACAAGACAAATTAATGAGTCTTTGGTACCCAAGCTGTTTTGGGTCCTTGAGAGTTAGGTGTAACATGCTGTTGTGCTTGACATGCAGTTAAGTGTCTATGTCTAGTGAAACAAGCAGGAGCAATATGTCCAATTCGATTGCAATAATGACAAATGACATTAGGATTATGCATTCGTCTAGGTTGATAGTAGTTGGACGGACGAAATTTGTTTACTCTATTTTAGACAATATGACTATTGCGCATTTCATGAAAATCATTTCTCCTACTATTTGTTCTAGGATATGCAGCATTTATAGAATAGTTATTTCTAGGTTGAAAGCCATTTCAAGGTGTCCTAAAATGTTCAAAGTTTCTTCTAGTGTTTGGTCTAGGATATGCATCATTTCTAGAATAGTTATCTCTAGGATGAACATTTGTTTTATTTATCCTAGGTTGAGCCTTAGGTGGTTGGGGTTTGGCTTCAACTTTTTCTTTAGGCTCGTTTTTAAAACCTATCCCATGTTTGGTCGATTTCAAATTAACAAGAACTTCATTCAAATTTTTATGAGAAGAATTGAACTTATCTAGGGTGCCCTTAAGTCTTTCTACCTCAATTTTTAGATGCATGCAAGAAATACAATTTTTACTAGAGCTCTCGGGTTTGTCGACGCTTCTCTTGCCGAAAAATTTGTTTTCTTCTTTCAACTTCTCATTTTCCAAAATCAATTTTTCCAAATCTTTTTCTTTCAAAGAGAGTTGTCTTTCAAAATCTTTTTCTTTCAAAGAAGCATTTTCCTTAGTGTTTTTAACAGTTTTGGAAGCTTTAATGAATTCACTATATAACTCATCAAATGCATTTTGCATTTCCTCAAGAGAATAGAAGTTTCTGGAAGAAATTTGACATACCTCTTCTTGATTGTCTTCGTGAGCCATGAGACAGAGATTTGCGGTTTCATCTTCTTCTTCCTCACTTGACTCGTCTCCGGAGTCGCCTCCCCAAGATATGTATGCTCGTTGTTTCTTGAAGGGTTTCTTCTCCTTTTTGACATTTGGGCAATTTGATTTAATGTGCCCGATTTATCCGCATCCATAGCACTTTACTTTATCTCCTTGTTGTTTGCCTTTTCGTTCATACTCTTTTCGCATGAACTTTTGAAATCTCTTAATAACGAGTCCGAACTCGTTATCTCCGTCCTCATCATTTTGAGGTTGACTTGTGCTTGCCTTGAGGGCGATTCTTTATTTCCTTTGATCATTAACAAGAGGGTTAAGTATAGTAGATTCATAAGTTTTAAGATTACCTCTTAGTCCGTCGATGGTGACATTTGAAATGCCAATAGACTCTTGAATCGCGTCGGCCTTGGAGCGCCATTCCGGAGTGAGACTTCGGAGAATTTTTCGGACAAGTTCCTTATCCGTGAAGGTCTTTTTAAGAGCATGTAAGTCACTAACGATTTTTGAAAATCGTTCGAACATGTCATCTACCCTTTCGCCTTCCTTCATGTGAAACAGTTCATATGCATGGGTTAGAAAATCAACTTTAGCCTCTCTTACCTGGTCCGTACCTTTGTACGTGATTTCCAGCTTATCCCACATTTGCTTCGCCGTTGTGCAACATGATATTTTTCTGTATTCATCAGCGTTTATAGCACAATACAATAAGTTGATGGCTTTAGCGTTGTTCTACACTTTTCAGATATCATCCGCATCGTATTCATCTTCAGATTTTGGAACCCATTCATTTTCAACCTTTTTGGTTGGAATTTGTTCTCCCTTCATAATAACCTTCCACAGATGAAAATTATTCGATTGAATGAATATTCTCATCCTCTCCTTCCAGTACGTATAGTTTGTGCCATCGAATAGTGGTGGTCGGGTGGAGCATTGTCCTTCACCTATTCCTGCAAAAGAATCACGAGTAGAAGCCATGGATTGTTTCTCTCAAACGGTTAAGTTTTTCAGAGAGTTGGGCTCTGATACCAATTGTTAGAATATACGATTAACGCTAGAGGGGGGGTGAATAGCGTTATAATAAAAAACAGCGTAAACTTGCGGAATTTAAAAATTGCAGGAATGAAATAAGTGCGATAAGCAAATAATAATGAACGAACGCACCGATGTTATCCTGGTTCACCACAACCCGTGGCTAGTCCAGTCCCCGAGAGACTCTCTCGAGATTTCCACTAACTTCGTTAAGCTTACGGGTGCTTAACAAACCGTTACAAACTAAGAACTTGAGTCACACAAGCCTCAACAACCTTTGCTCGAAGATACCACACTTCAAGACTTCAACCAAAGGAATCACAACGTTCATTCTTACAATACAAGGGATTAACACTTCCCTTCAAGTGTATAAAAACACTTTGCACTCAAAACAAGACTCTCCTCAAGAGTAGATATGAGTAAAATAAATACGCTCAAGAACGCAACAACTTTCGTCAAGAATTTGGCTCTCAAAAACTTATGTAATGAATAGAAAATGATGAATAAGAGAGTATGCAAGCTTTAGCAATAATATGATCAGTTGTTGTACTTAAAAGACTGATTTTAACATGTATTTATAGTGTTGAAAACATGCACAACCGTTGCCTAATTGCCAATTAAGAATTGCTGATTTTGTGTTAAAACAATCGATTGTCTAAGTTGCATAATCGATTGTTTTCCAATCGTCCAAAAATCATTCCCAGATTTTACGCATAATAATCGATTATCTAAATCGTATAATCGATTATCTGGCAACGTTCAAAAAATCTTTTTCAGATTTTACTTAAAACAATCGATTATCAAAATCATATAATCGATTACTTGGCAACGTTCAAAAAAATCATATTCAGATTTTACTTAGGATAATCGATTATCAGAATCATACAATCGATTACCAGACAGAGTTTGAAAATATTTTGGCAACGGTCATTTACATAATCGATTATGCTATATGTATAATCGATTATATTACAGTCCTGAAAAATCGAATAGACACTGCCTCAACACAATCGATTGTCATAAGGTGCACAATCGATTATTTTGTGGCTTTGAAAAATCTGATGGACACTGCCTCAACACAATCGATTATCATAAGGTACACAATCGATTGTCTTGCAGTTTTGAAAAATCTGATGGACACTGCCTCAACACAATCGATTATCATAAGGTACACAATCGATTGTCTTGCAGCTGCCTTAACATAATCGATTATCATAAGTACATAATCGATTATCTTTGTCCAGATTTTAGAGGCATGTTTAAAAATCATTTTGGTTAAAATAAATATGCATGATTTAAAATTATTTTGCTTTAAATTAAATATGCATGATTTGATAAAAATGATTTTATGAGAGAAGCCAAGTCTTGAGTCAATTGTCGGATCAAGATCACAATTAAAGAACGACTCATGTATAACTTTATTTCTTTGCTTAATCTTGATCTTTGTTTGTCTTGTGCTTGAATCTCGTTATGTATCAATTGCGCGCTTGTGCTTGGACCTCGTCATATGTCAATTGCGCATCGTTTGTCATTTATCAAAACCTACAAATATGAACACACGTTTAGCTTAGTGCCTTGTGAGAACGTGTTTCAACATTGAAGACATCAAAAAGATTGATTGATATAAATAGACTGTGTTGATTAATCCGGAATGCACGACATGATCATTGGGATCAGTTATACCACCCAGATAAGTTCCTTTCTTTTCTTTTCCCCAACATTTGTTCAGAAAGATTTTCTCTTTTTCTATCTTTTCATTTCTTTGTTTAATAGTCTTTTTTCAAAAATTTGTTTTAGAGAAAGATCTTTCAGAGCTTACTACCAGTTACCAAAATGGTACAAAGCAAAATGGGAAGAGGACAGGCCAAAGACAAGGCAAAAAGACGTTTCTTGCAAGGACGAATAATATATTGATCTAAAATGTCAAGGAAAGTATGGAGAAAAACAGGAAAACAATAGTTGAGAAAATTGTGGACCAAATTCCAAAAGGGTCCCCGGCAGATCATCGAGATGTAGAAGCATCCCCAACAGATTTTCAACCTAGTTCCAAAAGGGTCGGACAACACAGACTGGGGAAGGACGAAAAGGAAAATTTATCCGCGGCAAGCTTTGATAGCGTAATGAAACACAAGAGCGGGGAAGGGAGAAAGGGAAAAATCATCCCCAGCAGGAGTGGCACGACCACTCACCATGTTTTAAAACTAACAAATTTTCTTTGTTTTGAAGCAGGAAAAGGAAATCTTATTAATGGCAAAAAAACATGCCACAAGAAAAAGCACCAAAACTGGGGCAAAACATTTTCTTCCATTGTCGAAAATTTTCTCGGAGGAACGAGGAAATCAATTCAAGCTTCAAGGGATAGCAAGACAACAAAATTTTAAGAGAAACGGTCGGAAGTAAGATAACTTCATGTTTTGAAAACGGGTCTATCCTCCCTCGAATAGGATATTTTAGGTTCATCCGCCTTCGAATAGGATATTATAGGTTTGTCCGCCTTCGAATAGGATATTTGAATATAGGTTCGTCCACCTTCGAATAGGATTTTTGGATAAAGGTTTGTCCACCTTCGAATAGGATATTTTAGGTTCATCCGCCTTCGAATAGGATATTATAGGTTTTTCCGCCTTCGAATAGGATATTTGGATATTATAGGTTTGTCCGCCTTCGAATAGGATATTTGAATATAGGTTTGTACACCTTCGAATAGGATATTTGGATTATAGGTTTGTTCGCCATCGAATATGATATTTGGATATAGGTTTGTCCGCCTTCAAATAGGATATTTAGATATAGGTTTTTCCACCTTCGAATAGGATATTTTAGGTTCATCCGCCTTCGAATAGGATATTTTAGGTTCATCTGCCTTTGAATAGGATATTATGGTTGTATCCGCCTTCAGATCGGATATTTAGATGTAGGTTTGTTCACCTTCGAATAGGATATTTGAATATAGGTTTGTTCACCTTCGAATAGGATATTTACATATAGGTTTGTCCACCTTCGAATAGGATATTTTTGGTTCATCCGCCTTCGAATAGGATATTACAGGTTTTTCCGCCATCGAATAGGATATTTGAATATAGGTTTTTCCACCTTCGAATAGGATACTTAGATATAGGTTTGTCCACCTTCGAATAGGATATTTTAGGTTCATCCGCCTTCGAATAGGATATTATGGTTCTATCCGCCTTCAAATAGTATATTTGGATATAATAGGTTTGTCCACCTTCAAATAGGATATTTTAAATATAGGTTTGTCCACCTTCGAATATGATATTTTAGGTTCATCCGCCTTCGAATAGGACATTCTAGGTTCATCCGCCCTCGAATAGGATATACTCGGTTCTATCCGCCCTCAAATAGGATACGATGGATCTATCTGCCCTCGAATAGGATACGATGGGTCCATCCATCATCGAATAGGATACAAAAGTTAATCTTTCCTCAAAAGGACATTTAATTCATTTCAACCCAATGGTCCTGCTTGTGTAAACATTGGCAAAATATATATTTCATAAATTATTGCCAAATGCTTTTTATTTTCAATGTTGTTGATGAAGTTAGGCGCCCATGTGTATAATAAGAGGAACATTTTTCATGTCTTTAGATAATTAGGCACCCGCATATATAATAAGAGGAATATTTTTCATGTCTTAGACAAATAGGCGCCCACCTGTATAACAAGAGGAATACTTTTCATGTCTTTAGATAAATAGGTGCCCACCTGTATAACTAGAGGAATATTTTTCATGTTTTTAGATAAATAGGCGTCCAACCTGTATAGCAAGAGGAATATTTTTCGGTCTTTGCATTTCAGGTCTTGAAACCAGTAACCCACCAGAAATTAGAAGGTTACAACAAGAGGTCCCCAGCGCAAATTCAAGTGCATGAATCAAAAGGAAGATAAGATAAAGCTCGAAAGTAGCGGCCTTTGAACCTTAGTTGTTCCCAGCATAACAAATCCAACGAAGAAAGCTGTATCCCTAGAGGAACCGCAAAAAGCTTAACGAAGGAAGCTACGTCCCCAGCGGACTGAACGAGACGATGAAAATTGGTATTCAGAAAAGCAAAAGGCCAGTGTCATCCCCAAGTTTGCGGAAGAAAAGAAGTGGCGAAAGAAACAACAATCCGAAAGAAAGCAAGGCAGCAAAAACAAGATGAAGATAGATAAGATCTTGTGATCCATAGGCTAGCCTAGCTTCTTTTTTTCTTTTTAAAACGATGTAATAAGGAGATCCGAAAGCACTAATAACAACATGCAGCAGAAGTAATAGCGAAGTGCAGTCCCATGGTAGTCCCAGCTACCAAAAACTTTTTTCCCGAACTACATTAACCTGATTCCCTTTTGGTCGGGGATATGTAGGAAACCTTAGAAGCATAGGTTCGGTCAAATTTTTCAAAAATACTTCACACGGAGTACTCAAATAGGCAAATATCGCTCGTATCCGCTCACTTTATCTTTGCACGAATAGAGCTTCTCAAGACCTAGCTATTGATATCAATTCTACCTCAAAAGTTCGGCGACCAAAATTCGGCCAAATTCCGGCGACCTCTCTAAACATCCTTCTTGGCATACCACCAATTTTTTGGCCATTTGAATTGTAAAATGGTACACTTTCGAATCACTACGCTGTAGCTGTAAGATGTACAAGTGAAATAAAATGCTAAGAAATTGATAAATTATATGCTGTATCTGTAGTTTAATAGATTATGTGATAAGTATTTGTATAGTCTATTTCCATTACTCAATAAAGATGCTTTGAGCAGTTTGTACTAACTGAAACTTCATTTGTTTAAAAATTTTAATCTGTAGTTGTCAGTTGTGCATGTGATATAGTGAGTTATGTAGTTTGTAGAATGAACAAAAAATAGTTAATGGATTAGTTTCTTAGATCTCATCTCTAATTGGTTTTGGACTTTAAAGCAGACTTTAAATAGGCCGGTGTTTAATTCCATTAGTCTCAATCACCTAAAATGTTAGTTTAAATCAACTTGGAGAATGGTTAGTTTGTTTTTTTTAGCATTTTGTAAATCTCGTATGCATATTATAATTTCAGCTTTAGTAGTTCCTTTATAGAATAAGGCACGAAATAATTTTCCATTTTTGCGAGCTCGAGTACATTGTCCGTTAGCATTTTTTGCAACCTACTAACTAATAAGAGGCCCAAACTTGCCAGGCATGTAAATAAATTAGGACTTTTTCTCTTTTCTTTTTAGAGACGGACAAAAAATAGAAGAATGTAGTCACTTTAGGATTGCCCTTTAAATTAAATGAGATGAGCCTCGTTAAATAAAAAGCGTAAAAATTGTGGGTCCCTCAATGGTGTTTTATAAAAATACGTAGAATTTGGGAGGGCCGTTTAGCGTATTTCACGGTCTCCCCAAAATAATATTACGTTAGAATCTTTAGGCACGATTTAATTAAATTATTTTCCTAATCTCGGGTGCACATTTAGGTGACCCAAATCCAAATCTCAACGGAGTCGAAATGTGTCGACGACCACGGGTATATTGATTATGACGTGGTTCGAGATACCTTTTCACAACGTTGTAATTCTCTGTAATAATAATAATAATAAATAATAATAATAATAATAATAATAATAATAATAATAATAATAATAATAATAATAATAATAATAATAATAATAATAATAATAAAAAAGCGGTAAAGAGTTAAAACTTGCATATAAGTTCATAATTGTAAAAATCAGATAAATAAGCCAAATATGACAATTGAGCGACCATGCTAAAACCACGGAACTCGGGAATGCCTAACACCTTTTGTCGGGTTAACAGAATTCCTAATTCAGATTTTTGGTGCGCAGACTGTTAAACTGAGTCATTCTTTTCCTTGATTCAGGATTAAAACGGTGACTTGGGACACCATTAATCTCCCAAGTTGCGACTATGAATAATTAATAAATAAATTCCGTTCTGATTGTCCTTTAATTAAAAAACTCCTTTATACCCTTGCGGGTATAGGTGAAAAAGGAGGTGTGACAGCTCTGGCGACTGTGCTGGGGATAAATAGACCCAGAATCTCTGGTTTCAGGGTTTAGAACTCGAGCTTAGAATAATTGTTGTGTTTTGTTTTATCTGATTCTGTTACACGAAATGTGGTTAAAGAGCTAATTTATTACTTTTATCGTTTTGATATTATGTGAACTGTATATAAACTATGTCGTAACCCGTTTCCACTCTGAGTCTTCTGAATTGAGAAGAAGGGTGTACGGTGTACGACTTCTTTTCTGTCTAGTGTAAAACCCATTTTTAGAACGAGGTTCGGATAAACTGCAAAGCAGGATTGACCTTTTGTATCCCCGGTACGTTGTCCCCCCCCCCCCCCGGCTCAAGCTGTCCGCTCAAGTAAGCCAGGTCTAGAACAAACACCCAGATTTTGAACTTAGAATAACTCAACTTCATGCCGGATCCCTAGTAGGAACGCTTATCTGCATCATGTGCATTGTTGACTTAGGGGACTCAAACATAGGGGTTGGGTCCATCTAGGAATAGCAACCTGAAATAGAAAAGACCATCTTGATACGTCCTACTTATGTTATGTGCATTTATTTGTTTCGGACCAGCATGTTGACCGGCTCCCGAATCTCGGGATTGTTAGAGAATTTTGGGAATATTGAGAAAAATAACAGTTGGAGAGTTAGTTGTTTATTTTAGAAAAACCCAATGTCCAATACTGTCGTAACTCTGCCGAAATGTTTTTTTAAAAAAGAAGAAAATATTTTTTATATATATAGTTTCTTTTACTAAAAGTTAAAGAAAAATATAAAAAAGAGTTTTTTTAAAAAAAAAATTGTTTGGAAAATTAAAAAAAGGGTTGTTATTTCAAAAAATAGAAAAGATTGAAAAAGTGTTTTGTTTAAAATTTTAGTTAGTTATTTGGCGAACTACGCCGGTTTAATTCTCACAAGATGTGAGATACATAGGCAAAACCCTAATCGGGATCAACCTTCCCATTGCAAAAAAGAGCAAAAAAATGTCAGAGTTTTTATTTTTCGTCATAAAGAAAGTCGGGTGATGCAGTATTTATCAGAAATAGCCGAATGTTCTCGGAAGGGACGTCGGAAGGCTGATTTTGCATAACGGACACCTTTGAGTCATTTTCTAGATTTTGACCCGTTGACCCAGACATCCTTAAAATCTTCGTTCCGGGGGTGCTGAAAGGCCATGTTTTCAATAGCAGGGCTTTTATTTCAATTTAAAAAGAGAGTCAGTGGACAAGTGAGTGCCATTTGGATTTTGGACAAAATAAGTCGAACCAGTTTCGGCGATGTCTTAAACCGTTCTTGCCAAGATTGCTTTAGAGTATCCTTTTGTCGTCGAAAGGCTATTTTCATAAAGGAATGGACAAGTTTTTGGAGTGTCGTGAAATAAATTTCCCGGTCTCAAAATTCATGAGAAATTGGGAAGGGGCCACGTTTGCAAATATAGTCATTTGTTTAAATTTGTCAAGCAGGGAAAGGAATTTGGTTGTTTGTTTTTGCGTTTGTAATTATTTATATTAAAATATGTGGTATGTTTAATTTTCAAGTCTGTATGTTGTCTGTTCGTCGAGTTTGTTAGTTTGGTCATTTTTTGAACCATTGTAATTAAGTTGGTTTTACTATGAAAATTTGAAAATCCAAAAAAAAAAAGTTTTATTGTAGTTTAACTTTTACTGGCCCGAACTACGCAAGGTCTGATTCATGCGGGGTCATGATACGTAGGCAATCTACATAAGATTCGATCACTACCAAAAACAGAAGTGGAAATAAAAGAAACAAAATATATTTTTAATAATGAGGACCGACTAAGTCCATTCTAACATGTTTTGTTTTGAATTTTGAAAAAGCTGGAGTGATCGGTTTGTGGTAAGGTGGAATCACAAGATCCAGGAAAATTTGATTCAAGACTGTGACACCCAAAATATCACGCTGAATCCTTTACATAAACATGATGATGCACACTTTTTGAGGATGATGCCCGGTGACATTGGGTATGAGAATGTACTGACTAAAGCTGAAGCTTTTGAAGCAAATAATCGTCTTGACAATATGGATGCGAAGCTCAATGGCTAAAAATGTCGTGCTTGGTAATTGGAAAGACGCTCCATGTCTGGGCTAGCTGGAGGGAGTCTTGGTAGTGGGCTCTGATTTTCCTTCTTGTTTTCTGGATCATTCCGGGGTTGTAATCCGGTTTCTTTTATTTTTGTACTTGTCAAAGTTTGAAAATTTGTTATCCCGTTATTCAATGAAAATGAAAAAAAAATTCTTCACTTTTACTTTATTTTCATTTGTTTTCTTCTTTTCTCTTTCTGTAGTTCTCTATATTCTGGTTCGAATGACATGACATGCACGATGAATCTTCAACACAGTCTAAAAACAATCAAACTGATTATGAACTAATAATACAAGAAGTAGATTGATGATAATGAGAGGGTCAAACCCCGAATGGAGCGGTTGAGGCGGCCAACATTAACATAAAGAAGATATTGAGGAAAAAGGCAGAAGGGTCCAGGCAACAGCATGAAAAACTACCATTTGCATTGTTGGGTTATCGCACTACTTATCCTACTTCAGTAGGTGCAACTCCTTATCTGTTGGTATACGAAACTAAAATAGGGATACCAACAGAGGTTGAAATTCCTCCTCTTCGAATTCTCGCCGAGGCTGAGATTGATGACGATGAATGGGTCAAAGCCCGATTGGAGCAGTTGAGCTTAATTGATGAAAAAAGATTGGCAACGGTATGTCATAGCCAGTTGTATAAAAAGAGAATGGCAAGAGCAATAATAAGAATGTGCATCCCAGGAAATTTGAAGTGGGGCAGCAAGTGTTGAAACGAATCCTGCCACATCGGGCCGAAGTAAAAGGCAAGTTCTCCCCGAGCTGGCAAAGACTGTTCATCGTGACCAGAGTGTCACATCCAGCCTTATGCTCTATGTCGGGTTCTGAGACAACTCGAAAAATTCCAGATAGTACCACGGGAAGAAGATCTTAGTGCTCAAGTAATCGAGATTAGCCCTGACGGATAGCTTACCGAGGTAAAATTCCGCGAGATTTGGAATGAACGCCAATATCTACAAAAAGATACTTGTGTGCAAGATTGGGCCAAAGGAGAAGTATTTCCAGAATACCTCATATGGTACAAAGGGAACTTGAGCATCAGAAGCCAGCTAAAAGACCCCACGTCCAAGATTTCGTTGAATCATCACTAGAACAACGGGATTGGTTAGCAAAAGAAGAAGGCTATCGAGCTGAAATTGGTAAGCTGAAGCAAAAAGTTGAAAGTCTGAAATTTGAGAACAGTTTACAGGTTGCCACAGATCAAGGTGAGAAGAACAGACCGGCTCGAGAAAATGAAGCGTTTAGGGCCCAAATCCGGCAATTGAGAATAGCCACTGATAAGCAACCAAGGTGTCGATTAGATGAGCGAGTGATAAAAGGGCTGGAAAATAAAGTCAGGGAATGTCGGGATGAATTAGAAAAATATGAGAATGTCATAGCAGAGCTCAAAGCATAGTGGGCTACAAGAATAGAGGAGCATTGTCAGTACTTGAATCAATTGAAATCGGACCACGAGAAAATTGTTTCCATTCTAAAGAGAAAGGTGGTTGCCCTTGAGGGTAAAACGGTTAAGCAGGCTAGAGATTTTGAAATTGAAAGTGGACATTGTTACGACTTGTTAGCTCAAATGGAGGTAGAAGTGCAGCAGTTGCAGGATCAACACATGCATGACTCTCAGTCATTAAAGACATGCAGTGATCAGATAAAATGTCTGCTTATAGAAAAAAACAAACAAGAGACATGATTAGAGCCATTGCTCGCGCCATTTTTAGAAGATGCCGAGTTTGTGAAGATATGACTTATACTACTTTTGTCCCAACAGTAATGATCTATGTGAATCGAATCATGAATGAATTAGATCAACTTGAAAGGGATTTGGATCCTATGCATGTTTGCACTTGGCATTAATCGGAGAATGAAATGACGGAGGCAATTTTTTTTCTACTATCCAAATACTTTAACCTTTGCTTCCCCCATTGAGCCTTATTTATTCTTTCAAACCCCTATCTTGGAACCATTAAATGAAAAACGATAATGAAAATGAAAACAAAAAGTGGAAAAAAAAAAGAAGAAAGAAAAAATGATAACAAAAACAAAAAGGAAAGTCACAAGAAAAACAAAGGAATCAAGTGAACTACGTTTCACCTGATTCCTCAAAGAGGATACGTAGCTGCTTCACGACTCGGTCATAGTGTGACAAAGTGTCACAAAAAATCAGAAATCCCCCCAAGCAAGAAAACTGGGGCAGAAGTTTTGTTGTTAAAATTTTAAAAAGAGGTTTGATTCCAAGAGTTGTAATGTTTTACCCATCAAAATTATTTTGAATTTGTATCTCTTTCTCCTTTAAGACCCTCATAAAATCCATATTGATGTCCAAAAAATACCTCCCGATCAATATCCGAGAGGTGCTATGACAGATAAATGAATGCTGAGAATGACACGCTGGTCCCCGGCTGAATGAGAATCATGAGCTGAAAAGAATGGATAGCCAAAAGAATTCCCAGCAGAGAGAATCTAATCGGTAACCCGCAGCTGAGAGAAGCAAAATGAGAGAGTCTTATCGGTGAAAACCTTCACAGGCACCATAAGGCGACGAAAGCTGAGAAACAAAATGAGAGAGTCTTATCATAAAAACCTTCACATGCACCATAAGGCAATGGGAGTTGAGAGAAATGAGAGAGTCTTATTAGTGAAAACCCCTCGAAGGGCACTATGAGGCGACGAGATAAGATTGGCGGAAGGGATCCGCATTTGGCAAAGAGTTGGGCACCTGTTTATCCCAAGCAAGTGAAGATATCAGAAAGATTGATTGATACAAATAGACTGGGTTGATTAATCCAGAATGCACTACATGACCATTGGGATAAGTTATACCACCCAGATAATTTCCTTTCTTTTCTTTTCCCCAGCATTTGTTCAGAAAGATTTTCTCTTTTTCTATCTTTTCATTTCTTTGTTTAAAAGCTTTTTTAATAAATTTGTTTTAGAGAAAGATCTTTCGGAGCTTACTACCAGTTGCCAAAATGGTACAAAGAAAAATGGGAAGAGGACATTCCAGAGACAAGGCAAAAAGACGTTTGTTGCAAGGATGAATAATATATTGATCTAAAATGTCAAGGAAAGTATGGAGAAAAACAGGAAAACAATAGTTGAGAAAATTGTGGACCAAATTCCAAAAGGGTCCCCGGTAGATCATCGAGACATAGAAGAATCCCTAACAGATTTTCAACCAAGTTCCAAAAGGGTCGGACAACACAGAGTGGGGAAGGAAGAAAAGGAAAATTCATCCCCAGCAAGCTTTGATAGTGCAATGAAACACAAGAGCGAGGAAGGGAGAAAGGGAAAAATCAGCCCCCAGCAGGAGTGGGAGGACCACTCACCATGTTTTTAAACTAACAAAATTTCTTTGATTTGAAGCAGGAAAAAGAAATCTTATTAATGGAGAAAAAACATGCCAGAAGGAAGAGCACCTGGCAGAAATTTTCTGCCATTGTCGAAACCTTTCTCGGAGGAACGAGGAAATCAATTCAAGCTTTAAGGGATAGCAATACAACACAATTTTAAGAGAAACAGTCAGAAGTAAGATAACTTCAAGTTTTGAAAACGGGTCTATCCACCCTCGAATAGGATATTTTAGGTTCATCCTCCTTCGAATAGGATATTATAGGTTTGTCCGCCTTCGAATAGCATATTTGAATATAGGTTCGTCCACCTTCAAATAGGATATTTGGATATAGGTTTGTCCACCTTCGAATAGGATATTTTATGTTCATCCGCCTTCGAATAGGATATTTTAGGTTTGTCCGACTTCGAATAGGATATTTGGATATTATAGGTTTGTCTGCCTTCGAATAGGATATTTGAATATAGGTTTGTCCACCTTCGAATAGGATATTGGATTATAGGTTTGTTTGCCATCGAATAGGATATTTGGATATAGGTTTGTCTGCCTTCAAATAAGATATTTAGATATAGGTTTGCCCACCTTCGAATAGGATATTTTAGGTTCATCCGCCTTCGAATAGGATATTTTAGGTTCATCTGCCTTCAAATAGGGTATTATGGTTCTATCCGCCTTCAAATAGGATATTTAGATATAGGTTCAAATAGGATATTTATATAGGTTTGTCCACCTTCGAATAGGATATTTGAATATAGGTTTGTCCACCTTCGAATAGGATATTTAGATATAGGTTTGTTCACCTTCGAATAGGATATTTTAGGTTCATCCGCCTTCGAATAGGATATTATATGTTTATCCGCCTTCGAATAGGATATTTGAATAAAGTTTGTCCACCTTCGAATAGGATATTTAGATATAGGTTTGTCCACCTTCGAATAGGATATTTTAGGTTCATCCGCCTTCGAATAGGATATTCTAGGTTCATCCACCTTCGAATAGGATATTTTAGGTTCATCCGCCTTCGAATAGGATATTATGGTTCTATCCGCCTTCAAATAGGATATTTGGATATTATAGGTTTGTCCACCTTCAAATAGGATATTTTAGATATAGGTTTTTCCACCTTCGAATAGGATATTTTAGGTTCATCCGCCTTCGAATAGGATATTCTAGGTTCATCCGCTCTCGAATAGGATATACTCGGTTCTATCCACCCTCAAATAGGATACGATGGGTCTATTCACCCTCGAATAGGATACAATGGGTCCATCCGCCCTCGAATAGTATGTTGAAGTTAATCTTTCCTCAAAAGAACATTTAATTCATTTCAACCCAAATGGTCCTGCTTGTGTAAAAGTTGCCAAATATATATTTCATAAATTATTGCCAAATGCTTTTTATTTTCAAAGTTGTTGATGAAGTTAGGCGCCCACCTGTATAATAAGAGGAATATTTTTTATGTCTTTAGATAAATAGGCACCCACCTGTATAATAAGAGGAATATTTTTCATGTCTTTAGATAATTAGGCGTCCACCTGTATAATAAGAGGAATACTTTTCATGTCTTAGACAAATAGGCACCCACCTATATAACAAGAGGAATACTTTTCATGTCTTTAGATAAATAGGCGCCCATCTGTATAACTAGAGGAATATTTTTCATTTTTTTTACATAAATAGGCGCCCACCTGTATAACAAGAGGAATATTTTTCAGTCTTACATTTCAGGTCTTGAAACCAGTAACCCACCGGAAAGTAGAAGGTTACAACAAGAGGTCCCCAGCGCAAATTTAAGCGCATGAGTTAAAAGGAAGATAAGACAAAGCTCAAAAGAAGCGGCCTTTGAACTTTAGTTGTTCCCAGCATAACAAATCTGACGAAGAAAGTTGTATCCCCAGATGAACCGCCAAAATATTAATGAAGGAAGCTACATCCCCAGCGAACCAAACGAGACGATGAAAAATTATCTTCGGAAAAGCAAAAGGCCAGTGTCATCCCCAAGTTTGTGGAAGAAAGAAGTGGCGGAAGAAACAACAATCCCACAAGAAAGCAAGCAGCAAAAACAAGTTGAAGATAGATAAGATCTTGTGATCCATAGGCTAGCCTAGCTTCTTGTTTTCTTTTTTAAAATGGTGTAATAAGAAGATCGGAAAGCAGTAATAACAGCATGCAGCAACAGTAATAGTGAAGTGCAGTCATATGGTAGTCCCAGCTGCCAAACTTTTTTTACCGAACTACATTGACCTGATTCCCTTTTGGCCGGGGATATGTAGGAAACCTTCGAAGCATAGGTTCGGTCAAATATTTTAAAAATTCTTCACACGGAGTACAAACGGGCAAAAATAGCTCGTGTCCGCTCACTTTATCTTTGCACGAAAACTCTTCGTGTATTAGGACAAAGAGGGGCAGCTGTGAGCACGTGATTTTTACCTATATGAGAATTACTCCCAAAAAATTCAAAACAAAATAAATTTGTTTGTTTTCAATTGTTATGAATTTTGTGTTATCTTTCTGTTATTATTTCGCATTTGCCTGTGCATGCTTATTTGTTAAATTAATGAAAAATACAAAAAATATGTGTTGCATATTTAGGATTTAATTGTGCATCTTGGAATTAATTAAACTATATTTTGTTTGAAAGGAATGAAAATCACAAAAATATGTATTTTGGTAGTTTTGTCATTTTTATTGTTCAATTTTGGTAGTTTTATCATTTTTGTTGTTCAATTGTGTGATTTTGTTTTAATTGCTGTTTAATTTTTTATTATAATTATTATTCGGGCTTAATTATGATTGTTTAAGTTAATTTTGGATCTACAATTTATACTAGAATTTTGGTAATTAGGTATTAAAAAGAAAATGAAAGAAAAAAAGAAGCAAAAATGAAAAACGAAGAGCAAAATCAGAACTGAGCTAACAAATCTAGGCCCAAACCAAAATTCCCAAAGAGCCCAAATCCGGTTCAATAGGGGGCTGCCAAGAAGAGCTTAAAATGACGTAATTTTGTCTTGAAACTACGTCGTTTTGGTTAAGTGACAAGATTTAATCTCATCCACTCATCTTGATTTGATCCAACGGTCCTAGTTTGATCTACATCCTAGGCATTTAAAGCCTAAAATTCCCAAAACTTTCCCCATATTTCCCATTATTTCCTCTCACTTCTTTCCCTCTCATCACTCTCTCTTCTCTCTCTCCCAAGACTGCCGGCGCCGCCCCATCGCCGCCGCTGGAAATCGCCCACCGGCGGCGGCCGACCTCCAATCCTCCCTAATGTTTAACCATGTAATCTCCATCACCTCCTCTTTCTATATCTCCAAACCATATCCTTCAGGAAAACTCTCAAACACATTGAATCTTAGATCTATGAAATTTTCCGGTCACTTTTTCGCCCAGGTTATTGAAGTTCCGGTCACTACCACCCCCACAATACATACATCAACGTATAGAGCTCCTCAAGACCTATCTATTGATGTCAATTCTACCTCAAACATCCGACGACCAAAATTCGGCCAAATTCCGGCGACCTCTCCGAACATCCTTCCTGGCATACCACCATTTTTTCGGCCATTTGAATTGTAAAATGGTACACTTTTGAATCACTACGATGTAGCTGTAAGATGTACAAGTGAAATGAAATGCTAGGAAATTGATGAATCATATGTTGTATCTATAGTTTAATAGATTATGTGATAAGTATTTGTATAGTCTATTTCCATTACTCAATAAATATGCTTTGAGCAAATTGTACTTAATTGAAACGTGATTTGTTTAAAAATTGTAATCTGTAGTTGTCAGTTGTGCATGTGATGTAGTGAGTTATGTAGTTTGTAGAATGAACAAATAGTTAATGAATTAGTTGCTTAGATCTCATCTCTAATTGGTTTTGGCATTTAAGACTTTAAATAGGCCGGTGTTTAATTCCATTAGTCTCAATCACCTAAAAATGTTAGTTTAAATCAACTTGGAGAATGGTTAGTTTGTTATTTTTTAGCATTTTGTAAATCTCGTATGCATATTACAATTTCAGCTTTAGTAGTTTGTTTATAGAATAAGGCACGAAATAATTTTCCATTTTTGCGAGCTCGAGTACATTTTCCGTTAGCATTTTTTGCAACCTACTAACTAATAAGAGGCCCGAACTTGCCAAACGTGTAAATAAATTAGGAATTTTTCTCTTTTATTTTTAGAGACGGACAAAAAATAGAAGGATGTAGTCACTTTAGGATTGCCCTTTAAATAAAATGAGATGAGCCTCGCTAAATAAAAAGCGTAAAAATTGCGGGGCCCTCAATGTGTTTTATAAAAATACATAGAATTTGGGAGGGCCGTTTAGCGAATTTCAAGGTCTTCCCCAAAATAATATTACGTTAGAATCTTTAGGCACGATATAATTAAATTACTTTCCTAAACTCGGGTGTATATTTATGTGACCCAAATCCAAATATCAACGAAGTCGAAATGTGTCGACGACCACGGGTACATTGATTATGACGTGGTTCAAGATACCTTTTCACAATGTTGCAATTCTCTGTAAAAATAATACTAATAATAATAATAATATTAATAATAATAAAGCGGTAAAGAGTTAAAACTTGCATATAAGTTCATAATTATAAAAATCAAATAAATAAGTCAAATATGAAAGTTGAGCAACCGTTCTAGAATCACGGTACTCGGGAATGCCTAACACCTTCTGCGAGGTTAACAGAATTCTTTATCCGGATTTCTGGTGCGCAGACTGTTAAACAGAGTCATTATAGTAATTATTACTACTCCACTAGTATAGTAGTCTTTGGAAATTTTGGTATTGTCGGCGACCAATTAGACTCGACATTTTTCATGGAACCATAAGAAAGAAAAATAGTGTAGCCATGCCATGCACTTAATTTGTTGGTTTGTCGTGTCACTTGGTGCATACATGACGTAGCCTTTCTTCTCTAGGGAGAGAAGTTACTTACGCGAAAGCAGTAGCAGGCAGAACTTTTATCCACGAAATTCACGTAATATAAAAAATTTAAACGGCAAAGCACCAAATCTACGTTTGTACTATGATAAAAGATTTAAACATATTCTTTGTTAGATTTTAAATCCAAATATAAAACTAAAATAATATTATTGATTCAAATATATTCTTTTTCTATTAAGTTTGTCCAAAATAGATACCTACTTCTTTGTGATACTTATGTTTGATTAGGCAAATGTTATATGGCATGCCACCTCAGTTCTCTAATCCATATATTAAAGAAACAGTATGGTGGCAATAGTGGTGAAGGAGAAGGAAATTTTAATTGTGGAAAAAAATAGTAGAGAGGGGTAAAATAGGTTAGGGCCGTTGAGGTGGCATGTTATGTGGCATCCATCTCATCAATATTAGTGTCACGTAGGATCGGATATCCATTTTGAACAAACCTAACGGAAAAGAAATATATTTGAACCAGTATAATGACAGAAGTATATAACGAGGAATATATGTAAACCTTTTTTTATAGTATAGGGTATATTTCAGCCTTTTCCAAAAATTAAATATGCAAAAAAGTTAAAGTAATTTACTCCTAATATTTTATTATATATCAATTTAAAAAATAAATTTATATACATAGTGAGAATATAATAGTGATTGTGCATCTTTATTTTGCTTTTTTGAGATATTTATTTTTTTATTATCAAATGTTGGGCTAAAACGGTTCAACAATACTCTTAACATAGTGTGATATTGTTTTCTTTGAGTCATTCCCACACACTTTTTTCTAAAAGGCCTCACACCATTAAGATATCCCTACACCTTATATGTAGGCTCCCAATCTTTTCAGCTACCAATGTGGAACTTTGTTCGCACACCCAACAATCTCCCCTTGAACTAAGTTCTAGGTGGCTCACTACCACGATTCACGAGTCTCCCCCTCGAACTATAAGTTCCATGTGACCCATTATCATGATCCACGGATTAATTTCCGAGATTCACTGTGTGCCACCACATTGTTTGAGTATTATGGCAACTGAAGCCTGCAACTAACTTCTTCTTATGTGTGGCAGTGCCCTACACATCACTTTGTCATCTCCATACTCGTTTGACCGAACCTGGGCTCTAATATCAGTTGTTGGGCTAAAACAGCCCAACAACACTCTTAATATGGTGTGATATTGTCCGCTTTGGGTCAAGCCTGCACGGTATTCCCTAAAAGGCCCAGACCATTAAAATATCCCTACATCTTATACGTAGATTCCCAAATTTTTCAGCTATCAATATCATACTTTATTCGCACACCCAACATCAAATATATAGTTTAAGTTCATGCAAGTTTTGTTCACACTTTTTTGAATACGCATACTGTGTCTTGCATATTAGGAGTACTCCTTTATTAGTCTGTTTTAGGGTTCAGAATCTATTTTCATATATGAATTATTTTTGAAGAGAATTAAACTCATCAACTGGTTCCAAACCTACGATGTGCACACAAATTTAAGTCGCCTTAGAATTAATGTCTTACATTTTAAATAAAATTGTTTATGATAGTCCTTTTTTCATTTTTAAGTTCCCTAATCATGAACAGGAAGAATGATTTATAAATCAAAAGAAAACAAGTTGGAACATCCACAAAGAAGCTGATATATCAGTTGTTTGACAGATGAACTTTTTCACTAAAAAAATTACAGAATTAAGAGAATGTCAAATGTCACGGTTATGTACGAGTTCGATTCAGTATTTATTGTAGTAGTAAATATATCGGAAAATTTTGAAGGAAAAAGAAAGGAGGAAACAAAATTAAAGAAGATTTTGATCAAGTGGACCACTCAAATCAGTCAGAATTATGCGATACTGATTTTCTTTTAGGATTTTTTTTTAACTATACCATATATAAAATCTTATTACCCTAAATGTACATAGTTTGTTAATTATCCATCCAGTCCATGTTTTACCTATAAATTTTGTACAATTCAACTATTAGGCATTAAAAGGACAGAATATTCCCTAAAAGCGAGCAAAAATTAAGAAGATAATCGTGGTGTTAATTGATTCTACATTAAACTCAATTATTAAAAAAGGAAAGGAGATTTCTCATCCGCATATTTTTCTCTAGAACTACAATTCAAATTCTCGAAGAAGAAAAAAAGAACGAACAATTCAAATTTTCGAGCTTCAACCAACTCAAAGTTAAAAAAAACTGTTGTTCCATATATTTTCCACTATTGATAGCCATTAAAAAGTTTAAAAGCTTTGAATTCAAATTTGGGTTTTCAAAAATCATTATTTGTTTGGATTGGGTGTTGTTGTAAATAATGCGGAATATGTTTAGGAGTTTATATCTCAATTTTGAGGAGTTTTGGTGAAGATTAGACTTGGTTTTGAAAGAAGAAGAAGTTCGAACTCTCTGCCATTATTATTTCCAGTGGGAATTCAAACGGTTCGATCAAAGAATTTAATATTTTCTTGTGATTCTGAAAATATGATATTCTTCGACGGTGATGAGCAATTGGGAATGATCAACGAGAAGAAGCATAGGAGCATCGTGAGTTGTGTGTTGTGAACAGTTGAAATGAAAGGAAAAAGAAAGTGGAAAGATACAACTATATTATGCCTAATATAAATGAACCCTTAATTATATCCCTAATTTGAATTATGGTATATAAATAGTAATTTGGTATGCTTAAATTAAATAAACACAAATATTAAATATTGAGGGTAATAAAGTTTCATAAATGGTATAGGGAGATAAAAATACCGGCAAAAATAAATACTACAAGATTCCTCATCGTATCCACACAAATATGCAAATAGCTAAGGTCTAGAAAGAGGTCACCGTTGTAGTACATGATACTGAATTTATGATTCTCTAACTTTATTACGATTAGACCTTATTAACGCACCAAACTCCTTGAGGTCCTCAAATCTGAACCATCTTGAGAAAAGAACACGTTTATGTTTACTTATCCTGTTATGTGGTTAATTTATTTTTGAGTATTTATGCTAATTTGAATTTATTTCATATATTTTGTGAGATATCCAAGACTGAGTTCTATTCATCACTCCACTTAAAAGACAAAAAGATAAAAGTTCAACAATTTCTTAATCCTAAATTTAAATCCACGATAATAACCAAAGATGTAACTATTTCTGTAAGGGTAGGAAGTTATCAAATGTGCTCAATTTGTTGAGCAATTAAGCTACACCACATGAAAAGGTTGATGTTTTCAAACTGCAATTGCTTACAATCCCGTCATCTACCATAGGCCACACCAGAAAATTGACCTTATAGACATATAGGAAAAAACACGTTTACTCCGCCTACTTTATAGTCGAGGATGCATCCATTACCACAACTTTTTTGGAGGTTAACAGAGGAGAAACTCTTAAGTAGAAAGGATATGAGGGGGTAAAAAAAAAAAAGGAAAACACTGTGATACAATTCTATTTTTGTTTTGGTGCATAATAAACGTTTTGATAACATCCAAAACAGGACAAGGGCTTTCCTTTGACAAATCCTTAAGACAAAGGACTCTCCATTCAGTCCAAGAAACTGAGAAGTGTGATCAGTCGCTATGCAAAAACATGTTGCAGCGTCCCCACAATTTAACAGGTTTGGGGAATAAACATGAAATGTTGAAACAGGCACTGTTTTTTTTGGTAGTATCAAAATTTTACCTTTTTCCAGCGCCATCCAAGTTCAAGTCTTGAAGGTTGAGCAACAGATCATCTGAGCTCAAGTACACCTTGTTGGCTGCATGTGACATAGTTTGCGCAATTTCTCTTGCAGCTTCAATTTTCCTAAGCGTGATAAATGCTGGATTGTTGGCAATAGATTGACCAATGAGCTGGGCACTTTTAGCCTCACCCTGCGAAACAGCACAAAGAGAATTCAATATTTAGTTTCATAATGGTCCAGGTAAACCATCTTCAATTTTCTTATTCGAGGGCAAAGCAGAACACACGAAAAGAAAAACATCATCAAGCCAGTAATAGAAAAATGCCAGTATCATGGAGTAACTAGAGATTAAATTAAACAATGTTAAGCTCTCGAAATATATTTACCTGAGCTCTAATTATAGCACTTCGCTTGTCTTGCTCGGCCTTTTCCACAACAAACTTAGCCCTCTCAGCTTCTTGAGCAGCCACCTGTTTTGCTTCAATTGCGGCCGTAAATTCCTTTCCAAAAGTCAGACTGGTAATTGACACATCATCTAGCGCAATGTTGAAGTTAGCTGCTCTCTCTGTCAAAATCTTGCGTATTTCTCTACTAACATTCTGCAAAAAGTACACAAGATTGAGTAAAACGGAGACGATTTCAAATAGTTTCTGGGGAAGCCAAAGAAGATAATTTACAGTTAGGTGCCAGAGGAAGAAGTGGTATATCTAACAATTGAACATTTCCTCCAAATCATCACTCACACAGTAAAGATGGGAGGTATTACCATCTCTAGCACAATAACTTTTTTAGATTAGTATCTCTAGCACAATAACTACTTTGACAAAGAGCAACATTAACAATGTAAAGCAAGGCCTCTTGCAAATACCTCTCTCTGGGTGATGAGCTGGCTTGCGTTGTACTGAGCAACCACAGCTTTCAAAGTCTCATGAATAATGGAAGGGAGGACCCTTTCATTGTAGTTCTCACCAAGTGTTCGGTAAACAGTGGGTAGTTGGTCCGGAACAGGACGAGTGAGAACTCGAAGACCAATTTTGACCTGTGAAATAAGTTGGAAAATTATTTTTCATTGAAACCTGTTATTCTCCCAAAACCACAAGAACAAATTGTTCCTAGGATTAAGCAAAATGTTGACTATGACAAACGTTTGCCCTTCACAAGTCAAGACGAAATGTTTCCCTTCTTTTTTTCCTTTAATATCTTGTAAAATGGAGCAACACATGTTTCAGAGAAATTACCATCTGAAGGTCACGACTTCCTGAAGTGCTCTCCACTAGATGAGGACGTGCACGAACATCATAAATGACCGGCCTTTCAAACCAAGGGATCATGAAATGTGTTCCTTCTGGATAAACCTATTCATCAAACATTTAGTGCACTTATCAATAAAACCTCCGGCACATATAAACACAGGAAAAACAGATAAAGGCCAAACACTAGGCCATAAGTCTCCCAAAAGAGTTGGCAAATCCAAGAAAATCAAAGTAAAAGGCTCCAAAACACATATAAAGAGTCGGCAAATCCGAAACATATCAATGTGCCAGGACATGACAGAATTTACGAAATATCAATATCATATGTGTTACTTCTATTTTGTGAAACTTGGCATTACGTAGAAACGTTTGCCCTGCAAAAGAACTATGCACATCTTACCTGCTGAACCTCATGATTTATATCTACCAAACATAATCAACAAGGGAAGTACTAAAGAGTAAAGACCATACTAGAAAGAAATTAAATACTGCAGAAGGCCGTCGGATCCCCAAGGATGTGAATAAAATTTTGGTCTCGACATGCAAAACATACACAAAATTTTGAGCGCGACCTATGCTAGTCAAGTCAATACATTTTATCCACCGATGAAGTTCGTCCAAGAGTCTATGCAACAAAGCAAATATATACTTTTTCTTTAACACCACCAATATTTCCTAGAGAAGTCCATCCAACAGGACAAGAAAAGTAGTTACCTTATCTTTAACACCAATAATACGGTTGAACACGATTGCACGATGTCCACCATCAACATTGTAGAGACTGTTAGCAACTCCATACACACCAAGACCTGCCACCACTCCCAACTTGATCAAAGCGGAAGCTGCACCACCGCCAGGCATCTTAGGAACCTTAACATTGTTGAGATTCATCTTGTTAATACCTGAAAGTAAGCCAACCATAGTCATCATTTCCAATTACCAAGTAACGAAAGCCTGCAAATATGGAAAGGACTGCTCCATGTGCATCCTCAGAAGGCTTTATAAAGCATGCCATCAGAAACCTCTGACTTAGTCGATAAGCAAAAGAAAGCCCCATAAAGAGATTTGATAGTTTCCAGTTTTTTTAAAGAAATAATCCTAATACACAAAAATATCAGAAAAAATGACATAGAGGATTTTCATGTAGCGAACACCAACTAGTTTTGAATTGAGATGTTGTAGCAGCAGTACTAGTAGTAGTAGTTTCGGTTGTTGTAAGATCGACACTAGAAGGATAGACAAAAGATACTCTATTACGCTCAAAAGATTACGATCAAACCATTTGTATGTTGCTTAACATATCTAGCATTCTAGCTTGTTATCTAGCTTGTTATGATAACAAGGCTAATGCTGTATCAGATCTTCAAGTCATTCAAAACCCAGTAACCATTCAACATTTGATTTCTTGTCACTTCCCTTGACGTTTAAACTATCATGGACCTTTTCTATGTACACTATATGCCTCTACAGATTATGAAAAATCTTAGATGTTTTCCTAAGGCATAAAATACAGGGAGATGGAAAAAAATGACAAGAAACATTCACTAGTAAATATGTGCATTCAGATGGTTAGCAATTATGCTATTTAAATAATCTTATCTTAACTAGGTAATTGGCAAACTATTTTTTGCAGAAGTAAAATAATATTTCCTAAAATCTAACATTAGCAGCAAAGCTAGCAAACACCAATCAGGAAGAAAAAAAAAGTCTCAAATAAAGAGATCCAAAAATGCTCAGTTACAATAGCTCCCACATCAAAAAATGCAATTAGCAAATAATATAATTAATTTGTCAATCAATAAACTATAATCAACTCCATTGTATCGGCTAGATGAATCATCAGTAACCATTTGACTCTATTCTGTCCGAATTTCTTACCAATGCTAAATGTTAACTAGCTTGACCTAAACAATGAAGAGTTAAGACTTAACGACTAAGAAGACAAATAGTGGAGAGAGAAAATAGAAAAAATCTCATTACACGCTGCAACTTACTTAGGAAATACACTGCTAATCAGCTATTTAAGCACACACCTCCTCTAACAAATTTCTGACAAATTGAACCAAAATACCTAAACATCAAAAGCTAGCTCACTCGGTGAAGATTACCCTAGATCCATTTACTTAAGACACGGAATCATAATAACATAGCCTTATTCAAGTTAATTATTAGCTAAAATTCCTCAGTGTAGCACGAAAACAGCAATTTAAAAGCCGATAAAACCTATAAATGAAGCGATGGAAGAAAAATCCAACTTCAGCCGGGTCAAAAGCAAAACTATACAGCGAAATAAAGAGAGCATGTATGAAGTTAAAGAAAATGGAGAATTGAGACTACCTGTTCGAAACGATGTAGATACAATAAGCCGTCTAGAAAGTTAGAGGAGATGAGCCTGAAAAAAGGGTACGAAAGCTTGGGGAAGGGGTTTAGTAGCTTTAGGGTTTAGGAAAAATGATTTAGCACACGCATTCATTCCAAATACAATTGTATTCTTAACACTCCCCCTTATATCTAATGTGGCTCATTAAAAACCTTAACTAAAGCAAAACTCAATGGGAACAAAACTCTAGAAAAGAAAAAAGAGTACACATATTTATAAATGCGCCTATTAGTTGCTTCGTTAAAAACCTTGCAAGGAAAACCCAGTGGAACAAAACCTTATAAGGGAAAAAGAGTGCAATGCGCATTAACTCCCCCTGATGAGAGCATCAATTCACATCCTTGAGCCTTCGCATTCCAATCTTCTGCACCATCTGCAAGAGATCGTTGGTAGAGATTTGATAAATAAATCAGCCGTATTAACTATAATGAATATTTGCACCTTGAAATCATAACTCGTGATAGATATACAATGTCTTCACAAATATCGTGGAATGGCTCTTCAATGTATCCTCGCTATCAGATTATCATGCTTATAGTTATAGCAAGATACATTTGTGCATAAATTGCACTGGGGAAGTGGTACCTCAAGATCAAGAATTGTAGATGCTTCAAGCAACTTAAATCTTTCATGGATTGTCATATAAGTTAAGTCATATAAGCTATATTATAAACTTTATATGCATATCAAGTTTTCATGTCATGCTAGACAAATAAGATATCGAAAACTGATTGCACATACCATTGACTTTATACTTTTAAGTATTTGAACTACATGTCCAAAACTACATGTCTTTCATATGAAATCAATTCTACTTGAATTGTATCTCTTTTATTTGGCCAATATTGTGTCTATATTCGATAGACTTAAGATCATCATCTAAACTTAGCTTATGATAGATGTCGTCGACGAACATACTATATCGGTTCCAATAAATTTTCATAAAGACATAACATAGAGATCTCTTCATTCATATATTCAGGTACCTGAATCTCTCATGAGATTTTATGAAGTGTTATGTCACGTGACCTTCTAGATCACCTGCCTCATTTATTATGACCACTTTGATCATTTGCTCATCTTCTTTATCAAGAAGTTCTATTTGAAACCGATTTGTACATACACTTTAAGCGTATCATAGACTTTGTCCTTCTAGGACTTAATATGAGCATTTGCAATGAGAATATAGTTACTTTCTTTAGGTCAGCAAATGCGTATGCTTTGCAATATATTGCAAACGAATTATCTTTTTATGAACTTCAACTCCATATTATCCTATTCGAGGATCTAGATATACAAATGATAATCCGTTCGACGTAACTTTTTTTCAATTGTTTATCATATCTCCCCCTCATGTTAGAAAAACTAACTTGTTTTCTCAACTTTGAGAATTCACCTTTGTGCATTATGGTGTTAATGAAAATATACACCGCACATCAATAATAATAAGATGGAGTTATTTGATTCCTGACCCTGAATCACTTGTGAGGGGAGAATGTAATATACTTTCGTATATAACATATATCAAACGGATATAGATAACTTTGTTCTCATAAGCAATAGTTTAGCTATTAAGTGGACGCACTCAATAAATTATCTTGCTAAACCCGTTGTGATGTAAACTAACTTATCATGATAAACTATCTTGAATAGAAAATCTGGAACTTGTGCTCCAAATTGAATTATTGAGCAAGTTACCTCACAAAACACCATGTTGCGGGTTAATAATAATCGCACATGTAACCATCATAGATGCATCTTATGTGATATACATAGCAGATGAATGGGCTCATATTCACCTTTGATATTTCCAGCATTCATGGGATTCAATCCCAATTTTAGTTGGTCTATTAATTAATGAGAACAAGTAATACAAGAGAATTCGTAAAGAACTTTCTAGTTCTTTAATATTTACCCATGTGAATTCTCTATTATTTTTGCACATCATACGTAAATTGATATGACTAAATTGATTGTGCCAACTGAATAAATTATCAATATTAATAAGTTCATGTTTACACCATGACATGTGCAATTCTCTATAAACTTCAGGTTTATTATGATATGAGTTTTTGTATCACTAAACATCCACTTTATTGTGATATTCGTTTATTTGTGTAGTACAAATTGAAAAATAAAGCGTGTAACTTTTCGCATATATATTACCCCGCTACAAGTTAATAGAAGATATCAAATCTTTTCTTTATTTATAGTCTCAATATAATCAATCGCTTTCGCGTATAATTCGGAAACTGAATAAGTTTCTTTGATATTTACTACAATACAATACCTTATCAGTAATCAATTGTGTTTCTCCAAAATAGTAATAATTAGCTCTTCTAGAGCTCTCAATTAATTTTGTACTACCACAAATTCATCAACATCCATGTGGTGAATATCTCTTTTAAAGAGAAAGTTATACCATTATGGTCATGGTCAAAATTATATGCAAGATATGTTTCTTGCATTATTGTTGTTCTTTAATAATCACATTGCCAAAATATTTTGGCGTACAATAGGTACATAACCAATGACCATTCATGCCATTATAATGACATTATTTATTTTTTTCATCTCAAACCCTCTTCTAGAGGTGAGTGTGGTATATTCAATACCAATAGCACGTTTATATTCTTCCAAAATGAATATGTATTCATAAAAGTAGATGTTGTCACACTCACATCATGAATGGACCATAATCATCTATATGTGCTTTATAAAATCTCATATTGTCAAATTGATGACAAATATTACTTTCACAGAGTGAAGGATTATTTTGAGAATTCTTATTATTCTCATTATCACAATGATGACGATTATAATTTCGTCTATTGTCACATCCACATCCATTGATACCTTTCACTGTAATAATTTTGTTTTTTTTCAAACTTATCACATACTGCTATCACATTCTCTATAGGGAATGAGAATGGAGCAAATTCAATTGGACGGGTTTTCAATTCTTTGACCACAATTATACATGAATTTAATCATGGCAAGACATAGAAATTTTACCACATCACGTGGTTATAATTTCATACAAACTCCATTAGAGTTATAATCAAACTTTGTTGTCTTTGTTTGTATATGAAATCAAATCTTAGAATTTCAAGAATTTGAAAAAGAGAAAAGTAAATTACTTACCTTAAATCCAGAATTTAATCATGAAGGAAATTCATGGAACAATTGACAATCTTTATGCTCAATCCCAAAGCTTCTACTCAGTTGGTTAGAGTCTCGTGTAGTTTAGAGCCCGGATTCGAATGGAACCTCGACGCACTGCAACTCGACGACCTTGACTGAGTATGAACTTTTTCGACAACCCCAACCAAAGTTCGTACAAAAGATGACGCTACTGTGGATACAGCAGAAGCGACGCTACTGTGGATACAACAGAAGCGACCTACTGTGGATACAGCAGAAGCGACGCTACTAGACGCTACTAGACGACGATGGTCGTTTAGACGTGACGACGATGAAGGAGGTGAAGTAGCGAGGTCATTGGTTGGAGATGGGGCCGTAAAGACGATGAAGAAGATGAAACCAGCCATGGTCGCTAGAGAGGGAGCTCGATGGTGGAGGCTGGGGTGGCGTGAGGCAAAAGAAGAAGAAGAGTAGGAGGGTCGTGCTGATAACGTGTTATGAAACAATAAAAGAACAAGAGCAATATTGCAGAGAAAGAGAGAGAGAAAATTTTTATTGAATTTTGGGGTGATTTACAATGGGGTAAGACCCCTCTATTTATAGGAGGAAAAATAACTTAGCCTCAAAGTAAAACTCTCTACAAGGTAGACATTCACTCCAAATAGAATTCTATTCTTAACAAAAGTCTATTTTTTCCTGGATATATATTAATGTAATTTTAATGGAGTATAGCCAATTTTTTCCCGATTATAGGGGCTTTTGACAATGGAGAGTTGTCCACTTGTCCTCTTACTTTAGCATTGGGATTTTTTCCTTCCTATTTTATATATGAAACTTTATTATAAAAAATATGCATAGTATCTAAATAACTTGTCTAGTCCATATTTTTCTTACAATTTCTGTACTATTCGTTTATTAGGAATTAATCGGGCAGAATCTTCCCTTAATAACGCGCAAAAAATCTGGAAAGAATCTTGGGATTGATTGATTCTACATTAAATTCAAGTTTTGAAACGGAAAGGAGATTTCGCATCTGTGTAACTTATCCTTATACTACAACAACAACAACAACAAAGTATATTCCCACTGGGGTCTGGGGAGGGTAATATGTACGCAGACCTTACCCCTACCCCGAGGGGCAGAGAGGTTGTTTCTAGGAGACCCTCGGCTCAAGAAGAAAACAAGTGACGATATATTAGTACTAGATAGACTCATAATAAATAATATAAAATAGACAACATAATATAAAATAACATCAAATAACAAATAACAACAATATAAGGAATATAGGAAATACGAGAAATAGGAAAGTACTAATATCTAGGATATAAAGCCATGCATCAGTAGCTGATCAGTAGCATCCTAAGCTTAACTCCTAACTGTCTAGTCTCACTCTAGTGCGCTGTAGAAATATCCCAACTTTCCCTTAACCTACAACCTTAATGCTCGACCTCCACAATCTCCTGTCAAGGGCCATGTCCTCACTAATCCTAGGTCGCGTCATATCCTGCCTGATCCCCTCTCCCCAATATTTCTTAGGTCTCCTCTACCTCTCCTCGTGCCCACCACCGCCAGTCTCTCACAACTTCTCACTGGTGCACCATTGCTCCTTCTCTGAACGTGCCCAAACCATCTGAGTCTTGCTTCCCGCATCTTGTCCTCCATGGGCGCCACGCCCACCCTCTCTCTCAAGTAATTTACTCTTATACTAAAATTCAAAATTTATTTTAAAAAAGTACGAACAACTTCAACAAACTGAATTCAAATTGTAAAATTCATATCTTCGAGATTCAACAACTCAAAATTGCTATATTCTGTTCTTCGCCATTTTCAGAAATCAAAATGGCGATCATATATCTGTTCTTCATATTTTATTCTCTCAATCTAGAAATACAAAAAAACAAAAAAAAATTAGAATAATACATCAGTAACAACACGCAATCATGTCCAAAATCGCAATCATACTACAATTGAATGGGAATTGAGATAACTATGGCAGATTTAGAGATTTTCAAGTTGATGCCATTGTGGTAGATAAGAATTCAAGCTATAGTATTCTGATTTCTACAATTGCAAAACAACTACCGATTGATACTTCAGAGAAAAAATTGTAGAGATCGAATACATGGTGAACGATAATTGCCCCCCAATGGAGATTAGGAATGATATGGTGGTTCGTGTGTATACAGAGACAAAAAAGAAGAATAAAAACTTAGGTGCATATTCGTTATGTATAAGTGTACGAGATTTCAATATGGAATTGAAAATCACCAACGATAGCACAAGTACAAGTTTGTATAGTTCGAAATTGCATAGAATTATAGTTTTACGGTATTATCTACAAAATTACTACATTTACCTACAATTAAACTACAAATCAATTTAAGGAAAGAATAAAGCAATTTTGTTTTCAAATTTATCTACAAAGTTACTACAAAATTATGATGATACTGTTTATCTTTAATTTAATGTAGGTTCGCCTGGATCCCTAAAGTTACTTGATATTCCATCCTTTCCAGCAATAGAGGAATATCAAAGTGAAATAATAACAGAATCTATGCAAACTGCTATTGAAGAAGGACAAGTGTATCAGGATAAGCAAACTGTAGTTGCTGCTATAAAGCACTTTTCTATGATGCACAAGTTCCAGTTCTGAGTTAAAAGATCTAGTCATAGAAGGTATGGAGATATTTGTAGAGAAAAGATCATTAAAAGTAGTGTTTTACTCAAGATATTTTTTTTAAACATTGTAAATAAATTATAGTTAAATTGTAGTTTATATTACTTTATGCTAAAATAGTCCTTTTGTTGCATCTACATTTATAATCTGTATTAAATATTGTATATTTTTGTAGCTACTGCTTGTAAGAGTTGGTGAAAACTGTAAATGACACTTCAAGGCAACGTTAATCAATGATTCCACAATGTTAAAGATAAGGAGTTTCAACCGACAACACACATACTCTTTAATGGATGAAACATCCATACAGCGCAAACATACTGCAGCTGTAGTTGGTAGCATGGTCATTCCAAAATATTGTGATCCTAAGACTGTTTACACACCAAAGGACATACAAACTGACATGTCATCCGAACACGGAGTGAACCTAAGCTACATGCAAGCATATACAGGAAAGGAAAAGACTTTATAATTTATGAGAGGGAATCCTGCTGGCTCCTATAGCAAATTTCCCAAATATTTTTATATTCTCGAGGAGACTTATCCTTGTTCGGTTGTTAAATTGAAGAAGACAACGGATGAATATTTCTTAGACGCATTTGTTGCTCTTTGTACATCAATAAGTGGTTGGCAACATTGTAGACCAATAGTAGTGGTTGATGGGACATTCTTAAAGTCAGCCTACAGGGGGATTATGCTGACAGCAAGCACCATGGATGCAGCATGTAAAAAGTATAAAAGTTTTATAGTTATTTTATAGGCAGTCTATAAAATGTAGATACATTGTAGTAATTTTGTTGTTATTTTGTAGCTATTACATGAAACGTAGATAAATTGTCTATATTATGAAGATATATTGTAGTTGTTATGTATTTATATTCTTATATACATTTTTAAAGATGCCAATTAATATTTTATAAATTAATAATGTAGGTACAATATTTCCCTTGGCATATGATGTGGTTGATTCTGAAAACGAAGCATCTTGGAAGTGGTTCTTTGAGCAATTCAAGCATGTATATGGTGAAAGACCTTTAATATGTGTTGTTTTAGATAGGAATGAGAGTATAGTGAAGGCAACATCAATTATCTATCCGGGCATGCCACACTACTCCTGCATGTGGTATATTTGGATAAATATAAGGTCAAATTCCATAAGGGTCATCTACAATTACATGAATTGTACTTTGCTACAGCACGGTCATACACTCTGGATGAATTTAATGAAAGGATGTCGAAGATTGAAGAGGTAGACCTGCATGTGAAATCTTACTTTATGATATTGTCTATCATATATGGTCAAGAATACATGCAACGGTGAATAGAACTTGGACTATCATATATGGTCAAGAATACATGCAACGGTAAATAGAACTTGGACTATGACATCAAATATTGCCGAGTCGTTGAATGTTGTGATAAAGAGGTAAGAGAGCTGCCAATATTTGACCAATTAGTGTATATAAGGACACTTCTTGAACGTTGGACGAAAGAGAAGTTATTGAAGGCAAAAGGTACTTTCATACCTTGGGTACAAATACAACAGAGAATTGGAGGACAACAAAATATTATCTCAGAAGCTTAGGGTAAGATCTTTTTATTTGGTGCAGAAAAAATAAATTATTTAATATGCAGTATTTCCAGATTGTAGATAAATTATAGTTTATATATAATTGTAGGTTGTAGATAAGGTGTAGAATATTTGTAGATAATCTATTTTTAGACTTGAGATAATATATTTTTTGTTTGTTCTGCAATTGTAGGTGAGGCTTCAACAGATCATATACATACTGTGCTAGATGGTGTGAAGCGGTACATTGTGTATCTAGAAAACAAGAAATGTAGTTGTGACAAATTCCAATTTTAAGAACTTCCATGCGCGCATGCTTTGGCAGCATTAAGGCACATGAATTATGAAAACTATTTCTCTCTGTATTACACAAGGAAGAGCCTTCTGCGTACGTATGAAATACCAGTAAATCCTTTTCCTGATGAAAGCAAATGGAATGTGCCACAACATATTTTGGATGAGGTAGTAAAACCACCTATGGGAGATAAAAGGCAGCCAAGGAGATATCAAAAGAAAAGATATAAAACATATGATGAAATAAAGTTTAAGAAGTACAATGTCATTGAAATTTTGGAGGTGAAGGGCATAATGAAAGATCTTGCAAGAATGCACCCAAAAAGAAATGAATATCATGTAGTTAGAATAGTTATTCAACGAACTGTGAGTGAGTTAAAGTTAGCAGATTTTTTGTATAATCGTTTAAGTTTTTAAAGATCATTATGAAGTAGACTATGATTTTTTATGTGTGTTTAACATGCTTTTATGTATTGTGTCAGGCATCTAAATTTGTCTTTGATATAGTGTAATTAAACTTTAATATTTATTATCTACAATACTACTAATATTAAATAAATAACTTTAATGTAAATTGTTTCCAGATTGTAGGTAAAATATAGGTTAAATATATTTAAATTGTATTCTTGGTAATAATTTTTAGATTATTTGTAGATAAATTATGGACAATATATTTCTATGACTGGAGTATTTATTTCTTCTGTTTGTTGTGTAATTCAACTTCAACTGACAGTTATATATATATATATATATATATTACCTAGAACTTGAAGGTATATCATAAATATTATGAACGTATACAACTAAAAAATTATATAAAATAACTACATTGAGTGTTTCCAAAATGTAGATATTGTGAAGATTATTTGTAAGAAAATTGTATTCTAACATCAACATATTCATGTTGAATATAATGAAGATACAGTACTGTTAAAAACCAATCTATATTTAAGTGAACGACTAATAATGAAAGATAACATAACAAAACAAAAGGTATGCTGCAATAAAAAAATAAAAATTTTGTCAAAAAAGTAGTGTATTCTCCTTCAACTATAAACCGACATCAACTAAACTAGGAAACCAGGACACTATTTCTTCTTTCTCTGGATTCTAGTCTTCTCATTCAAAGCAGAAGTACCTTCCTCCTTGCTAGCCTGCATGTAAACCACTTTCACTGATTGACCTATCTTCTTGCTTCTTTGTAGCATAGTCCCACAGGAGAGCTCCATAGCGTCTACGATGTTGGTCGATATACGAAAAGTCTTCTGACGCGATTGACAAATCTCCAAGGTTAACATACTCTGCGAAAGAAGCCATTAATACACCACAATCGATGCATAAGACAAAAAAAATTAATTATTTAAAAAATGATTATAAAAAAATAATTGAACATCTAGAAATAGAGAATAATTTTTTACAATGATCCTGATCCTTCCTTTTGCTGTGGAATCTCCGCAACCATCCACTGTATGTTGAGAGGGTCTGTAACTGGTTTCTCAATATATGCCTTTGTGGTCTTGAAGTCAATATCTTTACGCTTCCCGTAGAAATTAGTGCAAGACAAATACAGAGGGATAATGATTGAAAACTTATCAACATATGAATCAATAGCATTATGATAGTGTGAAGACACCATGGAATCATACACATAAATTTGCCTGTCCGCTATGCCGAAAACGACCAACAACCAATGGAAATTCTCTATAATGTTCACAGGCATGATGACATAGTCAACTTTATCCCAGTTAACATTAGCAAGAAGTCTGTAGCCAAGAATATATTCCGCAACATCATCGGGTTTAACAACCGAATACTTTTGTTCTGGCAGAGAACTTATGAACTTCTCACAGATTTGTTCAATCTTTAACTCGAATAAGCAATCAGTTGTTGTAAACCTAGTGTTGTTGTTGTTGGGGCCATATTTGTCTCTTTTTCTCAGGTAATACATAATAACATTAATGTGCTGCAAAATAAAATAAAATCTACTATAAGCTAAATTATAACTATAATTATCAACAAAGGAGCTATACCTTAAACTACGAAGCCAGAATTCAAATAATCTAACAAATAGATACACTTTAGTTGCTATACAGCAACACATGGAACACAACAACTACCATAAGGTCTGAATAATATCTATATTCAAACTACAGTTAATATTATAAGTTTTCAACTTGCTCTCCAATTTAACTACAAATTTACTACAATCATAAAATACAGATATACCAA
Organism: Nicotiana benthamiana; assembly: GCA_034376525.1. Lineage (NCBI taxonomy): Eukaryota > Viridiplantae > Streptophyta > Magnoliopsida > Solanales > Solanaceae > Nicotiana > Nicotiana benthamiana. The sequence goes on from CM067337.1 coordinate 9,297,715, forward strand.
TTCTGTTCAAATTACCACATATAAATTTTACATACAAATCATCATCAAATATGATACATAAGGTCCAACCTAAATACAATCACACCATAAATAATAAAAGCAATATTTATAGAAATATCTTTATTATATCTACAATTATAATAAAAGGCATGGTCACATATATTTCATATCTATAATATAACTACAATTAGACTACAAAATAGAAGACAAAATATATCTTGTGAATATATTTTCTGATACTTACCGAGTTATTGAGGACTTGTCCGGGGTGAGCAAGGGAATAAAAGCAGTCCTTCTTATCGACCTTTTCAAAACCAAGGTCTAACCAAGACTTGATTTGGTTATCCTTTTTAGACAAGGGATCCTTCCTCCTGTAACAATAAATAAATTTCTAATAAAAAAATCACATAATGAATTACATATTTAAACTTTAAAATGATGAAATGAAAGTGTCAAATTAAGCATTCATACCTTTTAGATACTTTTTCACTACTGTGGTATAACCACTTGGTGAACTTATCTAACACATCAGAATCTACATTTTCACCTATTAGAGTTGTGAAGGGGTGCTTGAGGTAGAAACATTTAGGTCCAATAGAGTTGTTGCCTCCAGACTTATATAGAGGTATGAAAGGTGATCGTGCATGTTTCCCGATTGCCTGGTTCTCCCCAGATGAATAGGGGTTGCTTCATCTAGTATAGGCTCGACATATGTAACCAATTGTGTTAAGTTGTCTGGCTACTCAAAGTCATCCAATGTCACACACTTCTTATCAATGCCTGATCCTTCATAAACAACTTCATCCATAGGTAGTGCATCTTCACCTTTATTTTGCTATTTCTCAATGACTTGTTCTGTCTAAGCTGCTATAGTCACTTTGTGAATTGGGGACTATACATTGTTATCTTCAGTCACTCCGTGAATTGGGGACTGTGCATTCTTATCAATGCCTAATCCTTTAGAAACAACTTCATCCACATGTTGTGCATCTTTACTTTCATTTAGTTATTTCTCAATGATTTGTTCTGTCTGAGTTGCTACTGTCACTCCGTGAATTGGGGACTGCGCATTGTTTTCTTCAATATCTGCTATATAAAATATAACTTACTTAACAGGAATGTAAAATTGTATAAATAACAATTATTTATTCTGAATGCAGTATGATATTATACCTGCTTGTTCTACCTCAACTGCTTCTTGAAATTCTGGATATAAGTCAACATGTGCTTGAATATGTTCTGTACAAACTGCAACTTCAATTTTTAATTAAAAAAGTAAATAATACTGGGTAATACTGTCTTGAAAGTTGTAGATATATGTAGGAAGTCGTAGATAAAATGTGAATAATAAAACTATGCTCTATAAAGTTTTATTCTAACTGTATATATTTGTAGGTATTTTGTAGATACATGTTTTGCTTGTTCTTGCATGCACTTAATCACCAATATAGAACTGAAATTGATGGTTGTTCACTCCTTATTATTGGTCATTGTTTTCGGTTGAACTACCAGCAAACTAAAGATTGTATGTTAGTTTGAGTATATTGTTTCATATGTCATAAAATTTGTTTAGGTATATAAATATATGTCAACTCTTACATTTTCCTCATCCACATCATATCTCATATTTATCAAATTCAAAACACTCTTCACAGAACCCTCTGTAAACACTCGAAGGTCATCGAGTTCCTCAAATACAACCTTATTAAAATCTTCTAACTTTCCATCAACCTAAAAGTTAAAAATATAGTTAGTTGGTAATTTTATTGAAGTAAATTATAAATCAATTTAATTATGTACTAGGCATTATTATTTTCACAATTGTCTACAAATTGCTACAGTTATAGTATAATTTAACTAAAATGCGTGCAATCCCAACATGGCTGACCATAGAATTATACTATAATTTAACTATAACTATAATGTATACTACATAAATTATTATGAAATATAGATAAATAGTAGAAAATATGTAAATACATTGTAGTTAATAATATTACCTGCTCAATTCTCCTTTTTAGCTTCCTGAGCTTCTTAGCCACAGATTCCTTGTTATCTTGACAATCTGTATGCTTGGATTCCAATGTTGGAGAATCGGGCATTTGGAACCTCTAATGATTGTGCACCTTGTTCATCTTCATACTCAATCTTTTTTGGCAGACTAAGCACTCCAATATTTCTCCAGATTCAGCCATGCTTGTGAACTGAATTATGAACAAAATAGTTAATTCCACAAAAGCAGAAAATGTAGACTAACTATTGATATTATGAAGGTAAATTTAGCAACATACAAAACTGAGAAAAATACCTTAATCCACTCAGGCTTGATCATCTTCTCTTCAAATGCAGTTAACCAAATATGCCCCTTAGTAGCTAACCATCATAATATGCGAGGTATTGAGTCAGAACACCTCGTAGCAAGCTCCATGCTGATAGTCGAGCAACACTTATAAAGCCACACTCTCAAGGCTAATAAGCATCCCCGTATGAGATGAGAATGTACACAGGGATTTAGACGATGCCTAACGGATTCCATAACCTGGTTGAACAATTTAATACCTCATGGGCATGACTCAAACTAACCAGACTCTACCAAAGAGAACCTAAAGTGGTCTATAATAGACACATGGTCTTTGTCATTAGGACAAACAAAAAATTTCAAAAGATAAAGAATGCGCAACTTGACTGCATCCTCATCGTTTACCTAAGATATATTTGTTACTATATTTTTCAAATACCACTTCTCTATTCTTTTTTTGTTAAGAAAATAGCTATTCATTAACTTGCTAACATAACTAGAAGTATATTCATAATCTGTAAACTAACTCACACAATTTAAACCGGTAATCAAACCAAATTCTCTCAATTAATAATTCAATTTTCCCCTTTCAAGTAGACTGAAAAAATGATTCATTAGACTTAGACGGTGCATACTTCATCAGAAGTGTAACAACCCGATCGGCTACTTAGAGTTTTTGCATTTTTATCACCAGTTATCGGGCATGACTTGCCCTGTGTTATGAATTATGAGTGATATGGATCATTGGTTTCGAGTTTCAGGAAAATCGGGACGAATATGAAAGAATAGTTGCAGGTGAAAACTTTGAATTTGGAAGATTTGACCAAGAGTTGACTAATGTATATATGAACTCGGATCGAATTTTTTATGATTTGGCTAGCTCCATAAGGTGATTTATGAAGTAGGAGCGCGATCAAAATTGGTTTTGGAGGTCCGGTGAAACTAGTATTTTGGCGATTTGCAGTTGATAAGTGAGATTTTGATCCGAGGGTCAGAATGAAATTTCGAGAGTTTCTGTACGTTTTAGGTAATTTTGGATATGTGTACAAAATTTCAGGTCATTCGGAAGTCGTTTCATCGGGTTTTTGATCGAATGCGTGTTTCAAAAGTTTTTAAAGAACTTAGACGTGAATCCGATGAGAATGGATGATTTTAGTGTTGTTTGATGTGTTTTGATGATTGGAACAAGTTTGGATAATGTATTAAGACATGTAGGTGCTTTTGGTTGAGTTTTTGGGGGCCTCGGGGTGATTTCGGATGGCTATCGGGATGAAATTTGGAATTTGGAGACTTCAAATTTTGCTGGTATTTGGTATTTTTGCTTCTGCGAGTCTTGGACTGCAGAAGCGGGCACACTTAAGTGATGGATTTTTCGCAAAAGAGGTGAAGATGCCTGGGGTGGTGGTTCAGCAGAAACCATAGTGTAGCCGCAGAAGCGAAATCGCTTATGCAATATGTGACCGCAGAAGCAATTTTGTTCGAGAATGGAATTTCACAGAAGCGGCATAAGTGACGCGGAAGCGGTCCTGCAACAACGGGAAGGGGACCGCAAAAGTGAAAGTGCTGGGCTGAATTGCAAATATTTCCTCTGCTAGCTAGGTATTATTTTCATCCATTTTTGAACATCTTGAGAGCTTTTTGGGAGTAATTGAAGAGGGTTTCGACTAGAGTTTAGTGGAGGTAAGATTTTTGAGTTAAAAACATGATTATATTGTGAAATTGGTTTAGAAGTGCATGGAAATTGAGCCTAAAATTTATGAACTAGGGCTTGAGTTTTTGATATTTCAAATTGGGCTTTGATAGGTCATTTGGGCTAGGATTTGGGAGTTCTTGGTATGTATAGACTCATGGCGGGACGAGGAATCCAGTAATGTGAGTTTTGTTATCTTTCGAGAAGCGGTCCCGGGGCTCGAGTTTTTCTAGTTTCGAGATTTTTGCTATTCCTCGATTATTTTCGATTGGGTATTGTTCCCTTAGCATATTGTGATGTATTCGCTCTTATTTTGGTTAGATTCGACGCGCGTGGAGGCCGATTTGAGGGGCAAAGACGTCGCGGGCAAGAGATTTCACCGGTTTCAGGTGAGTAATGCTTGTAACTGATGTCCTGAGGGTTTGAAACCCTGGATTTCATATCGTAGCGCTTTATTGAGGCATGAAACACATTCTATGACTAGTGTGGGGTCATTAGAGATTGGGGATCGTGACATGGTCCATACCGAGAGATACTTCTACTATTGAGACACACACTATATTACTGTGAATTGGGCTTATTGCCATGCTTGGGGCCTTGTGCCGACCTGTAGAATCCTTCGGGAATTGATATTACTGTTGAAGCATATTTTTGCATATCATTTAGTCTCAGTCCAAGGGTTTAAATGTTGTTTTGCAAACTCACCCATCCTTCTAAGTTTTGAAAACTCAAATGATATTTTTGGCTGAGAACTACTATTTTACAAAATACCCAAGGGGCTTATGATGATTTCTGGACTGAGCATGGATCGGGTTGCGTGCCGCAATAGTGGTTTTGAAACAGTGGTAATAATGACACTATATGATGTAAATTGGTCAGGTAACAATTACTGACCGGTCAGGTAACAATGACTAACCAGGAATTAACTGATGCCATGACATGGCTTGATATTGCGCTTGGGCTGTATGAGCCCCTCCGGAGTCTGTACATACCCCCAGTGAGCACCGTCAATGATAATTAAATATGGATGGCTCGAACTGCACGACGCAGTGGGTACTAGAATACACCATCATATGCATTGCATTGCATTCATGCATTTGTTCTTTATTTTTTTTGTGCCATTTTGTGAGATATTCATATGCTGTTCTGGTACTACCTGGTCACTCTTGAGAAGGGTATATTTTGGACAGTGGTAACAATGACACTGCATGATGCGTTTGGTCAGGTAACAATAGCTGACCAAGAACAAGAATATTGCCCGGGGGGAGAGTCTCTCTGCATAGTGTCACTAATTATTTGAAATTATTTTCGCAACTGTTGAAAAGATCATCTCAAAAGAGGGTTAAAACTGAGCCAAGATATTTCTAAAGATTTGCACAGTTTTCACTGATTTTTCTCATTAAACGGATTTTTCTCTCTGCTTCTATAAAACATGACGATATGTTTTACGTGATTTCTCACCGTTCAGTTGTTATTTACATTTATTACTCAGTGAGTTCGAGTACTCACTTTACTCCATGCATCTCGTGTAGAGATGTATGTAATTGTCCACCTAGTAGCAGGTTTAGAGCGGATTGAAGATTTGCTATCATAGCCGAGCCAGGTGACCGCCACCGTCCGCGACATCAGATTTCTACTTTTAATTTTGAATTCCATACTGTACACTACTGGCCTTGTAGATGTAATTAGACTCTTTTAGATGCTCGTGATTTGTGACACCCAGTTTGGGTTGTATTTTCGCTACTTGTTGTTTTTAAATCATAGTAAGAATGTTTATTCATGTTTAGCTATTGTTAAAAAGGTACTTTGGGTTGGTTGGCTGGCCTTGTCTTCACGAGAGGTGCCATCACGACCGGAGCGGGGTTTGGGTCTTGACAAGTTGGTATCGGAGCCTAGGTTACTAGGTCTCACAAGTCATGAGCAGGTTTAGTAGAGTCTCGCGAATCGGTACGGAGACATCTATATTTATCCTCAAGAGGCTGCAGAACTTTTCGGAAAACTTCACATTCTTGAATTCTTATTGTGCGACTTTGATCCAGCTTGAAAAGAAAACTCTTGAAATTCCTTCCACGTGATTGTATGCGCACGTGAGCGCTCAGTATCAGATGTACCTTGATGACTTGTGATTCCCCGATCGAGGGGCGAGTGTGATTTCTATGAGTTGATGTTGGGGCAGTTTGGAGGACTTTAGGACGAATTTCGCCTATGGCTTGAGCACCGAGGTGCTAATTTTTCAAGCTGGTGTTATGAACTTATATGTTCAGTATTGTCCCTAATTGTGGGAATGTCGGCTGGATATCTATGTAACGAGTATGTTGGTACTGCGTGATATTTCTATATGACTTAGAGGTGTCGAAAAAGGTCTGTTGGATGGTAGATGAACCACTAAGTGATTGATTTCCATTGTGAATTGTTGTGTTGACCCGAGTTATGGGTGCGTGAAGAATCTTTTCAAGTCTCCTAGTTAGGAGTGTAGTAAATTGTATATTGGGGTTTGAGTTTAGACTCAGGAAGACTAAATGACTGTGTAAGATGGTGGAAGGTATGCTGAAATGCAAAATTGAGACAAAGCAGGTGGGCTATCCCCTGCGGAGTGTTCATAAGTGGTAGGATCCTTATGGATATGTTAGAAGATCTCATGTGTAAATGAAAAGTATGTGTTGAAAATTTGAGATTTCGGGTCGCTTAAGAGAATGGGCATAACGGTTGCGGGAATGAATATGATATTTATATAAGTGTTATAATACTAGATGATCTGGGTTTTTATGACTTACAAAGGATTTGAGAGTAATCTCACTAGGTTATTGTTGCATCAATGGAGTAAAAATGATATGAGCTATTGAAGATATTTTGATCTATGGCTTCGAGCAAAGTGGGGGAGTCTTCTGGGAGTAGTTGGTTGCACGGTTAGGTGCTGTGTTGGTTCTAGTTTGAGACGTACAAGTGAATTAGCTATGGCTAGAGTAAAGGGAAAGTTCTGGGCAAATGTTATATTATGCTTCATATAAGGTAAGGAACCACAGAATGTTTAGAATTGTTGTTCGTAAATAATGCCCGGTGCATAGGGCGGGATATTGCTTGGTTGTATTGGGATGAGGATTTCATTCAGAGATATCGGAGTGCCAATGAGGCACGGGTGGTTCTGTCCGTTGGGTCATGTAAATTGCAGTTGAATAAGAGTGAATGATTTGCGAGAATTGTTCTAATGGTTTCAAGAGTCTGCGTACGTTAATTGAGTGTTCTAAAGTTGCATATGTGGTTAGAAAGTAAGTTTTGTTGGAAATGTCAAAATCTGTGATGTTTCTATGTTAATTACGGGATCCTATGTATCGTTGTCAGGAAAATAAAATAAACAGAGCTAGATTCGCAGAGAGTTCTTTTAAGAAGGGTATTCTAGAATGTGGTGTTTCTGGAAATATTTAAGAGAGTATTCAACGGGTTGTGGTTTCTAATAGTGCGGTTTTATGCTTGGGTCTCGTGTGGTAAGCCTGGATTGAGGAATTGTGGTACTACGGCAAGAGGAGATATCAAGTTGAAGACGAATAAGAAGAAATTTAAATAGTTGGAGTATCTTGATAGTAGACTGGATTGGCAGGGTGAAGGTATGGTTAATTCTTGGTATGTAATCGAGGTAATGAGTTCGTATAGGTGCTTTGCAGCAACGCTCTTGGGTTTTGATGACTTGCTTAGCGTGGTTTAGTTAGAAGGATTCAGTCATGGCCATGTAATTGTGCGAATGGAATTGGGAGAGTTCATCTTGATTGTTGCCGTCGTTGGTGAGGTGCATTTGTCACGAATGCAAGATACATGATATGTGTAATGATTTTCTCCTAGATGGGACCAATGAGAAGTTCTCGACTGGTTGAGTGAGTAGATGTCTGTGGCTCGAAAAGAAGGTAAAATTTTCATGTTATCCTCAGTTGGTATGGTATATGCAGGATGTTGTGGAGGATCGAGACTTGTGTGTGTGAAGTTATAGTTCAAATCAGAAAGGAAATTCGTAAAGCATTCTGGAAGCGGGTAGCCTTGGATAATCAAGGAAAATGGTACATCTATTTAAAAGTGATTCGACGAGAGTATACGTCTCTGAAAAAGGTAATGTGATTAAACTGATGATGATTCGGTGGTATTGCGGCATTTTCTTATTAAACCAACTGGTGGTATTCGTGTTTGCTTGGTGGCACAGGGAATTTTAATGTATCTATCATGGAATGATGGGGTATTAAGCTGTGGTTCGCTCTCGGACGGCGAAATTAAGACCAGATACGATGATTCATGCGCTATATGGAGTTGGAGACTAATTGTTCGCATGTACAGGCTATATTGTGGTTGTGAATCGTGTCGGTACTGTTTTAGCGGCTATCGGGATTTGGAGGCTCGAGTGGATCTTTATTTGCTGGTATGTTGGATTTTGGATGTGATGTTGAAATTCAGACTGGTTGTCATAGTATTAGGTTGATTCGACCATTGTTGAGCTTATCAGTGAGTTGGAGAGATCTATGAGTTGTTTTCTGCCTTGCGAGACATTATGATTTGCGGACTATGGGCATGTATGGTGCGGTGCTATCGGGATTCATAGTGGAAGTTGAGGGGAAACCTCAGTTGTGCTTGAGTTTTGTAGGTTATGACGCTATATGTAGATATTGTTATGCACTCTATGTGCTTACAATCGATACTCGGTATTTTGTTGTAATGAGCAAATTTGGCTCGAGGTACATCTCCTTATGTGAGGTATATGTGTGGATCGGGTAGCACGTTGCCATGGGTATGTGTGGATCAGGTCGCACGCGGCCATGGGTATGTGTGGATTGGGTGGCACGCTGTCATGGGTATGTTATCGGGGTCGGGTTGCACGCCGCAACAGTGTGATGTAGAGAATAGTTTTCCAAATGCTACTTTGTATGCCTTGATTCCTTGTTTCTATGGAAAGTCCGTATTGGGTGTTGCTCGATATGGCGCATCGACTGTGTCCTTTTAGGATTGTATGATGTATATTACTTGCTTCACCGTGGGTATATGATTTGTTGGGTTCCAGATATCAATCGTGCGTGGTTGTCAATTTCGAGTATAGCGACTTGAGATGTCTCATGCGGACCAGTGGTTGGATAGGATCGTGCGCTGTAGCGAGGCTATGTGGCGATATGACACTGCATGTTAGATTTATATGTTCTATTCCATGATGTGAGAAGGATTCTCAGCCTTGTGTTGTGATGGTACTGGCGAGCTTGAGGTACATCTCTTTCAATTGAGTCATTTTCATGATCGGTGTATATTCATACCGTTTTTTATGGGTGCGTGTATTTACTCAATTTGAGGCTTAGGCCGTATTGATGTGTCATGTCACCAGGGTGGTGTGTTTGGTCAGAAGAGATCATTGGTATCATTAATGGATACGAACTGTAACGACATGACCCGTCATCCCGTGAATTACCGCCCCATTTTATGTTTATATATGTTCCAATATATGTGTGTGGAGAGTCTTTGAATTAATTCGGATGGAGTTTGGGTAGAAATGAGACAACTAGTCTCTTATGAGAAAGTTAGTTTGGAAAAGTCAACCGAATGTTGACTTATGAGTTAGAGGGCTCGAAATAGATTTCCAATGATTCTACTAGCTTTGGATGGTGATTCGTGACTTAGAAGCGCAATCGGAAGTGAATTTGGAGGTCCGGTGTAGAATTAGGCTTGAATTGGCTAAGTTTGAATTTCGGCGAATTCTGGTTGATAGGTGAGATTTTGATCCGGGGGTTGGAATAGAATTCTGACAGTTGCAGTAGCTCCGTTAGGTGATTTATGATATGTGTGCAAATTTTCAGATCATTCAGAGGTGTTTAGGTCGGGTTTTGGATCAAATGCAAGTTTCAGAAACATTAGTTTAACTTAGGCTTGAATCCGTGGTAATTTGATGATTTTGATGTTTATGATAGTGTTATTATGTTGCGACCAAGTTTGAATGAAGTAATAAGGTGTATATGTGTTTTTGGTTGAGGTCTCGAGGGCCTCAGGATTATTTCGGATGGCTAACGGGAAGTTTGGATCTAATAAATGCAGAAGAAAAATTGCAGCAGAACTTTGCTCTATGCGATCGCATAGAGTGTCTGCGATCGCACAGAGGATTGGAAGGGGGGCTCGGAATTTTTCTATGCAATCGCGTAAAGGGTGATGCGATCACATAGGTTGGGAAGGTTGGTCTGTGCGTTACATAGGCGAAGTGCGATCGCGTAAGAGGAACTGAGGGGCCGGGACGTTGGTCTATATGATCGCATAGGCTTGAGTGCGATCACATAGGAGGAATTTAGGGCTGTAAATTTTTTGCGTATGCGATCGCAATAGGGGTGATGCGATCGTATAGAGAAAAGAACTGGGCGGACAGAATGTTTTAAGGGTTATTTCACCCGCGACCTATTCATATTTTCCTCCATTGTTAAGCAACCAAGAGAGCTTTTTGAGCGATTTGAAGTATGTTTTCAGCGGGTATTGATTGGAGGTAAGTCTCTTAACTTAAAAACACCATTTTTAGGAAGAATCAACCCTTAGTTCCATGAAATTTTGTAGAAATTGTGAAGAACTAGGGCTTAGTTTTTAGAAACGAATTTTTGGGGATTTGAAAGGTCATTCGAGCTCCAATTTTGGCAATCTTTATATGCACGGACTCGTGGCGAGATGAGAAATCCAAAGATGTGATTTTCAAATTTTCTTGAGATGTGGGCACGGGGCTCGGGTTTTGTCAACTTCGATTTTTAGTATTTTTCGAATAATTTCAGTTGGGTTATGTTGATTTAGCCTATAATAACATATTCGTTGTGGTTTTGACTAGATTCGACGCACGTAGACGGAGATTCAAAGGGAAAATGCATCGCAGACCAGTTTACGACCGGTTAGAGTGAGTAGTTTGTATAGATGATGGCTTGAGGGTTTGAAACCCCCGTTTATCACATCGTAACGCTATGTTAGGGCATGATTTTCACTCCATGGCAGGTGCGAGATGGTATATGTTTGGGGATTGTGACTTGGTCCATCCCGAGAGCTAAATAATATTATTGGCGGCTGATACGCACCTTGTAATGAATATATCTGGGCTTATTGCCATGTTTGGGGCCTTGTGCCGACCTGTAGCATCCGCCTAGGATGAATATATGTGTGATAACATGATTTTCATAATCATTGATCTTAGTCCTGTGCTTAATCACTGTATTAAATGCTAAGTCACCTTATTTCTGAAATTGACTAATTGAACTATATTCACCTTAATAATTGGAAACTAGCAAAGAATTAGATTGAATCTGTTATGTGATTTACATGCATACAATGGACTGAGTATTGGGTCGGGCTGCACACCGCAGCAGTGACATGATGATATTGCGTTTGGGCTGAAGGAGACCCTCCGGAGTCTGTACACACCCCCAGTGAGCGCCGTCGACGTTAAACGGATCAGGCTGCATGCCGCAGCGTATTCATATGCATTGCATTGCATCTTTATCTGATACTTGACTGTTATATTTGTTATCGTTTTGCCGTTAGTTCGTAGTTAAGGTATAGGATGGTTAGTTTTAGCTTTGCTCTGTGGCATTTCGTGGATTTCTTACTCTCAGATATTATATATGCTTATTACTCACTGAGTCGGTAGTACTCACCCCTACTCCATGCACCTTGTGTGCAAATTCAGGTACACCGGAGGCTTAACTGAGCACTCGTAGTCTCCAGATATTCTTCAGAGTCATTGAGGTAGCTGCTTGACGTTCACAGGACTTGGCTGCTCTTCATATTTCAGCTTATTATTATTATTATTATTATTATTATTATTATTATTATTATTATTATTATTATTATTATTATTATTATATACATTTACATATTTTTATATTTTCATTGAGATATTATTATCCGGTTTTGCTTAGACTCTCTAGACTCGTGGCCCCAGATCTTATGGGTGTGCTTATTGGTTTTCGTAATTTTCCGTATTACTCTATTAATATTTTTGGATTATTATTCTAAAATCACTACAATATTCTTAAATTGTCGGTTTTTAAGACTTAGTGCTAAATGGAAAGTGATTGTCGGTCAGGCTTGCCTAGCTTTAGTGTTGGCCGCCATCACGACCGGGTTGAGTCATGACAAGTTGGTATGCCTAGGTTACTAGGCCTCACGAGTCATGAGCCGGTTTAGTAGAGTCTTGTTTATGGGTGTGTCATGCACCACACTTTTAAGCAGGAGGCTACAGAACTTTTAGGAAACACCTCACTTTCTTGAAATTCATATCGTGCGGCTTTGTTAACGTGAAAACTAAATTTCTGTATTCTATTCTCTCGCAGATGGCGAGAACCCGTGCTAATGGACGTGGTAGATGACCCCCAATACCACCTGTTAGAGGCCGTGGACGCGGTCGTGCTGCTGGACAAGGCAGACCGGTAGGGGCAGCACCTGCAGACCCACCAGCTGCCCAGGTCCAGGATCAGCCTCCAGCTGTGGATGCTCCAGCAGCACCTACTCAGGCACCGATAGTGCCCATCGTGATTCCTGTTCTTTAGGAGGCTTTGGATCAGATTTTGTCCATCTGCACTTGCCTGGCTCAGGCGATTTCAGTCACCACAGCAACGACTACTTCTCAGACCGCGGTTGGTCATCAGACCCCCGATGCTCGCACACCCGAGCAGGTTATTCAGGGTTTACAAACACCTGAGGTAGCTCCAGTTCAACCAGTTCAGCCAATTGCTCCAGTTGCACCAGTTGCACCGGTTGTTCCAGTTGCGCCAGTCGCACCGGCCCCAGCTCATGTGGTCCCAGTTATGCCGGAAGACGAGCAACGACGTTTAGAGAGGTTCAGTAGGCCTCAGCCTCCGACATTAAGTGGTGCTGAGGGCGAGGAAACCCAGGATTTTCTGGATAAATGCCAGTGTATGCTTCGTACTACGGGTATTCTGGAGTCTAGCGGAGTGGCTTTTACCACCTTCCAGTTCACAGGAGCTGTATTTACTTGGTGGGAAGAGTTCGAGAGGTGTAGGCCTATTGGGGCAGCACCCCTCACTTGGCAGTAGTTCTCCACGGTATTTTTGGAGAAGTATGTGCCCCATTCTTGCAGGGAGGAGTTGCGTCGTCAGTTCGAGTGGTTGACTTCGCGATATATGACAGTGACCCCGTATTAGTTGCAGTTTACACAGCTGGCTTGGCATGCTATGTGGATAATACCAATAGATAGAGAAAGGATCATGAGGTTTATAGATGGCCTCAACTATTCGATCTATATATTGAAAACTAGAGAGAGGGCTACAACAGCTACATTTGAGAAGGTTGTTGATGCGGCTCGACTGATTGAGACAGATCGCCATTGAGAGCGTATGGAGAGGGAGGCCAAGAGGTCTCGAGTTTCAGGAAATTTCAGCGGTTCTCCGTCTAGGGGCCAGTTCCAGCAGGGTAGAGGTCGTTCCTTCAAGCCTCCTCAGTCAGGGTGCACAGAGTCCGGTGGAGCCTCTACAGGCCGGGGCCATCAGAGTCATCAGCAGAGTCAACCTGCACTGAGTGCTCTTCCAGCTCAAAGCTCTGCTCCTGCTCCTTCAGCTCAGGGTTCGTCTGCAGCGAGGGGTGCCATCATGATCGGGTTTGGGTCATGACAAGTCCCCTTCTCCAGTTTTGGTTTGTTGCTATGATTGCGGTGAGTTGGGTCACATGGGGAGACAGTTCCTCGACCTCGCAGTAGGCAGTCTCATCAGAGGGATCAACCCTCGTCTTCTGCTCAGGTTTCTTTAGCTCCCACTCAGGCAGCTAGGGGAGGAGTCCAGATAGCCAGAGGTCGCCCCAGGGGTGAGGACCGTACTGGCGGTGGCCAGGCTCGTTTCTATGCCCTTCCTGATTGGACGCTATTGCCATCATCTCAGTCTGCCACATGATTGCTTCTGTTTTATTTGATCCCGGATCTACCTATTCATATGTATCTTCCTAGTTTCCTCATCATTTGGGTACGACCCGTGGTTGTCTTGCCTTGCCCGTGCACATATCTACCCCGGTGGGTGATACTATTATAGTAGATCATGTCTATCGATCCTGTCATGTGACTATTTGGGGGTCTAGAGTCCCGAGTTGATTTGTTATTATTGGGCATGGTAGATTTTGACGTGATTCTGGGTATGGATTTTCTATCTCCGTACCGTGCTATTATAGACTGTCATGCTAGGACAATTACACTAGCTATTCCGGGTATTCGGAGGATCGAGTGGCGAGGCGTGACTAATTATATACCTAGCAGGGTGATTTCTTTCCTAATAGCCCAATGGATGGTTGGGAAGGGTTGTCTATCGTATTTGGCTTCCGTGAGGGATGTGGAAGCTGAGGCTCCTAGTCTTGGTTCAGTTCCCATTGTGAGGGATTTCCCTGACGTGTTTCCAACAGACTTTCCGGGCATGCCGGCGAATAGGGACATTGATTTCGGTATTGATATGGTGTCGGGAACTCAGCCCATCTCTATTCCTCCCTATTGTATGGCACCGGTGGAGCTAAATGAGTTGAAAGAACAGCTTCAGGAACTCCCAGATAAGGGGTTCATTCGCCTGAATGTGTCACCTTGGGGTGCTTCGGTGATATTTATAAAGAAGAAGGATGGCACAATGTGAATGTGTATTGACTACATGCATTTGAATAAGGTGACAGTGAAGAACAAGTACCCACTACCCCATATTGAGGATTTATTTGATCAGCTCCAGGGAGAAAGGGTATTCTCTAAAATTGACCTTCGGTCAGGCTATCACCAGCTGAATATTAAGGATTCAGACATTATGAAGATGACTTTCAGGATGAGATATGTGCACTACGAGTTTCTAGTGATGTCTTTCTGGCTTACTAATGCCCAAGCCGCGTTCATGCACTTGATAAATAGTGTATTTCAGCCTTTTCTGGATTCTTTTGTGATCATGTTTATTGAAAATATTCTGGTGTATTCGCGTAGCCAGGAGGAGCACAAGCAACATTTGAGGGTGTTCTTGCAGAGATTGAGAGAGGAGAAGCTTTATGCAAAGTTCTCCAAATGTGAATTTTGGCTTAGTACGGTGGCTTTTCTGGGACACGTGGTGTCTAGCGATGGCCGATATGCTCCAATTACACTTTAATAAATAGTGTAAGACGGGCGGTGTCAAATATAATAACCCAACAAGGTTGGGGTCGAATCCCACAAGGAATAGGTGTGAAAATCTTACTTGTTCAGTGTGTTGCTCGACTTGAGTTCGATCTCTATTCTGTTAATTGAAACAAGAGAGAATAGTGTGTGGTGACAAGAGTATGTTTGATTGTTTGAGTTTGAGAAACAACTAATTTCAACAATTAATGAGTAAACAAGTGGATAAATGCAACCAAGGTTGTGTCCCCTTTAATGTAGTGTGATGTCAACGTGTGTTGATATATTTCTAATGGAAGGTCCTTTAGATATGCAAATGATGACTAAGATACTACCCACTATTTTCCTATGAATGAGTAGTATTTCCTCTTTATGATTTTTCCAACTATATAAGAGTTGCTATTAAGAACCATCAATAAAATCCAATTAAAACCCACTTATTCCTAAGCGACTTTATCAAACAAGGTTTAAAGCCTTGAGCCATTGATATTTACTTCTACCAAATTCTAACCCACTTTCCCAAGCAAAGCAAGAATTTAATGGCTTTTCTTAATGTTTGCAACCACCAACAATGAATGACTAACGAGAAGTAAATAAATATCAACCAACCATTATATATATTTACACCCATTAACATAACACTCATTTAGGGTCCACAACCTTAGTATTTAAAACAAGCTAGACATGCTAAAACACAAAAACCAACTAATAATAAGTGTCATAAATGCTTACAAAGAGAAGATATTTCACCGAAAAGCTTCCAAAAAGAGGGAATATTAATGTCTTGGAGTGTAGCTAAAATGTAAGACAAGATGAGCCCACAAAGGTCTCATAAAACTATTTATAGGTGGACCAATTTCGGGACAGAAAATTGACAAATTTGCCCTTCCAGGTCACGTCTGTGACCGCAGACTTGTCGCATAACAGGTCTGCGGTCTGCATTTTGAGCAACCTCTCCACAGATCTAAAACCCTAGGTGCCAGGCCTTCATTGCAGGTCCGTTATGTGGTCCGCATTCGAGTTATGCAATCGCAGATTTGCATCGCATCTTTGACCTTGAGTTTCTTCTTGTTCGTTCTGCGGTGCATATGCGTTCCGCAGGTTGATTCTGCGATCGCAGAGTGCGCCTCATTCTTGACATGATTTTTAGCTCCAGACCCTAGAGAGACGAGTCTGCGGTCCGCATGTGTGTTCTGCGACCGCAGACTAGACCACAGATTGGCATTTGTGCAATATCATGCTCTTTTCTGCTCTTTTTGCATCCATTTTCATATCATTGGTCTTCCCTTCCTCTTGTGCTGTAAGAAAAACAAATCTACATGTGTATTAGTTATAATTGCATTAAAACAAGCTAGAATCTAATAAATTAGTATTTAAATGTGCATAAATTCTCTGGCAAATTAACACCCCCAACTTAAACTCTTGCTTGTCCTCAAACAAGCAAAACATACTCAGCCTAAACTCTATTTACAAATACGAAATAGCAGTGACTCAGAATGGTGTTCATTGCTAGTTCTTCGAGTATGCATTGACAATTGCTTCACCCTTCCTAGATTAGAAGTATGTATAGAGAAAACTAATCAATACTATGAACTCAGAGCCTCAACATTGTGACTAGATGCTACCCTCAGTTGAGTGTACGTTCAATTGACTCAAAAAGCTCACTTCAGTTCAATTCCACAGTTCATATACCCTTACCAGAAAGAAATTCCTAGAATCACAATATTTACCAAGACGACAAAGAGGGATCATTTACAAACACACTCGCTCTCAGAAAAAACTTCAAATGCTACAACATGTCATACCATAGGCTTGCCCTTATTTTAATTCACTGCTTACTCAAGAATGTTCAGTTGGAGGTCTCATATGGGCTTTTTGGCTTGTAATGTAGGTTCAGGTATGGGTTGGATAGACATTTGGGTACAAGTGACTTCACCTTCTTTGAACACTAATCACACTTTACCATTCTTTTGCATTCCTTTTCAAACCCCCTATATCTTTGTTTTCGTCTAGCCTCTAGTATAGAGCTACCTTACATACCTCTTCATTATTTTTCAAGACTCCCAATTTTGTAAACATAAGCATTATTAGATCTTTTCTTTTCCTTTTCTTTTTCTTCTGTTGCCTTTGGCTATCATTTTTTTGGGAGCTTGAACCATTTCACAAACTCTTTTGAGGTATGATGCCCTAAACTCACATACACCCTTAACGATCTTCCACTTTGACCTTACCCCCAACTTA
Organism: Nicotiana benthamiana; assembly: GCA_034376525.1. NCBI lineage: Eukaryota > Viridiplantae > Streptophyta > Magnoliopsida > Solanales > Solanaceae > Nicotiana > Nicotiana benthamiana. The sequence continues at coordinate 9,315,046 of CM067337.1, forward strand.
GGCTTTTAGCCTAATTCTTAGTGTTCAAAGATGGAGGGGTTCAAGAGAGGAAATTGATTTTCAAAACGGGAAAGGCTTGTACTGAGTTGGCCAAAGAAAGGTTAAAAAGGCTCAAATTGGGTGCTAGTGGTATCCCTTATGCACGAGTTGGCTTGAAAGGCTAAAGAGGTTTTGCACATAATCACAACGAATGCCTAAGATCATTCCTCCAACCAAACATACTATCATTAGCATTGAAAGACTAACCGGGCAAGTTCTAGATTACAGAAGTAAACACGAGAATTATATACAAACAAAGAACTCACACGCACATGGTACATGAACTGCTTCATTCACTTTATTCGACACTTTTGAGTAACTATTTTGCAACTCAAAGCCTTCATCTAGATACAAGTATAATTCTAGGTTGCCATAGAGTCACAGAGCGAGCCTCAAATTCACAGAATTGATCATAGAGACAAATTCACTTAAGACAGTCGTCAGTCTATCTATCATTGGGAAAAGCCGACCAGAATGATATAGGAAGGTATGTGCTATGTATGCTTGATACTAGGCAATTACCCCAAACCGGTCACACTGATTTACACCTAAGATCCTGATTCTACTATTACACCCTTGGAAAAGAACCAGAAAAAGAAAAACCAAGGGGAATTGATTCACAAACTGATATTTAACAAACGCGAACATGAATTCAATAACTTTTATATAAAAACAAAATCATAAATCACTCATATACCAAAGTCATACATCACATATACATGAGTTTCTAGCTATATACACAACTATATACAAAACAAAAAATACATAAAGCTACCTGCCCACCCCAACTGTAAACGATGCATTGTCCCCAATGCATAGAAGTAAAGAGTAGAGTTTGAGGGGAAGCTCCACGAGGCACACTAAGTGCGATGGGAGTCGGTAGCTGGCCGAGTGCTGGAGGGATCACCCTCTGATGTGGTGGTGAGAACTGGAACTGTATCAGTCGAGAGTGTGATCTCCTCTGCTGGTGGCTGCTCTAAGATAGGGGAAGGAACTGGCTGTGCAACTGGAACTGAGGCTGGAGGGACGATATCATCGGCTGGCACCTGAGAGCTACTAGATGCACCCGCTTTAGATGGGGATGCTACAGGAGCTGTAGAACCCCCTCTGTAAATCAAATATTTCTCCAGTGCAATCTTTATCTGTGCCCTCTCTACCTCGTCAGCACTAGCATCTGCAATCTCATCATCCTGAGTAGAAACCTCAGCAACCGCCTTCCCCTTGTCAACAAGCTGAGGGGCTTCGTCACTGGAGAACCCCAAACTATCTTCTTCCTCTTCCTATCTATCACCCTCTAACCTGTCCGAGTTACTGGTCTCCTCATCAGAATCAATATATGACCGGTGGGAGCATCGGTATAAGAGCCTCCGGGAGTAGGAACCACAGGATCCGCCATCAAATTCGTGAAATCAAGCCCCACGTCTGGAGCTAATCCTGTCCCCTGAGCACCTTCTGAGGGAAGGAGGGATGAAAGATTGAATTCCAAATTTTGAATTTTCTGGAACTCGACCTTCATAGAGGAAACCTCCTTCTTGAGGTCGGGAAGGCCACTCACCTTACCTCACCTCTTTCCAATTTCTCTACCCGCAACTCAATTCCCTTTAGCCATTCCCCATACGCTGATTGCATTTGCTGAATATCTGCCACGGTTGCTTGCATGGGAGTGAGGTCTTGCTTGATCAAATTAGGCAAAGTCTTCAGAAGCTGGTCAACTTTGGCGATTTCATGTTGGGCCAATATGCCATCATTTGAGACTGCCGGAGGAGCAGATGGAGTCTAAACGGTGGTAGATATAGGGGCAATCTGAGGAGTAGAGGACTCTGCAACTACTTGAGGAGTGACACTAGGTTGGGATGAAGGAAGGTCCTCCTAAACAACACCAATGGGAGGCACTACCGCATCATCAAGATGGCTTATATCAATAATACCTACCTCCCTGCCCATTTTGTCCTTCCTGACATCAATCGAGTCATTAGCCGCTTGGCATAAAGCTGTGATCAATTTTGGAAATAGGAGATATGTTGCATCCTGCATGGCCCGCTTACCCATTTCTTGAAATATGATGGACCCCGCATCAATCTTGATGTCATGCATCATGCAAGCTACCAGGAGAGCCTTCTCAATTGCAATTTCTGTTTCGTTCTGCGTAGGGATCAATCTGGAGGCGAGGAATGCCAGCTAGTATCGTCCCTCCCGCGAGAAACTTTCTTTGTAGATCTTGTGTCCTGGTTGTATCCATGCTGGAGTCCCACTTGCAATGACAGAGGCAATCCAGCTATGTTCACCCTCTTTGTTTGCAAACTTGGAATCATACTCCGCCGTTGATGTGCCGTCTTCCCACTCGGGGACGAGTAGTTTGTTTATGTCCTTGGCACTGCACTTGACAATGAAGTCCCGAACCTCTACCTTCTCCAGATACATCCTCTGCCGTTTATGGTGCTTGGTTCTAGATGCTCCGTAGGACGCGTAGAAATCGCGCACCATTGATTCATTGTACTCAGCATGAGGTTCAGTGAAAGCGATCCATTTCCTCCGCTTGATGTTAGCGAGGATGTGAGGGTATCTCTCCTTCAGCCCATTCAGACTTAATTGCTTTTCAGGTAAAAGCGACCTCTGGAGGAGCCCAGCTTTATACTTGTCCTACACCCCTCAACTCCCCAGCGAAGATGGTATTCTGCACCTTCGACCCATTTCTTTCTCCAGGCTTCAGCGTGTATGTCTACCTCAGGACGAAGATCTTCCTCCTCAGGCTGGGAGGGTTGTTGCTGTGCATGTTCAACTTTTAGTTTCTTTTCCTGGGGAGGCTTGGTAGCTATTCGATTTTGTCTGGGAGACATATCTGCACAAGGGTGGAATAACAACGTAAAGACTTTGGGAGAAGATACAGAATTTACAAAAAAAATAAAAAATACAGTCCATTCTGCGGACTGCAGAATCACCGCAAAATCACCATGGACATGCATGTCCAACAAGTTGGTCAATCTGCGAAGCATAATGCGGTCACAAAACCACTATGCGGATCGTAGATTCATTGCAGAATGATCATTTTAAATTTCAAATTTTTCCAATTTTCAGTTTCAATCTGCGGTAGATATGCAGACCGCAGATCAATTCTGCGACCGCATTCTCCACAACATTTTACCATTTTGCTCATCTTATAAAGGAGTCGAAGATGCGGTCATTCTGCAACCGCATAACAAGTTTGCAATCACATAATGACCGCAGAACATCATCGTCTCCAGGTGACCTAGGGTTAGGTCTTCGAAAATAATGCGGTCCGCATATCAGACATGCGGACCGCAGAACTCATCTTTCTCAGTGAAAAACCCTAGTCTCTTACATTGGCTACCCTATTTTGTTCAATCCCATTTCTCCCATCATGCTTAGCCCAAATGCGACCTTTTCTAGCAAAAACCAATCACACAAACTACTTATATCAAACCTATGCACATGAGCTTTGAATGAAAGAGAGTGGACGAGATTTACATACTGGGATCAGCGATTAGAGAGTGCTTTATGAGTGTGGGCATCCTAGCTTGGGTTCGATTGGAGTTCCTTGCCTCTTTTTTGATTTTTTTCGTTTTTCTTTGTTGTCTGTCGTTTCACTTTTTTTTCTCTCACATTCTTTTTTGTTTTTGTTTTGTTTTGAACCGGAGTGTAAGTGAAACGTACCTGGAGAATCTGTGGTGTTATCTGCGGTGGCCAAAGCATCGCAGAGAACATTATGCGATCGCATATGTGTTCTGCGATGTGGGTGTGAAGGATTTTAGAAGGCCTCAAATGTGGTCAATTATGCGGTCGCAGATTCAACATGCGGACCGCAGAATGAACATTTCCACTGCATTTCCAACTGCCAATTGTGTCTCTTCTCTGATTATGTCTAGTGGATCTGCGGACCGCAGACCAATTCTGCGACCACATTTCTACTGCATTTTTTACGATGTGCTTTTCCTTCACTTTTTCAAGCAGTTTCACCAAGTGTTGAGATCTTTTGAGCTCCCTGCACTCCAACAGACTTTGTAAACATAAAAAATGAAAAATGTAAAGAGAAAAAGGGTGTTACCACCCATGGGTTGCCTCCTATGAAGCGCTTGATTTAACGTCGCGGCAAGACGGGATTGATGTTCCCTCCGTTGACTCAGTGGTTGGGCAAGGGCCATCTTTGAGAGCCAGCTTCTCCACCAAATGCTTTTAACCATCACTGCCCAAGTAATACTTGATGCGTTGGCCGTTCACTTTGAATGTCCGAGATTCGTCTGTTGATTCTAGTTCTAGCGCTCCATACGGTGAGACATTTACCACTTTGAAGGGACCGAACCATTTGGATTTGAGCTTACTCGGAAACAATTTGAGCCTCGAGTTAAAGGGCAAGATCAAATCACCCGCCTTGAACTCTCTCCTCAAGATCTTCTTGTCATGGAAAAACTTCATCCTCTCTTTGTACACAGACACACTTTCATAATCATGGAACCAGAATTCTTCTAGTTCATTCAATTGTGTCAACCTCAAATTCGTAGCCTCAGCCCATTCCAGATTCAACTTATTCAATGCCCACATGGCTTTTTGTTCTAATTCCACGGGTAGATGACATGCTTAAACCAAAGATGAGCCGGCTAGGAGAAGTACCAATAGGGGTTTTGTAGGTCGTACGGTGTGCCCACAAAGCATCATCTAGCTTTCTTGACAAGTCGGTCCTATTTGCGTTCACAATTTTTGCTAGAATATTTTTGATCTCCTAGTTGGAAACATCAACTTGGCCACTCTGTTGGAAACACGTTCTCAAAGCATTATACTAAAATGTGTGTTCATATGTGTAGGTTTTGATGAATGACAAACGATGCGCAAATGACGAAGTTCAAGTACAAGCGCACAATTGATATATAACGAGATTCAAGCACAAGACCAAGTTTTATTGTTTTACATGAGTCATTCTTAACTGTGATCTTGATCCGACAACTTGACTCATGACATGGCTTCTCTCATAAAATTATTTTTACAAAATCATGCATATTTTATTTAATGCTAAATGATTTTAAATCATGCATATTTACTTTAGTCAAAATGATTTTTAAACATGCCTCAAAATCTGGACTAAGATAATCGATTATGTACTTATGATAATCGATTATGTTAAGCCAAGACTGCATGACAATCGATTGTGAACTAATGACAATCGATTGTGTTAAGGCAGTGAGCATCAGATTTTTCAAATCTGCATGACAATCGATTGTGAGCCTTATGACAATCGATTGTGATGAGGCAGTGTCCATCAAAGTTTTTCAACGCTCAAAATAATCGATTGTGAAGTTAATGATAATCGATTGTGAAGAGACAGTGTCCATCATATTTTTCAAAGTCACAAAATAATCGATTGTGAACATATGACAATCGATTATGTTGAGACAGTGTCTTCCAGACTTTTTAAAGTTATTAAATAATCGATTGTGAGTATATAACAATCGATTGTCACGAGGCAGTGTCTAAATTGATTTTTCAAGACTGATATACAATCGATTGTTAACTTAGTATAATCGATTGTATAAATAACCGTTGCCAAAATATTTTCAAATACCGTCAGGTAATCGATTTTTGATTTTGTACAATCGATTGTTGAAATTAAAATCTGGAAAAGATTTTTTGAACGTTGCTGAATAATCGATTGTTGATTTTGTACAATCGATTGTTGAAATTAAAATCTGAAAAGGATTTTTTGAACGTTGCTGAATAATCGATTATTGATTTTGTATATTCGATTATTTTACGTAAAATCTGGAAATAATTTTTTGAACGTTGCCAATAATCGATTGTTGACCTTAGATAATCGATTGTTAAGCGTAAAATCTGGGATTGATTTTTGGAACGATTGGCAAACAGTCGATTGTGGTTTCTTGACAATCGATTGTCACTGAGTAAAATCAGCAGTTCTTAATTGGCAATTAGGCAACGGTAATGCCAAATTTTTCAACTATAAATACAGCTTAAATTCAGTCTTTTGAGTACACAATAACACATAACAACTGATCATTCAATTGCTAAAGCTTGCATACTCTATTGCTTATTATTTTATATTCATTACATAAGTTTTTGAGAGCCAAAATATTGTTCAAAGTTGTTGTGATCTTGAGCGTATTCTTTTACTCATCTCTACTCATTAAGGAGTGTCTTGTTTGAGTGCTTAGTGTATTCTACACTTGAAGAGAATTGTTATCCTCTTGTTGTAAGAAGGAACTTGTGTTTCCTTGGTTGAAGTCTTGGAGTGTTGTATCTCTGAGCAAAGGTGTTGAGGCTTGTGTCCTCAAGTTGTAAAGGTTTGTTAAGCACCCGGAAGCTTGATAAGTTAGTGGAAATCTCGAGAGAGTCTCTAGGGGACTGGACTAGCCACGGGTTGTGGTGAACCAGAATACTTCGGTGTGTTCTTTCTTATTTATCGCACATATTTATTTCCTGCAAATTTTAAATTCTGCAACTTTACGCTAATTTTTATTATAACGCTATTCACCCCCCTCTAGCGTTAAGCTTATTATCTAACACACTCGACTGCAGATGATAAGGTGTGGCCACCTTGTGCTTGACACTATACTTTTCAAGTAACCCTGCAAAAGCTCTGTTGTAGAAGTGTGATCCACCATTACTAAGAATGGCTCTAGGGGTTCCAAACCGAGTGAATATGTTTCTTCAAAAATGCGCTGACACTCCTTGCCTCATTGTTTGGTAAGGCAACGGCTTCAGCCCATTTGGACACATAGTCCACAGCCACCAAGATATATTTCATCCCATAAGAACTCATAAATGGGCCCATGAAGTCGACCCCCCACACATCAAATATCTCTATCTCCATCACAAAGTGCATCAGCATTTCATGCCTCTTGGAAATAGAACCTTGTCGTTGACATTGATCACAATCTTTGACCATTTGATTGGCATCATGGTATATGGATGGCCAATAATATCCACATTCAAGAAGTTTTGACGCCGTTAGATTTCCTCCATGATAACCCCCAACCGGAGAGGCATGGCATGCCTTGAGAATTGGCATCATTTCTTCTTCGGGAACACATCTTCTAATGATATTGTCCGCACAAACACGGAACAAATATGGCTCCTCCCAATAGTATTGTCGACAATCTCTCAAGAACATTTTCTTTTGATATGATTCCAAATCATCAGGGATAAGTTCATTCACCAAATAGTTATCAATATCGGCATACCAAGGAGCAAAGGTGCTAGACATTGCCAATATATGCTCATCCGGAAAAGCATCATTGATTTCAAGATCACCTTGTGGTCTCCCTGCTTCCTCAAGCCTTGACAAATGATCTACCACTTGATTTTACGTTCCCTTGCGATCCTTGACTTCAAAGTCAAATTCTTGCAACAACAAGACCCATCATATCAACCGAGGCTTTGCATCTTTCTTTGCCATAAGATAACAAAGAACTGCATGATCCGTATACACTATCACCTTGGATCCCAACAAATACGCTCGAAACTTCTCAGAAGCATATACAATAGCAATAAGCTCTTACTCAGTCACTATGTAGTTTACCTGTGCTCTATTGAGATTTTTGCTGGCATAGTACACCGGATGAAGAATTTGTTGTGGCGTTGATCTAGCATCGCTCCAATAGCCACACCACTGGCGTCACACATGAGCTCAAAAGGAAGAGACCAATCGGGAGTGACAATAATAAGTGTCCTGGTGAGCTTGAGTTTCAACTCCTCAAAAGCGTTAAGACACTTTTCATCAAATACAAATTTAGGATCTTTCTCGAGGAGCTTGCACAAGGGGTTAGCGATCTTTGAGAAGTCCTTGATGAAGCGTCGGTAAAACCCAGCGTGCCCTATAAAACTTCTCACACCCTTCACGGTAGTTGGTGGAGGAAGCTTAGAGATGATATCAATCTTCACCCAGTCAACTTCAATACCCTTCTTGGAAATTTTGTGCCCAAGCACAATGCCTCCGTCGACCATGAAGTGACATTTATCCCAATTTAGCATGAGATTTGTCTCTTTGCATCTTTTAAGCACATGCTTGAGGTTGTCAAGATAATGCTCAAATGAGTCCTCAACTACCAAGAAATCATCCATGAATACCTCAAGAAAATCTTCAACCCTGTCCGAGAAAATGGACACCATACATCGTTGGAAAGTAGCCGGCGCATTGCATAAGCCAAATAGCATTCGGCTAAAAGCAAACGTGCCATATGGACAAGTGAATTCTGTCTTTTTTTGATCCTTCAATGCGATGTTGATTTGATTATATCCAGGATACCCATAAAAAAAGCAATAGAATGACCTTCTCACTAGGAGATCAAGCATTTGATCAATAAAAGGCATAGGGAAATGGTCTTTGCATGTTGCACCGTTTAGCTTTCGATAGTCCATGCACACTCACCATCCTGTCACTGTTCGTGTTGGGATGAGCTCATTTTTTCATTTTCTATCACAGTCATGCCCCCCTTTTTGGGCACACACTGAACTGGGCTCACCAATGAACTGTCTGCAATATGGTACACTACTCTGACATCTAACCACTTTATGATCTCCTTTTTAACCACCCCCTGTATTGACGGGTTCAACCATCTTTGATGCTCAATGTTGGCTTTGTGTCGCTCTCCAATTGGATTTTGTGTTCACAAATCCCCGCAGGAATCCCACGGATGTCTGCGATTGTCCATCCAATAGCCTTCCTGTGGTTTCTCAAGAGCTCCAATAACCTGTCTACCTACAAATCATTCAAATAAGACGAAATGATTACGGTCAAGGTGTCATTAGAGCCTAAGAATTTATACCTTAAGTGCGTCGGGAGAGGCTTGAGCTCTAATTGCGGTGGTTTAATGATGGATGGTTTGGCGGGAGCTGTGGCTCTATTTTCCAAGTCAAGAGAGAGCTTGGCTGGACCATATGTGTAGTATCCAAGACCTTCCAATGCATTCACCGACTCCATGTATCCCTCCATGTCCTCACCATCAAAATTCACTAAAACTGCCGCCAATGCCTCACTAAGGCATTACTCTTCCATTTTTACTTCGACGGCATCTTCAATCTCATCAACCACCTCAATCACGGAGATGCTCTCATATTCATGGGGCAACTTCATTCCCTTGATAGCTTGGAAGGTGACTTCTTCATCATTCAACCGGAATTTGATCTCATTTCGTTCTGAATCCATAAGTGCTCTTCCGGTTGCCAAAAATGGTCTCCCCAAGATGATGAGGATATCTTTAGCAATGGTACAATCTAGAATCACAAAGTCGATGGGAAAATAAAATTCACCAACTTTCACAATCACATCATCAACAATGGCTACCGGTCGCTTAATGGATCGATATGCCATTTGTAACCTCATGCTAGTTGGCCTTGGCATCCCTAATCCCGCTTTCCTGTAGATGGAAAGTGGCATCAAGTTGATACTAGCCCCATTGTCACAAAGGGATCTAGTAACATTTCGCTCTCCGATAGCACATGGAATGGTAAATGCTCTCGGATCCTCTTTCTTTTGGATAGGGCTCTTGGCAATGATAGAGCTAACCCGGTGAGTCATGTTCACCAACTCATTCTTTGTTGTTCTCTTCTTGGTGATCAATTCCTTTAAATATTTGGCAAACCCCGGCATTTCTTGGAAAGCCTCCAAGAATGGAATCTTCACCGACAATTGCTTAAGGATATCATAAACTTTTCAAGCTTGCTATCTTCAATCCTTCTTATAAGTCTTTGAGGAAATGGCGGAGGAGGTCTAGGAATAGGAGTTGGAGTTTTTGATGTCTCCTTCTCTTTTTCCTTTTCCTTCACCTCTTCTTGGTTAACTTCTTGAACTTTTTCTTTTTCTGGCACCCTCTCAACTTCTACAACCCTTTTCTCTTCGGTTTCAACTTCTTGTTCGGATTCTTCCCCCACAACCTTTTGCTCAATGTCACCTTGTAGAACCTTCCCACTTCTAGTCGTTTTCTCCATGACGTGAGATGTTGAGCTATCTCCGCCACTCTTCGGGTTCACAATGGTATCACTAGGAAGTTGCCCTTTTTGCTTTGGGTTTTGCTCTCATGAAAGATCTCTCATTTGCATCTCTAATTTTTGGATAGATGCGGTATGAGAGCTAACCACCTCGGTCATGTTTCTCATGGATACGTCCGACTTTTCTTGTTTTTACAAAACTCTCTCAAGCATGCTTTCTAACTTCGAATCACTTGACGACCCTTGATTTGCATAATTACCTTTCGGCGGAACATATGGGTTGGAGCTACGATTTGCAAAGTTTTTGTTGTTGTTCCAATTTCCTTGTTGAGAATTGCCTTGGTCATTTCTCCAATGTTTGTTGTCTTGCCCTTGCGGGTTTGGCCTCCAATGATTTTGTTTCCCAGGACCATGGTATGGTTGACTTTGGTACTCTCCATGAGAGTTGTTGATGTAGTTTGCTTCCTCAAAATTTTCCTCAAAGTTGGGAGGGACATCCTCCGCTGCATTAACTCTCTTTGTCTGATTATCTGTCAACATCTTGGTCAACACACTTACATTTTTAGCAAGTCCGGCAATCACTTGATCCCTCTCCTAATTTTCTTATTTGTTTTCCGAGTATAACTGTTATATTTCATTAATATCAAAGGAATGTACAATGTAAAGTTCTATAGTAGTAGCTTGGACTAGCTACTACTCATTTACAGACAATCATCTATACTAAGACAACTACCAATAAGCACAAATGACAACTCAGTATAGGGATATCTATTAGACTATAACTAAGGAAAACAATTAAGTTGCCGCAAGCCATTTTGCCAACGTCTACAATTCCTGCCACGAATATGAATAAGTAGTGCAACTTCTCTGCAAATCTGCTCTTCCACGTATACTTTCCCATCAAATCGAATGCTATTCCTCTCCCTCAAGATAAGAGCAGTGGTATTGACAAAAACAGAGGCAGTTATAGCGTTTTGCCACATTCTGCTCCTTGCTTTACTGCAAATCCATTGCAGTTCAATTTCCCAATTACCAACAGTTCTTTGGTGTCCCAGCCAGCAGTAGAGTCTGGACCACAGTCTTCTAGTGATGGTGCACTCAAAGAACAAATGATTAAACACTTCAACATTCTGATTACAGAACACACAAGTTGCAGGAACTTGTATGCCAAATTTCAGCAATCTGTCAACTGTAGGAAGTCTTTGCTGAGTAGCTAGCCATACAGTGAATTTGTGACGAGGTTGAACATTTGCATTCATCATCAGATTCTTCCAATCAACCTTGTTGAATCTGGGAATCATTGTAAGGTAAAGTTGCTGAATCTAGAATTTATCCAGTTTGCATACTCCTTTCAGTCTGCTAAAAAGATCTCCCTGTAGCTTCTGATTCTCCATTAAAGCAATTCTGCTATCCAGAATCTTCCTAACAACCTAAGAAGCTGACTTAGGAATGGACATTGTGACAATATCTCCATGTTTGATGTAGTAACAGTGCACCCATTTGACTCAAAGACAGTCCTTTTTCCTGGCCAAGTCCCATAAAAGCTTAGTAATAGCTGCTTTATTCCACACAGTCATATCTAATATGTTGAGTCCTCCAGCTGTAAGTGGTCTGCATACCCTTTCCCAAGCAACTAGAGCTATTTTAGAGAGATTAGCTATTCCAGTCCACAAAAAGGTTCTGCAGATTGCTTCAATGGCTTTCAACACTTTTTTTGGTAGTATGAAAACTTGAGCCCAGTATGTCTGAATACCAAAAATGACAGCTTTGATTAGTTGACATCCACTGCATAAGAAAGCAACTTAGCTGACCAGCATGTAATTTTAGCTGTGATCTTCTCTATCAAAGGCAAGAAATGATGAATGGCAAGTTTTTTTAGAATCAAGGGGAATCCCCAAATATTTGAATGGAAGCTGGCCCTCAGTGAACTCCAATGCCTTTATGATTTCTTCTCTGGTATTCTACTGTCTCTAGCCAAGTATATTGCACTTTCGCTAATATTATCTTACAGTCTAGAAGCTTCAGAAACTTAAGGAAAGCCTCCTGTAAATCTGGATGGAAACAAGATCAGCTCGACAGAACATAAGGAGATTATCAGCAAAACAGACATGAGTACAATTAAGTTTTTTGCATTTGGGGTGGAAATTGAAGTCTCCAATCTTGTGCAACTGTCCCAATATCCTATTCAAGTACTCCATAGCCAGCACAAATAGATATGGTGACATAGGGTCACCCTGTCTAATACCTATCTTGGTAGTGAATGGCTTAGTTAAACCACTATTCAGTACTAGGGAGTAAGAAACAGAAGTAACAAGCCATTATCTAGTGAATGAATTTAGCAGGGAACCCAAGGTCAATAAGGATCTGCTTAAGGAAATTCCATTCCAGGGTATCATAAGCCTTCCTCAAATCCACCTTCAAGACACATCTGGGGGAAACTCCTATCCTTGAATAACCTTTGAAAATCTCATGGCTAAGCAGGATATTATCAGCAATGCTTCTCCCTTCAATAAAAGCTTACTGAGCTTGCCCAACTAATTCCCCAATAATATCTTTCATTCTCCTAGTAATACTTTGGAGATGATTTTATATACAGTAGTACAACAAGCTATAGGTCTATAGTCTTTAACAGTTGAAGGGGCTCTGACTTTAGGAACAAGTGCAATAGCAGTGGTATTGATCATCTGAGGCATTTTGCATGTGGAGAAGAAGTCCTTTGTAGCAGCTAGTATATCATCCTTTACTATCTCCCACTTTCTAGTATAGAATTCCACAGGGAAACCATCCACACCTGGTGCTTTGTCCTTTGGCATCTCTTTTAGTTCTTCTGTAATTTCTTCCAAAGTAACCTCCTGGATTAGCATTCTTTGCTGTGATAAAGTTAGACATTGTCCTTCTTTAATAACAGCAGTGTTGACACAAGGCAGCTCATCAGCACACTCTCCCATCAATGGATGGAAGACCTTTATAAACTCCTACTCCACAGATAAAGGATCTGTGAGTTTCAGTCCTATATCATTGTAAATAGAAGTAATGCTATTCTGGCAAGTTCTGATCTTCCACTGGGCATGGAAATATTTTGTATTTGCATCACCACAATCAATCCAGCAGGCCTTGGATTTCTGCCTCGTAATTGTTCCTCCACACAACTCCATTTCTCAATTTCTTCTAATGCTGCTTTTTTCCTCAGTAAACAGAGATTGTGATAATGGACCGTGCTACAACTGAGTTTGAATAATACCCAGTGACTCCCTAGCCTGGTCAAGTTTCTGCTTGTATGATGCCATATGAACATTTGTCTCCTATAAGCGCTGTTTCATGGTCTTCAATTTATTCCATATCTGCTGCATAGGTGTTCCTTCACATTCCTGTCCCCAGACCTGTTGTAGTATGGTTTGAAACTGAGGGATCTCCATAATTGCAAGGTAAAGTCTGAAAGGTTTAGGGTGCAAAAGTCTCTGATTTCCAAATTTAATAAGAACAGGAGAGTGATCAGAAACTGAGGGATTCATGAAGTCAGCTTCTAGGTGTCCATACTGTTGTATCCACTGGAAATAGCCCAATGCCCAATCAATCTTGCTATAGACCCTAGTGGTAGTACTTTGCTTGTTTGTCCAAGTGTAATGCCACCCCGTAACTCTATGAGGAGTGAGTTGAAGGTCAGCAATGACATCTTTAAAACCTCTAACTTCAGCATCAGTAACAGGAGATCCAATTCTATCTTCAAAACATAAGGCAGAATTAAAATCTCCACTCAACAACCAAGAATCTTGACTGGGTACATATACTTTCCTTAGATCACTCCACAACTGATCTCTAAGGCTTGCAGTATTATGAGCATAGATGACACTTAAATGAGTTCTGATTTGACTTTTAGGGTCTTCTAAGAAACACTGAATAAGCTGGCCAGTCACACAGGAAATTTGAACCTGGATGTGAGGTTTCCAGAGTAGCCTTATCCTCCCATTTATTGCCTTTGAATAGTTGCATTGGACCTTCTATCCCTTTGCAATCTTATCTTGTATCTTCATTGCTTTGGGTTCCTTCTCTCTAGTCTCAAGACATCCATCTACTTTATTTACAGCAAGAAAGGTTTTCAACTCTTTCTGCTTATGGGCTTGGTTTAGCCCCCTAATGTTCGAAGTGACAATAATCATAGAACAGTAGGAAATAAGCTCTGAGAAGGCCCCGGATCAATCTGTTGGCCCCTTTTGCCAGCATCTAATACATCGATAATAGCCTTCCCTTATTGCATTTGTCTACTATGACTTCACTGTTGACATTGGGTTCATTGATTACTATCTCATTACTTTCCTGAATGTCAGGTCATTGCTGTGCATTCTGTTGAACAATAGCCATACAAGTAGTGTTATTACCCAACCTCTCATTCTCCTTGTTATGCTCTGGTTGCACTGGCAAGCTTTCCTGTGAATCTGTACTAGCTAGAGGCTATTTAACAAGCCACTTGCTTAGTAACTTTTGTCTGCTTTTTCAATCTGGTCCTCTGTCTCCTTGTCTTACCCTGTTCCCCCATATCCTGCTCTACATCATTGTTAGCGTTATACCAACAATCAATAGAATCATGTCCAAGTTTCAGACAGTGATTGCAGAAACTAGGCTTCCAATCATATTCAGTCAACTGAATCTTAGGGCCAAATGGAGTCTCAATCTCGATCTGATCAGGGAGAGGATGGGCAGCATCAACCTCCACTAGAACTCGAGCAAAAGAAATTTTCTCAAACTGAGCTGTGAACTTGTCTGTGTACAATGGTTTACCCACTACACTAGCCATTTTACTCAATGCTTCTATAGACCAATAGCCCACCGGTAGTCCAGAAAATCGAATCCACACAGGGATAGTACTCAGTATATCATTCTGAAAGGAGAAGTCAATTTCCCAAGGCTTCAATACCATGGGTTTATTCCTGTATGAATAAGGTCCAAATTGAATGACTAGGTCTCTGTCCTCTATACTATTGAAACGGAAGATGCTATAGCCCTCAGAATGAATCAAAATCTAGGGTTTAGAAACAAAATCCACACATGCAACACAAAATTTCCATAGTTTTCTCATTGGGATTATCTCCAATTATGTAGCCAATTAACAAAGTATTCCAGTAATCCACCAGAGATTTCAAATCATCTTCACTAATTTTGACAACCTTTTTACCATCTCTTTCAGTATGAGGCACGAACGAGAGTGGTTTACCCATTTGAGCATTGCGATTACCTCGCACAACCTCGGCAGCAGTCGGAATTGATTTCTCAGACCCACTTTCATTAGAGAACTGTAAGCGTCTCACAGCGAGACTAGTAGGCACTTCAATTTTGTTCATCGGAGGAAGCAATTCATTCTCAACACCATCTGCATGCATCATCTCTTTCGATTGAAATTTCTGGGGAAGGAAATTACCAAACGTCAGCGGTTCTAGTTCCTTAGTAACACCATGAGCTGGGGTAACAATTTGAGCAGTAACAATAGCCACATTTCGCCGGCTACAAGCCATTTTCCGGGCACGATGGCGGTCTTGCTATCATGCGCCGAGAGAATTGAGTATCATGCGCCGAGAATTGAGAGGTCTAGAATCATTCTTTACATAGCTTATGGATCCTCACTCTGATCTTGCAGATGAAGTAAGTATTTAATTTTGTTTTTTGAATTGGTTTTCAACTGTCCCCTCTCCTATTTTCCTTGATCAAAGTGCTCAACGAAGGACAGCCATAAGAAATTCCTCCGATAGCATCTTCGAAATGACATGCTTGATTGTGCTTTGCCATTTTTCCAGAATTTGCATCACTCGAGCAAATATTTTATCATGAAAGATCTATCAGCTGCATTCTCGGCTATGGCTTGGTTCATCGGATCCAAACCCATGTAGAATTTTTCCAACAACATAGAATCCGGGAACCCATGGTTTGGAGATCTCACCAAGTATAATTGAAATGATACCATGCCTCATACAACTGCTCCCCCTACATTTGATTGAAAAAAAATATCTTGTCCCGCAATTCAGACTTTTTACTTTGCGGGAACCACTTGGACAAAAACGCCCAAACAAGCTCGGGCCCTATATGAATGGAGTTAGGAGGTAGATTCTGGAGTCATTTCCTTGCATCCTCAGCTAGAGAGTACTTGAAGCATCTCAACCTTAGGGCATTGTTAGTTACATTGTTTTGCTTATGCATTGCACACATGCCCAAGAAGTTCCTAAGGCGTTGCATTAGATCATCAAGAGTGGAATTTCTGAAGAACCCTTCTGCCTTAAGCATCACAATTAACCCATGTTCCACTTTAAATGTAGCTGCTCCAACTGCCAGAGGCACAATGGCATTGGTATCATCAATGTATTCTTCGATGTCTGCAAAGGTATTTTCCACCATTTCACCCTCCACATCTTCTTCATAATCCGACATGTTTCCTATCAACACCAAGCAAAACAAGCAAAGTTTGATGGAATAGAAATAAACTTAAGTAAAGTACACGTTAAATAGTAATTTCAAGAACCGCACTCCCCGACAACAGCGCCAAAATTTGATACGCTCAAATTACACTTTAATAAATAGTGTAAGGCGGTCGATGTCAAATATAATAACCCTACACGGTTGGGATCGAATCCCACAGGGAATAGGTGTGAAAATGTTTCTTGTTCGGTGTGTTGCTCGATTTGAGTTTGATCTCTATTCGGTTAATTGATCAAGAGAGAATAGTGTGTGGTGACAAGAGTATGTATGATTGTTTGAGTTTGAGAAACAACTAATTTCAACATTTAATGAGTAAACAAGTGAATAAAAGTAACCAAGGTTGTGTCCCCTTTAATGTAGTGTGATTTCAACAGGTGTTAATATGATATATTTCTAATGGAAGGTCCTTTAGATATGCAAATGATGACTAAGATACTACCCACTATTTTCCAATGAATGAGTAGTATTTCCTCTTTATGATTTTCACAAATATAAAAGAGTTGCTATTAAGAACGATCAATAAATGCCAACTAAAACCCACTTATTCCTATGCGATTTTATCAAACAAGGTTTAAAGCCTTGAGTCATTGATATTTACTTCTACCAAATTCTAACCCACTTTCCCAAGCAAAGCAAAAATTTAATGGCTTTTGTTAATATTTGCAACCACCAACAGTGAAAGAATAACGAGAAGTAATTAAATATCAACCAACACTTATATATATATATATATATATATATATATATATATATATATATATATATATATATATATATATATATATATATATATATATATATATATATATATATATATATATATATATATATATATATATATATTCAATGTTAAACACCCATTAATGTAACACCCATTTAGAGTCCACAACCTTAGTATTTAAAACTAGATACACATGCTAAAACACAAAAACCAACAAATAATAAGTGTCATAAATGCTTACAAAGAGAAGATTATTCACCCAAAAGCTTCCAAAAAGAGGGAATATTAATGTCTTGGAGTGTAGCTAAAAGGTAAGACAAGATGAGCCCGCAAAGGTCTCTTAATACTATTTATAGGTGGACCAATTTTGGGACAGAAAATGGAAAAATTTGCCCTTCCAGGTCACGTCTGCGACCGCAAACTTGTCGCATAGCAGGTCTGCGGTCTGCATTTTGAGTAACCTCTCCGAAGATCTGAATCCCTAGGTGCCAGGCCTTCATCGCAGGTTCATTCTGCGGTCCGCATTTGAGTTATGCAACCGCATATTTGCATTGCATCTTTGACCTTGATTTTCTTCTTGTTCGTTCTGCGACGCATATGCGGTCCGTAAGTTGATTCTACGATCGCAGAGTGCGCCGCATTCTTGACATGATTTTTAGCTCCAGACCCTATAATGCTCTGTGATGCGAGAGATGAGTCTGCGGTCCGCATGTGTGTTCTGCGACCGCAGATTGGCATTTGTGCAATATCATGCTCTTTTCCTCTCTTTTTGCATCCATTTTCATATCATTGGTCTTTCCTTCCTCTTGTGCTGTAAGAACAAAAAATCTACATGAGTATTAGTTATTATTGCATTAAAATAAACTAGAAATTAGTATTGAAATGTGCCTAAATTCTCCAGCAAATCAAAGGCATTCCGGTTGACCCAAAGAAAATTGAGGCGAAGCAGAGTTGGCCCAAACCGTCCTCAGCTACTGAGATTCGGAGTTTCCTCGGTTTGGCAGGTTATTACTGCAGATTTGTTCAGGTCTTTTCATCTATTGCTTCGTCTTTGACGAAGTTGACTCAGAAGAATGCTCCATTTGTATGGTCGGATGAATGCGAGGAGAGCTTCCAGAAGCTCAAGTCAGCTTTGACCACAGCTCCGGCATTAGTATTACCATCAGCTTTGGGTTTTTACATGGTGTATTATGATGCTTCGAGAGTTGGGATCACTTTTGTATTGATGCATGAGGGTAGAGTGATTGCTTATGCTTCTCGTCAGCTAAAGCCCCATGAGAAGAACTATCATGTCCATGACTTAGTATTGGCTGAAATTGTCATGCCTTGAAGATTTGGAAGAATTATCTTTATGGTGTATCTTGTGAGGTATATATGGACCATTGCAGTCTTCAACACTTGTTTAAACAGAAGGATCTTAATCTGAGACAGCGGAGATGGCTTGAGTTACTCAAAGACTATAATATTACCATTATGTATCATCCCGGAAAAGCCAATGTAGTGGCCGTTGCTTTGAGCCAGTAGGCTATCAGCATGGTTAGTCTGGCGTACATTCCAGTTGGGGAAAGGCCTCTTGGGGTTGATGTTCAGGACTTGGCCAATCAGATGGTGAGTTTAGATATTTCCGAGCCTAGTCGGGTGTTGGCTATATGGTCTCCTGATATTCTTTGTATGACCGCATCAGAGAGCACCAGTATGATAACCCGCATTTTCTTGTCCTGAAGGACATGGTCCAGCATGATGATGCCAGAGATGTGACAATTGGTGATGATGGTGTGTTGTGGATGCAGGGCCGGATTTGCATGCCTAATGTGGATGGTCTCCGGGAGTTAATATTAAAGGAGGCTCACAACTCATAGTATTCGATTCATCCGGGTGCCAAGAAGATGTACCAGGATTTGAGATAGCATTACCAGTGGAGGAGAATGAAAAAGGATATTGTGTATTATGTGGTCCGGTGTCACAACTGTCACCAAGTCAAATATGAGCACCAAAGACCCGGTGGTGTACTCCAGCGGATGGATATACCGGAGTGGAAATGGGAGAATGTTACTATGGATTATGTGAGTTAACTTCCTCGTACCTCAAAAATGTTTGATTAGATTTGGGTGATTATGGATAGGCTGACCAAGTTCGCGCACTTCATTCCAATATGCACTACCTATTTTGCCGAGAAGTTAGCAGAGATTATTTTTCGGGAGGTTGTACGGTTGAATGGGGTCCCAGTTTCATTGTATTAGATAGGTGTACCATGTTTACTTCCTAGTACTGGAAAACTTCTCATCAAGAGTTGGGCACACAGGTACAGTTGAGCACAACATTTCATCCACAGACGGACAGGCAGTCCGAGCGTACTATCAAGATATTGGAGGACATTTTGCGTGCCTGTGCTATTGATTTGGAGGTTCTTGGGCTGGATTCTGACCACTTGCGGAGTTTGTGCATAATAACATCTATCAGTTCAACATCCAGATGGCGCCGTATGAGGCCTTATGTGGGAGACAGTGTAGATCTTTGGTTGGTTGGCTTGAGCCCGACGACGCTAGATTATTGGAGACACAGTTAGTTCAGGATGCTCTAGAGAAGGAAAAATTGATCCAGGAGAGACTTCGTACAGCTCAGTTGCGTCAGAAGAGTTATGCGGTCCGGAAGGTTCGAGATGTATCTTATGTAGTGGGCGAGAAGGTCTTGCTGAAGGTTTCGCCTATGAAAGGCATTATGAGGTTTGTAAAGAAAGGGAAGCTGAGTCCAAGGTTCATTGGACCTTTTAAAATACTTAGGAGGATTGGGGAGGTGGCCTATATGCTCGCTTTGCCGCCTAGCTTGTCGGGAATTCACATGGTGTTCCGTGTTTCTATGCTCCGGAAGTATGTTGGGGACCCGTCTCATGTGTTAGACTTCAGCACGATCTAGTTGGATGAAGACTTGACCTATAATGTAGAGCCGGTGGCTATTTTGGGTCGCCAGATTCGAAAGCTGACATCTAAGGACATAGCTTCGGTGAAGGTGCAGTGGAGAGGTCGGCCCGTGGAGGAAGCCACTTGGGAGACCGAGCAGGAAATTCGCAGCAAATATCCTCACTTGTTTGATACTCCAGGTATGTTTCTTGACCCACTCGAGGACGAGCATTTGTTTAAGTTGGGAAGGATGTAACAACCTGACTCGTCGTCCCTTGAATTACAGCTCAGTTTTCCCCATTTGATGTTTATATATGTTCCATTATATGTGTTTGGAGAGATTGAAGTAATTCGCATGGAGTTTGGGGAGAAATGAGACAATTAGTCTCTTTATGAGAAAGTTAGTTTGGAAAAGTAAATAATGTTGACTTATGAGTTAGAGGGCTCGAAATGGATTTTCGATGACTCGACTAGTTTTGGATGGTGATTTGTGGCTTAGGAGCACAATCGGAACTGAATTTGGAGGTCTGGTGTAGAATTAGAATTGAATTGGCTAAGTTTCAATTTCGGCGAATTCCGGTTGATAGGTGAGATTTTGATCCGGGGGTCGAAATGGAATTTTGACAGTTGCAATAGCTCCATTAGGTGATTTTTGACATGTGAGTAAATTTTCAGATCATTCGGAGGTGTTTAGGTCGGGTTTTGGTTCAAATGCAAATTTCGGAAGTTTTAGTTTAACTTAGGCTTGAATCCGTGGTAATTTGATTATTTTTATGTTTATGATAGTGTTTTTATGTTGCGAGCAAGTTTGAATGAAGTAATAAGGTGTATCTGTGTTTTTGGTTGAGGTCCCGAGGGCCTCGGGGTGATTTCTTATGGCTAACGGGAAGTTTGGAGTTAATAAGTGCAGCAGAAAAATTACAGCAGACCATTGCTCTATGCGATCGCATAGAGTGTCTGCGATTGCATAGCGGAGTGGAAGGGGGGATTAGGATTTGTCTATGCGATCGCTTAAAGGGTGATGCGATCACATAGGTTGGGAAGGTTGGTCTGTGCATTCGCATAGAGGGAGTGCGATCACGTAAGAAGAACTGAGGGGCCTGGACTTTGATCTATGCGATTGCATAGGCTTGAGTGCGATCGCATAGGAGAAATTTAAGGCTGTAAGATTTTTGTCTATGCTATCGCAATAGGGGTGATGCAATCGCATAGAGGAAAGAATTGGGCGGACAGAATGTTTTAAGGGTTATTTCACCCGCGACCTATTCATATCTTCCTCCATTACTAAGCAACCAAGAGAGCTTTTTCAGCGATTTGAAGTGTGTTTTCAGCGAGTATTGATTGGAGGTAAATCTCTTGACTTAAAAATACCATTTTTAGGAAGAATCAACCCTTAATTCCACGAAAATTTGTAGAAATTGTGAAGAATTAGGGCTTAGTTTTAGAAACAAATTATTGGGGATTTGAAAGGTTATTCGAGCTCTGTTTTCAGCAAACTTTATATGAACGGACTCGTGGCGAGACGAGGAATTCAAAGATGTGTTTTTCGGATATTTTTGAGAAGTGGACCCGGGGCTCGAGTTTTCCTAACTTCGTGATTTTTAGTGTTTTTCGAATAATTTCAGTTGGGTTATGTTTATTTAGCCTATAATAATATATTTGTTGTGGTTTTGACTAGATTCGACGCGCGTAGATAGAGATTCAAAGGGAAAAGGCATCGCAGACCAATCTATGACCGGTTAGAGGTGAGTAGTTAGTATAGATGATGGCCTGAGAGTTTGAAACCCCAGTTTATCACATCGTGACGCTATGTTAGGACGTGACTCGCATCCCATGGTAGGTGCAGGATGGTATATGATTGGGTATTGTGACTTGGTCCATCCCGAGAGCTAAATAATATTATTGGCGGCTTATACGCACCCTGTAATGAATATATCTGGGCTTATTGCCATGTTTGGGGCCTTGTGCCGACCTCTAGCATCCGCCTAGGATGAATATCTGTGTGATAACATGATTTGCATAATCATTGATATCAGTCCTGTGCTTAATCACTGTATTAAATTCTAAGTCACCATATTTCTGAAATTGACTAATTGAACTATATTCACCTTAATAATTGAAAACTAGCAAAGAATTAGATTGAATGTGTTATGTGACCTACATGCATACTGTGGACTGAGTATTGGGTCGGGATGCACGCTGCAGCAGTGATATGATGATATTGCGCTTGGGCTGAAGGAGCCCCTCCGGAGTCTGTACACACCCCCAGTGAGCGCCGTCGACGTTAAATGGATCGTCTGCATGCCGCAGCATATTCATGTGCATTTCATTGCATCTTTATCTGATACTTGAATGTTATATTTGTTATGGTTTGCCGTTAGTTCGTAGTTAAGGAATATGACGGTTAGTTTTAGCTTCTATTTGTGGAATCTCGTTGATTTCTTACTCTCAGACATTATATATGCTTATTACTCAATGAGTCGGTAGTACTCACCCCTACTCCCTGCACCTTGTGTGTAGATTTAGGTACACCGGAGGCTTAGCTGAGCACTCTTAGTGTCCAGATATTCTTCAGAGTTGTTGAGGTAGCTGTTTGACGTTCGCAGGACCTGGCTGCTCTTCATATTTCAATTTATTATTATTATATACATTTCCAGATTTTCATATTTTCAATCAGATACTATTATCCAGTTTTGTTTAGAGGCTTTATACTCGTGACCCCAGATCTTGTGGGTGTGTTTATCGATTTTCATAGTTTTCCATATTATTCTATTAATATTTTTGGATTATTATTTTAAAATTACTATAATATTCTTAAATTGTCGGTTTTTGAGATAGTGTTAAATGAAAAGCGATTGTTGGTCAGGCTTTCCTAGCTTTAGTGTTGGGCGCCATCACGACCGGGTTGGGTCGTGACACGAATGAATTTGATTTCAGCTTGTTGAAAGGAAGATATCAAAGTTCGGCTCTGAATCTGCTGTGGTATTAGTCAAAAGGGAAGGAAATTCCTTTATGAATGGTTGATATGAGGAATTCTGATGGTCTACTATGTGTTTCATTATCATTGGTAGAGTATGAAAGTGTTGGGATGAGGCTTTAGCTAATAAAAGGTTTCTCTCGGTATATGGTTGTTGTGGACAGCTGCTGTGAATGGGAGTTATCGCTGCATGTGTTTCAGCTATGCGTTACATCATATAATTGCATATGAGGTTTCAGGCATGGGTTATTACAGCTAGTACGGGTTTATTCAGAGTATCTATGCGAGATTTTGTTCTTGTGAATGATTCCGGTAGTGAAAATGTGGTTCTATTGTTTATGGACTGGGATGGATTGTGAAATTTTTGTTATATTGTGATATTAGACCTATATGAATAGGGTGACATAGAATCACCCCCGGGTATATTCCTGGTCAAGCTATTCAGCTATTGGCTTGCTTATAGAACAGCTCTGGGAACGTTCGAGGACGAATGTGTGTTTAAATGGGGGAGGATGTAACGACCCAACCGGTCGCTTTGAGCTTTTGCATTTTTAACGCAATTCTCGGGCATGACTTTCCCTGTGTTATGCATTATGACTGATATAGATCATTGGTTTCGAGTTTCAGAAAAATCGGGACGAATTTGAAAGAATAGTTACAGTTGGAAACTTTGAATTTGAAAGATTTGACCAAGAGTTGACTTATGTATATACGAGCTCGGATTGGTGTTTTTATGATTTGGCGAGCTCCGTAAGGTGATTTATGAAGTAGGAGCACGACCGGAATTGGTTTTGGAGGTCCGTTGTAGAATTTGGCTTGAATTGGCGAAACTAGTATTTTGGCGATTTAGGGTTGATAGGTGAGATTTGGATCCAAGGTAGGAATAGAATTTCGAGAGTTGTTGTTGATACATTAGGTATTTTGGATATGTGCGCAAAATTTCAGGTCATTTAGAAGTCATTTTGTCGGGTTTTTGATCGAATACGTGTTTCGGAAGTTTTTAAAGAACTTAGACTTGAATCCAATGAGAATTGATATGTGTTTTGATGTTTGGAACAAGTTTGGATAATGTATTAATACATTTAGGTGCTTTTGGTTGAGGTCCCGGGGGCCTCGGGGTAATTTCAGATGGCCATCGGGATGAAATTTAGAATTTGGAGACTTTAGATTTTTCTGGTATCTGGTATTTCCGCTTCTGCGAGTCTTGGACCGCAGAAGCGGGCATGCTTAAGCGATGGATTGTCCACATAAGCGGTGAAGAGGCATGGGGCGCTGGTTCCGCATAAGCAATAGTGTAGCCGCAGAAGTGGAATCGCTTATACGATATTGTGACCGCAGAAGCGGTTTGGTTCGAGAATGGAATTTTTGCAGAAGGGGAATAAGTGACGCGGAAGTGGTCCCGCAAAAGCGAGAAGGGGACCGCAATAGCGAAAGTGCTGGGCTGAATTATAAATATTTCCTCTGCGAGCTAGGTATCAGTTTCCTCCATTGTTTAACATCTTGAGAGCTTTTGGGAGCAATTGAAGAGGGTTCCAACTGGAGTTTATTGGAGGTAAGATTTTTGAGTTAAAAATATGATTATATTGTGAAATTGGTCTAGAAATGCATGGAAAGTAAGCCTAGAATTTATGAATTAGGGCTTGAGTTTTTGATATTTCAAATTGGGATTTGATAGGTCATTTGAGATAGGATTTGGAGGTTCTTGGTATGTATGAACTCGTGGTGAGACGAGGAATTCGATGTGAGTTTTGTAATTTTTCTAGTGCGGACCCGTGGCTCGGGTTTTGCTAGTTTCGAGATTTTTGCTATTCCTCGATTGCTTTCGATTGGCTATTGTTACCTAAGTATATGGTGATGTATTCGCTCTGATTTTGGTTAGATTCAACACGTGTGGAGGCCGATTTGAGGGGCAAAGGCGTCGTGGGCTAGAGATTTCGCCGGTTCGAGGTGAGTAATGCTTGTAAATGATATCCCGAGGGTTTTAAACCCCGGATTTCACATCTTAACGCTATATTAAGGCGTGACACACATTTTATGACGAGTACGGGATCGTTTGCGATTAGGGATCGTGACTTGGTCCATCCCGAGTGATATTTCTACTATATTGATGACTGACACACACTATATTACTGTGATTTGGGCTTATTGCCAAGTTTGGGGCGTTGTGCCGACCTGTAGAATCCTTCGGGAATTGATGTTACTATTTTAGCATGTTTTTACATATCATTTAGTCTCAGTCCAAGGGTTTAAATGTTGTTTTGAAAACTCAGCCATCCTTCTAAGTTTTGAATACTCAAATGATATTCTAAATGATATGTTGGGCTGAGAACTGTTATTTTACAAAATACCCAAGGGGCTAATGATGATTTCTGGACTGAGCATGGATCGGGCTGCGCACCGCAGCAGTGATTTGAAACAGTGGTAACAATGATACTGTATGATGTAATTTGGCCAGGCAACAATGACTGACCGGCCATGTAACAATGAATGACCAGGAATTAATTGACGCCACGAGATGGCTTGATATTGCGCTTGGGCTGTATGAGCCCTTTCGGAGCCTGTACACATCCCCAGTGAGCACTGTCGATGATAAATAAATATGGATTGCTCGGACTGCACGCCACGGTAGGTACTGGAATGCACCATCATATGCATTGCATTGCATTCATGCATTTGTTCTTTATTTATTTGTTTGTGCCGTTTCGTGAGATATTCATCTGCTGTTCTGGTACTATATGATCACTCTTGAGAAGGGTATATTTTGGACAGTGGTAACAATGACTCTGTATGATGAATTTGGTCAGGTAACAATGGCTAACCAGGAACAAGAATATTTCCCGAAGGGCGAGTCTCTGTGCATAGTGTCACTAATTATTTGAAATTTATTTCGCAACTGTTGAAAAGATCATTCTCAAAAGTGGGTTATAACTGAGCCAATATATTTCTAAAAATTTTCACAGTTTTCACTGATTTTTCTCAAAAAGAGGGGTTTTCTCTTTGCTTCTATACAACATGGCGATATGTTTTATGTGATTTCTCACCGTTCAGTTGTTATTTATATTTATTACTCACTGAGTTGGAGTACTCACTTTACTCCCTGCAGCTCGCGTGCAGATGCAGGTATTTGTCCACCAAGTAGTGGGCTTAGAGCGGATTGAAGATTTTCTATCATAGCTGAGCCAGGTGACCGCCAGCGTCCTTCCACTTTTGATTTTGAATTCCATACTGTACACTACTGGCCTTGTAGATGTAATTAGACTATATTAGATGCTTGTGACTTGTGACACCCCAGTTTGGGTTGTATTTCCGCTACTTGTTGTTATTAAATCGTAATAAGACTGTTTATTCATGTTTAGCTATTGTTAAAAAGGTACTTTGGGTTGGTTGGCTGGCCTTGTCTTCATGAGAGGCGCCATCACGATCAGTGCGAGGTTTATGTCATGACAATAAGATAAATAACTTGGTTGTGCATGTAAATGGAGGGGGGAGAGACAGTAAGTAACCAAAACAAGTATTTTTAAAAAGCTTTAAAGCATTTGGAGACAATAACTCTTTTATCTGGATAGGAATGCTAGGATCACACAAAGTGTGGAATCTAAGCACCCCATAATCCATATTATGTGGGGCAAAATAATGTCCATTCTGCACAAAATTATAAATTATTTCACATTAAACTAGATAAAATGAAGCATTAATCTACATATTGTCTACATATAACTACACAATAACTACACAAATAGCTAAAATTAAATCAGGAAGAAAAAATACATGCAAATCTGCTTCAAAAAAATACAGCCTACCCACACATATAACTAGAAAACACTACAATACATCTATAGATATAAACATTATCTACAAAAATATAGAAAGAAAAAAGTAACTACAGCTCTATTTCAAAATATAAAAGCTAACGACAATATAACTACAATTATAAACTATAGAAAATCACAACTACAAATAATCTACAAAATTAAGGCAACTAATCTACAATTTACCAAAACACTTAAAACAGAGATTTTTACATCCAAAATAAAGCTAAAAAACTGAAAACGAAAATAATTAATGTTTACCTTCACACACAAAAAAATCTGAACCAATTTTTGGAGTTTTTTGGGTTGTTTCTTCGTTTTCTGTTTTGAGGAGGCAAGAAACATCTTGGGTTTTTGACGTGTTGGAATTTTAAGGAAATCTTCAGCAAAGTCGTGATCTACTCATACCTCTTTCCCCTTTCTTTTGAGTTGTTTGCCGCCTGGTGTATCACTTCCCCCAACGTCTACATTGTGCCTTTGCTTTTTTCTCATCTCGGCACGGATTTGTCTAGGATATGAACTGTGAGTAGTAGGTTCCACTGCATGTGTAGATTTTACTGTATTTTTTGGTGATTTTGGTGTTAAAATACCCAAATAGAAAAAGGAGATATCACTTACTGTAGATTTTTTTGTATTCTTTTGGGAGATCTGATGTTCCTCATTATTTAACTTCAACTTAACTAAAGATGGAACTGATTTTTGTAGAAATGGAGAATAATGAAGAACGCGGGTAGATTTTGTTCTGTAAAGAAGAAAACTAACGCTAGACGTGGGGGAGTGAAGGGTAAACGTAAAACGTGGGGGAGGGGGTGAGTTACGGGTAAAGTAAAACGTGGGGAGGGAGGTTGAGATGAAAGGAAAGAGAAACGTGGGAATATACGGCCCTATTATTATGCCTCATATAAATAGCCCATTATTATATTCCTATTTTAAATTATGGTATATAAATGGTAATTTAGAATACTAAGGGTGTGTTTGGTATAACGAAAAATATTTCTTGGAAAATAAGTAGTAATCTTATATTTTTTCGGTGTTTTGGAACGCAAATTAAGCAAAATAACTTCTCAAGAGTGTTCATAAATAATTTATATATAATAAATACAAAGTCAAAAACTTTCAAACTTTCAAACCTTCCGGACCCATAAATTTCATAAACTTTCGAACCGCTTAAATTTCAAAACTGCAGAACTTTGAACCTGTAAACTTTATAATTTCTAAACCCGTACCAAAAACATAAACCTCTGAACTCATAATCTTTGAACTTGTAAAATTTTGAGCCTTTAAACCAATAAATAATAAAATTAAAACTGAAAAATATATTTAAATTGTTTTTCGGGAGGAGGCGGCTGGGGGGAGACAGGAGGGTGGGGGCAGTAAAATGAAAAACAACAGAAATTTAAATTATAAAAAAAAAGTAAAAAAAAATTCATTGTACGCGGGGGAGGGGGGAGGGGGTGGGGTGGGTTGGTGAGGGTGGGGAAGGCTGAGAAGGAGTTTTAAAAAATATTTTCTCTTCTCTTGATAAAGAATACATTTTCCTCCAATTGGAGGAAAATGAATTGATAAGGAAAATATTTTTCAAAACATTTTAGTCAACCAAACATGGGAAAATTTGAAAATACTTTCCTTCATACCGGACATACCCTAAAAGTAATTATCTCTAACCCTAAACATTGAGGGTAATAAGGCTTTCTATGCGGCATATGAAACCTTATTGACAAAATTACAGAATAATGTACTTCATAAGTTGACCTTGCATTATTTTAGCTCAGTTACAAGTTTGCAAATGTGTAGCCAAATATCAATAATATTTTTTCTTTTTACATTTCCTATAATTATAGCAACCTCATTTATTCCTACATACCCTTATTGTAGCTAGATCTCCTCATTTTTCACAAATAAATATTTTTAATTAATGAAAAAGAATCATATGCAAACAAAATTGAAAAAAAAAACAATCAGTTCCCCATTCAGCCAACACTCATCCGTGCCTTCTTCCATAACCAATAATTTTAAAAATATATATATATGTATATCTTCATGTTTATACATACCCATTACAACTACAAAATGCAAAAATAGACACGAGAACCCTAAAATCTCATCTCCTTTAATGCTAATCTTATTAAATATTGATTATGATTTTGTGAGAAATTTGGGGGGGAGGGGGTATTGTTTGAACTTATTACAAATAGTCTATGTAGGTTGTATACAAAGTATGAAGTTATTTGCTGGTGATTTTGACTAGTTTTATACAAGAATTGCAAGTGAAAATCGTACAAAAATTTCATCAGCGATGTTTATATACTTTTATACAATGTTATGCACTTTTACACAAAGAGGTACAGTATGTATGTAGTTGTATAAAAGTGTATAAAGATGTATAATCACAGAGTGAAAATATTCTTGATACACTGTGTATATAAGTGTAGAAGAAGAAGAAGAAAATGTGAGAAATTGCCCAAATTTTGAGATTTTTCGAAGGAAGTTGTTATCTATAACCTAAAGATCAATAATATACTATTTCTAGTCTATTACATAGCAAATTACATGATTAACTCTTAGTTTTATTAAAATCCTAGGTCTAGCTCTAGCCCTTGATTTTACTTAATTATTAGTGTTTAATCTATCTATTGAACATGTATTTAAACTAAGGATGAATAGAGATTACTTACCTTACAATGTTATGTTGAAATCCTCTCTTTGGAAGCCCCCAAATCGCCCAAGTGTGGAGTTGTGAATGAAATAAATGGCCTTGAGTTCGAATTAAATGAACTCACTGCCCAACGATTTCCGTTTCTGCAGATGCGGTCCCCGCACCTGCAAAAAGGGGCTGCACCTGTGGCTCTGGGCCTAAATAGACAAGGTCGGATCTGCGATCTAGGGACTACTTTTGAGAAACTACTTCTGCGGTTTCATAACCGCTTCTGCGGTTTTCCCCGGCCTGGGCGTGACGACCCGGCCGGTCGTCTTTGGAATATATGCCCAGTTTCCCCATTTGCTGTTTCCCCTAAGTTATTTTTCTGCTATTTCAGTTTGCCGGGACGTTCGATGTTAGAATTCGGAGTGTTTTGGGACACTTAGTCCCTAAATGAGAGTTTAAGTGTTGGAAAGTGATCTATAACAGAACAACATTAAGACGACCTTGAAATAGAACTTCGATGGTCCCGTTAGCTCCGTTAGGTGATTTCGGGGTTAGGAGCATGTCCGAAATGTGTTTTGGTTGTCCGTAGCTCATTTAGGCTAGGAATGTCGAAAGTTAGAATTTTGAAGTTTCCGGTCCGATAGTGAATTTTTGATCCGAGGGTAGGAAGCTAGAAAAGGGAATTGATTAGGTAATATTATTAACTACAATATATTTACATATTTGCTAAAATTTATATATATTTCATAATAATTTATGTAGTATACATTGTAGTTAAATTGTAGTATAATTTTATAGTCAGCCCTGTTGGGATTGCACACATTTTAGTTAAATTGTAGCATAACTATAGTAATTTGTAGACAATTGTGAAAATAATACTGCCAAGTACATAATTAAATTTATTTGTTATTTATTTGAATAAAATTACCAACTAACTATGTTTTTAACTTTTAGGTTGATGGAAAGTTAGAGGAGTTTAGGAAGGCTGTATTTGAGGAACTCGTTTACCTTCGAGTGTTTATAAATGTCTCTGTGAAGAGTGATTTGAATTTGATAAATATGAAATATGATGTGGATGCGGAAAATGTAAGAGTTGGCATATATTTATATACCAAAAAAATTATGACATATGAAACAATATACTCAAACTAACATAAAATCTTTAGTTTGCTAGTAGTTCAACCAAAAATAATGACTAACAACAAAGAGTGAACAACCAGCAATTTCAGTTCAATATTGAAGATCAAGTGCATGCAAGCACAAGCAATAAAGGTATCTACAAAATACCTACAAATATATACACTTAGTAAGAAACTTTACAGAGCATACTTTTATTATTCACATTTTATCTACAACTTTCTACATATATCTACAACTTTCAATGCAGCATTATCTAGTATTATTTACCTTTTTAAAATTATATAAGCTACAGTTTGTCCAAAACATGTTCCAGCACATGTTGACTTATATCCAGAATTTCAAGAAGCAGCTGAGGTAGAACAAGCAAGTATAATATCATATTGTCATTCAGAATAAATAATTATTGTTTATACAATTATACATTCCTGTTAAGTAAGTTATGTTTTATTTAACAAATATTGATGACAATAATGCACAGTGCCTAACTCACGGAGTGACTGTAGCAGCTCAGACAGAACAAGTCATTGAGAAATAGCTAAATGAAGGTGAAGATGTGCAATATGTGGATGAAGTTGTTTATGAAGGATCAGGCATTGATAAGAATTCACAGTACCCAATTCACGGAGTGACTGAACATAACAATGCACAGTCCCCAATTCACGGAGTGACCGTGGCATCTCAGACAAAACAAGTCATTGAGAAACAGTTAAATGAAGGTGAAGATGCACGACATGTGGATGCAGTTGTTTCTGAAGGACCCGGCATTGATAAGAAGGGTGTGACATTGGATGACTTTGAGTTGCCAGACAACTTAACACAATTGGTTATGTATGTCGAGCCCATACCAGATGAAGCAACCCCTATTCATCCGGGGAGAACCAGACAACCGGGGAAACATGCACGATCACCTTTCATACCTTTATATAGTTCTGGAGGCAGCAACACTATTGGACCTAAATTTTTTTACCTCAAGCCCCCCTTCACAACTCTTATAGGTGAAAATGTAGATTCTTATATGTTAGATAAGTTCACCAAGTGGTTATACCACCATGGTGACAAAGTATCTAAGAGGTATGAATGCTTAATTGGACATTTTTATTTCAGTATTTTAAAGTTTAAATATGTAATTCATTCTGTAATTTTTTTATTGGACATTTATTTATTGTTACATTAGGAAGGATCCCTTTTCCAAAAAGGATAACCAAACTAAGCCTTTATTAGACCTTGGTTTTGAAAGGTGGAAAAGAAGGACTGATTTTATTCCCTTTCTCACCTCAGACAAGTCCTCAATAAATCGGTAAGTATCAAAGAATAAATTCACAAGATTTATTTTGTATTCAGTTTTGTAGTCTAGTTGTAGTTATATTGTCACGACCCAAACCCGGTAGTGATGGCTCTCAACTCTAAAGCTAGGCAAGCCTGACCAGCAATCGCTCCCAATTTAACAATAAGTCTCAAAACTGACAATTTAAGGAAAAATGTAGTACTTTTAGAATAATAATCTAATAATATTAATAAAATAATACGAAAATATATGAAACTGATAAACACTCTCACACGATCTGGGGTCACGAGTCTAGAGCCTCTAAAACAAACTGGATAATAACATCTGAATGAAATGTATAAGTCTGGAAATGTATGTAATATTGAAACTGAAATAACAAGAGTAGCCAGGTCCTGCAAATGTCAAACAGCTCCCTCAATGACTCTGAACAATCTCTGGAGACAACGACTACTCAGCTAAGCCTCCGGTGCACCTGAATCTGAGCACAAGGAAGTAGGGAGTAGGGGTGAGTACTACCGACTCAGTGAGTAATAAGCATATAAAATGTCTGAAGATATGAAATCCACGAAATGCCACAAAGTAAAGCTAAACCTAACAATCCGACACCTTTACTACGAACTAACATCAAAGAAATATCATGTATATCAGTCAAGTGTAATGCAATAATGCAATGCACATGAACCCGCTGCGGCGTACAGCCCGATCCATTTAATGTCGACGCTCACTTGGGGTATGTACAGACTCCGGAGAGGCTCTTATAGCCCAAGTGTGATATCATCACATCATTGTTGCGGCGTGCAGCCTGACCCACACTCAGTCTACAGTATGCATATGAGTCACCTAACAGATTCAATCTAATTTCCCAGTTTCCAATTATTGATATGTATATAATTTAGTTATTTAATTTCAAGAAAAAGGTGACTTAGCATTCAATAATAGTAATTAAACACATGACTGAGATCAATGACTATGCAAATCATGCTATCACAACGATATTCATCCTAGACGGAGGCTACAGATCGACACAAGGCCCAAAATAGGACAATGAGCCCTGATATATTCACTACAGGGTGCGTATCAGCCGCCAATAGTTATATTTAATTCACGGAATGGACCAAGTCACAATATCCAATCATATACGATCCCACACCTGCCATGGGGTGCTAGTCACGCCCTGACATAGCGTCTCGATATGATAAACCAGGGTTTCAAACCCTCAGGCCATCATCTATACAAACTACTCACCTCTAGCCGGCCGTAGATTGGTCCGCAATGCCTTTTCCTTTTGTATTGACCTCCACGCATGTCGAATCTTGTCAAAATCACAACGAATACATAAATTTGGGGTTAATAAAACATAACCCGATCAAAAATACTCGAAAAGTACTAAAATCCACGAAGTTGGTAATACCTGAGCCGTGGGCCCACTTCTCAAAAAATTCCTAAAATCACATCAAGAGACTCCTCGTCTTGCTATGATTCCGCACATAAAAAGTTTGTCGAAAACGGAGTTCAAATGGCCTTCTAAATCCCCAAAATTCATTTCCAACCACTAAGCCCTAGTTCTTCGCAATTTCAATATATTTTCATGGATTTGAGGGTTGATTCTTCATTAAAATGGTGTTTTTAAGTCAACATACCTACTCCAATCCATTCCCATTGAAAACCCTCTTCAAATTTCTCAAAAAGCTCTTTTGGTTGCTTAACAATAGTGGAAAATAGGTTTGGTTCGCGGATGAAATGTTTTTAAAAACCCTTCTCTGCCTAGCTATTTCCTTCTATGTGATCATGGCCCAAAGCACGCGATCGCGGAGAAAAAATTCCAGACCCTATCAAATAACCCTATGTAATCGCGACAAGTGCCATGCGATCGCAATGGCTCCCAACCCCCTGCTATGTGATCGCGTTCCACACACAGCGATCGCGAAGAGCAAAATACACCGGCCCCCAGGCCTCTTATAAGAACGCGGTGAGGACCACACGATCATGAAGCTTGACCTCCTAGTGCTATGCGATCGCGGCCTTGATGATGCGATCGCATAGGCCATTTTCCTTCTGCAACATCTGCTAAAAATTAGCAGCTTTTCTAAGTTTAAAACTTCAGTTTAGCCATCTAAAACCGCCCCGAGGCCCTCGGGATCTCAGCCAAACACACAAATATATTTTATTACTTTATTCAAACTTACTCGTAGCATAAAAACACTATCATAAATATCAAAATCATCAAATTACCACGGATTCAAGCCTAAGTTAAACTAAAACTACCGAAACTTGCATTTGTCCAAAACCCGACCTAAACACCTCTGAATGACCTAAAAATTTGCACGCAAATTCAAAATCACCTAACGGAGCTACTGCAACTGTCAAAATTCCATTACTAGCCCTGGCTCAAAATATCGCCTATCAACCGGAATTCGCCAAAATTCAAACTTAGCCAATTCAAGCCTAATTCTACACCGGATCTCCAAATTCAATTCCGATTGCGCTTCTAAGTCACAAATCATCACCCGAAACTAGACGAATCATCATAAATGCATTCCGAGCCCTCTAACTCATAAGTCAACATTTGGTCAAATTTTCCAAGCTACCTTCTCATAAAGAGACTAATTATCTTATTTCTAACCAAACTCCATCTGAATTACTTCAAATTCTCCAAACACATACAAGGAAACATATAGAAGCATAAAACGGGGAAAACGGAGCGGTTACTCACGTGACGACGGTTCGGGTCCTTACATATATGTAGATATGAAATATATGTGATCATGCCTTTTATTAAAAATTATAAATATAATGTAGACATTTCTTATAAATGCTGCTCTTATTATTTATATTGTGATTGTATTCAGGATGGACCTTATGTATCATATTTGATGATGATTTATATGTAAAAAATTTATATTTGATAATTTGGACAGAATTGGTATATCTTATTTCATGATTGTAGTTAATTTGTAGTTAAATTATACAGCAAGTTGAAGACTTATAATATTAATTGTAGTTTGAGTGTAGATATTATTGAGACTTTATGGTAGTTGCTGTGTTCCATGTGTTGTTGTGTATAGCAGCTAAAGTGTAGCTATTTGTTAGATTATTTGAATTCTGGCTTTGTAGTTTAAAGTGTATTTACTTTGTTGATAATTGTAGTTACACTTTAGCTTATAATAGATTTTATTTTATTTTGCAGCACATTGATGTTATTATGTATTACCTGAGAAAAAGGCAAATATGGCCCCAACAACAATAACAATATGTTTACAACAATCGATTGCTTGTTCAAGTCAAAGATTGAACAAATCTATGAGAAGTTCATAAGTTCTCTGCCAGAACAAAAGTATTCTGTTGTTAAACCCGAAGATGATGTTGAGAATATATTCTTGGGTACAAAATTCTTGCTAATGTCGCCTGGGATGAAGTTGACTATGTCATCATGCGATAAACATCGTAGAGAATTTACATTGATTCTTGGTCGTATTCGACATAGCGAACATGCAACTTTATGTATATGATTCCATGGTGTCTTCACACCATCATGATGTTGTTGAATTATGTGTTGATAAGTTCTCAATCAATATCCCACTGTATTTGTCTTGCACTGATTTCTAAGGGAAGCGTAAAGACATTTACTTCAAGACCATAAAGGCATACATTGAGAAACCAGTACAGACTCTCTCAACATACAGTGGATGGTTGCGGAGATTCCATAGCAAAAGGAAGGATCGCAGTAAAAAATTATTCTCTCTTTCTAGATGTTTAACTTTTTTATAATCATTTATTAAATAATTAAAAAAATTGTCTTATGCAGGGATTGTGGTATATTTGTGGCTGCTTTTGCGGAGTATGTTAGCCTTGGAGATTTGTCCATCCCTTCAAAAGACCTTTTGGATATGGACCAACACCGTTGACGCTATGGACTCTCCTATGGGACTATGCTACAAAGAAGCAAGAAAATGGGTCAACCAGTGAAGGCGAGGTTACAGGTAGGCTAGCAAGGAGGAAGGACGCCCCTGCTTTGAATGAGAAGACTGGAGTCCAGAGAAAGAAGAAATAGTGTCTTGTTTCCTAGTTTAATTGATGCCGATTTGTGTAGAAGGAGAATACACTACTTTATGGACAAATATTTTATTTTTTATTGCAGCATACCTTTTTGTTTTGTTATTTTATCTTTCATTATTAGTTGTTCGCTTGAATATAAATTGGTTGTTTACATCACTGTATCTTCATTATATTCAATATGAATATGTTGATGTTAGAATACAATTTGCCAACAAATAATCTTCACAATATCTACATTTTGAAAACACTCAATATAGTTATTGTATATAATTTTGTAGTTGTATATGTTCATAATTTTTATGAAATACCTTCAAGTTCTAGGTAATATATGTATATAAATGTCAGTTGAAATAAAATTACACAACAAATAGAAGAAATAAGTACTCCGATCATAGAAATATATTATCCATAATTTATCTACAAATCATCCACAAATTATTATCAAGAATATAATTTAACTACATTTAACCTATATATTACCTACAATGTGGAAACACTTTACATTAAAGTTGCTTTTTAAATATTAGTTGTATTGTAGATAATAAATATTAAAGTTTAATTACACTATATCAAAGACAAATCTAAATGCCTGACACAATACATAAAAGCATGATCATTAAAAACTTAAACGATTACACAAAAAATTTGCTATCTTTTGTTAGTACGTGATTTTTGCCTTAAGAAAATTATTCCCAAAATTCCAATAAAATGATTTTTTAATTTTTACAATTTTTGTGCATTTTGGTGTTGTTTTTTAATAATTGTTGCATTTTATTTGTGGGTGTTAATTCTCATAAAAATACAAAAATATACATTTGCATTTAGGATCTAATTTTATATTTTAGGATTAATTAGGGGTTAATTTATTTTAGAACAAAATGTGAAAAATCACAAATAAAATTGTTTACTTTCGTATTTTAATTATTTTAAATGTAAATCTGTCATGAAATAAATTTTAAATTATTTTAGAAATTAATTAGCTTAGTTTGGGAAATAAATTAGGTTTCATTTTAATTTTCTACAAATACATAAAAATACAAAAATAATAAAGGAGAGAAATAATTAAAAGGGTTGAAAAAAATAAAAAAAAAAAAAGAAGAAAAAGGCAAAAAATAATTACGGAGAAGGGCTGGCCATGATTTGGGCAAATTTATTTCCCTAGCCCAATTGAAGCCGCCTCAGATCCGGCCCAAATTCACCCAAACCCGGCCTGCCCCCTTAGGAACCAAACAACGTAGTTTTGATGCTTTTCGATCTGAGCCGTCGAGGTTGATCAATCAGACGCCTCTGAACCGATGCCTCATAATATAAAATTTTTCAAAGACAGCCCACCCCTCTCAGACCCCTCCCCCGTCCATCTCCAATCCAAAAACCTTATTAGCCAGCCGCCCCCATATCCCCGCCGGAGCCGGCGGCGGCGGCAAACACCACCTACGCTATTAACCACCAGAAAAACAGCACAAAATCTCCTTGGGCTTCTCTTTCCAGCCATGCCATGAGTTTCCTTCGAATCATGGTCAAAAGTGTCGAATCTTTCTTCAAACTTTTCCCGGACAAGATGCCATTTACGCTAAATGACCCCAGATTAAGACCCCAGTATCCTTTCTTCCTCCTCTACCCAACCCCTATTACCACTTGCCTCAAATGTGGCCAGAACAGCTCAAATATTCTGTCGAAGTTTTCTGGCCAAAAATCCTAAATTGCTAAAAGTTGAGGTCTCCATGATTTCGGACTGTAATAGCCTTAATCATGTATTTTCTTATGAAAAGACACGATTTAGGATGTACGGTCTGAAATTCTGGGAAATTTGGGAACAATGGTGACTAGCCGGAGTTTCTTTTTATCAGTGAGTTTTCTTGTTTTCATTTTTTTATTTCATTTTTTCTTTCTTTTGCTTTTCTGGATGTGTGAATTCTGTGACGCAATTATTTGATTTGATTCCAGTTTAGTTTGAATTTAGTCGAGTAGTTCATGGCTTAGCTTTTAGTTTGAATTTTGGTATGAACTTTGTTAGTGGTAATTCTGTTAGTTTAATCTTTTGCATAACTCAATCTGGTCGTATGTTTGTTTTTCTACTTTAAACCTGATTTTGTACTTGTTTTTCTTCTTCAGTGATGTGTGAATTAATATCATGTTCAGGTGTTTTGATTAGTTAGTAGTTTGACCTTGTTTTCTTAAGTCTGTCATTAACTTATTTAATTTTGTTTTGTTGTTCATATGCTTTGAATCCGCTTTGGTTGATGCTGATTATTTGGTTAAGCCTAATTAGTTTTAATTCTTGATTTTAGCTTATTGGTTAGTTTCTGTAGTTTTAATCAGGGAGGAGAGGCTTGGGGTCGGAGTTGTACTTTTAGGATGAATTAAGGGGTAGCTTTGTCATTTAGGATGGAGAATCTTACAAGTGGATGAACATGAATCTTTGAGAACATTCTATTTGAGTCCCAAATCAGATATTTAATAAACTTAAGATAGTAACTTGGGGGACAAGTTAAAGAATAAAGGACCAAAAGCTGAAATTAAGTAAGGGACCTAAGAGGTAATCATAAAACCTGAATTCACCTATAAAAGGGCATCAAAATAGCTTTAATAAGGGTCTTCTTTTTCCGCCCAAAAATTCCCCTAATAGTATTCTTTATTCGCCATATCTGAAATTCTATCTTAGCTCACCACTTTTAGATCTTAGTTTCTTCAAAAGAAATACCAAAAAACAATTGAAAAATGACAAAAAATAAAAAATAAATACTGTTCCATCCCTTCTCATAGCTAATATCAGATTTTAGTTAGTTGATTTACATGATTAGTTCAAGTTCTATTAGCTGAAGTTCGGCACTCTTCCTGGTTTAATTTCGAGTGGTTTCTAAATTCAAACAAGTCAGATTTGGAATCATTCATCTGGATTTTTAATGGCTGTGGTATTCCTGAGTGTGTTTTGGTTGTCTGGTGCAGTTGTGGGTTGATTTATTGGATTTGCTATGCTTTTATCTCATTTCTTTTGAATTGTTGAACCTTGGTTGGACTATATTACTCCTTCACTGGTTGTGACTGGGTTATAAGTTAGTTTCTTAGATGCTGCTGAGTTGTTACTTTTTAGACTGTTGCATTCCATGACTGTGTAGCTGTAGCTTTTAGTTTATTTAAGTTTACCAGTTTCATAAAGTTAAATTTGCAAAGATACAACTGATTTTGAGCTCAGCATGTGTGATTTGTTTCAATTTTGGTTTTAAGCGGAATTGCATCTTCAATAGTTTCGTATTGTGCCAATTAATACTCATAGGTTATCACTAGTTTGCTTTTGGTTGCTGTACAATCAGAATTGAGTCAAACAAAAATCAGTATGGCCATGATAGTATCAATAAATAGTGGAGTTAATTAATACGCCCAGATTGATGTGCTTTACTAATTGATAAAGTGGAATTTCAATATGTACGCCTAACTGTCAAAGTTAAAAACGTCAATGGTTACCCAAATGTGCGTGATTGATGACAAGGGCAGCATTAACATTCACGCTCTTTTATTCCTGAAATCGAGGATGTGGAGATTCGAATTGGGGCCCTACTAGTTGACGTTGGATTGGGCTCACGTTTGATACTGGCAGAAGGTTATTGGCATATAAGGCTATTAATGCTAACTAGGCCCTTTTCTTTATGTTTCGAGACAAGAACAAATAGAAAAATCATAGTCATTTTAGGATTAACCCTTAAATAAAATGAGACGAGCTTCGCCAAATAAAACTACAAATTGCGGGGCCTTCAATAAACATTTTATTTATTTTTACACATTCGGGATAGGTCGCTAGCGAATTTCATGGCCTTCCCCAAATAATGATGCGCTAGAATATTTAAGCCCATTTAATTAAATTACTTTCGTAAACTGGGTGCGCATTGATGCGACTCAAATCCAAATCTCGATGAAGTCAAAATGTGTTGACGATCACAGGCGCATTGACTGCGACGGGGTTCGAAGTTCACTTTCACGACATCGTAATTATTATAAAATAAATAATGATAGAAAGGAGGTTCACAAATTGAGACGATCCTTACTGAACAAAAATAAATAAATGTGGGGCCCTCAATAAATGGTTATTAAAAATAATTAGAATTTGGGAGGTCGTTTAGCGAATTTCACGGTCTTCCCTAAAATAATATTACGTTAGAACCCTGAGGCGCGATTTAATTAAATTACTTCCTTAAACTTGGGTGCGCATTGATGCGACCTAAATCCAAATTTCGAAGAAGTCGAAAATTGTTGACAACCACGGGTGCGTTGATTGCAACAGGGTTTGAAACGCGTTTTCACGACGTCGCAATTCTTTTAAAATAAACAATGATAAAAGTGGATTACGAATAAAAGGAAAATAAGCTAGCATGTATTAAAATTAGAAAAAATCAAATACATCAGTTGAGCGATCGTGCTAGAACCACGGAAACAAGGAATGTCTAACACGTTCTCCCGGGTTAACAGAATTCCTTATCCGGATTTTTGGTTCACGGACTGTAACAGAGTCATATTTTTCCTCGGTTCGGGATTCAACCGGTGACTTGGGACACCATTAGTGCCCCCTCCTCAATTCGAGTTGTCCGCTCAGGTACATAGTCTAGAACACATATCCAGATTTTGGACCTAGAATAACGTGACTTCATGCCGGATCTCTAGTAGGAGCGCTTATTTGCATTATGTTGCATTTGACTTAGGGGACTCAACACAGAAGTTGGGTCCGTCTAGGGCTAGCAACCTGAAATGAAAAGACCATCCTGATGCATCCTACTTGCTCTATACATATATTTGTTTCAAACTTGCATGCTGATCAGTTTCTAAATCTCAGAAATGTTGGAAAATTGAGAAAAGAGAAAGAGAGAAAAATAGCAGTTAGGAAATTAATTGATTATTTTATAAAACCAATGCCCCAGTACTGCCGAAATTTTGAGAAAATAAAAAAAAAGAAAAAATGTTTTATTTATTTTTACTAAAAGGCAAAGGAAAAATAGAAAAGAGTCTTTTATTTTTGAAAGTTGTTTGTTGAAAAAGAAAATGAAAAAGTGTCTTTATTTTAGTTTAGGAGAATAGGTTGTTTTAATTGTCTGTTGAAAATGAAAAAAAGAAAGAAAAAGAGAATCGTTATTTTGTCATGTTTTCAAAAATAGGAAAGGAAAGTAGTTTGTCTTGCCATGAAAAATGAAAAAAAAAAAGAAAAGAAATGGAGTCTTGATTTTTTTGGTTTTCTTGTTTTCAAGATTAAAAAGGGAAAAGGAAATTTTTTTTTTCAAAATTAGTTAGTTTATTTGCCCAAACTATGCATGGTTTGATTCTCATAGGGCGTGAGATACGTAGGCAACCCTCATCGGGTCCAACCTTCCCTTTGCAAAAGTAGCCAAAAAATTAAAAAATATTAATTTTCTTCATAAATAAGTCGGGTGACGCCGTTTTTGTCAAAAATAGCCAAATGTTTCCAAACAGAGCGCGGAAAGGCTGACTTTGCATAAACATCCACCTTTGTTTATATTTTTTTGACTCTCACGACCTTAAAATCTGCATCCTTGAGGTGTTGAATGACTGTGTTTGCAATACTAGCTCTTTTATTTCAAATTGAAAATAAGAAAAGAGTTGTAAATAAGTCAAGTAGGGCCGTTTTTGTCATAAAATAGCTGAATGTCCCCTAAAGGGACGCCGGAAGTCTGACTGCAAAACATCCAATTATGATTAATTTTGTTTTTCGAGCGGTTGACTCTCACTGCCTTAAAATCTTCCTCCCCAAAGTGCTGAAAGGACGTGTTTGAAAACTGAGTCCTTCATTTTAAAATTTGGAGAGAGAATGTAGATAGTTTTATTTTGAGTCGAATAAAAGTTTTTCTATTGCTTAATCACCTTAATAAATGTGCAGAATGAGCACGTTACAAAATGAACCATTTTTAATAATGATTAAAATCCCTTTCGAGTTGCGACTATGGTGGAATGATTGAGGCGAAGAGGGCCAAGACGAAGAAAAGAAATATCTGAAGGGTCTCACGGGGTTATTAGACATCATGCCACGGGGTGATATTACAAGAGCATTGGTCACTTGCTGGGACCCGACGCACAATGTCTTCCACTTCCCTAATTTATAGCTCACACCGACTCTGGAGGAATTAGCCAGGTACATTGGAAATGTTGAGGTTCCGCTAAGAGAAAAATATTTGATTGCTCCAAGGGCCATCACGGTGCATCGGTTTTTAGATTCATTGAAGATACCTGGGGCAGTCCATAATCCGGATTTGGGATAAGGCTTCTGCACTCTACGCTTCATATACGACAGGTGCGACCACGTGGGAGGATTTAACAAGCCAGACATTAAGATGTGCAGTAAAAATAACCATTAAAAATAGGATGAGCACAGATGGGTGGCTTTCATGATAGCCTCTTTTGGACTCTTAGTATTCCCTAGGATAGATTAAAATATTGATATAGAACTATAAAAGTAGCCAGGATCGACAGTACCCTACTTACTCAAGATGAGAGAACCCGTGCGCCTATGATTGTGTCTGACATTTCCCAGGCTCTCACTGCTTGCAAAGCCGGAGGAAATTTCTTTGAGGAATGTAATTTGTTGCTACAAATGTCGATGACCGAGCATCTATGCCACCGTTCCCAGCCTTTGAGTTATGATTTGTCTGACAAAACCTGTATAGGAGAGTTTTATACAAGGATTGAGAGGGTTAGTCTGCCTGAAGGAGCAACACCATGGATACCATGCTTTCATTACTCTTAAGGCCAGTCAGATGCAGTGGACATTGGGATGGTTTCCTGTTGAAGAAATTATATACATGCCAGCAGCTAGGTCGCATTTTCTTTTGATGGGACGTAAAGGGTCGAACGATGCCCTGCGGGCACTATATTTGAGGCCTTAGAGTATGTATAGTCTGCGTCTATAGTTTTCTGTTTTTGAGTCTGTTTTCTTTTCATGTCAAGTATGTCTGTAGTCTTAGAGTATCTGTTTGATTTTAGTTTGCATCTGTTGTTTTCATTCCGCAAAAGTGTTTAGTTTGTAATAGCTCGTTTTAGTAATGAAAATTGAAAATTCCAAATTTTTTATTATTTACATCCTTTATTTTTGCACTTATTTTCACGAACTACGCTTATTCTGATTCGTACGGGGGCATGATACGTAGGCAATCTCCATAGGATTTGACCGTAATAGTAAAAAAGGAAAAGGAAAAAAAGAGAAACAGAGAAAGAGAGAGAGAGAGAAAAGAAAAGAGCGAGAAAAAAAATAAAGAGAAAGAAAGAAAAGAGCGATAAAACAAAAAGAGAAAGAGATAGAAGAAAGAAAAGAGCGAGAACACAAGAAAGGGATAGAGTGAGAAAAGTGAAATAAAGGTAAAAAGAAACAAAGCACAAAATGCCGAAATGACGCATGCGATCGAGCAAATACATAATAGAAAGGATTAACTGTATAAGTGCATTCATGCCAATGTGCGGTTGTCAAATTTGTTAAAACCTATTCGCTAACAAAGTGGTTTAAATGTGTGAGTTCAGGCAAGTGGTTAGTTGATTGGAAGTTCTGGAAACTCACCCGTACAATACCTGATCAAAAGATAAAGTAGACATGACAGGACAGGATGCGAACATTAGTACTGTGGGTACTATGAAAGAAGAGATGCGGAAACGAAAAGCGCAAATGGCCGAAATGCATCGGGCTTGGTCTTAGGGGCATCCGGCACCATCATACCCTACCAACCCATCCTACATCCCACCTCTTGCTCAGGATCTGGAGTCCACCACTTCCCACGCATCCTCAACCTTCCCCTATCACACCCAAGGATATGGTACCACTTCATACGCTCCTCCAGCTCCACCACCCAAACAAAAACCTCCCCCACCCATGGTTTCAGTGTTTGTGGCACCACGCCTAGCTACGCTACATGGATCGTCCAGTGAGCCACTGTTCCAAGCTCACGACACTCAATATTACCCTCATGAACCCACTTTTAAAGCTCCTGAGCCATATACCTACACACCCCATTTTGAGATCCCGGGAGAAGTTAAGAAACCCATTAAGAATGC
Organism: Nicotiana benthamiana; assembly: GCA_034376525.1. Taxonomy (NCBI): domain Eukaryota; kingdom Viridiplantae; phylum Streptophyta; class Magnoliopsida; order Solanales; family Solanaceae; genus Nicotiana; species Nicotiana benthamiana. Next base: position 9,359,067 of record CM067337.1, read on the forward strand.
GGAACAAGAAGAAGTGATTCGTAAAGTCAAAAGCCTGGAGAAATCTTTCAGCAACATGCTGGGTTTAGGCAACCAATTCAGTGTTGCGTACAAAGATTTGTGCCCTTTCCCTGATGTCCAGTTGCCCCCAGGTTTAAAAATCCCCAAGTTTTATTTGTATGAGGGACATAGCGACCCGGTGGCCCACCTCCGTGGTTTCTTCACTAAAATGAGAGGAGCTGGGGGAAAGGAAGAATTGCTGATAGCCTATTTTGGTCAAAGCCTGAGCGAGTCCGCGTTGGAATGGTACACAAGACAGGACCCCGATAGATGGTATACATGGGATGATTTGGCACAAGCATTCATTAGACATTTTATATATAACCTCGAGATAGTCCCCGATCTTCTGTCATTGTTGAAGCTGGAGAAGAAGCCCGGGGAGAGTTTTAGAGAATTTGGTTTCCGCTGGAGAGAACAAGCAGCAAGAGTTGATCCTCCGATGAGGGAGAGTGAGATGGTAGGATACTTCTTGTAGACATTGGAGCCTACCTACTTTGGTCATCTAGTGACGTCTGTTGGAAAATCGTTTAATGAAGTGGTAAAGATGGGATCCATGATTGAAGAGGGATTGACTTCTAACAAAATCTTGAGCTATTTGGTATTGAAAGCAACCACCCAGGCCATCCAAAGAGGTACTGGTGGTCTGCTCAGAAAAAAGAAGAAGGAAGAAATTGCCACGGTTGAAGCTAATACTTGGTACAGATCCAACAACCCTCCGCCTTACTTCAACCAACCCAGACCCCACCATCCAAATTCCTCATATGTCCCACCACAACATTACTATCTGCCACCAGAACCACACTTTTCTGTCCACCATGCCCAGACATACACTCAGCCTCCGGTGCACCTGCAATGGCGTGCACCGGCTCCCCAAAACACATATCCACCTCTACAAAACACCTATCCACCTTCCAGGACTAATAGACTAGGAACCGAATTTCGCCCAAACCAAGATTTAGAAGTGAGAGGGCCCAGAAATAGAGAACATTTACTCCGCTGGAAGAATGTTACACCACTCTGTTCCACAAATTGAAACAGTTGGGAATGTTGACCCCAATTGAAACCAAAGCACCAAACCCCCATCCCAGAAACCTGGACCATTCTGTTAGCTGTGAGTATTGTTTAGGGATGCCAGGGCACGAGACTGAAAAATGTAGGAAGCTGAAAAATGTGGTGCATGATTTATTGATCATTGTCGTATTGAAGTACATGCTCCGGAGGCTCCAAACATCAATCAAAACCCATTACCGGTGCATCATGAAGCTTATATGATTGAACTGATACACAAAGGGACAGAGCCTAAAAAGCCCTCGCAGACGGTCACGATGATTCGTTCTACTGAATCCAAGGTCAAAGAAAAGACAGTTAGTGCAAAGCCCGTGGTTCAGCCAAAAGAGATGAAAGATAAGCTGGTGGTGGTAATGGGGAAAAGGGCCATTTGTTACTGCTAAAAAGCCAGAGCCCGTCAAGATAGGGGTACCAGGGTCGTCATCTGCGCCCGTGGTTGTTGTGAAGGGGGCCTACATTGAACCGGTTACCATAAAGTCGGTAGTCCAATTGCCCATGGTCAATAGCAAAGTCGTGCCGTGGAAATATAAAAAGGTAGTGGAGACATACAAAGGAAAGGAAATTGGTGGAAGAGAGGTCTGAAGCACAGGGGTTAACTCGGTCGGTACGTTGTTTTGTCCCCGAAGAGTTGAGAAAGGATAGGGGCAGTATAGACAATCCAGTACTAGTCAAGAAGGCTGTGACAGAAGAAGAGGCTGAGGAATTTCTAAAAAAGATGAAAGTACATGATTATTCCATTGTTGAACAACTGAGAAAATACCGGCTCAGATCTCATCATTGTTATTACTGATCCACTCGGACGAGCATCGCGATCTTTGATGAAGATATTGAATAAAGCTCATGTTCCAGACAAAATTTCAGTCAACCATCTAGAAAAAATCACCAACAAGATCTTTGAGGTGAGCAGGGTAACATTTTTTGATGATGAATTGCCTGCGGAGGGCACAGAACACAACAAAGCTCTCTACTTGATGGTCAAGTGTGAAGATTCAATGGTTACTTGGGTGATGATTGACAACGGGTCTAGTGCTAATATTTCTCTGTTGTCTACACTGAACAAGTTGAAATTGATGATGATAGAATCCACAAAAATAGTGTCTATGTTCGAGGGTACGACGGAAGTGGAACAGACACGGTGGGGGATATTATACTTGAATTGACTATTAGCCCAATCGTGTTCACTATTGAATTTCAGGTGTTAGACGTTGCAGTATCTTATAATATTTTGTTGGGTCGACCATGGATTCATGCGGCCAAAGCAGTGCCTTCCACATTGCACCAAATGGTCAAGTTCGAGTGGGACAGACAAAAAATCATGTTACATGGGGAAGATCCCACGTGCGATGTAAGTGATGCCATTATGCTCTTTATAGAAACTGATGATGATAAGGGGCCATGGGTTTATCAGATCTTCGACACGATCCCGGTGAACAGGGTGTCGGATGGTAAAAGAATTCCACGTCCCAGGGTGGCAGCTGCGACCATTATGGTAGTATCAAAAATGCTGAGTAATGGGTTCGTGCCAAGAAAGAGCTGGTGGCTGAGCTTCAGGGCATTGTTCAACCTGTTTCTCTTCCCACGAATCTGGACACCTTTGGTTTAGGGTTCAAGCCAACAACGACAGATAGGGCTCGTAAATTGAAAAGGAAAGCTTGGGTTCTTCCAAAACTGATTCCATGCCTGTCCAAGTCCTTCGTCAGCCCGGGTGTCAAAAAATCAGTTATTGGCAAAGGTGTCGGGTCCACTGATGGGTGCGGAGGTGAATTTGGATTGAGAGGGTATTTGCTGAAGTGAACGTGATTGAGACCGGGGAAGGGTCAAGCAAAGCATATATACAACACATCATACCGTGTGCTAATATCAAAAATTAGGAAGCTACTCCTCTTCCAATCCAGAGGGAGTCGTGGTAGTGGGTTTTGTTTTTCTTTTGTTCGCCTGGATTATTCTAGGGTTTGTAATTCAGTTGCTATGTTTTGTCCGTTTGTATGATTTAAAACCCTGGTATCTTTACATTCAATGAAATGCAATTTTTCTTCTTTCTTCATTCCTAATTTTTTTTCCATTTTTCTTTTCTTTTCTTTCTGTACAGTTCTTTTTATGTTGATATCAATGACATGACATGCATGAGGAATCTTCGGCCCAGTTTTAAAAGCCAAATCTAACCCAAAAATAATAATACAAGAAATCGAGTGTGATGATGAGGTGGAATTTGACAATGATGAGGCATATGAGAAAATTAGTAAAGAATTAAGTCACTTTTAAGAGAAACCCAAACCTAACCTAAATGACACAGAAGCAGTTAATCTAGGGGATAAAGATAATGTGCGCGAAACTAAAATAAGTGTTTATCTGGAGCCACAACTCGAGGAGGAGATAATTAAAGCATTCTGTGAATACGAGGATGTTTTTTCATGGTCGTATGATGATATGCCGGGTCTAAGCACTGATTTAGTGGTTCACAAATTCCCCACTGATCGACGCTCCCTCCTATCAAGCAGAAGTTGAGAAAGTTCAAAACAGACATAAGTGTAAAGATCAAAGAAGAGATTACCAAGAAGTTTGATGCAAAGGTCATTCGGGTTACACGGTATCCCACCTGGTTATCTAATGTTGTGCCTGTGCTGAAGAAAGATGGCAAGACCTGGGTGTATGTCGATTATCGGGATCTTAACAAGATGAGTCCAAAAGAAATTTTTCCACTACCAAACATCCACATACTGATTGACAATTGTGCCAAACGTGATATTGATTCTTTCGTGGATTGCTACGTGGGTTATCATCAGATTCTAATGGATGAGGAAGATGCATAATAGATAGCATTCATCACGCCGTGGGGAACGTACTGCTATCGGGTTATGCCATTTGGTTTGAAAAATGCCGGGGAAACTTAAATAAGGGCCATGACAACAGTATTCCATTATATGATACATAAGGAGATCGAAGTGTATGTGGATGATGTGATCGTGAAGTCTAGACAGCAGTACGACCATGTCAGGGATTTGAGAAAGTTTTTTCAAAGGCTTCGAAGGTACATTCTTAAGCTCAATCCTGCAAAGTGTGCTTTTGGGGTGCCATCTGTGAAGTTTTTGGGATTTATAGTCGGTCGTCGGGGTATTGAGATAGACCCGTCAAAGATCAAAGCTATTCAGGAATTGCCGCCTCCAACAAACAAAACTCAGGTCATGAGTTTGTTGGGAAGATTGAATTATATCAGCAGGTTCATTGCTCAACACATGCCAACTTGTGAGCCGATTTTCAAATTATTAAAGAAAGATGTTGTAGTCAAATGGACTGATGAGTGTCAAGAGGCTTTTGATAAGATAAAGGGGTATTTATCGAACCCACCTGTGTTGGTCTCGCCAGAACCAGGGAGGCCTTTGATTCTATATCAAACAGTTTTGGATAATTCATTCGGCTGTGTACTGGGGCAGTATGATGTTACGGATAGGAAGAAGCAGGCTATCTATTATCTCAGCAAGAAGTTCACATCTTACGAGGTTAAGTATACTCATCTAGAGAGGACGTGTTGCACCCTAACTTAGGTGGCACAGAAGTTGAAAAATTATTTGTCATCTTATACTACTTACCTCATATCTCGCTTGGACCCATTGAAGTATATTCTTAAGAAGCCTATGCCCACATGGAGGCTTGCAAAGTGGCAGATCCTGCTCACAGAGTTCGACATTATCTATGTGACATGGACCGTGATGAAAGCACGGGCATTAGCTGATCATTTGGATGAGAATCCAGTCGATGAAGATTATGAACCTTTGAAAACTTATTTCCCTGATGAAGAGGTGATGCACATTGAAGAATTGGAACAAGTTGAGAAGCCGGGTGGAAGCTTTTTTTAATGGGGCTGCAAATATGAAAGGCGTGGGTATAGGAGTGGTACTCATTTCTGAAACAGGTCAGGATTACCCTGTTACAGCTCAGCTTCATTTCAATTGTACGAACAACATGGAAAAATATGAGGCGTGTATCTTAGGGCTGATATTAGCTGTATATATGGGTGTCCGGAAAGTCTTGGTCGTGGGTAACTCGGACCTACTGGTACGCCAAATTCAAGGAGAATGGGAAACATGGGATTTAAAGCTTACACCGTACCGGAAATGTTTGCATGAGCTTTGCCAATGGTTCCAGTCTGTAGAGTTCAGGAACATTCCAAGGATTCATAATGAGGTTGCCGATGCTTTGGCTACTTTGGCATCGATGTTACATCACCCAGATAAGGCTTATGTGGACCTATTGCATATTCAAGTCCGTGATCAGCACGCTTTTTGTAATATGGTAGAAGAGGAGATTGATGGCAAGCCGTGGTTTCATGACATCGTGGAATATATCAGAAGTTGAGTATACCTGGAATAGGCCACCGGTGATCAGAAAAGAGCAATTCGGTGATTGGCAAGCGGGTTTTTCCTTAGTGGAGGAGTATTATATAAAAGAACCCCAAATCTTGGGCTGTGAGGGGCATGGATGCAAGCAAGCCACATCTATCATGACTGAGGTACATTCGGGAGTCTGTGGACCACATATGAGCGGATATGTTTTGGCAAAGAAGATCCTACGAGCAGGTTATTATTGGCTTACTATGGAGCGGGACTGTATCGGTTTTATACGTAAATGTCATCAATGCCAAGTGCATGGAGATTTGATTCACTCTCCGCCCTCAGAACTACATAGGATGTCTGCACCATGGCCTTTTGTCGCATGGGGCATGGATGTTATTGGGCCAATCGAACCAGAAACGTCAAACATGCACAGGCACATTTTGGTAGCTATATACTATTTTAACAAGTGGGTAGAGGCTAAAACATTCAAGTCTGTAACCATGAAAGATGTGGTGGATTTTGTGCATTTGCATATTATCTGTCGATTTGGGACAACAAAAGTGATCATTACAGACAATGGGGCAAACCTCAATAGTCATCTGATGAAGGAAACATGGGAGCAGTTCAAGAGTACCATAGGCATTATTCCATATCGCCCTAAAGCAAATGGTGCGACTGAGGCAGCTAATAAGAATATAAAGAAAATATTGCAGAAGATGGTGGAAGGTTCAAGACAGTGGCATGAAAAGTTGCCTTTTGCATTGTTGGGATATCGCACCACCATTCGTACTTCGGTGGGGGTGACTCCTTATTCATTGGTGCACGACACCGAGGCAGTAATACCTACAGAGATGGAAATCCCATCTCTGTGGATCATTGCAGAGGCTGAGATCGATAATGATGAATAGGTGAAAAGCTTCCTTGAGCAATTGAGTTTTATTGATGAGAAGAGATTGGCATCAGTGTGTCATGGTTACCTATACCAACGAAGAATGGCAAGAGCATACAACAAAATGTGCGCCGGAGGAAATTCAAAGTTGAACAGTTAGTACTAAGGCAAATTTTGCCTCATTGGGCTGAAGCAAAAGTAAAGTTTGCCCCAAACTGCCAGGGGCCATTTGTAGTAACCAGAGTGTTATCTAATGGTGCACTGTATTTGACAGATGTAGAAGGAAAATGTGTAGAAATGGCCATCAACTCCGATGAGGTCAAGAGATATTATATATGATTTCTTTATTTCTGAATGTATCTGTTTGTATTTGGCATATTTTAAAGATTGAAATGACGAAGGCGTATTGTTGTACTATCCAAATACTTTTATCCCTTGTCATCCCTTTAAGCCTTACTTATTTTTCATACCCCTCTTTCGGAATCAACGGCACAATCAAGAAACGCAGGTGCCGCATATAAAGAAAAGAAAAAGAAAATAAAAGAAAAAGAAAAGAAAGGAAAGGAAAAGAAAAAGAAAAGAGAAGAAAAATAACAAAAACAACAAAACAACAAAAGGTAGCAGAAAGCAAAAGAAAAGAAAAGAAGAAAAAGAAAGGAAAGATCCCAACAAACGAAGTAATTCCTATGACGTGAACTATGTTAGACTTGATCCTGAAAGGGTACGTAGGCAGACTTCCTAAGAGGTTCAGTCATACCAAAATAAAAATTTGAAAGTCCCCAAGTAAGAAACTGGGACAGAAAGTGCGGTTTGTTATGAGAAATTGGATTCTGAAAGTTGTACTTATAACCCATTTGAAATCCATCTGAGCCTTTTATACCTTTATTTCTAACCCATCCAAAAGCCTACATTACGGTCCAAAGAAAGACCTTCCGATAAAGTTTTGAGAAATGCCAAGTCAAGCAGGTAGCGTTAATTCGTGGCAGTGTAAAAACTTTGGTTCAAGCAAAGATAAATAAAAATGAGAGAATCTTATTGGTGAAAACCTGCACAAGAACCATAAGGCGACGGGAGTTGAGAGAAAAATAAAACGAGAGAGTCTTAGTAGTAAAAACTCTCATAGGCACCCCGAGGTGAAAGTGAGTTGAGAAATGGCTAACTGAGAAAGGTCTGTTAGTGAAAAACTCTTTCAAGGCATCGCAGGTTAAACAAGATTAAGGTTTGGGGGAAGTAATCAAGTGATGGAAATTTTAAGGCAATAAAGTATGGCAACTGAAAGCTGTTTGGTTGGATCGATCAGGCCGCTTAGTCCGAAATGCATGTCATGATCATTGGTGCCAGTTGTTTCGGTCAGATAAGTTTCTTTTCTTTTTCCTTTTAACAGTCATCTGGTCTTGGATTCTTCTTATCCTTAACACGTAAAATCATTGTATTTCATTTTCTTTTGGGGATTTTGTCTGTCTAAAATGTTTCAATATCAGTTTCGTTCAATGTAAAGGGGAAATAATTTCAAAGCTCACTACCAGCTTCGTAAAACGGTAAAGTGCAATATGGTCAGGGCATGTCAAAAACAACATGGTGTAAAGTGGAATAACAGGGAATCACCGGAAGTTTCATCAGTGGAATGATTGGGAAATGTCGTGGGAAATGTAAAGGTTCAAACAAAAGGGTCAGAAAAGTGAAATAACAACATGGGTACAAAACATTCAGGTTGCCAGAGGCTGGGGAAAATTAATTGTTAGTTTATACGATTAACGCTAGAGGGGGGGTGAATAGCGTTATAATAAAATTAACGATAAACTTTGCGGAATTAAAAACTTGCAGGAAAAATAAGTGCGGAAATTAAATGCAATAAAGAACAAACGCACTAATGTTATCCTGGTTCACCACAACCCGTGGCTAGTCCAGTCCCCGAGAGACTCTCTCGAGATTTCCACTAACACTGTTAAGCTTACTGGTGCTCAACAAACCTTTACAAACTGAGGACACAAGCCTCAACAACCTTTGCTCGAAGATACAACACTCCAAGACTTCAACCAAAGGAAACACAAGTTCTTTCTTACAATACAAGGGATTAACACTTCCCTTCAAGTGTATAAAACATTTAGCACTCACTTAAACAAGTCTCTCTTAATAGAGTAGATATGAGTAAACAGATACGCTCAAGAACGCAACAACTTTCGTCAAGAATTTTGGCTCTCAAAAACTTATGAAATGGATAGAAAATAATGAATGCAAGCTTTAGCAATATAATGATCAGTTGTAGTAAGTTGTTGTACTTAGAAGACTGATTTTGAGGTGTATTTATAGTGTCAAAAACCTTCACAACCGTTGCCTAATTGCCAATTAAGAATTGCTGATTTTAAGCTAAGATAATCGATTATCTGATTTGTATAATCGATTATTTTTCAATCATCCTCAAAATAATCGATTATCCAAATCTATAATCGATTATCTGACAACGTTCAAAAAATCAATTCCGGATTTTTACTTAACATAATCGATTATCACAATCCCATAATCGATTACCTGACAGCAGTTAAAAAAATCTTTGGCAACGGTCATTAACATAATCGATTGTTCTATATGCATAATCAATTATCTTCTATATTTTGAAAACTTCAGACTACATTGTTTTAACATAATCGATTGTCATAAGTATATAATCGATTATTTTTCAGTCTTGTAAAATTTAATAGACACTGCCTCAACATAATCGATTATCATAAGTACATAATCGATTATTTTTCAGTCTTGTAAAATTTAATAGACACTGCCTCAACACAATCGATTATCATAAGTACATAATCGATTATTTTATAACATTGAAAAATCTGGTGTACACTGCCTTTAACATAATCGATGATCATAAGTACATAATCGATTATCTTGTAGTTTTGAATGTACATTGATTTAATATAATCGATTATCATAAAGTACATAATCGATTATCTTTGTCAAGATTTGAGAGGCATATTTAAAAATCATTTTGGCTAAAATAACATGTTTGAAAATCATTTTGCTTTAAACTAAATATGCATGATTTGACAAAATGATTTAATGTTTGAAATCATTTTGCTCTAAATTAAATATGCATGATTTGATAAAAAGTGATTTTACGAGAGAAGCCAAGTCTTGAGTTAAGTGTCGGATCAAGATCACAATTATAGAACAACTCATATATAACTTTAATTCAGCTTAATCTTGATCTTTGTCCATCTTGTGCTTGAGCTTCATTATATGAAAATTGTTTGCTTGTGCTTGGACCTCGTCATATGTTAATTGCGCGTCGTTTGTCATTTATCAAAACCTGCACATATGAATACACGTTTAGTTTAATGCTTTGAGAACGTGATTCAACAATTTCCCCCTTTTTGATAATGGCAAACTAATATTGGGATATGCATATTAGGTAAGTCATAATGACGATCCAAGACAAGTATATATAGGCATGCAATTAGTTCCCCCTCAATATATGAATTCCCCCTCAATTTGTGCCAATAAATATAAAGTGCATAGCCCTTAATCTTCCCCCTTTTGACATTAGAAAAAAAAATGGGGCAAAGAATTTGTTTTAAAAAAAACTGCAATAATGTCAACATAATCGATTATTGATACTGGATAATCGATTATCAGGTACTTAAAAGAAAATCGATTGTTTGCATGAGAAACCGAATATTTTGCATCATTGCTTTATAGTACCCCCTGCTTTTAGGGCGATACCTGCAAAAAAAAGTTAGGCGCCTCCGACGCTCAAGTTAGTAATTGAAAAAGTCAAAAAAATGCAATGCTTGATTTAGATCAATGTCGAGTCGAGAATCCCGAGTTCACTACGAATTCGGAAGGACTCTTTCTCTAAAGGTTTTGTGAAAATATCGGCCAATTGAGATTTGGTTTCAACAAACTCAATTTCGATATCACCTTTGAGAACGTGATCTCTTATAAAGTGGTGCGTTCTGAGATGTTCTTAAGAGAGTTTCGAGTACTTACCTTTTGTCCAATGTCGCCAATTACCTGGTCGAGTGGATGGTCTTTGATTGTCCTCCATGCGTTGGGCAATTTGGTTTCTTCTTCCAGTTGTGGAGCTTCCTCCGATAATTGCTCCAAAATTTCATCTTGATTTTCATTTGAATTTTCCTCATATACTTTGACTTGAGGGATTATATTATTTAGTGTACCTGCAAGATCAAAACCAGAATCCTTTCTCGCCAAGCAAGCATTATTTTCTGAAAACACAATATGAGGGGATTCCTCCACAGTTCCGGTTCTATTATTGAATACCCTATATTCTTTGCTACGTGAGTAATAACCAATAAAAATTCCTTCATCGAATTTGGCATCAAATTTTCCCAATTGATCTTTTCCATTGTTATGAATAAAGCATTTACAACCGAATACTCTAAAATGGGAGATATTTGGTTTCCTTCCCTTGTAGAGTTCATAAGGGGTATCCATGAGTATTGGCCTTATGATTACTCTATTCAAAACGTTGCATGCGGTACTCACGGCATTCGCCCAAAAATGTTTGGGAATCTTAGCCTCATCGAGCATGGTTCTAGCCATCTCTTCGAGACACCTATTTTTCCTTTCCACCACCCCATTTTGTTGTGGTGTTCGTGGAACGGAGAAGGTGTGCTCGATACCGAGTTCGTCACAAAAGTCCGCAAAGAGATTGTGATCAAACTCTCCCCCATGATCACTTCTTATTGAAGTGACGGTTGTGTCCTTTTCGTTTTGAACACGTTTAAGAAAATATTTGAAATTATGAAAAGCTTCACTTTTATGAGCAAGAAATAGAGTCCATGTAAATCTAGAATAATCATCAACAATAACAAAAGCATAACGATTTCTACCAAGACTTTTAATGCGAGATGGTCCAAATAAGTCCATGTGAAGTAATTGCAAAGGTCTAGTAGTTGAAACAATATTTTTCGATTTAAAAGATGCTTTTGTTTGCTTCCCTTTTTGACAAGAATCACAAATAGAGTCTTTTTCAAATTTCAAGTTTGGAAGACCAATAACTAAATTTTGTGAAACCAATTTGTTCAAAAGATGCATGTTGATGTGAGCTACTCTACGGTGCCATAACCACGTATCATCTTCTTTGCTCATAAGACAATCTACATATTCAGATGAAGAATTTTCGAGATCAACCATATAGATATTATCAACTCTAAAACCACGAAGGATAATTTTAAAATCGCTACGACGAAAGACTAAACATTCTTCCGAATCAAACAAAGCAAGATTTCCCTTGTCACATAATTGACTTATGCTCAAGAGATTATGTTTTAGACCCTTAACTAGCAATATATGCTTAATGGAAGAGGAGTCATCCTTACCGACTGATCCAATGCTGATAATTTTTCCTTTGTTGTTATCACCAAAAATAACGCTTCCTTTTTCCTTGTGTTCTAGTTGAAGGAACTTGGATTCGTCTCTAGTCATGTGCTTGGAGCATCCACTATCAAGGTACCAAAGTACACTTGACCCCTTCAAACACACGTACAAAACAGATTAATGAGTTTTAGGTACCCATGCCATTTTGGGTCCTTTGGGGGTTAGGCAAATCATAGTGATGTGATTGAGTGTTATGTCTATGTCGTGTGAAACAAGCAGGAGCAATATGTCCAATTCGTCTACAATAATGACAAATCACGTTAGGATTATGCATCCTTCTAGGTTGATAGTAGTTGAACGGGCGAAAATTGTTTACACTATTATTAATGATATGGCTATTGCATGATTTTTGAGAATCGTCTCTTCTCATGTTTGTTCTAGGATATGCATTAGTTCTAGAATAACTATTTCTAGTTTGAGGGTGTCTAGATTGCGGTTTTTGAAAGCCATTTCTAGATGTTCTAAAATGCTCAAGGTTTCCTCTAGTGTTTGGTCTAGCATGCATGTTGGTTCTAGGATTGTTGTATCTAGGTTGAGCGTTGGTTTTATTTATCCTAGGTTGAGCCTTAGGTTGTTGGAGAATGGCTTCAACCTTTTCTTTTGGCTCGTTTTTGAATCCTATGCCATGCTTGGTTGATTTTAAATTAACAAGAACATCATTCAAATTTTTATGGGAAGAATTAAACTTATCTAAGGTGCTCTTTAGTCTTCCTACCTCATCTTTTAGATGCATGCATGAAGTACAATTTTTGCTAGAAGTCTCGGGTTTGTCGGCACTTCTTTTTCCAAAAAACTTGTTTTCTTCTTTCAACTTCTCATTTTCCAAAATCAAATTTTCAAAATCTTTTTCTTTCAAAGAGAGTTGTTTTTCAAAATCTTTTTTCTTTTAAAGAAAAATTTTTCTTACGTCTCTAACAGTTTCGGAAGCTTTAATAAATTCACTATACAATTCATCAAAGGCATTTTGCATTTCTTCAAGAGTAAAGAAATTTTTTGAAGAAATTTGACATACCTCTTCTTGATTGCCTTCGTGTGCCATGAGACAAAGATTTACGGCTTCATCTTCCTCTTCCTCACTCGACTCGTCACCGGAGTCACCTCCCCAAGATATGTATGCTCGTTGTTTCTTGAAGGGTTTCTTCTCCTTTTTGGCGTTTGGGCAATTTGATTTAATGTGCCCGGTTTCTCCGCATTCATAGCACTTTATTTGATCTCCTTGCTTTTTTCCCTTTCCTTCATACTCTTTTCGCATGAACTTTTGAAATCTCTTAATAACGAGTCCGAACTCGTTGCCTCCGTCCTCATCATCTTGAGGTTGGCTTGTGCTTGCCTTGAGAGCGATCTTTTGTTTCCTTTGATCATCAACAAGAGGGTTAAGTATAGTAGATTCATAAGTTTTAAGATTACCTCTTAATCCGTCGATGGTGACATTTGAAACGCCAATAGATTCTTGAATCGCGTCGGCCTTGGATCGCCATGCCGGAGTGAGACTTCGGAGAATTTTTCGGACAAGTTCCTTATCCGTGAAGGTCTTCTTAAGAGCACGTAAATCATTAACGATTTTTGAAAATCGTTCGAATATCTCATCGACCTTTTCGCCTTCCTTCATATGAAACAATTCATATGCATGGGTTAGGAAATCAATTTTATCTTCCCTTACCTGGTCCGTACCTTCGTACGTAATTTCCAGCTTGTCCCACATTTGCTTCGCCGTTGTGCAACATGATATTTTCCTGTAATCATCAGCATTTACAGCACAATATAATAAATTAATGGCTTTAGCGTTGTTTTGCACCTTTCGGATATCATCCGCATCATATTCATCTTTGGACTTTGGAACATCTTTATTTTCAACCTTTTTGGTTGGAATTTGTTCTCCATTTGTTACAACCTTCCAAAGATGAAAATTGTTCGACTGGATGAATATCCTCATCCTTTCCTTCCAATACGTATAGTTTGTGCCATCGAATAGTGGCGGTCTGGTGGAGCACTGTCCTTCACCTATTCCTGCAAAAGAATCACGAGTAGAAGCCATGGATAGTTTCTCTCAAACGGTTAAGTTTTCAGAGAGTTGGGCTCTGATACCAATTGTTAGTTTATACGCTTAACGCTAGAGGGGGGGTGAATAGCGTTACAATAAAATTAACGATAAACTTTGCGGAATTAAAAACTTGCAGGAAAAATAAGTGCGGAAATTAAATGCAATAAAGAACAAACGCACCGATGTTATCCTGGTTCACCACAACCCGTGGCTAGTCCAGTCCCCGAGAGACTCTCTCGAGATTTCCACTAACACTGTTAAGCTTACGGGTGCTCAACAAACCTTTACAAACTGAGGACACAAGCCTCAACAACCTTTGCTCGAAGATACAACACTCCAAGACTTCAACCAAAGGAAACACAAGTTCCTTCTTACAATACAAGGGACTAACACTTCCCTTCAAGTGTATAAAACACTTAGCACTCACTTAAACAAGACTCTCTTAATAGAGTAGATATGAGTAAACAGATACGCTCAAGAACGCAACAACTTTCGTCAAGAATTTTGGCTCTCAAAAACTTATGAAATGGATAGAAAATAATGAATGCAAGCTTTAGCAATATAATGATCAGTTGTAGTAAGTTGTTGTACTTAGAAGACTGATTTTGAGGTGTATTTATAGTGTCAAAAACCTTCACAACCGTTGCCTAATTACCAATTAAGAATTGCTGATTTTAAGCTAAGATAATCGATTATCTGATTTGTATAATCGATTATTTTTCAATCATCCTCAAAATAATCGATTATCCAAATCGTATAATCGATTACCTGACAACGTTCAAAAAATCAATTCCGGATTTTTACTTAACATAATCGATTATCACAATCCCATAATCGATTACCTGACAGCAGTTAAAAAAATCTTTGGCAACAGTCATTAACATAATTGATTGTTCTATATGCATAATCGATTATCTTCTATATTTTGAAAACTTCAGACTACACTGTTTTAACATAATCGATTGTCATAAGTATATAATCGATTATTTTTCATTCTTGTAAAATTTAATAGACATTGCCTCAACGTAATCGATTATCATAAGTACATAATCGATTATTTTTCAGTCTTGTAAAATTTAATAGACACTGCCTCAACATAATCGATTATCATAAGTACATAATCGATTATTTTATAACATTGAAAAATCTTGTGTACACTGCCTTTAACATAATCGATTATCATAAGTACATAATCGATTATCTTGTAGTTTTGAATGTACATTGATTTAATATAATCGATTATCATATAGTACATAATCGATTATCTTTGTCCAGATTTGAGAGGCATATTTAAAAATCATTTTGGCTAAAATAACATGTTTGAAAATCATTTTGCTTTAAACTAAATATGCATGATTTGACAAAAATGATTTAATGTTTGAAAATCATTTTGCTCTAAATTAAATATGCATGATTTGATAAAAAGTGATTTTACGAGTGAAGCCAAGTCTTGAGTTAAGTGTCGGATCAAGATCACAATTATAGAACAACTCATACATAACTTTAATTCAGCTTAATCTTGATCTTTGTCCATCTTGTGCTTGAGCTTCATTATATGAAAATTGTTTGCTTGTGCTTGGACCTCGTCATATGTTAATTGCGCGTCGTTTGTCATTTATCAAAACCTGCACATATGAATACACGTTTAGTTTAATGCTTTGAGAACGTGATTCAACAAAAGTCACTCAGAAAATCAAGCGGTTCCGGGTCAGTTTGAGGAAGTCAGTCAACACAAAGCAAGGCGGTGGAAGGATTGTTCAGCAATAATTCCATCATCTAACCACCATTTTAAACTAACGAAATTTTCTTTGATTGAAACAGGTGCAGGAAAAATTGGTTGTTCAGGAGGAATTCTCCATAAAGGAAAAGCAAGCAGTAATCAGGTTTGACCGCAAAGTATGATTTGATTAAAAACACAAGACAATCATGAAATAGCATAGGGGAATATATTTTGGTTGCAAAGTTTGCATGTTTAGGATAAAATTCAAGTTGTCAGGACCTTCCTGGATAATAGGACGTAATTCAAATACCCTTGTAAGATAACATGATGTATCGAGAAGTAACACCTTAGGTTCGTAATTGTTTGGAGTTGTCAGGACCTTCCTGGATAATAGGACGTAATTCAATTATCCTTATAAGATAACATGATGTAGTGAGAAGTAACACCTTAGGTTCATAATTTTTTGGAGTTTTGAGGACCTTCCTGGATAATAAGATGTAGTCTAAAAACCCTTGTATATAACATGATGTAGTGAGAGTAATACCTTAGGTTTGTAATTGTTAGTAGTTGTCACGACCTCCCTGGATAATAGGATTTAGCTTTCAATTCTTAGTAATATGTGGCAATATGATTTAGTTTAATACTCACTCATACACCCAGCTTCCAAACAGGGGCAGAAAATATTCGTTGGTTGTTTATTTTGTTGAAGTCGGGAGTCCGCCTGGAGAATAGAGACATGCATTTCAAATTTCGAAATTCAGGAGTCCGCCTGGAGAATAAAGACATATAATTCAAATTTCAGTAGTCAGGAGTCCTCCTGGAGAACAGAGACGTACAATTTAATTTGCAGTAATAAGGAGCCCGCATGAAGAACAGAGGTGATATAATTCAAATTTCAGTTTTCAATCAATCTCGTCATCTATTTTTGAAATCAAGAGTCCGCCTGGAAAACATAAACATGCATATCAAATTTTAGCAATCAGGAGTTCGCCTGGAGAACAATGAACATTTCAAATTTTAGTGGTCAGGAGTCCGCCTGAAAAACAGAGACATGCAGTTCGAATTTCAGAAGTCAGGAGCCCTCCTGGAGAATGGAGGTTGTTATATTTTAAGTTGTAGTCGAAGTCCGGAACCCGCTTAGAGAATGGAGGTATTATATTCAAGTTGTAGATGAGGTTAGGAGCCCGCCTGGAGAAGGGAGGCATTAAATTTTTAAGTAGTCGAAGTCAGGAGCCCGCCTGGAGAATGGAGGTATTTATATTCAAGTTGTAGTTGAAGTCAGTAGCCCGCATGGAGAATGGAGGTATTTATATTCAAGTTCTTGTTGAGGTCGGGAGTCCGCATGGAGAATAGAGACAAACAATTCAAATTTCAACAATCAGGAGCCCGCCTGAAGAACAGAGGTGATACAATTCAAGTTCCAGTTTTCCATCAATTTCTTTGTCTTTTCGAAGTCAGGAGCTCGCCTAAAGAATAGAGGTATACAATTCTAGTTTCGAAAGTCAGGATACCTCCTATATAACAGAGGTATTACAAGTCAAGTTTTAGTTAAATTCTTATTAATATCCGGTAATATGTGCCCATTTTCCAAACTGGGGCAGTGTAGACACGTTAGTTTTGACCCTCCCCGAAATTTCACCTATTTTTAGCGTTAAATAATTAGTTCATGCCTAATATAGTTATTTAAACTAATTTTGGCTCTTTTACCTTATTTTTATCACAAAATTGAAAATTACATAAATAGTTCCAAATTTCTTTACTTTCTACGCGTATAGATATTTGTAGGAAGATATATTACTTTAAACTTATTGTTATTTTAATATAATCCTTGAAAATTCAACAAATAGTTTCATATTTTATACATCATTTAGTATAATTAATTATATTAATTTTTACATTATGTAGTATATTTACCTTATATTAAAAGGAATTTAAATAAGATTTGGATTTTATGTCTTTTAGCCCAATATTAGAGACCAATTTCTTTATTTTTGGCCTAATTTCAAGCCCATCAAGACCACTGTTCTTCTTCGTACAAAAATCTAACCCTAAACTTAATCTTCTTCCTCATAAGAACACAAGACAACAATGAGAAAACACCCCACCTGAAACAACGAGCAGCCCACCCCACCTGAAACAACCGGCAGCAACACACCATTCCTATCATGAACCAGCAGCAACCACGAACAGCCATAGCTAGTAGAATACCCTCCATCGTCCCTCACGTCCAGCGAACCACTAGCTCCCTTACCAGCGAAACAGCCTTCGTCGACCACCCCACCGAACACTAGTCAGTTTTTTCATCGCATGCAAACAACCAGCCCGTCCAAACATCCTCCAGTCGCCGGAGAAACAAGCAACGAACCAGCTAACGTCCAAACATCCCTTTTCACCGTGGACTCCAACAGCCCGCCGTCGTTCCCCTCCCGCTCCAAGCGAATCAGATTGTGAATGAGCCGTGATTCAATTTGACTTCATCGAGGTTGCCGACGAGGATTTCCGGTCGAGCTTCGGACTTGATTCTTGTTCCGTCACTGCTATTGTAATCGAAAAAGCTATCAATTTGAGTTTTATTACTATCCTTTCCTTATATTTATTGACTCTATCTTATACAGTGTTTGGGTGATAGATTGGTGCAAATTTCTTTCTCCTTTATGATATCTTGAATTTGAATTGTTTAATATGGAAACAAGATTTATTTGTTTGGGTTAATGGAGTAAAACACGATTGTTCAGTAGTGGCACGATTTCACAAATGCTCATTGATGGTGCATGTATTTTTTGTTAAAAAGAGAGAAGAAGATTCCTGCATAATTAGGTGTCCACAATGAAGGAAATTAAAATTGGAAGGAGATTGTTTGAGAAAACTGAAACTCATTGTCGGTTAAGTATGGCTTGGATTAAATAGAATCAATTGCATTTCTGTTATTTTTATTTTGCATTTGCTAATTGACTCGCTAAGAGCATGTATAGGCCGACCACACCCGGGTAGAAAAACTTTAGAATTTTTGTTAATTTGAGGCGAGAGGTTTTTCCCGTCGTTAAACTTATCCAGGGAATGCCTCATGAAGTTAGTATATATTATTATCCGGGGTATGCTCCGAAGAACTATGCAAATAGGTTGGAGGCCTTGGCGAGCATGGTGGAGAAGCCGTAGTATAGGTCAGCTTAGGACTTTTCTCTTCTTTTCCTTTTTATTTTCTTTTATTTAGGCGGGGACGACCTAGAGCTTCTTGTGTGTTTACTTTATTTCTATGTGTTTTACCTCAATTTGAATGTTTTTAAAGTCAACTAGATCGAGTATGTAATCGTGACTTTCACAGGACTTGGGGAGTGCCTAACACATTCTCCCTGAGTCAAATGAACCCCCTTACTCGAATCTATGGTGCAGACTTGGTATTTGGAGTCTCAAGTGTTTTAAAAGGAAAGTTATTTCTAAAAATTGGTGGCCTGGTACACCGAAATCAAATGCCAAATGGGGACTCTGAGTTATTTCCTTTCAAACACAAATTTTTGTCACTTTTCAAATGAGAAACCCTTTTTAAGCTTTTACTAAATCTTTTTATTAATTTCAGAGGGTTTTAGTGAAGGTTTGGTTTAAAAAATGGTGTGACATCTCTAGCGACTCTGCTAGGGAGTTGCGGTTCGAGGTAGTACTTGATCTTATTGGCTTTTAGGATTTTCGGTTGAGGTTTTTATGTGTTTTGTTTGCTTTATTTGATTTTTATTTTGTTTATGTCATTTTATTATTTGCTAGCTACTTACTTTACGTGTTTTTGCTTTATGTGTTTACAGCTTTATAACTGTCATCATTTGCATAACCCCGAGTCTTCTTTCTGCAATACGTCTTTCGGAGTACGTTTGAGCGTACACAGCCTTTTTGTCAGTCACCCGTGTCTTTATGTGGGTGGCGTGGGAGCGTGGAGTGGGCAGATAGCTAGAAAAGCTGCCATCGACCACGTGCCGCCCCGAATTGCCTTGTCTAGTTAACCTCATCTGTATGTCAGCCTTTAGGTCTTATTTTTTGCATCATATCATTTAAATCTAGCATGGCTCGGTCCCAGGCACCGTATCCGGTTGTAGAAGGCTTATCCAAATTATGTCAATATGGGCTTATGGCCCAAAAAAGTTATTTATTCATCCATATGTGCTACATGTTGCATCTCTTTAGGGGTAAAAGAGTCATTTGGCGCACCAATGATATTTGAGGTTAAAACATGAAATGAATTAGGTGATTTTACTTTTTCCCTTTTATTTTCCAAAAAAAAAAGATTTTTGCTTTTTTTCCATTATTTTCTAAAGAAAAAAAAATTGTCTACTACTTTTGGCCACATTGGCTATTCTTGCAAAATGGGGTTATTTTTACAAAAAGTGGTTCAATTACCCATGTCTTAGAATCTTGAGTCCACAACTAGTGTCATATTACTTTAAGTCCGTCCTTTTGAGTTTGCATATTTAGCAACTTTCGGCCATATAGGCTATTTTTGCAAAATGAGTTATTTCTGCAAATTAATTTTTGGGCGCCATGATATTAGGAGTTTGAATCCATAAAAGTCTTAGTGAGTCATTTTCATGTCCATGAGGTCAATTGTGTTGAGTTTGCGTTAATAGCCACTCTTGGCTGTATAGGTTAATTTTCAAAAAATAGCCTAATCTTGTCGTGCATGTGTCCTATATGAGTTGCGGTCTCACATAGTGTCTTGAGTCATTTAATCTGTGTGGCTTTGTTTATCTCATTCAGGTATGGATTCATTTACCACAACTCGAAAATGATTGATACCCTAGGACCGCTTCATTCAGGAGCTACTTGAGGAGTCTTTTTATATTTTGAGCATGTTTTTGAGTCTTTTAGGTGGTTTACGAGTTTGTCTAGTCTTTTGTTAGCATAATTCTTATTTTGTATTTGAAAAACCAAAAAAAAGGTTATATATGAAAAATCCCAAAATGATTTTTTTTATTTAGCTTGTTCGTCATTACTTTCTTCAAAACTACGTTTGATCTGATCCATGAGAGGCATGATATGTAGGAAACCTACATAGGGTTCGATCATCAATAAAAAAAGAAGGAAAAAAATAAAAAAAAAAGATATGAAATTGTAAATGTGAGAAATGAGCGGAAAGAAAAGAGTGACAATTAAAAGAAATGGGAGGAAAGAAAATGAAAATCAAGCGGTGTCAGAAAGGAAAATAAAGAGGAAAAAGGAGCAAGAATAGTGAAATTGGGATGATATTAAATTACCTTGTGACCTTTGAAGCCATTCTAGAACCGTTAACGGTGAATAGAGGGCATTGCACACAATGTGATATTTATATCTGATAAATGCTCTAACGCTAACATGATGGCTTTGTTTTGTTCCTCTTTGTTATTTCCATAATTATTATAACAGAGGGTGGTTAGTTTGTGGTACTTTGGTAATTTGTCCACACAACACCAGAAAGCACAAGGCAGTCATGGCCAGCAAAGAAACTGACATTAGGATTGTTGACCCGCCAGGGGAGATTGTTGAATCGGAGTTTGAATTAAAAGGGGAGGTCCGAAGGTTGAAACATCAAATGGCGAAAATGAATCATGCCTGGATTAAGGGGCACCATCCACCCTCATTCCCTACCAACTATACAGAATTCCATGCCTCTATTCCACCATTGTCCCAAGTCCAGATGCCCAATACCGTTGATCTTTCCCCTTAACATGCACCGAACTTTACTCCTGTTCACAATTACCCTGACACTTCCTCCCAAACTTTTCATTCTTAACCAGCAAAACCAACCTCATACCCTGCTCCGACCATTGCTCCTATTTTTGTAGCTCCTCCACCAGCTACTCTTCCTCGATCCTTTAGTGTGACTGTGTTAAAAGTCCCTATTTCCCAAGGAAAGAGACCAAAGGAAGGCTTTAGGGAGTTTTGGTTCAAATGGAACGAACAGATTGTTGGGATCAGTCCTCCAATTGATAGAAAAGATGTTGTCGAGCCCAGCCAACAACAAAATCCAGTGAGCATTCCTGATAAATGTTTTTAGCCTCAATACCAACCCAATTAATGAGCATGTACTCCAGATAATTCTCCCCAATGCTACTTCCCTCCACAAAATCCCGGAAGTCACACCTCACATCCCCAATACTCTATCCACAATGCATCGTCGTATGCTCCACACTCACAAAACCCGCAACAGCTTGCACGGCCTCCACAAATAGCTTACCTACCTATACAAGCATACCATCTCCCTACCCCAAAGAGTTTCCAACCAAGGCCAGAGTACAAAATTAGAAGGCAACAGCAAAGAGAAAAGTCTTTCACCCCAATCAGAGAATCCTACACAAGCTTATTTGAAAAGATTAAACAGTCTGGCCTGATTGAGCCGCTCGTCGGCTACACTCTGAACCCACTTGCAAAAGGTTTCGATCCTACCGTACGGTGCATGTCCACTCAAATGTTCAAGGGAATATCATTTAAGATTGTCGCGCTTTGAAAAGAGAGATAGAAAGAATGATTCAAGAAGGGATAATGGTGTTCAAGGACAGTGACACCCAGAACATTGCACAGAATCCCTTACATGGACATGATGATGCACACTTTATGGGGAAGATGCATGGTGACATGATGTGTGAGAATCCTCTTGGGAACTTGGTGAATGAAGTTAATGACATTGAAATTTGTGAAGGTCCCAGTAATTTTGATGTGCAGTCCAGTGGCTTAGATTTTGAGCTTGGTAATTGGAAAGACACTCCTTTTTTGGCTAGCCAAAGAGGAGTTTTTGTGGTTTATTTGAATTTATTTCTATTCTTCCGGGTTATTTCAGGGTTATAATCCGGATATTATCTTGTGGCTTAAACTCCTCTTCTTCTCATTTTGTCTAGTTTGCTTAATAGTAGTAACTCGTCTAGTGTTATCTAGGATAGTTCCAACGATGTAACCCGTGTCTATTTTGCTTGTTTTGTTCAAACCCCTTTTCATCATCTATCTAATGTAGTCTCTTACTTTCTGTTAGTTCCAGTCAGTTTTTGTTTAGGTCAATTTTTCTTTATAGTCCTTCTCATGCTGACTCTAGTGACATGACATTCACACATAATTCTCAGCCTAATCTTAAAAGTTAGTCTAATCATGAAGCAATGACACATTTTTGAATATAATGAAAGGATGCGTTTGAGGAAACAATTAAAGATTCACACATTCTGAGAAACCTGAATCTTGAATTGAGTGAAAATGAGACATTTAGTTTAGAAATCAAGAGGTTGATGAGGATATACAACAAGGAAATTTCTTTCAAGTAGTTTGAGGCTAATCAGTCAGTGCTGAAATCTATTCTTCCACATCAAGATAAGGTTGAGTCAAATCTGCTTCAAATTGGCAAGGGTCATGCATTGGGACAAAGGTATTGCCCATTGGCACTTTATGTTTGTGTTGATGTCATCAATAGATACTGTGTGTGATTTATTTTCTTATATTAAATTGTATGTTTGTACTTGAAATTTTAAGTTTGGTATGACGAAGACATTTTATTCTACTACCCAAACGCTTTTATCCTTTGCTACCCATTTTGAGCCTAAATTTTTTATTTCATACCCCTCTTTTGGAATCAAAAATAGAGTTAGGAACTAGAAAAGAAAAAGAAAAAAATGGAAAAAAAAGAAGGAGAAAAGAAAAAGGAACAAAAAAAAAAGAAAAAAAAGAAAAAGAATAAAAAGAAAGAAAAAAAGATAAAAAAAAGGAAAAAGAAAAAAAACAACTTTGTCATTTGAACTGCGTTAGACCTGATTCTTGTCACCACAAGATACATAGGCAGCCTCACGATTTGGTCACACGAAATAAAATATTTCATTATTCTCGAAAATCAATACTGGGGCAAATTTTCTTAGAAACCCCATAAAAAGAGCAAAAAAAGAAGAAAATAATCCCCCCAAATTCCGAGAAACTGGGGCAGAAGTTTTAATTTTGCCAAAAGGCCTAATTCCAAAAGTTGTAATTTTGAACCCTTTCATCATAAATTATTTCGAGCCTTCATGTCACCCTTTCTTTCTAACCCTGTCCAAAAGCCTACATTACGGTCCAACGAAAGACCTTCTGACCAATCTTTGAGGATGCCAAATCAAGTGTGTGGTGAGAGTATGATCTTCTAGCATCATGGGTAACATCTTTGTTCTCAGCACAATGAGAGAAAATGATAAATGAGAGAGTTTTATAGGTGAAAATCCCCAGCGGGCACCGTAAGGCGATGGTGAGTCGGAAAAAGAGCAAAATAACAAAGGTTTGATGGTGAAAACCTTTCAGGGCACTACAAGTCGATTGAGGATTGCAGATCATATGGTACAACTGAAGCGTTGAAGCCCAATTTCACAGCAAAAAGGTACAACAAGAGTTGAATATTAGACTCTATTGAAAGATTAGGCCACTTAATCCAAAGATGCATGTCATGGTCTTTAGAGTTGGTATCCACATATGATAAGTTTCTACTTTGTAATTTTCTTGTTAGGTATCATCTCTTTCTCCTGTCTCTTATTTTGTTCCTTTTGTCTTATTTGAGTCCCTTCTTGAGTCTATTTGGCCAAGTGGGAAATGACTTCAAAAATTTGCTACCAGCTTTCCAATTGCACAAAGCCGAGTCTGGCAAGCACATCAAAATGGCATAAGGTACAGGAGAATAGTGTGTGCATTGATTTGGTGATAATAGATATTCTTTGGCGTTGATGTTAAATGCAAAGATTGGATGAATGTCAAAATACTAGCACAATGCATCGGGCATAAGGTATTGGACTTGAACGAATCAGGAATATTTTTTGAGACAAGGGTTATTTGGAAAAGCAGTCGGTCGGTAACAAGCAATGTCTTCAAAATTGAAGTCCAAGTTGATCTTGGCAAGTGCAGAAGTAGCTGCCTTCAAGGTCAAGTGCACAAACTAACCACCATATTTTAAACTCTCAAGTTTTCTTTGTTTGAAATAGGAACAAAGCAGTGCAACCAAGCTGGTTCAAAAACCAAAAATGAAAAAGAAAGAAAAGAAAAAAAGAAGAAGAAGATAAGAGCCGACAAAGGGAAGTTTCTCAAATCTTTGCCCTTACCTGTCTTGCTAGTGTGCATAAATGGTGTAATTGCTCTTCACTTTTTTCCTCCTAGGATAAAAGTCCTAGTGTGATGGATTTTCATCTCAATCAAATCTTAGTCTGATGAATTATTCACATAAGATAGAAAACCTAGTCTGATGAATTTTCTCCTAGGATAAAAAATCTTAGTCTGATGAATCTTTCTCCTAAGATAACAAAAAAGGACCTAGTCTGATGAATTTTCTCCTAGGATCAAAATCTTAGTCTGATGAATTTTTCTCCTAAGTAAGAGACCTAGTTTGATGAATTTTCTCCTAGGATTGAAATCTTAGTATGGTGAATCTTTCTCCTAAGATAGAAGGCCTAGTCTGATGAATTTTCTCCTAGGATCAAAATATTAAACAGATGAATCTTTCTCCTAAGATAACAAAAAAAAGAAGAAGAAAAAGATAAAAAGAGGAATTAGTCTGATGAATTTTCTGCTAGGATCGATATCTTAGTCTGATGAATCTTTCTCCTAAGATAAAAGATCTAGTATGATGAATTTGCTAGTCAAATGTTCTTGGTTTAATTCACAGGAGATGCACATCCTATTCAAATCTTTAGTTTTACTCTCATTATTGCATCAGTAGCATAAGTAGTTCACAGTTTTGATAACAACTCACCGATCTTCCTATTGCAAACTGGGGCAGAAAATTTTGTTTGTTTTGTTTTTGATTGCAGGCACCCACCTGGAAAATGAGGGAAGATAATTCAGAGTTCATTTTTGAGTCATTTCAAGTTTCAAGTTAGTAGCAGGCATCCACCTGGAGAACAAGGGAAGTCATTTCAGAATCCAATTCAAGTTAGAAGTAGCAGAAGAAAAAAAAAAGTGAATCCAAAATGTAGAAGCCGAGATAAGAGGTGGATTGATCAAGGCATGACTAAAGTCACAAGCATGGTATGTCCGGTTCTGATCCGAAAAGCTGAAGAAGAATGAACTAGCACTTGCAGCTAGTGAGCGTCAAGGTTCAGATCTAAAGTCTGCATGAAGAACAACTCAAGATTCAAAATCAAGCTTCAGAAGACTTATAGATAAGAATTTTGTAACTCGTAGTTGACAGGCTTAGTTAGTCTTTCTTAGTTTTGATTTTGATGTAATAACAGGACCGCGGACCGGAACCTCGGCGGAACGGCACCTCGACCGGCTCTCCACCTCGGTATCTCCATCATCTCATTCACTTCTGAACTACACGTGGCCTGATTCCTTAATAGCCAAGGATATGTAGGCAGCTCAAATACCAAGGCTCGGTCACACTCCCTTTTTATCTTAAGGTTAGTCTCTCCAAATAAAGGTCGGGTCAAAAAACATGTATAGTCGTTCTTTGTCTAAAAATACTTCGTATTTCCAATCAAAGAGGGGCAGTTGTAGACACGTGATTTTTTACCCTTCCCGAAATTTTACCTATTTTTAGTGTTCGCTACTTAGTTTAGGCCTAATATAGTTATTTCAACTAATTTTGGCTCTTTTACCTTATTTTTATCACAAAATTGAAAATTACAAAAATAGTTCCACATTTCTCTACTTAATTCGCGTATTAGATATTTGTAGGATGATATATTACTTTAAACTTATTTTTATTTTAACATAATCATTTAAAATGCAACAAATAGTTTCATATTTTATACATCATTTAGTTTAATTAATTAAATTAATTTTTACATTATGTAGTATATTTACCTTATATTAAAATGATTTAAATAAGATTTGGATTTTATGTCTTTTAGACCAATATTAGAGCCCAATTTCTTTACTTTTGGCCTAATTTCAAGCCCATCAAGACCACTCTTATTCTCCATATAAAAACCTAACCTTAGACTTAATCTTGTTCCCCGTAAGAACACAAGACAACAATGGGAAAAACCCTACAGCCTAACTAGCCGCCCACCCCACATGAAACAACCAACAGCAACACACCATTCCCGTCCTGAACTAGCAGCAACCACGAACAGCCATAGATAGTCGAACACCCTCCATAATCCGTCACATCCAGCGAACCACCAGCTCCCTCACCAGCGAAACAGCCTTCGTCGACCACCTCATCGAACACCGGTCAGTTTTTTCATCACACGCAAACAACCAGCCCGTCCAAACCCCCTCTAGCCGCCGAAGAAACAAGCAACAAACCAACTCACGTCCAAACGTCCCTCTTCACCGTCGACTCCAGCAGCCTGCCATCATTTCCCTCCCGCTCCAACCGAATCAGATTGTGGATGAGCCGTGATTCAATTTGAGTTCATCGAGGTTGCCGACGAGGATTTCCGGTAGAGCTTCGATCTTGATTCTTGTTCCGTCACTGCTACTGTAATCGAAAAGCCTATCAATTTGAGGTTTATTACTATCATTTCCTTATATTTACTGACTCTATCTTATACAGTGTTTGGGTGATAGATTGGTGAATTTCTTTCTCTATTATGATATCTTGAATTTGAATTGTTTAATTTGGAAACAAAATTTATTTACTTGGGTTAATGGAGTAAAACACAATTGTTTAGTAGTGGCATGATTTCACAAATGCTCATTGATGGTGTATGTATTTTTTGTTAAAAAGAGAGAAGAAGATTCCTGCTTAATTAGGTGTCCACAATGAAGGAAATTGAAATTGGAAGGAGTTTGTTTAATAAAACTGAAAATCATTGTTGGTTAAGTAGGGGTTGGATTAAATAGAATCAATTGAATTTCTGTTATTTTTATTTTGCATTTGCTAATTGACTCGCTAGGAGAATGTCTAGGCCGACCACACCCGAGTAGATAAACTTTAGGATTTTTGTTAATTTGAGGTGAGAAGTCGTTCCCGTCGTTAAATTTATCCAGGGAATGCCTCGTGAAGTTTGTATATATTATTATAGGTGGAGAAGTAGTAGTATAGGTAATAGGACTTTTCTCTTCTTTTCCTTTTTATTTTCTTTTATTTAGGTGGGGACGACCTAGAGCCTCTTGTGTGTTTACTTTATTTCTGTGTGTTTTACCCTAATTTGAATGTTTTAAGAGCCAACTAGATCGAGTATGCAACCGTGACTTTCACGGGACTTGGGGAGTGCCTAACACCTTCTCCTCGAGTCAGATGAACCCCCTTACTCGAATCTCTGGTGCAGACTTGGTATTTGGAGTCTCAAGTGCTTTAAAAGAAAAGTTATTTCTTAAAGTCAGTGGCCTGGCACACCGAAATCAAATGCTAGGTGGCGACTCTGACTTATTTCCTTTCAAACACAAATTTTTGTCACTTTTCAATTGAAAAACCCTTTTTAAGCTTTAACTAAATCTTTTTATTAATTTAGGAGGGTTTTAGTGAAGGTTTGGCTAAGAAAAGGGCGTGACAGGCAGAAAGTTTTCTTTGTTTTGTATATTTTTGTGAAGTCAGGAGCGCGCCTGGATAATTGAGGAATACGTTCAATTTCAAGTTTATGAAGTCAGGAGCCCGCCTAGATAATAGAGGAATACATTAAATTTCAAGTTCATCAGTCAGGAGCCCGCTTGGATAATAGAAGAATACATTCAATTTCAAGTTCATGCAATCAGGAGCCCGCCTGAAGAATAGAGGAATATACTCAAGTCCAAGATTAGTCAAGTTCAGTAATTTGGAAAGAAAGAACAACTTCCCAGTTAAGAATTTGAAGTAACAATAGTGAGTTTCACAACAAGATAATAAGGCAACAAGGAAGTGCAAGATGCAAGTTTGCAGACTTTAGATAGGACGTTTGTAAATTATAATTCATAGCTTTGTCTAGCTTCTTTTATTTTGCAATGGTGTAATAAGGAAGGTCAGCGAGCAGTAGCAGCAGCAAGCAAAATGAAATCACAACTCTTGGTAGTCCAAGTTACCAGACACTCCTGAACTACACTAACCTGATTCCTGTTTAACCGGAGATATGTAGGCAACCTCTGAAGCAGGGTGCGGTCAAATTTTTCAAAAATGCTTCACACGGAATATGTGAACGAGCAAAAATCCCCCATTTCCGCTCACTTGTCTTTGCACGAAAACTCTTCGTATTTTCGGGCAAAGAGGGGCAGCTGTGAGCACGTTATTTTTGCCTTAAGCAAATTATTCCCAAAATTCAAACAAAATAATTTTTTTTTATAATTTTTGTGCATTTTGGTGTTATTTTCTGATAATTATTGCATTTTATTTGTGCATGTTAATTCTTATAAAAATACAAAAATATGCATTTGAATTTAGAAACTAATTTCATATTCTAAGATTAATTAGGGTTAATTTATTTTTGAACATAATGTGGAAAATCACAAAACAAATAGTTCACTTTCGCATTTTAATTGTTTTAAATGTAAATATTTCATGAAATAATTTTTAAACAATTTTAGAAATTAACTAGCTTTATTTGGGAAATAAATCAGGTTTCATTTTAATTTTTTAAAAAATACATAAAAATACAAAAAGAATAAAGGAGAGAAATAATTAAAAGGGTTGAAAAAAAAACAAAAGAAGAAGAAGAAAAAAGCGAAAAATAATTAAGAAGAAGGGCTGCCCATGATTTGGGCCAATTTAATTCCCTGGCCCAATTGAAGCCACCTCAAATCCCGCCCAGTTTCACCCAAACTTGGCCTGCCCCCTTAGGAACCAAACGACGTAGTTTTGATACATTTCGATATGAGCCGTCGAGGTTGATCAATCGGACCCTCCCTCCCCCCGTCCATCTTCTACCCAAAACCCTAATTAGCCAGCCGCCCCCATATCCTCGTATGAGCCGCCGCCGACGGCGAACACCACCTATGCCATTAACCATCAGAAAAACACCACAGAATCTCTTTAGGCTCCTCTCTCCATCCATGCCTTGAGTTTCCTTCAAATCATGGTCAAAAGTTTCAAATCTTTCCACAAACGTTTTCCGACCAAGACGCCATTTACGCCAAACGACCACAGATTAACACCCCAGTATCCTTTCTTCCTCCTCTACCCAACCCCTATTACCACTTGCCTCGGATGTGGTCGTAACGGCTCGAATCTTACGTCGAAGATTTCCGGCCAAAAACCCTAAATTGCTAAAAGTTGAGGTCTTCATGATTTCAGACTATAATAGCCCTAATCATGTGTTTTCTTATAAAAAGACACAATTATGGATGTTACAGTCTGAAATTCTGGGAAATTTTGGAACATTGGTGACTGGCCGGAGTTTCTTTTTATTAGTGAGTTTTCTTGTTTTTAATTTTTTTATTTATTTCATATTTTCTTTCTTTTGCTTTTGTGCATGTGTGAATTCGGTAACGCAATTATTTGATTTTTAGTCTAGTTTAGTTTGAATTTAATCGAGTAGTTCATGGCTTAGCTTTTAGTTTGAATTTTTGTCTGAACTTTGTTAGTGGTAATCCTGTTAGTTTAAGCTTTTGCATAATTGAATCTGGTCGCATGTTTGTTTTTCTAGTTTAAACCTGATTTTGTTCTTGTTTTTCTTCTTCAGTGATGTGTGAATTAATCTCATATTGAGGTGTTCTGATTAGTTAGTAGTTTGAGCTTGTTTTCTTATGTCTGTCATTAGCTTATTCAATTTTGTTTTGTTGCTCATATGCTTTGAATCTGCTTTGGTTGATGCTGATTCTTTGGTTAAGCCAAAGTAGTTTATTGGTTAGTTTCTGTAGTTTTAATCAGGGAGGAGAGGTTTGAGGTCAGAGTTGTCCTTTTAGGATGAAATAAGGGGTAGCTTTGTCATTTAGGATGGAGAATCTTACAAGTGGATGAACATGAATCTTCTAGAACATTCTATTTGAGTCCTAAATTAGATTTTTAGTAAACTTAAGATAGTAACTTGGGGGACAAGTTAAAGAATAAAAGACCAAAGGCTGAAATTAAGTAAGGGACCTAAGAGGTAATATTAAAATCTGAATTCACCTATAAAAGGGCATCAAAACAGCTTTGCTAAGGGTCTTCTTTTTCAGCCCAAAAATTCCCCTAAAAATATTCTTCAGTCCCCATATCTGAAAATCTATCATAGCTTAAAACTACTTTAAGATCTTAGTCTCTTCAAAAGAAAAATCAAAAAACAATAGAAAAATAAAGAAAATAAAAAATAAGTACTGTTCCATCCCTTCTCATAGCTAATATCTTATTTTAGTTAGTTGATTTGCATGATTAGTTCAAGTTCTGTTAGCTGACATTCGGCACTCTTCCTGGTTTAATTTCGAGTGGTTTCTAAGTTCAAACAAGTCAGATTTGGAATCATTCATCTGGAGTTTTAATGGCTATGGTATTCTTGAGTGGTTGTCTGGTGTTGTTATGGGTTGATTTATTGGGTTTGCTCTGCTTTTCAACTCATTTCTTCTGAACTATTGAACCTAGGTTGGATTGTATTACTCCTTCACTAACTGTGACTGGGTTATAGGTTAGTGTCTGAGCTGCTGCTGAGTTTTTACTGCTGCTAACCTCTTCTTCTCTATTTACATTCCAATTTCCACTTTCCAGGTACACTCTCGAAATAACCTTGATGTATCCACAATTTGGGATGACATGCAATCACCTTGGTCAATCTTTGCTCGTTGGATGTATATAGCTGTAATTAGTTGACTGATGACTTATTATACATATCTGATTTGTTTGGATTGAATCATATTAATGGACTGTTAATTAAAACCACTTCCAGACTGCTTAGACTGTTG
Organism: Nicotiana benthamiana; assembly: GCA_034376525.1. Taxonomy (NCBI): domain Eukaryota; kingdom Viridiplantae; phylum Streptophyta; class Magnoliopsida; order Solanales; family Solanaceae; genus Nicotiana; species Nicotiana benthamiana. The sequence goes on from CM067337.1 coordinate 9,390,236, forward strand.
CATTCCATGACTCTGTAGCTGTAGCTTTAAGTTTGTTTAAGTTTAGCTATTTTTTAAAAGTTAAATTTGCAAAGTTACAACTTATTTTGAGCTCAGCATGTGTGATTTGTTTCAATTTTAGTTTTAAGCTGAATTGCATCTTCAATAGCTTTGTATTGTGCCAGTTAATACTCATAGGTTATCACTAGTTTACTTTTGGTTGTTGTACAGTCAGATTTGAGTCAAACAAAAATCAGCATGGCCATGTTAGTATCAGTAAATAATGGAGTTAATTAATACGCCCAAATTGATGTGCTTTAGTAATTGATAAAGTGGAATTTTAATTTGTATGCCTAACTATCAAATTAAAAACGGCAATGGTTACCCAAATGTGCGTGATTGATGACAAAGGCAGCATTAACATTCACGCTCATTTATTCCTGAAATTGAGGCTGTGGAGATTCAAATTGGGGCCCTATTAGTTGACGTTGGATTGGGCTCACGTTTGAGCCTGGCAGAAGGTTATTGGCACATAAGGCTATTAATGCTAACTATGCCCTTTTCTTTATATTTGGGGACAATAACAAATAGATCTATTTGTTCTTGTCCATCAACATAAAGAAAAGGGCCTAGTTAGCATTAATAGCCTTATGTGCCAATGCAATCGTAAGATTTCTTCTTTTATTTAAATTTCTAAATTGGGGAATAGTTTAGGAAAAAATATAAAAGAGAATAAATGAATTCCAACTTGGATTTATTTATTCAGTGGTCAGGAAATAATAAATGAAAGGAAGAATAATAGTGAGAGCTCTACAGATCAACCTCCTCGCAGTGTTACTTGGGAAAGCGATGTGTATTCCCAAGTGTTCGGAAATGACAAAAGTGAGTATGTTCGTGGTTTAGGACTTGGTCCAACTCCTTCTGTGCTATGGGGTAGTAGATCTTCCTTAGGAAATATTGTTGCAGAGGGTTCCTCTAATGAGGCCGTACAAAGGTTAACACAGGAGATAACCGAGTTAAAGGATAAACACAATGAAGAAATGAATCTGATGAAACAAAATCAGGAGAAGATGCAATCAGAATTACTTCAAATGAAACAATTGGTGCGCAAATATGTTTCTAATGAAACTACGCCTCAAAATATCAATGGCACCTCAAGTGACCAGGTAAATCGATTTTCAGAAGTTATAGGCATTCTTAATGAAGTTTCAATACTATAAATGAACTGTAATCTAATGTGTTAATATTTATTAGGTCCTTAACGCCAACAGTGGCCATGAACGAGTACCACAACATCAAGGATACCTAGTGTTGCTGAAAATACTTTACTATCTCAAGGAACTACTCATCTTTATCCTTCGGTGCTACTATTTGAGTTTCTATTGTTTGAATTTTCCGCAATTTTTTTTTATCATTAGAATCCTGATTTCATGTGAACTTGCAAGAAATGGAAACAAGATATAGTTTCGACTTACATGCTTCCATAATTCAATCGTAACTTTATCAGTGTTAGTACCATTTACAAAAGAGAGCAATAGATAACGAAATAGCAGTCATGAAACTGAGGTCTTCATAGACCATTTGAAGCAGCAGCATGTTCTGTAAAGTAACACACACTACAGATGACTTTCTACCGAGTATAATTCTACGATATATTACAAATAGGGTAGCTCGTACATTATATATGACTTTCTATTGCAAATATATACACTGCCTTAGTGAAATAGCCTTGGTGAATCAGCTCTTCAATCCTTTTGACTCCATTAGTACATTGTCCAGTCCATTCCCAAGTTTCTCCATAAGATGTCATTCCAGTAGTTCTCGCATTTAAAAAATTACCCGAAGCTCGCAAAATTTTATTCAAGTGCACTGCCCAAAAAATGGCAAGTACACTGTTTTTCGATCAATTTTGCGTGTCTTCCCTCTGCTATGAGCTATCTGTTGAAGTCTTTGCATGCCTTCCATATTTTTTTGTCCTTGTACCATGCTGCATCAAGGTTTTAGCCCATATTCTACCCATTATGCCCGAAATGTTATGCCCTGATTTTCCATCCATGTTCGTGTGCCTACTGTTCGGGAAGCAACGACAAAAAAAAAAAAAAAAACACAACGGAAGCGCAATACAATCTTTTTCCCCAAATAAACACAATGAATGACAAAGGCACAATAACTTCCAAAATAATTTCCAGCAGCAGATACACAGCAGCAACAATTCAGTAAAACAGTGGAAATAAAATAGACACAAGCAATTTACGTGGAAACCCCAAATTGGGGAGAAAACCACGGGACCGATCAACAACGATCCAAAACTTCCACTAATCAACAAGAACCAAGTGGGTACAACAAGTTCTCCTCTCTAGTAAACACTAGAGGCAAATACAATCATCAAACAACAACCAACAGCCAACAATTTCACCAAAATAGAGAAAAATACCAAAATCGCAGGGCTGTAAAAAACGCAGCAAAAACCGACCTTCCGGGCCTCAAAATGAAAAACTGTTTCGTGTACTTGTAGAGGAGAGTCTCACGAACAACATACTAAAATTTGAGGACGAACGGACTCCGTTTGACCTCCGATCCGGAAGAAAAACCAGGCTGCTGCACAGAGGGTTTGCTGCTGCCTTTTGATTCTCTGCTTCTCTATTCTCTACTGTATTTCTGATTTTTTTTTTGCATTTTTACTGCTGGCAGCTGCAAAATATTTAGAGAATGGGCCAAGACCAACATAAAATATTTGGGCCAAAATGCAATACATTTGGACTTAAATTATAAAGAGTCCAAATTAAAATATAGGAGCCCAAAATAATTGGGCTCTTCCTCCATGTAGGAGGGAAAATTCCCAACAAATCTCCCCCTCACTCCTACATGGAGTGAGCAAACAAACCGACCTTCTCTCGACAAAACACGAGCTTCTCCTTAGGCAAAGTCTTGGTCAGCATATCTGAACAATTATGACTTGTGTGAATCTTCACAAGTTCAAATGACTTGTCCTCCACAACTTCTCGAATCCAATGATATCTTTTCTTAATATGTTTGGTTCGAGAATGAAAAGCGGCATTCTTGGCAAGGTGGATGGCACTCTGAGAATCACAGTGTAGAAGATAATTTTCTTGTTTCAAACCAAGCTCCTCAAGAAAATCTCTCATCCATAATAACTCCTTACCTGCCTCAACAGCTGCTATATATTCAGCCTCAGTAGTGGACAAAGCAACACATTTTTGCAATCTTGATTGCCATGAAACTGCAGCTCCAGCAAATGTCATCAAGTATCCAGAGGTAGACTTTGCAGTATCAACATCTCCAGACATATCTGCATCTGTGTACCCAGACAACTCAGGTTGTCCAATACCAAAACATAGACAAACTTTGGAAGTATCTCTAAGATATCTGAGAATCCACTTCACGGCTGCCCAGTGCTCTTTACCTGGTTCGACATGTATCGGTTAACAACCCCAACTGAATGTGCAATGTCTGGCCTCGTACATACCATGGAATACATCAAACTGCCCACGGCAGAAGCATAAGGCACCTTATTCATCTCTTTCTTTTCTTCCTCACTTGAAGGACACTGATCCATACTCAACTTCATGTGTGCTGCAAGTGGAGAGCTCACGGGTTTAGCATTGCTCATGTTGAATCTGTTAAGCACCTTCTCAATATATCTCTCCTGTGATAGCTAAAGTTTCTTGTTCTTTCTATCACGAGCGATCCTCATGGCTAAAATCTCTTTAGCAGGGCCTAAGTCCTTCATTTCAAAGGACTTGCTCAAAGACTTCTTCAAGCTAGCAATCTTCTTGGTGTCCTGGCCAACAATCAACATATCATCTACATATAAAAGGAGAATAAGAAAGTTACCTTCGGAGTAATTCTTCACAAAGACACAATGATCAGAATGTGTTTTGTGGAAGCCATGATCAACCATAAAAGACTCAAACTTCTTGTACCACTGCCGAGGTGCTTGTTTCAAACCATACAAGCTCTTCTTCAAATGACACACCAAGTTCTCCTTTCCCTTAACCTGAAAGCCTTCAGGTTGCTCCGTGTAGATCTCCTCATCAAGGTCACCGTGAAGAAATGCTGTTTTTACATCAAGTTGCTCAATCTCCAGATCCATGCTAGCAACTAATCCAAGTATAACTCGAATAGAGGACATCTTCACAACTGGAGAAAATATCTCATCAAAGCCTATGCCTTTCTTCTGACTGAAACCCTTCACAACCAATCTTGCCTTGTACCTTGGTTGTGAGCTATTCTCGTGACACTTCAATCTGTATACCCACTTGTTCTTAAGTGCTCTCTTGCCCTTAGGCAACTCCACAAGCTCATATGTGTGGTTCTGATGCAAGGATGTCATCTCCTCTTGCATGGCATCATGCCACTTCTCACAGTGCACATGTGACATAGCTTCATCATATGTCTCTGCCTCTCCTCCATCAGTGACTAACACAAAATCATCCTCTGAAAGTCTTGTGGAAGGTTTTCTGTCTCTGGTGGACCTTCTCAACTGAGGTGGTGGTGGTGGCTCTAAATGTGGCTGTGACTCAGGAATATCATCATTACCAGCATCATGATTATCATCTTCAGGAGTGTCATCTGCATGATCTTGCATATCTCCCCCATGATCTTGAGGGACTACAACACGAGGATTATATGGAACTGGATCAACTGTGATGCATGGAGAAGGATTTGCCTGCTTCTTCTCACAATCTTCAATGGTCTGATCTTCAAAGAAAGTCACATCTCTGCTTCTGATCACTTTTCTATTAAGTGGATCCCATAATCTATATCCAAACTCATCCTCTGAATATCCCAAGAAAATGCACTCTCTGGTTTTCTTATCAAGCTTGGACCTCTCATCTCTGGGAACATGAACAAATGCTCTGCAGCCAAAAACTCTCAAATGCTTGTAGGAGACATCTTTCCCTGACCAAACTCTCTGAGGAACATTGCCTTCAAGAGGAACTGAGGGGGAAAGGTTAATCAAGTATACTGCAGTGGACATTGCCTCCGCCCAAAAGGACTTTGGCAGCTTAGCATGAGATAGCAAACATCTGATCTTTTCCCCAATGGTTCTGTTCATTCTTTCTGCAATTCCATTAAGGTGAGGTGTCTTGGGAACTGTTTTCTCAAGCCTGATGCCCTGAATCTTACAATAATTCTCAAATGGACCCCTGTACTCACCACCATTGTCTGATCTGACACACTTGAGTTTTCTGTCACTTTCTCTTTCAACTCTGGCATGAAACTCCTTGAAAGCATCAAGTACCTGGTCTTTATTTTTCAACAAGAAAGCCCACACTTTTCTAGAAAAATCATCAATAAAAGTCACAAAATATTGTGCACCACGATGTGATTTAGCATCCATAGAACAAACATCAGTGTGAACAAGATCTAGAGCATTTTTACTTCTATGTGGGGAACGTGTATGAAATGCAGCTCTATGCTGTTTTCCAGCCAAACAATCAATACAAGAGTTTAAAGGCATACCTGAAATATCTGGAAGATAATCTTTCCTGGAAAGTATCTGCAAGCCTTTTTCACTCATATGGCCAAGTCTCTTATGCCACACTTCACTGGAGGCATCACCTGCGACATTGGCATCCCCGCTGCATACATTTGCCTGCATAACATAAAGTGAATTATGCTTCTTACCTCGAGCCACAATTAAATTTCCACGAGAGAGTTTCCATTTTCCATCAAAAAATTTGTTGGCATAGCCTTCATCATCAAGCAAGCCAACTGAAATCAAACTCAGTCGAATATCTGCGACATGTCTCACATCCCTGAGCATCAACCTGCAACCAGTGGAAGTTTCTAAACAAACAGTGCCTCTACCGATGATCTTAGACGAACCACCATTTCCCATTCTCACATGACCAAAATCGCCACCAGAATAGGACGAGAAATACTCCCTGTGTGAAGTAATATGATAAGATGCACCAGAATCAATCACCCAGGTGCAGTCATCACATATTGCTGCATTTAATAGTAAATGTTCACTGATAATAAACAAGTCATCATCACTAGATACCAAAGCTGTGGTGTTCTTCTCATCTGGCTTTTGCTCGGAATTCACAGTTTTTCCTTTTCTCTCCATGGACATATCTCTCTTTTTCTTATAGCAGAATTTCTCAATGTGACCCGGCTTCTGACAATAATGGCAAATGAAATTTCTTTTTCTTGATTTGGATCTCCCCTTGGACTTGTCCCTGAACTGAGGATTTCTTGTCTTGCTTCTCCCCCTGCTGGATTCTGGAATCACATTTGCTTCAGCTTGGCTACGGAAACCTGATTCTCTCCTCCTAGCCTCTTCATTTAAAAGACTAGCCTTGACCATATCCATAGTCATCTTGCCATCCGGAGCAGAATTGCTAAGTGAAACTACCAAAGTATCCCAACTATCAGGTAATGAGGAAAGCAACATCAAAGCTTGAAGTTCATCCTCCAATTTCATCTTCATTCCAGCTAGTTGGTTTACCACACCCTGAAACTCATTCATGTGAACTACAATGCTATCACCATCTTTATATTGCAATTTAACAAGCTTCCTAATCAAAGAAGCTTTGCCCATAGCGTTGTTTCTCTCATACATTGATTCAAGTTTCTTCCACATATCAAATGCATTAGTTTCATTAGCAACATGTTGCAACACACTTAAAGAAACATGTTGACGTATGGAGGCAACGGCTTTTCTATTTAAGATAGTCCATTCTTTCTCAACAACACCTGTTGGACGATCTTTATATAAAATTGGGTCAAGCAATTCTTTTGAACACAAATAATCCTCAATCCGAATTTTCCAAATAGAATAATTCGTGGAGTCCAAACTAACCATCCCTTGTACAATTACTTTGTCATCCATTATAAACAACACAAGAACCCAACCAAAAAATAACCAAGCTCTGATACCACTTTGTTGGGGAAGCAACGACAAAAAAAAAAAAAAACACAACGGAAGCGCAATACAATCTTTTTCCCCAAATAAACACAATGAATGACAAAGGCACAATAACTTCCAAAATAATTTCCAGCAGCAGATACACAGCAGCAACAATTCAGTAAAACAGTGGAAATAAAATAGACACAAGCAACTTACGTGGAAACCCCAAATTGGGGAGAAAACCACGGGACCGATCAACAACGATCCAAAACTTCCACTTTTCAACAAGAACCAAGTGGGTACAACAAGTTCTCCTCTCTAGTAAACACTAGAGGCAAATACAATCATCAAACAACAACCAACAGCCAACAATTTCACCAAAATAGAGAAAAATACCAAAATCGCAGGGCTGTAAAAAACGCAGCAAAAACCGACCTTCCGGGCCTCAAAATGAAAAACTGTTTCGTGTACTTGTATAGGAGAGTCTCACGAACAACATACTAAAATTTGAGGACGAACGGACTCCGTTTGACCTCCGATCCGGAAGAAAAACCAGGCTACTGCACAGAGGGTTTGCTGCTGCCTTTTGATTCTCTGCTTCTCTATTCTCTACTGTATTTCTGATTTTTTTTTTTTTGCATTTTTACTGCTGGCAGCTGCAAAATATTTAGAGAATGGGCCAAGACCAACATAAAACATTTGGGCCAAAATGCAATACATTTGGACTTAAATTATAAAGAGTCCAAATTAAAATATAGGAGCCCAAAATAATTGGGCTCTTCCTCCATGTAGGAGGGAAAATTCCTAACACCTACCTTGTGAATCCTGTTGAGATCTTTGCATGTTTTGGCTTCTGAGCTATTATATTAGGGTGCTGCATTGAGATTTCCTGCAAAAAAACCATCTTAGTAAAAAAAGCAACACTGTGCCCGCGTTCATAAGGATTTGCGCATGGCAATTGGCTGAGTGATTTCCTTTAGAAATAAGGTCTTCTGCCTTGATCTTTGCCTGATTCCCTGTATGTTATGTTGGTCTATGCGAGTGCAGTGGATTTTTGATACACGATCCATTACTTCCACACGACTGCTTACTGATTTTTGCTACGCACCAGTGTTGTGCATTATTGAACCAGTGATGCACGATCCATTACTTCCTCTGTTTTTTGATCCTCTTGATTTTTAGCCTTAGAACATGAGACATTACCTTCTTGTAAATGAACCTTTGAGACCTGTTCAACAATAGCCAAGCCCTTAGTAATATTTCCAGCTGTATCAACTCGATTAACATCAGACTTTGAGCCAGGATCAGTTGCCAAAATATTGCAGCACTAGCCAATTTGTCATAAGCTTCAACAATAGGATTGGCAACATTGGAAATCCTTGCTAATGTTGTCTTGGCTGGGACATCTCGAGAAGGTTTCGATGGGCCCTTATCAATCCTTGTCGGCTCAAATACAGTGACTTCATTGTTTGCTCAATTCAGCACATTAGCATTATTGTCATTAGCAATTTGTTTTACTCCTTCAGTTTGCCTAACCTGCTGATCAATCACAATACCTCTTGGTGCATCAACTCCAGGTATCATGCTATTTTTTGCTCGATCAGTAGTAGCCTGCATTGCACCAACAGGCTCAACTGGGACTGCAGTATGTGGTGCATCAGATTCACTAATTCCCACAGGAACACTCCTATCCATTACACGATTCTGTCCCGCATCACCCCTACCTTGGACCTTCTCTAAAGATTGACTTTTTAACTCATTACTCACAATTGTTGACTTCATAGGACCTTTGTCAATATTTGAGACTGCTCCAACCTTATTTTCCTCCACTACACGCTTCAAAACCTTACAACCTGTGAAACATCACCAATAGTTTTATCATTAACAATGTTCTGAATAACACTTTGTTTTACTCTTTCAATTTGGGAATTCTGCTGGTCGACCATTCTTTCGCTTGCTGCAACACCTTCCAATTTCCCAGCTCTTTTTGCATTAAGGTAGGCTCTAGCATCGCCTTGTAATTTATCTAAAATGCCTAGACCTTCCCTTTCAATCCACAACTTCGACCTTTTCCTGATTACTATCATTGGTTTCTGCAGTTCTTGTTGACTGTTTTCAACTAAAATTTTCTGCACTTTGTGGTTATTCTGCTTGATGGTTGTTGTTCGGTTAATAGCAACATTTTTTTCTGTTTATGAATCATGACAGTGATGGAATTTTGAAGATGTTTTTCAGCATTGTATTTTATTTTCGGATACAATTATTTTATTATTTCAGATCATAGAGTTTGATGCTCGATAATTCAGATGATGGAAGATTTCATAATGATAAAAAGTTGCGAAAATCGTTCGAAGACTATCATTCGTTTGGATTACTTATATAATGAAATTAGCTATTTAGTTCAAACAATATAAGTTTAGTTATTGTGACATCAATATTTTTGATTGGTGCTTCCTTTAATTTGATAAGATTTAATGAGATATTTTTTAAAATTAATATTAATTTATTTACTTATTTTGGTTATATTTTGGATAAATGTAGTAACTATTATTAATGCTGGCTACAATACTGCTTATTAGCGCTTGTGGCTTTTAGCGCTAATTTAGTTGGATATCTAGCTATATAAATGGACCATAAATAGGCAAATTAAGATGTTTTTCAAGGGATATTGCAGTTGTTATAATTGCTGTAAAACAATTGCCGTTAAAATATTGGCTTTTAGAGGCAATTTAGTTAATTATATTAGAAACTAAAATGTCAAATTAATATGTTTTCAGAAGGGATACTATGGTCATTTTAATTGCCACAAAATAAATATCGTTAAAGATGCGAACATTTAGCGGCAATTATGTTGAATTTAGCGGCTATAAAAATGGATGCTAAAGAAGAATAATTATTTGATTTAGTAGCCATAAAAATTGCCATTAATGATGTGAACTTTTAGCGGCAATTATTTTGAACTTAGAAGCTATAAAAAATGGTTGCTAAAGCAGTATAATTAGCTGTTATAGATTAGATTTAGTAGCCATTATAATTGCCGCAAACAATTGCCGTTAAAGATGATAATCTTTAGCGGCAATAAACCATACCATTTACCAGCTTATGTGACAATAGCCGCCAAAGGCTTTGGCGACCCCAACATCACCGGCTAAACACCAATGGCCGGTTAAAGCTATAGAGGTTATTGTTACTGCCGCTAAAACCATTTTTAATTGCCGCTAAACACCCTTTTTGTTGTAATGAGAAAAATCATAGTTATTTTAGGATTAGCCTTTAAATAAAATGAGACGAGCCTCGTCAAATAAAATTACAAATTGCGGGGCCCTCAATAAACATTGTATTTATTTTTAGACATTTGGTATGGTCCATTAGCGTATTTCACGACCTTCCCCAACTAATGATGCGCTAGAATTTTTAGGCACGATTTAATTAAATTGCTTTCTTAAAATGGAGTGCGCATTGATGCGACCCAAATCCAAATCTCGATGAAGTCGAAATGTGTTGACGATCACGGGCGCATTGACTGCGGCGGGGTTCGAAATGCATTTTCACGAAATCATAATTCTAATAAAATAAATAATGATAGAAAAGAGGTTCACATATTGAGACGAGCCTCACCAAACAAAAAAGATAAATGTGGGGCCCTTAATAAATGGTTATTAAAAATGATTAGAATTTGGGAGGGCCGTCTAGCGAATTTCACGGCCTTCCCCAAAATAATATTACGTTAGAACCCTTAGGCGCGATTTAATTAAATTACTTCCTTAAACTCGAGTGCGCATTGATGCGACCCAAATCTAAATCTCGATGAAGTCGAAATGCGTTGACAACCACGGGTGCATTGATTGTGACGGGGTTTGAAATGCATTTTTACGACGTCGCAATTCTTTTAAAATAAACAATGATAAAAGCGGATTACGAATAAAAGGCACATAAGATAGCATGTATTAAAATCAGATAAAATCAAATACACCAGTTGAGCGACCGCGCTAGAACCACGGAACCCGGGAATGCCTAACACCTTCTCCCGAGTTAACAGAATTCCTTATCCAGATTTTTTGTTCGCAGATTATAATAGAGTCATATTTTTCCTCAGTTTGGGGTTCAAATGGTGACTTGGGACACCATTAATCTACCAAGTGGCGACTCTGAATTTTAATAAATAAATCTCGTTCTGATTGTCCTTTAATTGGAAAAACGCCTTTACGCCCTTGGGGGTGTAGTGAAAAAGCAAGTGTGACAAGTTTAACTCACTAACAGTTAGTTTGAATAACTATTCTAACTACATGATATTCATTTCTTTTTGGGCGCATTCTTGCAAGATCTTTTGTTATGCCCTGTACCTCCACAATTTCCACATGACACCTTGTACTTCTTTGATTTTATTTCATCATATATTTTATATCTTTCCATTTGAGGTCTCCTTGGCTGCCTTTTATCTCTCATCGGTGGTTTTACTACCTCATCCAAAATATATTGTGCCACATTCCATTTGCTTTTACTAGGAAGAGGATATACTAGTATTTCACACGTATGTAGAAGGCTCTCCTTTGTGCAATACGGAGAACAATAGTTTACATCCAAAATAAAACTAAACAACTTGAAACGGAAATAATAAATGTTTACCTTCACCAAATTTTTTTCTGAACCAATTTTGGGAGTTTTTGGGATTGCTTCTTCGTTTTTTGTTTTGAGGAAGCAGGAGACAACATGGGTTTTTTAACTGCTGGAATTTTAGGGACATCTTCAGCAAAGTCATCATCTACACATACCTCTTTCCCCTTTCTTTTGAGTTGTTTGCCACCTGGTACAACACTTCCTTTAGCATCTACATCGTGCCTTTTCTTTATTCTCATATCGGCACGGATTTGTCTAGGAGATGAACTATGAGTAGTAGGTTGCATTGCATATGTAGATTTTACTTGATTTGTGGTATTTTGGTGTTAAAACACCAAAATCGAAAGAGGGGATATCACCTACTGTAAAGTTTTTAGGTACTTTTTTCAGAAATTTGAGGTTCTTCATGGTTTAACTTCAACTTAACTAAAGATGGAACCGATTTTTGTAGAAATGGAGAATAATGAAGAACGTGGATAGCTTTTGTTTTGTAAATAAGAAAACATACGCTAAACATAGGGGAGTAAAGGGTAAAGGTAAAACGTGGGGAGGGGGGTTGAGATGAAAGGAAAGAGAAACGTGGGAATATACGGTCATATAATTATGCCTTATATAAATGGACCATTAATTATGTCGAAGTTTTAAATTATGGTATATAAACGGTAATTTAGTATACTAAATGTACTTATCTTTAACCTTAAACATTGAGGGTAATAAGATTTCAAATGTGATATTGGAAGGTAAAAAACCCTTTAGCATTTCAAAAGCACAAACACTACTTCCTCAATTTATTTTAGCCTATATTCGTTTACTTAACCTAATTTAACTTATTTGTATATAATTTATAAACTAGTTTTACCTATTAACTTGATACTAAGAAACTACGTGTTGAAAAACTGGTTGAGAGTGATATTCATGTCTATCATCATAGATTTAAATATCATTCGGCAAATTAAAACTTTAATGTTGGGGTTTTAAGAACTTAAAATGGTTTTGTTATTTGTTGAAATTTTAGATAAATTGATGATTGGAGTTTGTTGGGGATGTCATTCTAAAGTTAGCTATTCCGCAAAGATTTGAGTTATATGGTGATATCGAAATTTAGACGACCACAATCGTGGATAAGTACCACAAACAACGGGATCCTCATAGCTCGATGTTATGCAGAGGACGACCTACATGAAAACAAGAAATCGTACGACCCTTTGCAGTAGTGCAAGCCCATTAGGGGACATTAGGAATATTCTTTCAAATATTTCCCATGATTTGTCTTTTAGGGCTAAAAGGGGATTTGTCCCCTATATAAGAAGCATGAAACAGCCTTGTAAGTTGCTAGGCATTTTCTCTAACACACAACACTTGCTATAAAATTACATGCATATACGATTAATAAGACCACTGTATAAAAGGTTCTTTAGCCTTGATGAGATAAAGAATTCTTATCACCATATTTTTCTAATTTAAATTTTGTTCTAGGCATTATTATACTTATCTAAGATTTACCTCTTCACTTTCTTTGATTGATTTATTCAAAAAGTTTTCATTATCTTTTAAGTCAAACAATTTGGCGCCGTCTTTGGGATTTCTATAGCTAAGATCTTAGTTTCGTCTAGATCTTTTAAAGAAATAATCACCTCTTCTTAGCCTCGCAAAAGCCAACAATGGCAGGAAAGGGAGAAACAAGATTAAAGGCAATAGTAGGTGTCACGAACAACCTCCTGAATTCCCTCAATGAAGCCAGTAGGAAAGATAACGAAAACATAACTCTAAGTGCCACACCTGAGTGAGAGATCTTACCCCGTCCCCCCTCCCCTCCCACCCGCACGAGGATGTGACTGTCTCTTGCGAGAGGGAAACTTCAACATCCGTAGTGGGAGAAGCATCACCGGCTGTGAAAAGGCTATTAGAAGAGTGGTTGATGAGAACCTTGAGCAACATACTCGACAAACCCATTCAAAGAGATGTTGGTGGCACAATACCCGCCGAAGAGCCAGAAACTCCACGAACAGGTACCACTCACATTGTCATTGATGTAGGAAACGATGCACTCATGGCCATTCGAAAGAAAATGGAAGAGATGGAAAATGAGAAAAAAACACTCGGCGATCAGATGAAAGAGCATCAGGAAAGGGTTGACAAAATATCAGGCGCTCCAACATTGCTAACGAAGTGAGACGTGGACCGATTCGTCGAACATCCATACAGTGAGGAGGCGGCTCCCACTCTATCCAGAAAACCTTCAAAATTCCGCCATATTTGAAAATATATGATTGTACCACGGACCCTGAAGATCACTTAATCCACTACGATACTGCAGTAAAAGGTAACGGTCTATCGAAAGAACAAGTGCCATCGGTGCTTCTAAAGAAGTTCGGCAAAACTATGGCAGGGGGAGAGCTGACATGATATTCCCAACTACCAGCACGATCGATATCGTTCGAAGAAATGGCAGATAAGTTCGCCACCGCTCGCGCGAAAGCGAAAAAGGTAGAGGATGACATATTCGCCGTCAAGCAGACGACGGGTGAGGGACTTCGGGATTTCCTAGCCCGATTCAACAGGGTAAGAATGAGCCTAAAGAACATATTAGAAGGGATGGAGGTAGCAGCCTTCCAAAATGGGTTAAAAAGAAACGGGTCAAAAGTAACCAAAAAACTGCTAAGTAGGCTTATTAAGTACCCTCCAAGCACGTGGGAAGAAATCCATAACGCCTATTGTGCCGAAGTAAGGGCAGACGAGGATAACCTCAATGGCCTGATCTAGCGACTAACATCAGTCCAAATAAAAACAAGTAGAGATCGCTGCAACGATGGCCAAAGAGACCAACTACCATGTTTCAATCGAGAAAGGCACTAGCCTTATATCCGAGCAGCCAACCCACCTCCTCCGTGACATACACATGCCACACCTCGACACGTCGCACCACCCCAAAATTAAAGAGGTATGCCTCCACTGTTATATGCTCATAACTTTTGTGTTTCTCATTCATAAATAGTGTATGCACTGGAAAAGCTCGGCACAAATGTGCAGTAGCCGCAAAAGATGAAGTCAAATCCGAGAACCCGAAAATCGAATGTCCTGTGCGAATTCCACCATGAAAGGGGGCACAGGACCAAAGACTGCATAGGTCTATGACAGGAAGTGGTAGGAATGCTGAACCAGGGACACCTAAAAGAATTGTTGAGCGATCGAAGATGGGTTAATTTCGCTCGTGGACGCGATCAATCTCAGGGACCTCCAAAACCACCGTCACCAGATCGTACCATACAAATAATCATTGGTGGTGGCGACGATACAATAATCAACCATGTGAAATTCACCATCACACAGAAACTCAAACAGACAGTCGATCTCGAAGGTAGTATCATCTTCGATAAGTCGGATATCAATGGTTTGTCTTTCCCTCACTATGATGCTTTGGTTATAACTTTGCACATCGCGGATACTGATGTAAAGATAATAATGGTGGATGAAGGAAGCGGCACGTGTATTATTCACCCACGAGTCTTCACACTGATGAGGCTCGAGGATAAAATAATACCGCGTTGTATAATACTAACGTGTGTTAATAATGTAGTGGAACGAACCTCTAGAGAGATAGTGCTACCCGTTCTAGCGGGATGGGTCACCCAAGAAATAACGTTTCATGTCATAAACCAGGAAACAACCTATATAATTCCATCATAGGGCGCCCATGGATACACGCCATGCAAGTCGTGCCGTCAAATTTCTACCAAGCAATCAAGTTTCCCACCCCACGGGGGATATTCAGCATTCGAGGCGAGCAAAGAACCGCCCAATAATGCTACCGAATCGACCAATATTACACACACACTCGATAGCTAAAGGAGAAAGTGCAAAGGCATAACAATCAGCCATATCGAAAACCAAACCCGATATACAAATAGAGGCCATCAAAGACCTGAATGTTGTAGAAGCCTGCAAGGAAACCATAATACCTCGACCTCGTTCAACTGGAAAACACCAACAACACAGAAAAGGCTTATATCAGACACAACCTCTCAGAACCAGGTAACTACCATGAGTTCAGAACTAACCATGCCGATTTGTTTGCCTTTTCCTATTCAGATATGCTAGGAATCCCAAGAGATATCGCCACACACAGGCTGAATGTCGACCCTCTATACCCGTTAGTACGGTAATGAGAAGAAAGTTCAATGCTGCCATCAATGAGGCGGTCAATGAAGAAGTTAATAAGTTACTCGCCAATGGCTCAATCTGAGAATCAAAATATCCCTAATGGGTCGCCAATATGGTCATGGTAAAAAAGAAGAACGGGAAATGTTGGATGTGTGTCGACTTCACCGACCTAAACAAAGCCTGTCCGAAAGATTCCTTTCCGTTACCACATATCAACCAGCTTATCGATGCAACAGTGGGACACGAACTACTGAGCTTGTTAGACGCTTATTCTGGTTACAACCGAATTCTTATGGCGGAAGAAGATCAAGAAAAGACCACTTGCATCACTCACCGAGGGACGTACTTCTACAAGGTCATGCAATTCAGACTCAAGAACGCATAGGCGACATATCAAATGTTAGTCACCAAGATGTTCAAAGAACAACTTGATAAGACCATGAAGGTTTACATCGACGACATGTAGAGGATCGCATGGGTCATCTCAAAAAGAAAGAGGATCACATGGGCCATCTCAAGGAAGCCTTTGAGATATTAAGGCAGCACAGGATGAAATTGAATCCCGAAAAATGCGCCTTCGGCATAACCTCAGGAAAGTTTCTTGGTTTCCTGGTGTCACAGAGAGGTGTAGAATTCAATCGAGATCAGATCAAGGCCATCGAAGGAATACCAGAGACGTTAACAAAACTGGTGCAGAAATTAATAAGACGAATAGCCGCCATGTCAAGTTTTATTTCGCGATCATCAGACAGATGCCGTAAATTCTTCAATATACTAAGGAAAGATCACGCACTATTGTGGAATTCAGAATGTGTCGATGCCCTGAGAAAGGTGAAAGCGTACCTATCTTCGCCACCAATACTCGTCAAGGTAGATCTGGGTGAATGCCAATTTTTATACCTAGCAGTCTCCGAAGTTGTGATAAGTGAAGTCTTTGTCTGCGAAAACAACAGTAATATCCAATTTACTATATCGGCAAAACCTTAGTCGATGCCAAAACAAGGTACCCTCACCTTGAGAAACTAGCCCTGGCATTAGTCGTAGCTTTACGAAAGCTTAGACCATATTTACAATGTCACCCCATAAAAGTGGTAACAACCTTCCCCCTAAGGGGCATCCTACACAAACCTGAATTATCAGGTAGGTTGGCCAAATGGGCCATAGAATTAAGTGAGCACGACATAGCTTACCAACCACGAACTACCATTAAGTCGCAAGTGATCGCCAATTTCGTTGCTGATTTTAGCAAGGAAATATTGCCAGAAGTAGAGCAGGAGGCTCTTCGTGCTTCTGCATATTCTGACCTATGGGTTCTCTACACTGACGGCGCATCTAATGCATCGGGATCAGGATTGGGACTCATCCTTGAGGTTCCTACGGGCAAAGTAATTCACCAGTCCATACGATGCCCCTAGATGACTAACAACGAGGCCGAGTATGAAGGTGTGACTTTATTCAAATTAGCCCTCAAATATGGCGTTCGACGACTCGTCCTCCATTGCGACTCTCAACTCGTGGTAAACCAAGTCACTGCGACTTTCAAAATCAATAGAGACTACTAAAGTACAAGTCAAAAATTCACAAACTACTGCCAGAGTTCGATGAATTCCGCCTCGACCAAATACCAGGGTGCAGAATATCGAAGCAGATGGTCTCGCCAAGCTAGTGGCAGCCACCATAAATATCAACAAGTAAAACGTGGTCACTCTTCTCTATTTCGCAATAGACCAGGTCGAGGTAAATTCTGTAAACCTAACTTGGGACCGGCGCAACCATATCATAACATATTTTCATGATGGAAACCTCCCACCAGATAAGAAAGAAGCCGAAAACTTCGAATACAGGCGGCCAAGTACAGCCAAGTAAACTGTGATCTTTACAAGAGAACAATCAACGGCCCCCTAGCCAAGTGTCTTGGGCTAAATCAAACAAGGCGAGTACTAGAAGAAGTATATGAGGGGCATTGTGGGAGCTCATTTTATGACCATTCATAAAATGGGGAATGGATATTGTCGGATCCCTCCCAGCAGTACGAGACAAGGTATGTGTCCTTTTGGTTTTAACTAACTATTTTTCTAAATGGGTGGATGCATGTGCATACACTCAAATACGTGAGCAAGAAGTTATTGCGTTCATAATGGAAAAACATAATATGTCATTTCGGCATCCCCAAAGAAATCAACTGTGACAATGGATCTCATTTTGTTGGAAAGAAAACGATCGAGTTTTTCGAAAATGGCAAACGAATACTCTCCACACCATACCATATCAAAGGCAATGGCCAAGCCGAATCCTCTAATAAAATCATACTGAATATATTGAAAAAGAAGCTCGAGGATGCCAAAGGGCTATGGCCCGAACTACTACCACAAGTACTATGGGCATCCCGCACTATGCCAAAAACTAGCACAGGCGATACGCCACATTCACTAGTCTACGAGACTGACCCAGTTATAACCGACGAGGTTGGAGAGCCTATCTTGAGATACTCCAACCAAAGCAGACCAAAAAACAACGAAAATAGGCTACAATACCTAGATGAAGTCGAAGAAGGAATCGATATGGCCTACATAGCATAGTAGCCCAAAAGCAACAAGTGGAAAAGTACTACAATAAGAAGGCCAAAGTACGATCGCTCAAGGTTGGAGACTACGCCCTCAAAGCTAAAACATAAGCAGTAAAAGACCCTAATGAGGGAAAAGTGGGAACAAACTGGGATGGACCTTACAAAATCACGCTTGCAGCAAACAAAGGAGCATTCCAGTTAGAGACAATGGAGGTACTCCAAAACAATTGGAATGCTGCCTAGCTCAAATACTTCCACTTCTAAAAGGAGGCGCCACCTAAGTCGTACTCTTTTTCCCTCATCTGGATTTTGTCCCAATCGAGTTTTCTTGGTGAGATTTTCAATAAGGAGGCAAGGGGGATGTCTCAAGGTTTGAAGTATTGTTTATTACCCTCCCATCAATGTGTTTTTCAGACCGATTAATGAAGGGACACGATATAGATAATCAAATCTCTATTGTATGAACAGAGTCGACTTGTTTTTCTTACGAGAATATAATCAAATCTCCATTGTATGAATGAAGTCGACATATGATTCTTGCTATAATATAATTAAAGCTCCATTGTACAAACAAAGCCGATATGTATTTTCCCACGACAACATGATCAAAACTCCAAATAGAAACACCCCAATGATAAAGGCCATCGATAAAAATATGAGTTCGACCTCGTCCGAACTATGTTGGGAGCAACATCCCAATGCACAAGGCCATTGATAAACATATGAGTTTGACCTCATTCGAACTACGACGGAATCCTACTTCGACAATAGTTCGAAGCAACATCCCAATGGCCAAGGCCATCGACGAAAATATGAGTTCTACCTGGCCGAACTACAACGGGATCTTACTTCGATGACAGTTTGAAGAAACATCCCAATGGCAAAGGCCATTGACAAAAATATGAGTTTGACCTCATCCGAACTATGACAGGATCCTACTTCGACAATAGTTTGAAGAAACATCCTAATGGCCAAGGCCATTATCCAAAATATGAGTTTGACCTCAACCAAACTAAGACGGGATCCTACTTCGATGACAGTTCGAAGTAACATCCCAATGGCCAAGGCCATCAAAGAAAATATGAGTTCGACCTCGTTCGTACTACGACGGGATCCTGCTTCAATGACAGTTCGAAGCGGCATCCCAACGGCCAAGAACATTGACGAAAATATGAGTTCAACCTCATTCGAACTACGATGGGATCTTACCTCAACGTTAGTCCGAAGGTAATATCCCAATGGCCAAGGCCAGCGACGATAAACGAGTTCGACTTTGCCTGAACTATGATGAGAATTACTTCGATAACAGGTCAAAAGTAATATCCTAGTGGCTAAAGCTATCGATAAAAGTACAAGTTCGGCCTCACCCAAAGCAAAATTTTCCTAATGGTTCGACAAATGCTCGGGATACCATAATTATTATAAAGGTCACCACCAAAACAATGAAGAAATTTCTTTATTACAGCAAAAAAGTCACTAACACCTATTATAACAACGGACTCAGGCATGCCCTTACAAAAACCTGAAACACAAATGCAAGCACAAACCAAAACTACACATCGTCCTCGTATGGATAAGCATCTTCATACCAAGAGTCGGAGGCAATGAGGTTTGCATCATCGGAAGTGACTACATCCCCATCGGGAATAAAAGGATCATACCTGCATGCCTCGCGAGCCCCATTAGCCTCAACACGCATGCCCTAAAGCTCAGCACCAGACGCCCTCCCCTTGGCATAAAGAGCCTCATACACATCGAGTCGGGCCTCAACATGAACCCACAATTCATATACACGATGAGGCACGACCAGATCGGTCGAAGCACGAGAGGTAGAATGATATGGGCGTTGACTCGCATTCTCTGTTCTCAATGAGGCCACTTGACCGGTCAACACAGACAGCTCCCTCTCCAACTCCTTAATATGACCCTCAAGCCCCATCACCTTGAGCGCGGACGCCTCTTCCTATTAAATTCGCTATAACCAACAGGAACAAAGGATATCCTCCAAAATTTCTGCTTCAGAAATAGTGGCCTCCAATTTATCAGCTCTCATAGTTAGCTCCCCCCTAAGCTTGTCGATCTTCACTACTTCACACCCAACTCGATGGTCAAACCGGCCACCTTTGCTTATCGGCATTCTCAGCCATCACGCCCCACTTAACTCCAGCCCATCCTTCTTCGACTTAAGGGATGACTCAAGTTCGCTATTACGAGCGATGGCTTTCACGAAATCGTCATCTCACTCTGTCAACTCCTCGACTTTGCGTGTCAGTTGGTTTACCTCTACTTAAGCCCTTCACAAAACAATTGGAAGTCCAGGTCCTCAGTGTAGATGTCGTACATCTCATGTTTTGTGCGGTATTGCTGATACTTGGAAGACATCTTACTGTAGATGGCCATACTTTTTCTATCCATACACTCACGCTCGGTCTCCATGATGAGCGTCTGCCATAATGAGAAAAAGTTAATAGAAAATATAGGAAAGAAACTTTGGAAAAAAACCCAATGGCAAGAAAGAAAATAAAACTCTACCCGTAAAGCCAATGCCGGCAACACTTCGAGAAACCTCTATATTGCTCATCGTCCTGAGCACCTCGTTTTCAGGGGCATCACTTAAAGGGGCTAAGGAAGAATCCACTGCTTGTAGTTCGACAGCAAGTTATAATCCCCATAGATAACAATATGGCAGTCGGAACCCTCTGTCCTAACTTCCACATGAGTATGACATTTTACAAATTCACGAATGTCTGCTGAATCGACATCCGAAACCGAGCCCGAACCCTCACACGCGGACTCCCTCTAACATTAAATGACGCACCACCATCTACAGAGCGCACGGAGCCGACCCCAGGGTAAACCCCTTCCGTTTGGGGAGACTCCCCTCTAAGATGGCATCGGCCATAAATGAGGGTACGGGCGTCATCTGCGATGCCCTGCTTCTACCCGCGTCCACGGCCACATCCTTCCCAAGCTCCATTTTCCTCCTTTTCCTTAGTAACGTCTCATCCCTGTTAGAGGATCTATCCAAGAAGTGAGGGATCGACATGGAAAAAGCCTCCTTCCTCACGACCATATCTCGAGAAGGACCTTCCACTTGAATCGGTCGAGGAAAACCTTCTCGAACAGATGCAGTCAGAGTAAACTGTGTTCCTACAGTAGCGACAACCTAACGGAATGTAGGGACTGGCGCCCTCCGCTTGGAAGCCCCTAGACCTGCCGTCAAAAAAGCCGTATCAATAGGCTACGAAGTATAACCAACAAAGTGATACTTACTGGATGAAACTTTAGGGCTGTAGCGCTTCACAAAAGCGGGACAATCTCGAGCCTCTACTGTATGGAGCAATGATAATAGGATATATAATTGTTATTTATGCCATAATTGCCCATGCTTTGTTGTTGTTTTGTAATGTAAGTTGCCAATAAAATGCTTTAATTGATGCTATTTGGTTTCGCAGGGAATACAAGATGTGAGGAAGCAAAGTGAAGTGCTTAGAGGCAACAACGTGAAGAAAACACCCACTCAAGAAGTACCTGAACACAAAAGAGCATAAAGAGAAGAAACACGAAGACTAAAATCCAAAAACGGCTCTCTACAGTTGCCACCACGGTCCATGCCGCAGTTGGAGACAGAGGGCTCCACGGTAAACACCGCGGTAGACGCCGCGGCCACGGCAGCCTATTCCAAAACCAGAAATTCGAGGGGTCAAAGTGTAAATTCGGGGAAATTTTTTGTAAAACCCTTGTAAGGTGTAGAAACTCGCCCAAGATAGGCTAGGCTTGTTTTGAGATTACTTTGGCTAGAGAAACAAGTGTGAGAGATCACCAAAAACATCATAATTCGTATTCTCTTTAATTTTTCTTGTAATTTTTTATTATGAATCTTTTCGTAGTTTATTCCTCCATTATTATGAGTAGCTAAATACTTTAATCTAAGATTTTGGTGAAACATGTTGGGGATGACTTGGCTGCTATATTAATATAGTTTGAATCGGTTGTTAATCTCTATTTTTTCATATATGTTTTGGTTGTGGTTAGTTGAAAGGGCCCTCAACTATCCGTTCCTATTTATTATGTATCTACTTTAGAGAGTGCATATTTAGGTAAATTGTATGAACAACATCACTCCCGGAGTATAGACGAGAGTCATAACCGAGGGTTTAGAGGTCGGATTAGAGATAACGATAACTCGGGTGCAATCTAAGTGAACCATATTGTGAAATGTAGCTACCGTAGCTTGAGAGAGTGCGTCTAGTAAATTATCATAGATGCTTGAGAAAGATTTATGATAGCTGGGGCATTCATGTTTGATAGAGACAACTAAATCATAGTTATAAGATATATACAACCAAGGAAATTACCAACGGGGGAAACCATTACCTTAGACCTTATTCCAACTGTTTACACGTCAAGCATAGTTAATTTTCAGTTGTCAATTACTTTCAGTCTTTAGTTGTTAGAAAAATCAACAATTGTGAATCAAAAAGTTTGGAAAAATAAATTGTGTGAATTTAGTAAATCTGATAATAGTAATTGATAGGTTAATTCTCTGTGGTTCGACTCTGGCATAAATACTCAGAGTATTTGCAACGCATGCATAGTCTTTTGCGAGGCTCAGTTGAGTGTGATCAGGCAACAAACGATATACCCATTCCCTTATGCTAGCAATAGGGCGGGGTAGGCATCCCATAGCTATAAACAAAGAACGAACTCTATAAGGGGTAAAGAGGAGAGGAAAGAATGAAACAAGTGGCGACGCTTAGTTTTTTTGTTCCACCGTTCTGGGAACCTAGAGGGGTCGGAGATAACATGTTCGGTTCTGACAAAGAAATACTTGTGCCAAAACTTGCGACTACTCGATCGTCAGTCCCCACTACCATCCCCTTTGTTCTGCGGTGCCTCAAATACACCATAGTGCTTCAATGAAAGCCGGGTCTGAACAGGTGTACGAGGTGAAGGACAGTAACTTCACATTCTGCCAACTCCGCATACTTTGTCAGCAGAAGAAGTACCTTAAGTGTGTATAGTGAGATCTGTGCCGGGAAACCTGATAAAATGTGTAGAATCCTGCCTCCAATTGAGGGAGGGGAAATAATAATCGATCATGAAAAGGACTCATAAAAGGCGCAGTACCCAGCTCTGTGGACTTCCACGAAGTCCCTTCCTACCGGAATAATATCAACATGGGCAGAGTGTTATACTTTATACGGAGAGCATCTATACGAGTTTGGTCCATTTCGGAGAGCACCGGAGTAGGAGTAGCGGGAGGATCTTTGAGGAAGTCACTCCATGATGTGAGGTGTCTCGGTAGAAATTCCTCCAAAGTGGGAAAGTTACCCCCTCTTCCACCACTATGTCGTCGCCGCCAGAGGGGAGCGCCATGGAGAGCAGATCAGCCTCAGAAACCCCCTCATGAGATCGATGTGTTCTAGGCATCACTTTGGTAGGACGGATGTTAGAACAACAAAGAAAGTTGCAGATGAAGGATGAAAGAACAACAACAACAACAACAACTACCCAGTATAGTCCCACAAAGTGGGGTCTGGGGAGGGTAATATGTAGACGAGCCTTACCCCTACCCGAAAGGGCGGAGAGGATGAAGAACGGGAACAAAAAATCGTAAAAACAAATACAAGAAAGGTGAGAATGGATAACTGGAATTGAAATCATTTTTTCAAAAAACAAATCCTCTACCTATTTATACAATAGGGTGGGGCCAGAATCGAAGCGAAAGGTTACAGTGGATCACCGAAATCGAAGTAACAAGTCGTCAACTCTTGTCTCGAAAACACGTAATGATGACACACGTGGAGATGACATCATTTATTGATAAAATACACTACCTAATGCCTTGCAGAGCACGCTGACCGCCCATTATTGGTCAAGATGTAATGCCTCGAAAGATCAAATTTCTTTGTAGTGGCGTGTGATGTCCATTTGTCGAGGTTACAACTGTCGAGGATGCACCAAGTTGCAACCTCGACAAGCGAAGGGACTAACTGTATGGGTCCAAATTTGGATGACCACGACCGTTGATAAGTACGACAAACTACGGGATCCTCATAGCTCAACGTTCTCCAAAGGACGACCTATAGAAAGAAACCGTACGACCCTTTGCGGTAGTGCAAGCCCATTAGGGGACATTAGGAATATTCTTTCGAATATTCCCTATAATTTATCTTTTAGGGCTGAAAGGGGATCTGTCCCTATATAAGGAGCATGAAACAACCTTGTAAACCTTTTCTCTCACACACAACACTTGCTGTAAAATTACCTGCATATACGATTAATAAGACCACTGTTTAAAAGGTTCTATATTTTTCCGATTTATTTTTTTTTCTTTGAATTATTACACTTAGATAAGATTTATCCCTTCACTTTCTTTAATTGATTTATTTAAAAAGGTTTCATTATCTTTTTAGTCAAACAATATTTTCATATGTTGAAATTCGTAGGAGAAGAAACTAATTTTTTATACAATATTATAATAAAGGTATAATATTGTATAATGTTGCATATCATGTGTATAAATAATGTTGCAAAAAAATAATAGGTTATGCATTCGCAAACTTAACAAGATGACTACGTCGATACAATATCCCGTGTTGGGGTGTACTTTCGTACAAGTCTCTTTTTTTAAGTGCTACTTTTGATTGGATACTACCACAACAAAAAGGAAAAAATGCATAGTTAGCCACTAATAATAAATGTATTTGCTTTGAAACTAGTATTTAAAATATTTTTAGTCTTTTGACGCTGCTTTAATAAACTTTAACTTCCCGGACAGAAATACCATTCTGCTCATGTCCTTAACTTTGGAACTTAATTTCAGGACATCAGGACTACATATCCTTAACGTTTGAACTTGTAACTCTAAGTTCAGGACTTTAGGACTACATATCCTTATCTTTTGAACTTGAAACTCTAAGTTCAAGACTTCAGGATTACATGTCCTTAAGTTTTGATCTTAACTTCAGGACTTCAGGACTACATGTCCTTAACTTTTGAACTTAACTTCAGGACTTCAGACTACATGTCCTTAACTTTTGAATTTGTAACTGTAAGTTCATGACCAAGTGTCCTTAAGGTTTGAGCTTGTTAGTCTAAGTTCAGGACCTATTGTCCTTAACTTTTGGGATTCTTAGCCTAAGTTCAGGACCTATTATCCTTAACTTTTGAGCTTGTTAGTCTAAGTTCAGGACCTATTGTCCTTGACTTTTGGGCTTCTTAGCCTAAGTTCAGGACCTATTATCCTTAACTTTTGAGCTTGTTAGTCTAAGTTCAGGACTTCAGGACCTATTGTCCTTAATATTTGAACTTGTAATTGTAAGTTCAAGACATGTTGTCCTTAGCTTTTAGACTTCTTAGCCTAAGTTCAGGACCTATGGTCAAAAGTTAAGGAGAATAGGTCCACATTTTCATTTGATTCACATTTTCATCGTCATCGTTTTCATTCAGCAAACGGCTTTTCCTTGTGAAATATACAGCAAATCTTAGAGCTCTTCTTGTTGAGCAACTCGTTATCCGCTGTACCTGGCTTCCATGAAATGCTCTTCTTCTTCAGTTTCAGTTTCAGAGTTAGGGTTTTTGTTGTATGTTGCTGCCGTTGTTCGGACGACGACGAGGAGGAGGATTCCAATGAGTTGTTTAGGGTGGTTGTTGTTGTTGTTCCAGTGGTCGCCGGTAATGGTGATTGTCTTGCGCTTCTCGCAATGGTAAAAATATCTTTTCATATTAATTTTAGTAGAGTAGTGGCTATTTTTGCTCAACATTAAAATTGCTGGATAAAAGATAAATATCACCTTAAATAGTGGCTATCCCACGCCATTTTCACCAACAAAAAAGAGTAAGATATAATTATTTGCGGAGAATAACTTATTAATAGATCAAATGGGTTTTAGTTCATAACTGTACCAAAACTCTAGGAATGAATTTTTTTAATAGGAAGTGTTATGAAATAATATAAAGACAAGAACAATAATGCAAGAATAAGAACAATATAGAGAGAGAATAGGGAGAGAGAGAAGTATTCTTATTAATACTTGGGGTGATTTACAATGGGGTAAGACCCCTCTATTTATAGGAAGAGGAATGACTTAGCTTCAAGCTAAAACTCTTAGACATTCACTCTAAATAGACTTCTATTTTATAACACTCCCCCTTGAATGCCTATTCAATAATGTGCCTCATAAAACCTTAAAACCAAAACCCATTGGGAAAAATTAAAGAAAGGAAAAAGAGTACACATGTTTGAATATGCGCCTATTGGTTGCCTCGTTAAAAACCTCGCAAGGAAAACCCAGTGGGACAAAACCTTGTAAGGGAAAAAGAGTGCAACGCGCATTAACTCCCCCTAATAAGAACATCAATTTATATCCTTGAGCATTTGCATTTCAATCTTGTGCATCATCTTCAAAACGATCTTTGGTAGACGTTTGACAAATCAACCATATTGACTTGAATAAATATTCCGTACCTTGAAATCATCATTCTTGATAGATATGAACATCTTCATATAATGTCGAGGAATAACTCTTCAATATCTCCATAGATGCATTCTCAATGCCATCATGCTTATAGTTATAGCAAGATACATATGTACACAAATTGTACTAAGGATGTGGTACTTCAGGACCAAGAATTGCATATGCTTCAAGTAACTTAAATCTTTCAAGTTAAGTCATATAAGCCATATAATAGACTTTAGATGCATATCAAGTTTTCCATGTCATGCTAGACAAATAAGATATCGAAAACTGACTATACATACCTTTGACTTTATACTTTCAAGCATTTGAACTATAGGTTCAAAACTACATGTCATTCATATGGAATCAATTCTTCTTGAATTGTATCTCTTCCATTTAGTAACTTTCTTTGAGTCAGCAAATGCGTATAGCATGCTTTGCAATATGTTGCAATTGAATTATCTCTTTTATGAACTTCAGGTTCATATCATGATATTCGGGGATATACATATACAAATGATAATTCATCCCATGTAACATTTTCTCAAGTGTTTATCATGTCTCCCCCTCATGTTAGAAAAGCTAACTTGTTTCCTCAACTTTGGGAAATCATCTTTGTGCATTATCATGTCAATATACACGGCACATTAATAATAAGATGAAATTATTTGGTTCCTGACCCTGAACCACTTGTGAGGGGAGAATATACTCTCGTATACAACTTATATCAAACTGATATATATATATATAACTTTGTTCTCGTAAGAAACAGTTTAGCTATTAAGTGGAAGCACTCAATAATTATCTTGCTAAACCAACTTTGATATAAACCAACTTATCAAGATGAACTATCTTGAGTAGAAAATCTGGAAATTATGCTCGAAGTTAGATTACTGAGCAATTTACCTCGCAAGCACCGGCCAGGCTGCGGGTTAATAACAATTGCGCACGTAACCATTTCATAGATGCATCATATGTGGTATACATGGCAGGTGAATGGGCTCATATTCACCTTTGATATTTCCAGAATTTATGGGCTTCAACCCGAACTCTTTAGTTGGTCAGTTCATGAATGAGAACAAGTGATACAAGAGAATTCGTAAAGAACTTTCTAGTTCATTGATATTCACCTGTGTGAATTTGCACATCATACTTAAAATGAGATGGCTAACACGAATGCCAACTGAATAAATTATCAATATTAGTAAACTTCAAATTTACACCATGACATGTGCACTTATCAATAAACTTCAGGTTTATTATGACATGGGTTTTTATACCAATAGATATCCACTTTATTGTGGCATTCTTTCTTTTGTGTAGTACAAACTGGAGAACAAAGCGGGTAGCTTTTCATATGCAAATTACCCCGCTACAAGTTGTAGTAATAGGAGATATCAAAGCCTTCCTTTATTTATAGTCTCAATATAATCAATCGCTTTCGCGTGTACTTTGGAAACTGAATAAGTTTCTTTGAGACTTACTACAGCACAATACTCAATTGTGTTTCTCCAACATAGTAATAATTGGCTCTTCTAGAGCTCTCAATTAATTTTGTACTACCACAGATTCATCAACATCCATGTGGTGAATATCTTTCTTAAAGAGAAAGTTATACCATTATGGTCATGTCAAACTTATATGCAAGATATGTTTCTTGCATTATCGTTGTCCTTTAATAGTCATATTTCCAAAATACTTTGGCGTACAATAGGTACGTGACCAACGATCATTCATGCCATATATCATCTCAAACCTCCTTCTAGGGGTGAGTGTGGTATCATCTCAAACCTCCATCTAGGGGTGAGTGTGGTATATTTAATACCAATTTCATCGTCATATTCTTCCAATAATGAATATGTATTCGTGAATCAGATGTTGTCACATTCACTTCGAGGATATGTGATTTTGTTATCCTTTTCAAATCTATAAACGCGTCAGGCATTTGATTTGCTATTCTTTGCAAATGGATAATCTTTTGTGCCTCTTTCTCACAAATAGAGGTATGTGGATCAAGATGAGATAATGATGCATTTTTCCACAAAATTTCCCGTTTGGTTTCACCAACTTCTCCCCCTAATTTTGGGAAAAGTGTCTCATCAAATTGACAGTCTGCAAATCGTGCAGTGAACAAATCTCCTGTCAATGTTTCGAGGTAGCGAATAATGGAGGGCGATTCAACCTCAACATATATTCTTAACCTTCTTTGCAGACCCATTTTGGTGCGGGATGGCGGTGCTAAAGGCACATATACTGCGCATCCAAAGATTCTTAAATGGGATATATTGGGTCCATGACCCAAAACCAATTGCAACGGGAAATATTTGTGTCAATTCGTCAGTCAGAGACGAAGTAGCATTGCTGTATGCAAAATGGCGTGACCCCAAACTGAAGTGGGCAGCCGACAAACTAAAATGCTGCATGCAAAATGGCATGAACCCAAACCAAAGTGGGCAGCCGACGAACTAGCATTGCTGCATGCAAAATGGCATGAACCCAAACCGAAATGGGCAGCCTCGTTTTCATGAAGAATTCAAGATTATTCTCATCTATTGTCTCAATATGATATCCATTTTGAATGATATCTTTAAAACTCAACAAGTTCCTTTTAGACTTGGAGGAGAATATTGCATTCTCTAAGATAAACGTCGTGCCTTTGGGCAGAGTTACAGTTGCTCTTCCGGAGCCTTCAATCAATTTACTTCCCATGGTTTGACATATAAAAGAAAATATACGAACATGAGAATAAACAACTTCAATTCGTTTGTGTCACATAATATTTTCAAAATCTGCTGCTAACAGTTGACTAACAAAATCAGATATGTTATCCATAATTGATTACTTTGCAGTTTGAAAATTTCAGTTTAAGCATTTTCATAAAACAATCGATTGTTAAACACACACAATCGATTGTTGAGCATTGACAATCGATTGTTAAACATAGACAATCGATTGTTGACAATTTTTGAAAAATTCCAGATCACACTGTTTTAAGACAATCGATTGTTAAATATAGACAATCGATTGTTGGCTATTTTGAAAAATTCCAGAGCACACTGTCTTAAGACAATCGATTGTTAAGCATAGACAATCGATTGTTGACTATTTTGAAAAATTCCAGATTACACTATCTAATGACAATCGATTGTTGATCATTGACAATCGATTGTTTTGCAGTTTTTATGCGAAATATGAGATAACCGACTAGTTTTTCAGGTTAGTCGATTACCTCTAGTGGAAAGTAAAAATATTATTGATATTTGAGCATATTGATACATTCTAAAGAACTAATACTAACATTATATCATGAACTAACTAATACGAGCTAATACTAATGGCTATTAGTTTATTCATTCACTAATACAAACAAGTAAAATAAAATCAAATAGCTCCATCTTCTTTTATCACGGATCCATCACCGATTAGGTGGTCTATTTTCCCCTCGGGTTGCTCAAAGAAGTCTGCCACATCCAAGTGGGTGATGTCAAAGTTGTCGTCAGAGACAAAATTCGTTTCAGGGCGTTTACTCTTTCGAGATGTTTGATAAAGGTCAACCAAATGTCATGGTATACGGCAAGCCTTTGACCAGTGCCCGTTTTCACCGCAACGATAATATATAGTTTATAAACTATTTGCTTTTGGGTTCTTATCGTATCGTGCTTGTGGCAGAGTGACCAACTTCAGGTTGTCATATCTCTTCTTTAAGCCATTCCACAAGATAGGTGGATCTTTGACGGTGAGATATTCAATCTTCAAACCTTCATCAAGGTGATGGCGCAAGAAAATCAAGGCCTTAGCATAGTTTTAAACCTTCATCAAGGTGATGGCGCAAGAAAATCAAGGCCTTAGCATAGTTTTGGGTGGATGCATTATTTCTGTCTTTAATGGCGTCTCTAAGACCCATAGCATCCAAAATGGATTTAAGTATCCAACACCCATATCATATAGTTCTTGCCCGAAATTTCAAGGGCAACGAACTTTCTTTTCATAATGTCAGACATAAATACTTACGGGCTCAATTACAATTATCACATTCACTTCAGGGAATGGATCAAAATCATGTGCTTTACACAATCTCATGTCAAATATTACTTTCATAAAGTGAAAGATTATTTTGAGAATCCTTATTGTTCTCATTACCACAATAATGACAATTATAACTTCGTCTATTGCCATGTCCACATCCATTGATACCTTTACGGTAATTAGTCTTCTTTCAGACTTATCACATACTGCTACCACATTCTCTAAAGGGGATGGAGCAAATTCAATTGGACGGAATTCTTTGCCACGTCCACATTCATTGATACCTTCATGGTAATATTTTAGTCTTCTTTCAGACTTATCATATACTGCTTCCACATTCTCTAAAGGGAATGGAGCAAATTCAACGTGACGGATTTTCAATTATTTGCCCACAATCATACATGAATTTAATCATGGCAGGACATAGAGATTTTACCACTTCATGTGGTTATAATTTCTTACAAACTCCATTAGAGTTATAATCAAACTTTGTTGTCTATGCTTTGTATATAAAATCAAATTATAGAATTCCAAGAATTTGAAAGGGAAAAGTAAATTACTTACCTTTAAGGTATACCAAAAAATGTTGTGATATCAAATATACCTCTTGTGTAAATTCCTTTCTTTCTCTCACGTTTTCTTTTTCCTTCTTGTCCGTATAGATATTTGCCTCTTCGGAAAGATGAAAACTTTGGCATAGCAATTTGTGGACAGTTTCAGGACACATAAATGAACGGCGAGAATACCATTGCAATCAGCATCACATCAATGGCAACTGATAATTTCCTTCTCTTTTGGTCAACTAAATCGAACCATGAAGAGAATATATTTCGTGATGGTTAGAGACTCGTGCTGATAACGTGTTATGAAATAATATAAAGACAAGAACAATAATGCAAGAATAAGAACAATATAGAGAGAGAATAGGGAGAGAGAGAGAAGTATTCTTATTAATACTTGGGGTGATTTACAATGGGGTAAGACCCCTCTATTTATAGGAAGAGGAATGACTTAGCTTCAAGCTAAAACTCTCAGACATTCACTCTAAATAGACTTCTATTTTATAACAGGAAGCACTTTTTCTTTTGATGAATTTTATGCAATGCAGACCGAGATTCATCAAATCAAATAAGCTGAACCAATTCATTCAGTAAGGTTTGGGCCTACATAAACCAATCCAACCCCAAACCCAAGCTCATTATTTTCGGTAAATCTGTGTGCCTAAGTATAATGCTTAATAGTAGGGCTAATTATATATTTGATCGGTCGGCTAAAAATAATTACATTCGCTAGCTAAATATTTATATTATTGAAAAAGTATGAATATAATATCAGTTTAAAAATAACCTTATAATATTAAGCATAATAACTCATAATAAAAAGACATAACCGAAATTCTAGATATTAACTTTATAATCCTATTAGTTTTAGGATATAGTAGAACTTCAGAAATCCTATAAGTATAATTACTTTCAGGCATAAAGATTTATTATTACATGTAAGCCTCACGTATGTACCACTCCTTTGTTAGAATTTCGGTGGTACTTATCTTTCGAATTTTAAATAAATATTATTTTTATTTCACCACTTTGTAAATATTGGTTGCGACTCATTTTGAGTTATTAGAAAAATAATTCCTTTTGATTTTTTTTAAAGATTTCTACGATCAAATTTGAATTTTCTTAAAAACTAAAAAAATAGTTTTCAAAGCTTTAGATTATTCTTAAGATTTAAGATTTAAGATTTAAGATTTAAGATTTTAATTAGAAATATTTTTTAAACAATACTTTTTAATTCGAAAACATATAAAAGATACACTTTCTTAAGAGTTTCGAAAAATAAAATACAAACTCAAATCTTACAAAACTCTAAAATAAATGTTAAGTGTCAACTTATAATTTCAATATCTTTTTCCTTCTATCTATCTATATCTATAATAACTCTAAAATATTAACTGGAAGAACTCATAGAAAGGACATAACTACAATAACCTAATTTTGGACTACAATATATTCTTTGCTAATTTTTTTATATTTAAAAATTAAAAAAATTTCGTCTATTAAATTTTTATTAAAAATATGTAAGAAAGTTTAATAAAATTAATTTTATAAGAATCCTCCGTATTGGCAATACATTACCATTTCATAATGTCCAATACCAAAAACAAATATTAAATGGATTGCATAAAGAGTTGAAATTGAAAAAAATAACCCCATGATATTATATTTTTATATCATATTTGAACTATTTTCCTACTCAGATAATATATTTTAATCAATTTTTCGTGTAATATCGAAAAAATATCCAATTATTAAATAAGAACTAAGAAAATATTTAAAGAGAATAAAATGGTTGGTAAGAGTCAATACCACTAATGATTCTATAAATATAAAGATCTAAAAATAAAATATCATATCAATCTTTT
The DNA here is from genome assembly GCA_034376525.1 of Nicotiana benthamiana. Classification (NCBI taxonomy): domain Eukaryota; kingdom Viridiplantae; phylum Streptophyta; class Magnoliopsida; order Solanales; family Solanaceae; genus Nicotiana; species Nicotiana benthamiana. The sequence goes on from CM067337.1 coordinate 9,423,355, forward strand.
ACTCTTTGAAAATAAAATTTACAGTGGATAAAATTATAATAAAGATTAAATATTCAAAACAAGAGATAAACTAATACTAAGATATGAATCAACATAGAATAAATTAAATGTTAAAACCAAATAATTAAATTTTTAATTAATTATTTAGCAAGAGAACCCAATTCAATTATTTTTAGTTCATCATATGCGTAAATTTCTTATTCAAGTTAAAAAAACCTTATGAGACATAAATTCATTCCATTGAAAAAGCATTAAAACACAAAGTAAAAATATTAGTATATTATTAAAAATCAAAGTGCTATACAAGTGACTGAGGAAGCACAATCAAAACAAAATCATAATCGAGAAAAAGATTTCAAGACTATATTATAAAGAGTCGACTTCGGTATAATGGGATTATTCTTTGTAGATCCGACATAATCGAAATAATATTTTTATGTTACACACTACTAGAAAATATCATATCAAGAGGCATGATACTGTTAGAAATAATAGCAAGTGGTGTACCAACAATGATTTTATTGTGAGGCCATCCACTTTAGATTTGATATCCTAATCAAACAACTTAAATAACCATCACAAATATATCAAAGTAGAGCAACGATGCTAAATTTATAAGAGAACCAAAAATTAATAATATGGGGTGAAACACTTATGACAAAGTGTCAAACGATTAAAATAATTATCTGGAGTTCTTATTAATGGACTATTTGGTGAAAAATTAATAGTTTGGAAGGTGATATGGGGTGAAACACTTATGACAAAGTGTCAAATGATTAAAATATTGTCTTGAGTTCTTATTAATGAACCATTTGGTGGAAAATTAATAGTTTGGGAGGTGATTTCTATTAAGTACTACCAATAGTTCCAAAATCGGACAAAAACAGAGACTATAAAATCTAACTTGCCAAAGTTATACTTCTGCCTGAAAAAGATTCAACTGGCAAGAAATATAAAGTGAGAACATATCCAGTATTTAGTGTCTTCTTGCTTCATATCAGAAATAAAGAAGAGCATCCAATAAAAGATGATTTGATTTTTTCTGAACACCTGTTTATCAATCCTAATGGCAATAGTAGTGCATTTAATAAAAGAAATATTTCAATCACTAGATTAAAATGCAATTTGTGCAAATCACACGATAGAATTAAAAAGATATCTTAGCTAGCAGAAATGAATATGTTGATCAACTAAATAAAAGATTAATTGCAAAATTTAATAATAAAAATAAAATATTTTTCAGTTTTAGGCTTAGCAGAAAATGATACCAATAATTACAACAAGACGAATACTTTATACCAAATGACCGTCTACCATAAATATTTGTTATCAAGTTTATTGTTTCTTACGTATGTTAGTATCACTGTATATATAATAGACTAAGTTAAAATTGATCTCCTATTGTATATAGGTTAATTTATGAAACAATATGCCGGTCATACTACTGAAAAACTTAAAAACACAGAATAGCTTGTGTAATAGCACACAGATGGTATATAGAAGTTTTGACAATAACGTCATACATGCAACAATTATGATACTGGTCAATGTGCTTCTAAGTATATTCCTATCTCTGAATTCAACTTTCGTCTTCCGAAACTAAGGAATCCTTTTAAATTTGTGTGAAAATAATTTTTAGTATGCTTGTGTTTTGCAAATATAACAGATAAGCACAAGGACAAACATCCTAAACATTAACCTATTTTTACCACAATATGTTTACTTGCACGGACAACTATATATTGCACTTTCAAGAGGGATATTGAGATCAACAACAAGAGTTTTGGTTAAGACAGAGTAACCAAAGCAATAGGAGGAAATATACACAAAAAAAATATTGTCCACAAAGAAGTGTTCGTGAAAATACCATCACATTAAATACTTTTAAACTATAATACATAATTATCTAACTAACATGATAAAATTGATCATTTGTTTAAGTTTTGATGATGTCTTTTTATTTTAAAATTTATGTATTATGCTAATGTAATAATATTTTTTGTATTTAAATAATTGTTGTATTATTATACATGAAATTTCTCTTATTAATTATTTTCTTTTGTTCCTTTATATAAATAAATAAATGATCACGTGTCATTATTAACGTGCAACTCACGTTTATCGATACTACAATACTTAATATTCATGTATGTATGTGTGTGTGCGCGCGCATATATATATATATATATATAAAGAAAAAAATCCGCCGGCTATTAATTTTAGAGTGGCTAGATAGTATAGTTTTTCCTTAATAACATGTGTTAGCAACATCTCAAAAGCAACAAATATATTTTAACCAACATTATTTTCCATGTTTATTTATTAAGTTACTACCATGTAATTTTTATTGTGATATCTCTTCTTATTGTTTAATTTATTAAAATTTTATGTGTTTGTTATCTTCTATTTCAAATTGTAACAAATACTTTGCTATTATTTTGTGAACTTGTATGAATTGGCGGTAGTTAGGGATTAATTCTTTAATCCATATGAGCTCACGGGAAGAGAGTTTAGCTCTTGAAGTTGAAGATGGGCATACAACGTCCCCGTGCATACCTTGTTCATTGATTGGCTTAGAAGGTCTTTGGTTATTATTTGAGTTGAAGTTTTTAAAAATATGTTCTTGAAGTTGAAAGTCTTGGACACAATTTTTGATGTTTCTACAATAAAGAATAAATTGTGTTGCAAAAAGTGAAAAATAAAAATATTCGCCATAACTTTTTCGTTTTATAAACGAACTGTAAATATCACTTTTAAACGGAGTAAAAAGGAGTTCCTTTTTTTTTTCAAGAACATAAACAGGCAAGTACTTCAGGAAAACATTTTTTAGGAAATGGATTTTGAAAAAGCTGTGTAAATTTGATACCGTGAGATATTCTCTCAGATTATCAACATATTCCAAGTGTAATAATTTGAAGTGTCATGTCTACATATCCATTCTGATCAATAACTATATACTATTAAGTATTTTTATTAAAAAAAATTAGATATGATTTATGACAAGAGAGGTTGCTCTGATGGTAAGCAACCCCCACTTCCAATCGAGAGGTTGTGAGTTCGAGTCTCTCCAAGAGCAAGGTGGGAAGTTCTTGGAGGAAGGATGCCGGGGGTCTATTTGGAAACAGCCTCTCTACCCAAGGGTAGGGGTAAGGTCTGCGTACACACTACCCTCCCAAGACCCCACTAAATGAGATTATACTGGGTTGTTGTTGTTGTAGTAGAAAGTCTTGACCACATGGCCACTGGCCACAATTATTGTTATACGTTGTTTCCCTGTGTTTCCTGAGAAGCTCTTATCATGATTATTGTGTTGAATCATTTGAAAAAAATTATTGAAGACATATTATTGCTAGATATAATTTTGCTAGGTAGAAGAATATTAGGAATATACAAAGTAAAACAAAGATTATATCTTCAAGACTTCAACGAAATTTGAGTTAAAGTACGTATTTCATTTGCGCCTATTAAGGGAATAGGTTAAAAACAATTGGTAAGCTGCCTCATTGATCTTCCAAAGGCCAAGAATAAGAATTGACGAAAGCCAGCAAAGATATAGTTTAAAATCTCCATTTGTGTATAGACCAGTTTGATCTGCAAGGGCTCATTTGATACGAGAAACAATAAATAATTAATTTCAAGATTAAATTTGAGACGAGCTTATCTTACGTTTAGTTGAAATAAAATTATGGTATAATTAACTACAAAATTAATTATTCAGGGATTATAGAATTCTTTATCCTCACAAGAGGATGGAATAACTAATCACGGAATAATTTATTTACCAACCAGGCGACCCCTAAGTCTAAACTAGGGCCCTATCTATGCGTTGAGCACGGGAACCTATACTACTATTTATGATAATGCTATACTTCTTAAAAATTCTTTAAATACACATGTGTACACCAAAGTTCAAAGAGTCCTATGGTCAATGATGATTGAGTGTAAGGGTATACATAGACCGGGTTGATTCGTATTTTATAATTACAAAATCAAATCAATTGTGTCGGTTTATTAAATCTAATGACTAAACCAAACCAATAAATTCGGGTTTTTCAATATTGGTTTTTCTCGGATTTTTTCGGGTTTTCGGGTTTTCAGGTTTTTTCGAATTTTTTTTCGGTAAAATCTTCGTAGAACAAAATATATAATGTATGCTCAAAATATTTCTTTAATCCTAATAAGATACAACTATATAAAGTATTTTTCAAGAAAATAGTACAAAATATGAGATACGTCATGACTCATGACATTATCCTAAAATATTCAACAACAAAAAATAATAAAATTATGTACTATAAATATTGCTAATTAAAAAGTCATAATAAAAATAAACATAATCTAAAAGCACTAATTCATGCTAAACTAGATAGACTAAAGAGGAATATTAATTATATGCCTAAAAGCTAAAGAAAAATAAAAATAGGTTATGTATTTTTATCTAAATTATTGCAAAATAAAAAATAGACATTTAATACATTCTTGTTCATAATATTGAATTGAATGTCTTTTGTTAGCATTAGTTTTTATTGCTAGCATTATTTAATTTACTAATATTAATAGCTATAAAATTATTGGAGCATTCAAAAGTTCTAAATCAAACCTTGAAATAATACCTTAAAAGATAAAATTATGAAATTTTTTAAGAAATATTTATAAATTACATTACAATAAGTATATTTATATATTAAATATATCTAAAATTGCTATATATGTAATGTCGGGTTGGTTTGGTTTCGGTTTGACTTTCTTTAGTTAAAATCAAACCAAACCAATTATGGTCGATTTTTTTTTTCCAGCACCAAATCATAGTCGGGTTTTTTCACGGTTTGACTCGAATTATCGAGTTGGTGCGATTTATCGGTTTTCTTTGTATACCCCTAATTAAGTGCACCTTTACAAATGAAATTAGAGGTTCAAACCTCAATTTGTAGGCATCTTCAGTGTCCCTCTTGTAGTTTAATTATGTATTTCTTTTTCTTGTCGCAAGTGAAATTAGAGGTTCCCATATCTAACACATTGTCGCAATCCTTGATCTCCTTTTGTCATTGAAATTTTTTATATAATTAAAAGTAACAGCAATAGATGATATAGCATGGTCCAATGATTCCCAGCATTTTTTATATGGAGTACAAAGTGTTTATATTAAAAATCATTAAAATTGTTGGAACCTAAAAATTGAATTCATCAAATATAAATCTAAATTTATATTTTTGTAACAGTACACCCTTCTTCTTGGAATCTTGGATCCGCTTCCCTAAACAATGACTTCTAAGTTCATGGCCCTCTCGTGTACCACCTATCAACTAAACCAAATTATGACATTTAATTCTGGATGTGATTTTCTTTTAAACCAAAACATGTTTGTCAATAGAGAAAAATCAAGATATTTCAAAGCATTATATTCCCACCCGCCACCACCTAAAAATAAAAAAGAAATGGAGAACAAATAAATAAAACGGTTAAGGGTCGGATTTGCCCTTGTACTATTCAAAATAAGCTACATTTATCCTACGTTTGAATTCTTTAACAAATATACCCCAACCGTTACACATTCGGGCCACATATACCCTTCCACCGTTAAACCTGGTTTCCTCAAGTTTTTTAAACACGTGGCCTACTTACATTGGTCCAAAATTAGCCCACCTAGAAATTATAAACTCGCCCGACCCAGTTCGGTTAACCCGTGAATAGTACTCTGCTCTCCGCCCTTTTGTTCGAAATTATGTTCCTACATCCTCTAGGATCCTCATGGTTGGCTGTGGCAATGCTGGTAATAATTATATTTGAGCTTAAACTTTGCATCTTATTTTTTGTGGTTTTTTTCATTTGTATTATTGTTTTAATGTTTTATTATTTGAATTGCTTTGATTTGTACCCGGGTATGTGATTCTTGAAGAAAAATTATCTCTATTTCGTTCCCCCTTTTGGGGGTTCTCTGGTTTCAGCTCAAGCTTTGCAGGTTTTTTGTTTTGATCATTATTTCAATTTGACCCTGATGTAAAGATTTTCCTTCTTGATGTGAGCTTAGAATTGGCTTGAATGTTTTAATTAAGTTGCTTTGTTTCTTAGCCAGATATGTGATTCTTGAAGAGTTTTATCTCAACCGGCTCTCTTTTTGGGATTCTCTATTTTGAGCTTAGGCTTTGCATTTGCTTTTTTATTATTTTGTTATAATTTTTTATTCTTCGCTTTGTTTCTTACATTGTTATGTGGTTTTTGAAGAAATCCATCTCAATTTGATCCCCATGTCGATATTTCCTTGTTAACTGCGAGCTTAGGATTTGCATTTTCTTTCACTTCATCCCTTGGTTTGCTTTGATCTCTACCTGGTATGTGATGCTTGTAGGAATTCTTGAAGAAATTTATATCACTTGGCCCCTGCTTTTGAGAATTAGAATTTTGCATCTTTTGTTGAGTGTTTTACTTGGTTAATTTTGTTGAGTGTTTTAAACACGTGACTTTGGAATGGGAAATTCTGGGCGGGTTAACCGAACTGGGTCGGGCGGGTTTATAATTTCTGGGTGGGCTAATTTTGGACCAATGTAAGTAGGCCACGTGTTTAAAAAACTTGAGAAAACCAGGTTTAACGGTGGAAGGGTATATGTGGCCCGAATGTGTAACGGTGGGGGTATATTTGTTAAAGAATTCAAACGGAGTATAAATGTAGCTTATTTTGAATAGTACAAGGGTAAATCCGACCCTTAACCGTAAATAAAATAATAAAAGAAAGCACAACTGTATTTTCAAGATTGTGTACAACTGTAATACTTATATGAAGAAGAAATGGCAGCACAAAAGAATGAAATAAAATTAACAAACAACAATAGGGAGATAGAAATTGGCAAGAATGAATTTTACAAGCAAATAAAATATAAAAACTATAGTTTGCCCTCAAGAAAGTGCTCCCATGAAAAACAAGAAAACACCAGAAATCAAACCAAATACTCCAACATTAATCGTTTTAGCACCATTTGGAGCTGGAGATGGTTCTTGAGCTTTAGTTTTATCAGCAGTAGAACCACTTTTAGCAGAATCATCAGTGGGAGCAGGTGCATCATCAGAAGATGGAGTCTTAGCATCAGAAAATGCCAAAGGAATCAAAACCTTATCCAATTGGTAAACAGCCAAAGGAGGATCTTTTCTTATAGCATTATAAATATTTGTTTCTACCGTTCCAGATGATACATTCACTTGATTGTTTTGTCCGGTAAAGTTAAGTCCAAAAGGCTCACCTTTTTGTCCTGTTGCTTGTGTTCTAACAGGGTTGCTAACTGTTTGTAAATCATCAAAGCTGTAAAATTTAGGTAGTACATGGTATTGAATGAGTTGTACTTTTTGTTGGTCATTGAGTTTGTTGAGAGTACCAGCTGGGAGATTGGTAAATGCATTGTCTGATGGTGCAAAAACAGTCATACCTTGGTTTGAATTGTTGACTTGGTTGTTGATTTGCATTCCTACTTGTGTTTCGTTAAGGAATTTAATGAATGTGTTGTATTGTCCTGCTTTTTTGAGAATCCCAAAAATGTCTATTGGTCCTGTAGGTGCTGGAGCTGGAGCTGTTGGAGATTGAGCTTGAATTTGTGGAAAAAGAATAAAGAAAAGTGGGATTAAAGATAGAAGAATGTGATGAAGAGTTTTTTGAGCCATGGTTGGAGAAGTGTGAGAGAAGATGGGAAATGGAAGTGTTGATTAGATGGATGGAATAGAAGAAATTTGTGGAAATTTATGGGATAAGCTTTGTGGGGTAAGCCTTGGTGGAATGAGCTGGCTATGGGCTTGAATCAAGACAAATATTATTTGTAAAAGAGTAGAAGAATGATTAAAACCCCCAAAACAACAATTTGTTTTTCCATAATCCTAACGTTAATAAAATAGACTTTGGCTGGACTGCCGACGGTACAAGGAGAAACGCTAAAAACTTATCCGCGCCGAATATTTACACCAACTCATTCTTTTAGTCAATGTAGAAACTTTAACACCCCTTAACCTGGACAAATGAAGTAGGAATAATATAACATTTGAGTCCAACATTAGGAAATATAACAACACGGATCTAGCTCTGATGTTACGTAAAGAAAAAATAGACTTTAGACCTAACTCAATCTTAAAAATTACGTACTAGGTTACAATGTAAAAATTGTCCAAGATCTTAGAAGAGACAACATCTCATTCTCTTAAACTGTATAAATATGGCTAAATGGTTAAAAGATAATAGTTATTCAATCGTATCATTAATGCAATAAAAGATCAAACTGTCTCTAAGGAAAAAAGAAATAAAAAAAGAGGGCAGACGAACCAGATCCAATTAACCCAAGTGGCATTACCTACTACAGAGCTGAAATATGAATTTTATATATGAAGATGAGATGATAAAGATAATTGACAGATTGTCATAATATGGCATGCGACAATAGGTGCTAAAAATTACAGGGCTTCGACTAATAAACAGAGCAACTTAGCTTGTCATCCTTTAGGTGGGTCCATATTCTATGTGGAATGTCTTCTGATCATTTATTAGTAAGGAGCCAGTAACACTTTCCAGTATGGGTTCCCACTTAGAAATACTCTTACAGACAAGATGCCACTATGGCAAGTCTTGGGGTCAGCCACTTGGATTTGAAAATAGCCATAGTAATTTTATCGATGAATCTATTCATATTTACTTTGAACTTAGGGGTGGCGCGGGAAGATTGATAACTTTTAATTTAGGGCATGTATGGGTCGAAATTAGACCCGTAATAATTAGCATATTTAATTAGCTCGTTCGGGCTAATAAAATGTATAATCATTCGCTGACAAATATATTCCGAGGTTACTCGACCTAGTTAACAAGACCGCGGCCTACTCATTATTCACGGACGTCCCTTCTATGCAGCCACGGCCGTCCATCGTCAGCTGCAAGATTCACAACTATAAATATTAAGAGAAAGAACCCTAAAAAGTGGGCTGCTTCTTCTTCTTCATCTCCACTTCTAAAAGAGGAGGAGAAAACCAATGTAAGGTTCTGAATCTCTCCATGGAGAGGCAGACCATGTCAATCTCAATCAATAAAAGATCTCCACCCTCCCTCTCCTTAACTTATAACATTTGTCTCTTACACTTTCCATTTGGTCTTGTGATTTATTACGACCTGCTATGATTGGCCCTCCATTTATTTTAATTGGTTTATGCTTATAAAGTATAAGAGAACTTTGAGCTAAACAATTTGGCGCCATCTGTGGGGATTTCATAGCAGAATCGCGTAGTTTATCCTTGGACCAAAAAAGGAAAGAAAACAACCCAGCTCGAACCATCAAAAGCAGCACGTCGGATAAAAGGAATTTAAAAGCCTCGAGACGAGCTTACTTTCATACCCCGCGTCTCCGAGCAAAGGGAAAAGAAGAAGAAGAAGAAGAAGAAGAAACAGCAGATCCTCCATCTCTATAGGAAAAATGCGCATAAGGTTCCTCACCCCCTTTTTGCACGGGATCCTACCAAAAAGGAGTAAAGCACAAAAACATCTTGAACTCAGATATGTGACGGGGTAACCTATACGAACCAGTCAAGAAGACTACAAGCACGAGTCATGCAAGATCCTAAACCAGAATCAAATCCCAACACCCAACACGAAGCGGGTTATGCATGAGAACAAAAGTACAACTACGAGTTGAACTAGGACTCGGGCCAAGTGCCTTCGCCATTAAGAAATACAAAAGGTTCAACTACGGTTGAACAAAAACTCAGGCCACGTGCCCTCGCCCAAAAGTTCAACTACGAGTTAAATTGGGACTCAGGCCAAGTGCCTTCGCCATTAAATAATACAAAAGGCTCAATTACAGTTGAACAACAACTCAGGCTACATTCCCTCGCCCAAAAGTTCAACCACGAGTTGAACTGGGACTCGGGCCAAGTGCCTTCACCATTAAGAAATACAAAAGGTTCAACTACGGTTGAATAACAACTCAGGCCATGTGCCCTCGCCCTAAAGTTCAACTACGAGTTGAACTGGGACTCAGGCCAAGTGCCTTCGCCATTAAGAAATACAAAAGATTCAACTACGGTTGAACAACAACTCAGGCTACGTGCCCTCGCCCAAAATTTCAACTACAAGTTGAGTTGGGACTTAATCCAAGTGCATTCGCCATTAAGAAATACAAAAGGTTCAATTATGGTTGAACAACAACTCAGGCTACATACCCTCGCCCAAAAGAACAATCAAGAGTTGAACTAGGACTCAAGCCAAGTGCCTTCGCCATTAAGAAATACAAAAGGTTCAACTACGGTTGAACAACAACTCAGGCTACGTTCCCTCACCCAAAAGTTCAACTACGAGTTGAACTGGGACTCAGGCTATACGCCTCCGTCACAAAAGTCACAAACTCAACCACGGTCGAATCAAAGCCAAGAGTATACGTCTTCGCAACTATGATCCGAGCTACTATCAGACGAGGCCGAGCGCCCCAAATTTTCAACCACGGTCAAACCCCAGCTTGGGCCAAGCGTCCCTGCTATTCAAGTAAGTACGATTAACTTAAAACTAAAGTTTCGGCCCACAAAAAGTTCGGCCCAAGTCTAACTACAAGGCCGTGCTTTTCATCACCACGGCCAATAGTCCGACTAAGCCCGAACTGGGACAAAGGCTATGTGCCGCCACTGCCCAAATATGGCTACAACCCGCTCCAACCAAGTGGAAGAAGGAAATGACCCAAAGCGTCTATCTATGGCCAAAGCCATCTGGACTAATTTCCTCTTAAGGAAAGGAACCAATTCGGCAATGGTCGAAATCATCTGACCGGTCAAGACCACTAGCATGCTCACTAGAAAAACTCTAAGGGAAGGCCCCCTCATATGAGCGCAAAAAAGAAACGTACGAAATTGATACAAAACAAATAGAAAGGAAGAAAGTCTCATATATTTACAATAACTACATGGGATTACCCCCAGTTACGTTGGCCCAGGGCCGGCAAAAAGAAAAAAGATAGCCAAATGGCAACAAAAAAGAAAGAGAAAAAGAGAATGAAAACTAAACAAATATTACAAACTTTTTCTTTGTTCACTCGGCGCCACCAGCGCCCCCTTCAACATTGTCTGCGCCCTCGGCGCCATCATCAGCCTCGGGCGTAGACGGGTCGAAACCACAGTCAAGGCGAGCATCATGAGCCTTTTGGCGGGTGGCCACAGGCACAACGCCAGCTTCCCACAACCTCCTATACACTTCGAGCTGGGCCTCGGCGTACGTCCAAAGTTCACGGGCAGGACCGAAAGAAGTGGACTGGTCCCTCAGGCATTGGTTCTCGGCCTCCAAGGCCACAATCTGATCTATCGCAGCTCGGGCGTCCTGCTCGAAAACAGCAATGCGCCCCTCCAACGTCCTCTCTCAGAAAGTAGCCGCAGCCCTCTCCAATCCACGTTCTCTTACTTCGGCGCGACTAGTCGCCTGCAGTGTTTCGATCCTCGCCAGGGCATCCTCTACCCACTTCCTCAAGGACGCAGTCTCTGTCTCTAAGGCGGCCACCTGCCTAGTCAAAGCCTCAGCGGCCTCTATTGCCGTAGCCTAATTTTGGCGCTCTCTCTCAATGGCCTCTCTCCTCTCAGCATCTATCTCCTTATTCCTTTGACGGAGCTGCCCCTCGAGAGCATTTACCCTGTTAAGGGTCTGCTGCATATGAAGTTCCCTCCTTGCCAGCTCTTCTACCAGTTCCCGATTTCGTGGGTCATTCCTTCAGCGTTTACGCAAATCACAGCATTGGTTCCAGTTAGCGATACTTCTCCAACAATCGCACAAAGACAGCCGAGCAGACGTTGGCCTGGCGAATGCTCTCCACCTCTAATAAGAATGACTACAGCAAACAGGACAGTAGTTAATATAAGAAGATACACTAATAAAAGAAATAAACTGAGGCTTCACACGTACCTTTATTCCCAGAGCAGCCACCTCGCCCATCAACCCAACATCTGAGATGCCCCTCAAGGACGCGCTCTCAACCTCCGACCACATAACCTCGAACAACGTCACCAGATTCTCCTTCTCGAGTAGCAGGTTTTGCTCATTAGGAATCTCCACATAGTGATAATCCCCTTCGGCCTGTACCGCTGGGCGGGTATAACCCTCATGGAACAGGCGGACGTCCTCAGGGTCCAAGTCGGACTCAGAATCATCCCCCTCTCCTGAGGTGCCCCCTCCTTACGCCATCCTGGAAGTTGAGGCCTACGCTGCTCGGGAGGATGAAGCACCAACACTCACCAAATCATCGGCTCTCGTCTCTTCCACCAAAATAATTGCTGAGGAACTACCTTCCCTCTCAGCAACAGGAGCTAAAATTTGAATCGCCGAAGCGACTGTGTCACCTTGGCCTAAGAAAACCGGGGAAACACACACCTAATGCTCACCCTCTAGGGCAGGATTCGTTGTATTCCATTCCGCTTCTGATGGCGGAGAATCCAAGCTAATAACCACCGGAAGGATCGGGGTGAACGCCAACCTACGCCGAACCAGCGACCTCTCCTCTTCTTCCCCATCTTCATTCGGTGGAAACTCCACCCTGGAATGCACGGCCCTTGAAGATTCTTCAACTCGATGCACAGACCGTGTTGGAGAGTGAGCCGCTGAGGATTCAACCGAAGTCTCCCTCAGAACTGGGCGAGGCACTAGCATTGCAACCAATCGGGCAGTCACCCCTGGCCTGCGGAAATCAAGCTGAGGAGCCCTCCTGCGACGTGGTCGCCCTAACCAGCAAAGGAATAAAGATCAAGGAAAAGAAACTAAGTACTATGAAATAAAAGCAACACAGCAAGTCAGATTCTTACCAGCAACCGGCCTACGACCATGGACCTCCCAGAAAGATGCCCAGGCGCAAATTCCCGCCGTAACAGGAAGCACGGCCTCGACCCACTCACGGATGTCGGAAAACGGTTCCGGCAGTGCACCTCCAGCTACAACACAAGTGGAAGTTCAGTACGTACGAACACGAAACAAGACATATAACCAAAAGAAATTTAGACCAACGTAAAAAAAACTTACGTGCATGGTTCCATTCCTCTGGGAAGTCGGTAGCACAAGCCACCAGGTGCTCGATCCTAAAAGGTGCTCATAAGGAGAGGTGTCAACCTTGTCATCAAGTTCCGTAGTTAACCCACTGGCCCTACGAGGGACCAACCGAACCATGGTACCTCGTACCCTTTGAGGGGCGTAAAGATTTAGTACGTGCTCAAGGGTAATCTCCCTCCGTGCGAACTCCACATATTTTATCAACATCACCAACAACTTGTAGCAGGAAGGGACGAGCTGACCAGGGCATACCCTATTGTGGCGACAGAAGTCTACCACTAGCATTGGAAGAGGAAGCTTGAATCCCAGCTTGAAAGGGTAGGCGTAGAAAATGCAATACCCTCAGTGGTCGACATGTGCTCTCTCTCCCCATTCCCAGCGAGCACGATGTTAGCGAAATGAGAAATGTCACACTGATCCCTCAGTTGGGCGATGCCTACCTCCCCCATAAATGGGGCTTCGTCTACATGGTCCTCTCCTTCATTGTCGGAGAAATCAATCATCGGACCGCCCAGCAAAGAAAGAATGTCGGTCACCGATGGGAGCCTACCATTATCCGCTGAATCAGTGGTTCTCACCACCGTAGACGGACCCTTAGCCCCCGGAACCGCCGTCGGAAAAATATCGGAACGAGAGCTATTCACTATTGACATTATATTAAAAGTGAATGAGCAAAGTTCACCGAGAAAGCAAGAGCAGACGAAGATCGGACGATATACGACAAAGAATGAAGTAACAAGGAGTAGAAGATGAAGTAATCTAAGAACAAGAAGAGCTGTCTCTCTCAGAATTTCACTAAAGCAAATATTTGGAAAGTAAGAACTGAACGATAAAACCCTTTATTTATAGACAAAGCATAAATGGCTTTCACGATTCCCTAAGGCCATCATTTACCGCCTCACCAACCGCAAAACGGTTCGGGTCTACGGTAACGGGCATCATTATGATAGATACCACGGAACGGCCATTCAACCGTCAATCGGCACGTCACCCTTGAAACGGTTGTAACGATCCTAAGATGCCAAAAGCATGCCCCATGCGTCACTAAGCATGTGAAGCCTTCCATATACGCGGTAAGCATGATCGCATCCTCCCCAAACATATATAATTGGCTACGTCCGTCTCTAAATCATTAGTGGCTACGGATATCTTCAAAGTAATGCTGGATACGGTGTCCTCCGAAAGTAATATTGATTGCATCCTTCTCTGAAGTAACAACGGCCACGGCAGTCTCCTGAATACGAAACAGCTGCGGCCATCCCCCAAGTAAGGTCAGCTACGGCCCTCTCAAAGAAATGAATAGCTATCGCCGTCCCTTAACAATACGGTGACTACAATCTCCAAAAAAAAAAGAAGAATACATGCAAACAAACGGCCACGACCATTTCAGATATACGAACAGCCACGGTCAATCGCTCGTATAAAAACCAACCAAAGGACTGCGACTACGGTCGTCGAATGTGAATTCATCTAACATCAGTTCCATTATAGTCAAGGATTATCCCTGCAAAGTGGCTATGGACGTCGACTTCTATAATGTGATGTCTGCGGCTTAAATAGCTCTGGTCATCTTCAATGACGACCAAGGCCAAGACACGGCCCTCACCCTTGAGCCTTTCAGGATACAACCGGCGTAGTCCGCTCACCGAGCACGACCAAGGCACGACCTCGATAAGCGAAGGGATTATCTGTATGGGTCGAAATTAGACCCGTGATAATTAGCATTTCTAATTGGCTCCCAAGCTCGTTCGGGCTAATAAAAGGTATAATCATTCGCTGACAAATGTATTCCGAGGTTACTCGACCTAGTTAATGAGACCACGGCCCACAGATGACCCTTCGATGCAGCCACAGTTGTCCATCGCCAGCTGACAAGATTCACAACTATAAATATTAAGAGAAAGAACCCTAAAAAGGGGGTGCTTCTTCTTCTTCACCTCCACTTCTTAAAGAGGAGGAGAAAACCATTGTAAGGTTCTGAACCTCTCCATGGAGAGGCTGACCATGTCAATCTCAATCAATAAAAGATCTCCACCCTCCCTCTCCTTAACTTATAACATTTGTCTCTTACATTTTTCGTTTGGTCTTATGATTTATTACGACCTACTATAATTGGCCCTCCATTTATTTTAATTGGTTTATCCTTCTAAAGTATAAGAGAACTTTGAGCTAAACAGGGCCTTTCAGCAAAAATCAATTCAAAAGTTGTTAATAATTTATTTTATAAATAATTTTATCTCTTCTAAGATATTGTTGATCTTAAATAATAGTACCGTATTATAAAAGTTTTAACTTGATATCAAAATAAATTTTGATATTCTAATATGTTTGTTGAAATGCTTGAAACCTGAGAAAAAAAGAAGGAAAAAAATGCACAATATAGTTTTAATTAACAATACTCTTTAATTCTTGTTTTTTATAGAAAAAATAATTTTTTTTCTTTAAACAGAGAACAATATAACTATCGGAACTTAAATTTTTTTGCAGAAACAAATTGATGAGAAAGATTAAAAAAAATAAGATTCGAACTATTGAAGATACCAAAAATAGGATTCTAAAAATTTATTATACGTTTTTAGTGAGAAATATAAAAGGAGAATAGTAATATCGGTACCTCACTAATGATGTCAATCGTAAAATTTAAATAATAAAAGATTTTATATTCATGACAAGGGTTTAGGGAGAGTGATTCTCTTTCTCCAATTTTTGCTCAAACGTTTACAACAGTACTAATCCAAAATCTACCTTTACCTTTTACAAAATATTTTACTTTTTATTTAAAATACCTAATATATTTAGAACTTATCTTAAAGATTATTGTGAGATGTATATGATTCAATTTACCTTAATTAGATATATTGAGTTCGAGCCCTGGTAAAATCTTGTTAAAATGTGTTCCTTTTTCTTATGCCTTGCGCGGTACGAATCTCTCCCAATACAAATACAAGTAGGAAACAAAAAGAAAAATTGGGGCCTAAAGCCCTTGCTTTATTGGCTTGATCCTTGAGCCGCCCTAGTTAGTACTCGTTTAAACAGTTTGTTAAGAGCATTTGCATGATAAAAAATTGATTTTTTTCTTAATAGCAAAATATTGTATCAAGTCTTGTCTCCTAGACTAGATCTCATTCCAAATGAAGGCAAACATTTCCAGTAAGTGACTTTTAAGTGTTATAGTCAAAACTCCAAAGTTCTTAACCAATCAACACAATGAAAGTGGATTGATAGCACATGAGATAGAAATAAGGGGATCAGCCAGTAGTGTTTGAATTCCTAATAACATTTTACATAAAAAGGATCCGAAAGGCTGTCAGGTTTTAAAAGAATAGGGGAGATACTTTTTGGATTAGTGCGTACCAACATACTAGAAGTTACATTTTGAACTCTCTTATCTTCATTTCTCTCATATGAATAGATTTTCATCGATAGAAATAAGGATAGCAACTTGTCAGTCTGTTCCTATTCCAAAGGCTTACAAGTCCAGCACTTGCAGTAGTCATTACACTAATAAATCCTATCATCAAACGAGTCCATATGTTGAAGTCTTGCACTTTTTTTTTTTTTAAATGGAAACTACACAAGCTACCTATTAAAATTAAAGTATTTATCCGTCTTTACCCATTGTTAAACTTATTATAATATATACTTTTTTAACTAAAACTAATTAATAGCCTATCTATCCCCAATTTTGTTTGACCATCTGATATTCTTTCCTTCCCATTTGAAAGATTCACAATCATGTAATAACATCAGAAACCTCTATCGACATTGCCAAGAGTACTACACCATGATAATTTTCTTTTCAACTGATTATTAGTCATTGTCACATAAAAATAATGGATGTAATTTCAAATCTGGAAAAAAAATAAATTGAAACTCCATATGAATGAGTTCAAAATGCCTGATCTGATTTTTTATACTGTTTTACTATTGAAATTCATTAGTTATTTTTTTTATATGTAGATTGTACCTTTGATGCTGGTTTTTGGAGATTTATTGTACAAAAATTTAAATCTACCATTGAAGGATCTTGAAGCTTGAAACTCATAACTTGGTTTGTTTGAATTTTTAATTGCTTTGATTCGATCCTGCGTGAGTTTGTTTGAAAAGTTAATTGGAGGTTATAGCTAAAGTTTTGGTCAATTTGACGGAGATTTTGTAGTAGATTTTAGAAATTTGGGTTGAAACATAGTTGAACCAGAGAAGAAGACGAATCTGTATTGTATACCCAAACAGTATACAAATATATTATTTTAGTATACAATTTATTACAACTATATACCCTTAGTATAGCTAGATATTATATTGGTATCATATGCTAATTGAATTATTTTTTGGTTGTATTAGTTGCATTTAATTGGTACAATATTTGATTTTCTTTTAATAATAGTAATATAGTACAATATCTTGAAATACTTTATTATATTAATATGTGGTACACTATTTTTTTTATCTTTATGCATGTGTGTTATGTAATAATAGTATAGTCATATAGCTGCGGTGAATTAACTAGTAAAATTGTATACCATATTGGTATAATTATATGCCCTATTGGTATCATATGGTAGTTTGAACATTGTTTTGGTTGTTTTAGCTGTATTTTAAGTGAATTATATTATGAAATTATTTATAAGAACATGATTTGCAGTGCAAGAATTTTTGTGTGCCGATGGACATAAATTATTATATTATGCAATAGTTTTTATAGTTATAGGCAATTGTTGGAACAATCACATACAACTATATACCCTGTTAGTATACAAAATAAGCAAGTTGTTTTGCGATTATTTATCTTGCAATATGACCATGTATTTTTCTCATACTTTTATTATATCCTTTAATATTTTGGTACAATAGTTTAGTGGAGACAGTTGTTGCGATATTCTAGAGCAATCATATGCTTTGTTCGTATACATATATACCATATTAGTATCACATGATACTAGAAGTCTTTTTTGATATTTATACTCTTATTGTATTTTTAAATATTTTATTATTATTTTTATTCTAACTAGTATATATGGAGATTTGGTTGTTGTAGATTATGTTTTCTTGCTCTATAACTAGTTGTATTACTGCTAATGATAGAGTGTGTACTGATATTTATAGGGAAGAAGATCAAGGCTTGCATGGAAACAACGTTTTGATTCTTAGAATCTGATTATGTAATTTATGGTGCTCAGTATCAGTTAATGTGATATTTAGTGAATTAGATCAAGTGACAACTGATATCATTTCCAGTTTAATAATTTAACTTAAAAAATAAGAAAAAATATATTATACTAGTTATATTAAAAAAAAGTGAATAAATATTTACTATATCAATTATTTTTTCTTATTATATAAAAAGAATAATAAAAATAGTAAAATAGTAAATGAAATTAGATTATGAAGAGAAAATTGATATAAAAAAAGAAGTTAAATGAAATTAGAAAAGAAAAAAAAAGAGAGAAGAAAAGGAGAAAAAAATCATAGAAATAAAAAAAAATTGGAGAAAAAATAGAAAATTTCCCACAAAAATTATTATAGGTAGAAAATATAATTCGTTTGATGGGTATGAAAATAAATGGGTAGATATTTATTTTTGGGGTAACTGTGTCATTCTCCCTTTTTTTGTTAAAAAAAAGGTGGAAGGATAATTTTCTTTGCCCATACATTACACCATATAGCATTGGGGGAGGGGGGAATTTGCATCTATACCCGTTGTGCAAAAAATAATTGCAAGCGTACCCGCTTTTTCATATAATTTCAGCCCACGGGGCTGAAGCTTTTCTTTTGTACTGGAAACCTTCAGCTGAAGCTTTTGTCTTTGTAACCGAAAAACTTAAGCAGTTTTCCAACTTAAATTTTCCAGTTATAAAATAAATACTTAAACAGTTTCCAGCTTAAGTTTTCCAGTTATAAAATAAAAACTTAAGTAGTTTTCAGCTAAAGTTTTTATTTTATAACTGGAAAACTTAAGCTCTAGAGCTGAAGTTTTCCAGTTACAAAATAAAAACTTCAGCTCTTTCTAATTTTTGTGTTGTAACTGAAAAACTTCAGCTCTAGAGCTGAAATTTCTATGTTGTAAGGGGAGGATAAAGGCAAGCTGAAGTTTTTTAAAAAAGTGGGTACGTATGCAAACAAAAAGACAAAGCGGCTATAAATTAAAAGGGAACGCCACTGAAATTTTTATGCATTGGGGATTGATATGACCAACTTTGTTGGTCTCTCACTTATCAAGGGCTAAATGAGTATTGGACTACTTTAAATTCGATACTTGTGGCCCAAGACTGAATTGGAGATCGAGGTTACTCCATTAACTGTTTTATGTCATTGTTGCAATTAATGGAATCAAGCATCTATTATGCGCGAGGAAGGGAACTTTAGACCAATAGTAAAGTTGTCATGGAAATAATACCAAGTAGTCACTTTTAAGCATGTTATTTAAAATATATTTACAGTTTATAATATATCTAAAGATTTACCAATTTGTTCGAAGTTCAAGACACAACGTTCTGAAATTTAAACCACAAGATTCAAATATTAGAACATTGTGTCTTAAAGTTTAAAAATCGTGTCCAGAAATTCAAATCTTATGTCCTTTAATTTAAAATTAGCAATTCAAAAATTCAAGACACTGAAGGATTGCGTATAGGTGTTCGTATCACGTAGCGGAAGACAATAACAATCCTAGGTAGATTTTTCATGTTTTATAATTTATTTACGTGTCAACGATCGGGTCTAAGACGTACCTGGTGAAGAGAGTCTCGTTTCAAAATTCTTCGATAGTGTGAAGACTCTATGCGTATCCACACCGAGACCGATCCTTGCTATCAACTTGTTGATCAATGAAACCCGCGAACAAATTGAATGAATAATATTGTGTTGAAATTTTTCTCAAAAATCTCAACTCAAACTAGAAGAACAAGAAACACTTTTCTTGTAATTGTATTTTTCTCTCTTGGATTTGTTTTGCACTCTTACTTTCACAAAGTAAGGTTTTTCTTCTCAAGAAAAAAATTAAAATCGAAAGAACAAAAAAAACTTTTCAAAATTTTCTCCATCACCCTTTATATAGTATCACAGACGAAATCTTTTCCTATTTGGTTGAGGTAATAATTTATTTAGGGTAAAAGTTTATTCCAAAAATAAATTCATGGAAAATTTTTTATGAAATTTCAAATATACTTTCTTTGAAAAATTTGTAAGGAATTATCGAATTTTCCTTTCTCTGTTAAGGAAAATTTATGAACTTTTTGATTTGTGGACTTTCCATAAATTCCAATACCAAATTGGATTATAATATATAAACTTTTATATTAATATAATATTTTCCTATTGAAAATATTAATCCCATTCCAAATAGGATAAAACTTCAATTAATAATCCAATTCAAAATTAGATTTATTAACAAGTCTTTATTAATATTATATTTTATATACATCTATTATATAAAATAATATTAATTATATGTATCACATATATTTCAACCAAGAGATATTATTTAATTTCTATTCCAAATAGAAACTTCAATTTATTCACAATATTAATTATAATCTTTGTGCTAGCAAAGAATATAATAATATTTCATTTGGACTAATAACTAAATTTATTTGACTAATTAAATTCTTTAACTTAATTATCAAATAATAAATTAATTAATCCTTTAGCAAAGATCATAACACTCGTTAGTGTGCGACCCATAGGTTCAATACTAATCCGGTAGTAAATTGGTCATATCCATATACTAATCAAGGTGGCATCTAGCAATACTCCTTACCGACCGGATAGCATGAAGTATACAATTTACTCTCAAGAACCAGTAGAAGAATAATGTAGTAATTCCTTCTGTCCTTATAGCTCTGGATCACCCTAGGATATGGTTCAACTGTCAAATCCTAATAGGCGATCAACTATGTGTTCACGTCAAATATAATGAACCATTGAATGACCTAAGAAACTCATTTCTTCTTTCATTCAATTGCCCTGGCCAAGGTCTTAGTTTGGTCGTTTATAATTCATGACAACATGGAGCTTAAACTCATTACCAAGATTTGACAGATTTCGTCTTGATCAATCACTATGCCATCCCTGCCCCCTCACGTCAATCCCACGAGCCTCTTATCCATTCTCATTGAACGACGGCGGGGGAGCAAATCCAACTAGAAAAACTCACATTGGGCTTAGGGATAATCAGGCTCTCTACAAGTATTTAATCGTACCCAATATCCTTTCAACTATCGCCCTAGAGCCATAGGTGTCTAGTATCAAAGTACAATAAATAACTTGTCAATTACTATGATGATCTCAAGTCAAAGGAAACAGTTACATCACATTCTTCAAGAAAGTATCCTATTGACAGTTTATGGTAATTCTAACCATTAGGAATTATCCAATTAGTCGGTTCAATGATCATATCTCTATATGTATCATCTATCTATGCGATTTAGTTAATGAGATCAACTAATCTTTATCCGATAAAGACGATCACATAAATACTGATCTAACCGAATTACTAATCTCCAAATTAATAATCCTACGATCAAGAACAAATTTAGATTAAATTGTAAAAGACTTTGCTCTCATTATCATGATCTCTATCATGATGACAAATCTCAAAATTTAATCAAGGACCTTATCAAAATAATCAAACAATTGATAATAATGACAAAAGAATATCAAATGCCATATATTTTATATCAAATGACATTCACAAAATTATGTTCAAGTTATCAAATATGATATTGGATCTAAGGCATATCTACTATATCCCTAACAATCTCCCACTTGCACTAGAGCCAATCGCTCTTGTACTTCATCCCCAGTTTCCACTTGTGCCTGTCAAACTCCTTTGTGCCAAGCGCTTTAGTGAATGGGTATGCAACATTTTCCTTTCCATCAACCTTTTGAATCTCGACGTCTCCACGTTCAATGATTTCTCTTATCAAGTGATACCTTTGCAGAACGTGTTTGGACTTTTGGTGTGATCTTGGTTCTTTGCTTGAGCAATGGCTCCAGTATTGTCACACAACAATGGAACTGCACCTTCTATTGAAGGAACCACACCAAGTTCAATTAAGAACTTTTTCTTCCATACAGCTTCCTTAGCAGCTTCACTAGCTGCTATATATTCTGCTTCAGTCACCAAATCAGCTACTGTAGCTTATTTGGAACTTTTCCAACTCACTGCCCCACCATTTAAGGTGAATACATAACCAGAAATAGATTTGCTATCATCCCTATCTGAAGAGAAACTTGCATCAGTATAACCTTCAAGTTTCAACTCAGAATCCCCATAGATGAGGAATTTGTCTTTAGTCCTTCTTAAGTACTTAAGAATAACCTTCACCACCTTCCAATGTTCCTCACCAGGATTTGCCTGATATCGGCTAGTCACTCCAAGTGCACAAGCCACATCAGGACGTGTACATGTCATGGTATACATGATAGCTCCCACTGCACTAGCGTATGGGATCCTACTCATGCGTTCTCTCTCTTCAGGTGTTTTAGGACAATCCTCCCTACTGAGAGAAATTCCACTGCCTGTCAGTAGATAGCGTCTTTTGGAATTATCCATGTTATACCTCTTCAAGATAGTATCAATGTACAAAGACTGGGAAAGTCCAAGCAGCTTCCTAGATCTATCTCTATAGATCTTTATTCCTAAAATATAAGCTGCTTGTCCCAAGTCTTTCATGAAAAATTGTTCAGATAGCCAAATCTTGGTATTTTGCAATGCTGGTACGTCATTCCCTATGAGCAATATATCATCAACATACAACACTAAAAATATACATGTGCTCCCACTAACCTTTTTGTACACACAAGGTTCTTCTTCGCATCTAACAAAATTGAACTTTTCAATTGTTTTGTTAAATCGAATATTCAACCTTCGAGAAGCTTGCTTTAATTCATAAATAGATCTTTGTAGCTTACAAATTTTATTATGATCAGACAACGATGTGAAACCTTCAAGTTGTGTCATGTACACATCCTCTTCTAGCTCACCATTAAGGAAAGTTGTTTTCACATCCATTTGCCATATTTCATAATCATAGTATGCTGCTATAGCAAGCAAAATCCGAATAGATTTGAGCATTGCCACGGGAGAGAAAGTCTCGTCATAGTGGACTCCTTCTCTCTGACGATATCCCTTGGCAACAAGACGTGCTTTGTAGGTCTCCACCTTTACGTCTGCTCCAATCTTTTTCTTAAAAACCCATTTACAACCTATAGGTTTTATATCCTTTGAGGGTTCAACTAAAGTCCGTACTTTATTTTCCTTCATGGATTCCATTTCGGATTCCATGGCCTTTTGCCTTCTCATAATCAGAACTTGGTATAGCCTCTTCATAGGTCTTGGGGTCATCATCATTATGATCAACCTCATTTGATAAATCATCTTGTACCAATAAATTTAATCTAGTTGGTACATGACGTTCTCGTGTAGACCTTCGAAGAGGTACTTGTACAACCTGTTCACCTTGTGTTGGATTTCGTTGTTGCTCAATTTGGTTTGGAACTGGTTCATTAACCTGTTCTTGAACTTCATTTAGTTCTTGAACTTCAACCGTTGAAGATGGCATTTTCCTTGGCAACTTCAAAACATCCAATAAAGGTTCTTCAACTTGGGTCTCATGATCTTCATATTGTGTTGACTCATTAGTTTCTTGATCTTCATCAAGTTCTATCTCCCCATTATAATTTCCTTCCAAAAGGAATTCCCTTTCCAAAAAGGTTGCTCCTCTAGCCACAAACACTTTATGGCCAGAAGGGTGATAGAAATAATATCCCCTTGTTTCCTTGGGATACCCAATGAACCTACACTTATCAGATCTTGAGTCAAGTTTATCAGACTGTAGTCTCTTAACATAAGCTGGACAACCCAAAACCCTAATATGTTTAAGGTTAGGCTTACATCCTTTCCATATCTCATATGGTGTTGTAGAGACTGACTTAGTGGGAACTTTATTAATTAAGTATGTTGCTGCTTTCAAAACATATCCCCATAAATTTATTGGAAGATTAGTGAACCCCATCATAGATCTCCCCATATCTAATAAGGTTCTATTTCTCCTTTCAGACACACAATTGTGTTGTGGTGTTCCTGGAGGTGTCGACTGTGAGAGAATCCCATTCTCTTTGAGATATCTCGTAAAATCTTCACTAAAATATTCTCCACCTCTATCAGACCTTAATACTTTGATACTTCTACCAGTCTGCTTCTCAAATTCACTACGGAACCTTTTGAACATTTCAAAAGATTCAGACTTATGTTTCATAAGATACACAAATCCATATCTTGACATATCATCAGTGAAGGTGATGAAGTAAGAATATCCACTTCTAGCTTGAATTTTCATGGGCCCACAAACATCTGTATGAATTAGTCCCAATAATTCAGAAACTCTTTGTCCACTCCATTAAATGGAGATTTGGTCATTTTCCTTTGAGACAAGATTCACAAGTTGGATATGATTCAAAATCATACTTGTTAAGGTACCATTCCTTGTACAACTTGTTAATTCTTTTCTCTCCAATATGACCAAGCCTACAATGCCAAAGGTATGTTTGATTTACATGATCATTTCTTTTCCTCTTAAGACTTGAAACATGCATAATCGAATTACCATTCACACAAGGTAAGACATAAACATCATGTTGGAGATAGCCATTCACATATAAATTATCACTATAATAAATAGAGCAAATACCATTGCCTATATTAATGCGAAAACTACATTTGTCTAACATTGAAGCTGAAATTATGTTCGAAACAAATTTAGGAACATAATAACAATCATCCAACATAAGTACTTTGCCCGTAGGTATTATTAAAAAAAATTGATCCTATAGCTACGGCCGCAACTTTTGCACCATTTCCAACTTGTAGATTAATTTCTCCTTTCTTTAGCCTCCTACTTATCTTGAACCCTTGCAACATATTGCAGATGTTATAACCACTGCCAGTATCTAATACCCACAGTGACGAATTAGTAGTAGCTAAGGAAACCTTGGAAATATTTTTCATTAATGTCTCACCTTGTTTCTTGTCCTTTAGAGTTGCAAGATACTCCTTGCAGTTTTTCTTCCAATTATTTATGATAAACCTTGTTGCCTTGAACATCATTCTCTGGAGGGATTATCTTTGCAGTCTTATCGATCACATCCATAAGCTTTTCATGCATGAGAACAATTCTCAAATTTCTATACCAGTCATCAAAGTTTGGTCCTACCAATTTGTTGTTCTCAAGTATTTCACACAGTGATATAACAGACATATTGAGAAATCTAAAATATAGAAAAGAAAAAGCAGTAATATAAGAACATATTTTCATATATCATAAAGACACGGACTTTATCTAAATGATATTTCCACTAATTATTTTAAACTATTTACCCTCATTATAGTTTACGAAATCTTTATTTCTTTTAGTGGAGTAAAGTAATCCTTTAACAATATGTATGAGCCCCTTGAAAATCAAGTCGTTTCTCACATATATTTTAAAGGTAGGTACTCTTACCAATTGTATCCCCATACAATTTCCTTAAATAGTTCTATGTCAAATAGTCCCCTGGTAGTCAGGTCGATCCTATTTGCATAGTTGAGTTCAACCATCATGATAGCAAAGAACTTATTAAATTTTATACTCCCCAGGGTAGTCCAGGCGTCTAGTGTAAAATTGAATAATTCTTTCAATCCATACATCTAATGCAATAAATAATTTTAACATATTCTCGAACTATAAGTTGTTAGAAACACGTTCTCAATGCAATATACTAAACGTGTACTCTTTTGTAGGTTTTGATGAATGACAAACGAAGCAAAAATTGATATATGATGGAATTCAAGTACAAGCGCACAATGGTTGCGAATAAGATTGAAGTTCAAGATATAGCTCTTAATTGTTATTGAGTTGTTCTAAAACTGTAATCTCGATCCTATAACTTGACTCATAGTATGGCCTCTCTCATAAAACTATTTTCCAAAATCATTCATATTTAATTCTGTGTCAAAAAGATTTTAAATCATGCATATTTACATTAGACAAAATATTTTCTAAACATGCCTCAAAAATCTGGGCTAAAATAATCGATTATGTACTTATGATAATCGATTGTTTCTGAGCCAAGACTGCATGACAATCAATTATGAATTAATGGTAATCGATTGTGAGTAAGACAGTGAATAGGTTTTTCCAAATCTGCATGATAATCGATTGTGAACAAATGACAATCGATTGTTGTTGAGGTAAAGTTTTTCAATACTCAAAATAATCGATTATGAACTAATGGTGATCGATTATGTTGAGACAGTGTCTTCCAGTGATTTTAAATTTAATTAAGTAATCGATTATGTCTTTAGATAATCGATTATCACTGAGACAGTAAGTTTTATGATTTTCAGAAAATAACAAGTAATCGATTATGTCTTTAGATAATCGATTATCACTGAGACAGTAAGTTTCATGATTTTCAGAAAATAACAAGTAATCGATTGTTGCAAAGGACAATCGATTGTTGAAGCTGACCGTTGTCAAATGATTTTCAAACACCATAAGGTAATCGATTATAGATTTTATATAATCGATGTTTTGCTTAAAATCTGGAAATGATTTTTAGAACGTTGCTGAAGTAATCGATTATAGATTTTGTATAATCGATGTTTTGCTTAAAATCCGGAAATGATTTTTAGAACGTTGCTAAAGTAATCGATTATGAACTTAGTGTAATCGATTATCTGATTTTGAATATTGCCAGTAATCGATTATAGATTGTATATAATCGATTGTGAAGCGTTAAATCTGGGATTGATTTTTAAACTGACTGGCAGATAATCGATTATGTGGTCTTAATAATCGATTATCACTGAGTAATTTCAGCAACTCTTAATTGGCAATTAGGTAATGGTAATGCCAAGTTTTTCAACTATAAATACAGCTTCATTTCAGTGTTTTAACAACAACAACATACACAAATTGATCATTACATTGCTATAAGCTTTCATTCAATTGTTCTTCATTTTCTACTCATTTCATAAAGCTTTTGAGAGCCATATTATTGCCCAAAGTTGTTGTGATCTTGAACATATTCTTTTACTCATATCTACTCAATAAGGAGTACTTTAGTTAAGTGAGTGTCCAAGTATTTGATATACTTGTAAGAGAATTGCGATTCTCTTGTTTCAAGGAACTTGCGTTTCCTTGGGTGAAGTCTTTGAGATTGCGATCTCCGAGCAACTGTTTGAGGCTTGTGTCTTCAAGTGTGTAACGGTTTGTTGAGCACCCGTAAGCTTAACAAGATAGTGAAAAATCTCGAGAGAGTCTCTCGGGGACTGGACTAACCACGTTGGTGGCCAACCAGTATACATCTTTGTGTAAGTTTATTTTTCTGCACTTATTTTACTTCCTGCAAAGTTTAAATTCCGCAAGAAAACGCTAAATTCTATTAATACGCTATTCACCCCCCCTCTAGCGTAAAGCGTAGTTTCTAACAATTGGTATCAGAGCCCAACTCTCTGAAAACTTAACCGTTTGAGAGAACCATCCATGGCTTCTACTCTTGACTCTTTTGCAGGAATTGAAGAAGGACAATGCTCTACACGACCTCCTCTATTCAACGGCACAAACTACTCATACTGGAAGGAGAGGATGCAAATCTTTGTGCAATCAAATAGCTTTCATTTGTGGAAAGTATTCACCAATGGAAACCAAATTCCAACCAAGAAGGTGGAAGACGAATGGGTTCCAAAGACCGAAGAGGAATATATCGCGGAGGATATTCGTAAGGTCCAAAATAATGCCAAAGCTATAAATTTATTATATTGTGCTGTTAATGCTAACGACTACAGGAAGATATCATGTTGCAAAACAGCAAAAGAAATGTGGGATAAGCTTGAAGTGACATACGAAGGAACCGACCAGGTACGAGAAGCTAAAATTGATTTCTTAACTCACTCTTATGAACTATTCCACATGAAGGAAGGAGAGAAAATAGACGAAATGTTTGAGCGATTCTCAATGATCGTGAATGATCTACACGCCCTCAAAAAGACGTTTACGGATAGAGAACTTGTCCGGAAGATCCTCAGAAGTCTCACTCCGGCATGGCGATCAAAGGCCGATGCAATCCAAGAATCCATTGGCATCACAAATGTCACAATTGACGCATTAAGAGGTAATCTCAAAACCTATGAATCAACTATACTTAACCCGTTTGTTGATGATCAAAGAAGGCAAAGGATTGGTCTAAAGGCTAGCCAACCACAAATTGATGAGGAAGGTGACAACGAGTTTGGACTCGTTATCAAAAGGTTTCAAAATTTCATGCGCAAAGAGTATGAACGCAAGAACAAAAAGCAAGGCGATCAACTAAAATGCTATGAATGCGGAGAAACCGGGCACATAAAATCAAATTGCCCTAACATCAAAAAGGAGAAGAAACCCTTCAAAAAGCAACGTGCATACATCTCTTGGGGAGGAGATTCCGGAGATGAAGCAAGCGAAGAAGAAGACGATGAAGCAGCAAATTTATGTCTCATGGCTCAAGAAGACGGCAAAGACGAGGTAAGTCAAATCTCCTCTCAAAATTTCTTTACTCTTGATGAAATGAGAAATGCTTTTGATGAACTATATGCTGAATTTATCAAAGCTTCAAAAACTGTCAAAAGTGTTAAAGAAAGCGCCTCTCTAAAAGAAAA
Source organism: Nicotiana benthamiana (assembly GCA_034376525.1). Classification (NCBI taxonomy): domain Eukaryota; kingdom Viridiplantae; phylum Streptophyta; class Magnoliopsida; order Solanales; family Solanaceae; genus Nicotiana; species Nicotiana benthamiana. Next base: position 9,452,061 of record CM067337.1, read on the forward strand.
AGATTTTCAAACACAGCTTTCATTAAAAGAAAAAGAATTAGAAAAACTGGTTTTCGAAAATGAGAAGCTAAAAGAGGAAAACAAGTTTTATGGAAAAAGAAGTGCTGATAAACCTGAAGGTTCTACTAGAAACAGTTCTTCTTGTGTGCTTCTTAAGAATGAAGTAGCTAGACTTAAAGGCACATTAGATAAGTTTAATTCTTCGCATAAAAACTTGAATGATGTGCTTGTTAATCTAAAATCAACTAAACATGGAATAGGATTCAAGAATGAAGAAAAGGTTGGTGCTAAACCACAACAACCTAGAGCTCAACCTAGGACTAATAACCAAAATGCTTATCCTAGAAGTAGAAATCCTAGAAATAGCTTGCATGTTAGACCAAATAGTGAAAATGCTAGAAGACCTAGAAATGATGCATATTTTAGGCCAAACCTTGAACAATTTAGAAGACCAAGAAATGACCATCCACCTAGAAATAGATATTCTAGAAATGATGCATATTTTAGACAAACTTGTGAACCTCCTAGAGCTCATAATAGGAGAAACAATGGTGTTCAAAGTAGAGTAAGCAACCTTCATTCATCTAGTTACTATGTACCTAGAAAAATGCATAATCCCAACGTGACTTGTCATTATTGTAGACGTATTGGTCATATTGCTCCCGCTTGCTTTACTCGTCATAGACATATAAATCAATTGCATCATTATAACATGCCTAACCCTCAAGGACCCAAGATGGCATGGGTACCTAAAGAACATTAATTTGTTTTGTAGGTGTGCTTGAAGGGATCAAGTGTACTATGGTACCTTGATAGTGGATGCTCCAAACACATGACGGGAGATGAATCCAAATTCCTTCAACTAGAGCACAAAGAAGGAGGAAGTGTCATATTTGGTGATAACAATAAAGGAAAAATCATCGGCATTGGTTCGGTCGGTAAGGACGAAAACTCCTCTATTAAACATATACTACTTGTGAAAGGTTTGAAGCATAATCTCTTGAGCATAAGCCAATTATGTGACAAGGGAAATCTTGCTATATTTGATTCGGATGAATGTCTTGTATTTAGACGTAGTGATTTCAAGATCATACTTCGTGGTTTTAGAATTGATAATATCTATATGGTTGATCTTGCAAACTCCTCACCCGAATATGTTGATTGTTTAATAAGCAAAGAGGATAACTCTTGGCTATGGCATCGTAGAGTAGCACACATGAACATGCATCTTTTGAACAAGCTTCTTTCTCAAAACTTAGTAGTTGGTCTTCCCTGTTTAAAGTTTGAAAATGATTCCATTTGCGATTCTTGTCAAAAAGGGAAGCAAACCGAAGCATCTTTTAAGTCCAAGAATATTGTTTCAACGTCTAGACCTTTGCAATTACTTCACATGGATTTATTTGGTCCCTCTCGTATTGAAAGTCTTGGTAAAAATAAATATGTTTTTGTAATTGTTGATGACTTTTCTAGATTTACTTGGACTCTATTTCTTGCAAATAAAAGTGATGCTTTTCAAAATTTCAAGTATTTCCTTAAGCGTGTTCAAAACGAAAAGGAATCGACCGTCACTTCGATTAGAAGTGATCATGGGGGAGAGTTTGATCACAATCTCTTTGTGGATTTTTGTGACGAACTCGGAATCGAACACACCTTTTCCGCTCCACGGACACCACAACAAAATAGGGTGGTGGAAAGGAAAAATAGGTGTCTCGAAGAGATGGCTAGAACCATGCTCGACGAAGCTAAAATTCCCAAATACTTTTGGGCGGACGCCGTGAGTACCGCTTGCTATGTTTTAAATAGAGTAGCAATTCGGCCGATACTCATGAAAACCCCATATGAACTTTATAAGGGTAGAAAACCCAACATTTCTCATTTACGTGTTTTTGGTTGTAAATGTTTTGTTCATAATAATGGCAAGGACCAATTGGGTAAGTTTGATGCTAAATCGGATGAAGGTATTTTCATTGGTTATTCCTCACGTAGCAAAGCATATAGGATCTTTAACAAAAGAACCCAAATTATGGAGGAATCCCCTCATGTTGTGTTTTCCGAAGATAACACTCGCTTGGCGAGAAAGGAATCCGGTTTTGATCTTGTAGGTATCTTGGATAGCTTGAAAGATAAAATCCAAGAAGAACCTTCAAAGGAAAACAAAAATGAAATTGGGGAACAACCAACGGAAGAAGCGCCACAAGTAGAAAAAGGAATAAATACGCCTAACGAGTGGAGAACGATCAAGGATCATCCTCTCGAACAGGTAATTGGCGATGTTGGAGAAAAGGTAAGTACCCGAAACTCTCTTAAGAACACTCTAGGACACAATTCTTAAGAGTTCACGGCATTACTTGTTAACACTAGTGTAATTTATTAATTTTGCTATAAATTACTAACTTGAGCGTCGGAGACGTTTAAATCTATTTTGCAGGTACCACCCCAAAGGTAGGGGGAATTATGAAGTTTTAGCACAAAATAATCGACTATTTCAAGTCACTAATCGATTATTTTCTGTGCAGTACATCGATTATCAGTATCAATAATCGATTGTTTATGACTGATTATTAATATTATGCATCTATGTTTAATTTTTTTTTTCACTTCCTAAATTGCATAATCGATTTCCGCCTCAGTCATTCAGCAATGCTTTCTACAACAATCGATTATTTTTTCATACAATCGATTATTTGATAAATTCTGATATTCTCCAAGTTCACTGTATCAAATTAGTTCCCTAAATAATCGATTACCAAGAATTGACAATCGATTACTTCATATTAATTTTTGTTACCGTTTGGCTCCTCAATCGATTCCTGACAGGTCTTAAATGCTCCATAATCGATTACCAAAACTTAATAATCGATTATTTCATTCAAATTTTTTACCGTTTGACTCAAGAATCGATTTGTCAGATTCAAAATCTCAAATACAATCGATTATTTCAGTTCAATAATCGATTATCTAACGGTCAGTAATTTTAATTCTTACCGTTTTCTGACTGCTTCTAAACCAAAATCTCAGCAAATGTCTCCATTCAATGCTTGATAATCCTTTCCTCTATAAATAGGCATCATAAGAGCTCACATTCACCCACTCAAGCACTATCTCTAGTATTCAAAAGCTAAATCTCTTCTATTTTCTTTGCCAAATTCCAGCAGTCTTTCTCCTAACATGTCTGGACGATCTTCAAAACGTTCCCGATCCAAACATGGCGCCTCAACCGCCCCTCCTCCTTTAAATTTTCCATACCAAGACGGTTCCGTCTTGTTCTTTGAATCTGAAAATGAACTCACAAAGTTCCTATCAAAATTTGAGACACGCACCATTCTTCCTCCTCGGTTCTCAAATAGTAAACTCCTTGAGCCTTTCACCCCTGCCGCAAATATGTTAAAGGAGTGTCAACTATATGACTTCTTGCTTCTCACTCATCCTCACATAAACACAACTCTCGTTCAAGCTTTTTACTCAAACCTCCGTAAAGATGAAGATGGCGAACTTGTCACCTCCATTAATGGGGTTCAAATTCTTGTCTCTGAAGAGAATCTCCACACCATTGCCCGCCTTCCAAATGAAGGTGAAGACCTTTACCGGTATATTGATAAGGCCGGGGCTCTCTTTGATGAAACCACCCTTCTCCACCAAGCCGGTATAACTTCCTATGATCCATCTATCTCTACCCGTCGTCCTACCATAACGGAAATGGATCCAAACTACCGGTTGATTCTTTACTTCATCACCCGAGTCCTCAAGCCTAGACGACACAATCACACCACCATCTCCCAGGAGGATACCAAACTTCTGCATGCCATTGTCACCGGAGCCAAAATAAATTGGTGTCAGCTCATCAAAATTCATATGCTCGATGCCATCGGTGATGACATGCCTCTTCCTTATGCCCTCCTCATTATGAACTTCCTTGAAGCATCCGGATTTGTCACGGAAAATGGTCCTCTCAAAAGGAGTACCAAAATTTGGGAAATCTCGGAGTCTTCTTTCCATCATGATGGTGATCATGCTCCAGCTCCTTCTTCAAGTCGTCCACCCCGTCGTGCTCGTTCGTCCCAAGAGCCTACTCTCCAAAACATATCCGATCAGCTTGCTCAACTCACTCATGAGATCCATGGATACTTTGACCATGTCAATTATCCATATGCAGCTCTCGTTCCTTTTGAAGCAGCGCCGGATAACGAGGCGGACAACGACGGAAATGAATAAATTTTTCTGTGTTTTGTGTGTTTTTTTCTGTTGGTTCCCATTGATGTACCCTTTTTTTTCAATAAATAAACCTTGTTTATTTCATCCTTTTGCATCTTTCCTTACTATTTTTTTTGCTAATGGCAAAAGGGGGAAGAAAACGGGATATCGGGTATGCACCACCTCTTAATTCATTGATTGCTTATAAGCTAAAATTGAGGGGGAACTCTTAAATTGAGGGGGAATTGCATAATTGTTACTTGTCTTGAATTGTCAATATCTTTTGCCTTAATTGCATATCTCGCTTAATGTTTGCCGTTATCAAAAAGGGGGAAATTGTTAGAAATACGTTCTCAATGCAATATACTAAACGTGTACTCTTTTGTAGGTTTTGATGAATGACAAACGAAGCAAAAATTGATATATGATGGAATTCAAGTACAAGCGCACAATGGTTGCGAATAAGATTGAAGTTCAAGATATAGCTCTTAATTGTTATTGAGTTGTTCTAAAACTGTAATCTCGATCCTATAACTTGACTCATAGTATGGCCTCTCTCATAAAACTATTTTCCAAAATCATGCATATTTAATTCTGTGTCAAAAAGATTTTAAATCATGCATATTTACATTAGACAAAATGTTTTCTAAACATGCCTCAAAAATCTGGGCTAAAATAATCGATTATGTACTTATGATAATCGATTGTTTCTGAGCCAAGACTGCATGACAATCGATTATGAATTAATGGTAATCGATTGTGAGTAAGACAGTGAACAGGTTTTTCCAAATCTGCATGATAATCGATTGTGAACAAATGACAATCGATTGTTGTTGAGGTAAAGTTTTTCAATACTCAAAATAATCGATTATGAACTAATGGTGATCGATTATGTTGAGACAGTGTCTTCCAGTGATTTTAAATTTAATTAAGTAATCGATTATGTCTTTAGATAATCGATTATCACTGAGACAGTAAGTTTTATGATTTTCAGAAAATAACAAGTAATCGATTATGTCTTTAGATAATCGATTATCACTGAGACAGTAAGTTTCATGATTTTCAGAAAATAACAAGTAATCGATTGTTGCAAAGGACAATCGATTGTTGAAGCTGACCGTTGTCAAATGATTTTCAAACACCATAAGGTAATCAATTATAGATTTTATATAATCGATGTTTTGCTTAAAATCTGGAAATGATTTTTAGAACGTTGCTGAAGTAATCGATTATAGATTTTGTATAATCGATGTTTTGCTTAAAATCCGGAAATGATTTTTAGAACGTTGCTAAAGTAATCGATTATGAACTTAGTGTAATCGATTATCTGATTTTGAATATTGCCAGTAATCGATTATAGATTGTATATAATCGATTGTGAAGCGTTAAATCTGGGATTGATTTTTAAACTGACTGGCAGATAATCGATTATGTGGTCTTAATAATCGATTATCACTGAGTAATTTCAGCAACTCTTAATTGGCAATTAGGTAACGGTAATGCCAAGTTTTTCAACTATAAATACAGCTTCATTTCAGTGTTTTAACAACAACAACATACACAAACTGATCATTACATTGCTATAAGCTTTCATTCAATTGTTCTTCATTTTCTACTCATTTCATAAAGCTTTTGAGAGCCATATTATTGCCCAAAGTTGTTGTGATCTTGAACATATTCTTTTACTCATATCTACTCAATAAGGAGTACTTTAGTTAAGTGAGTGTCCAAGTATTTGATATACTTGTAAGAGAATTGCGATTCTCTTGTTTCAAGGAACTTGCGTTTCCTTGGGTGAAGTCTTTGAGATTGCGATCTCCGAGCAACTGTTTGAGGCTTGTGTCCTCAAGTGTGTAACGGTTTGTTGAGCACCCGTAAGCTTAACAAGATAGTGAAAAATCTCGAGAGAGTCTCTCGGGGACTGGACTAACCACGTTGGTGGCCAACCAGTATACATCTTTGTGTAAGTTTATTTTTCTGCACTTATTTTACTTCCTGCAAAGTTTAAATTCCGCAAGAAAACGCTAAATTCTATTAATACGCTATTCACCCCCCCTCTAGCGTAAAGCGTAGTTTCTAACATAAGTCTCATGGTAGTCAGGCCGCTCCTTATAAACAAGAAATAAGTAAAATTAATTACCTTGATGGATAGCTCTATAATAAAATATCTTATATTTTATTATTTAAGAACTCAAATTTTAGTAAGAAGGAATTGTTACAAAAACATTTTTTTAAATAACACCAAGATCAAATCTTTTATAACATGTGAATTTAGTTTAAGTTGTCTACATGCTTAGTCCTAAATTAATTTACATCATATGTAATAAATAATTTTAAATTATGTAATGAACAAGCACATGGCATAAAACACAATTCAACATCCTCTAACATATTTATCTTATATATCACATAAAAAGAATTCATGCTAGAATATTATTATTAATTAACATCTCATGAACTAATAACAATTAAAATAAAAATAGAATCATGTAACCTATTATAGATTCCCGTTGTATCTAATACAAAATTTCAAATTCAAGTTATGAGCGATCTCAATAGTTACATGAATGCATATTTTATCCACAATAAAATAATATCAACATTCAAATGATTTGACTATTGCACAAGGTACATCTATTATTGTTTGAACTCTTCATATATAATAGTAAAATATATTATAAATAAATTTTAGACACAATAAACCATGGATCTGATACCACTGAAGGATTGCGTATAGGTGTTCGTAACACGCAGCGGAAGACAATAACAATCCTAGGTAGATTTTTCATGTTTTAAAATTTATTTACGTGTCAACGATCGGGTCTAAGACGTACCTGGTGAAGAGAGTCTCGTTTCAAAATTCTTCGATAGTGCGAAGACTCTATGCGTATCCACACCGAGACCGATCCTTGCTATCAACTTGTTGATCAATAAAACCCGCGAACAAATTGAATGAATAATATTGTGTTGAAATTTTTCTCAAAAATCTCAACTCAAATTAGAAGAACAAGAAACACTTTTCTTGTAATTGTATTTTTCTCTCTTGGATTTGTATTGCACTCTCACTTTCACAAAGTAAGGTTTTTCTTCTCAAGAAAAAGATTAAAATCGAAAGAACAAAAAAAAACTTTTCAAAATTTTCTCCATCACCCTTTATATAGTATCACATACGAAATCTTTTCCTATTTGGTTGAGGTAATAATTTATTTAGGGTAAAAGTTTATTCCAAAAATAAACTCATGGAAAATTTTGTATATAATTCCAAATATACTTTCTTTGGAAAATTTGTAAGGAATTACCAAATTTTCCTTTCTCTGTTAAGGAAAATTTATGAACTTTTCGATTTATGGACTTTCCATAAATTCCAATACCAAATTGGATTATAATATATAAACTTTTATATTAATACAATATTTTCCTATTGAAAATATTAATCCCATTTCAAATAGGATAAAACTTCAATTAATAATCCAATTCAAAATTAGATTTATTAACAAGTCTTTATTAATATTATATTTTATATACATCTATGATATAAAATAATATTAGTTATATGTATCACATATATTTCAACCAAGAGATATTATTTAATTTATATTCCAAAAAGAAACTTCAATTTATTCACAATATTAATTATAATCTTTGTGCAAGCAAAGAATATAATAATATTTCATTTGGACTAATAACTAAATTTATTTGACTAATTAAATTCTTTAATTTAATTATCAAATAACAAATTAACTAATCCTTTAGCAAAGATCAGAACACTCGTTAGTGTGCGACCCCATAGGTTCAATACTAAACCGGTAGTAAATTGGTCATATCAAGATACTAATCAAGGGTGGCATCTAGCAACACTCCTTAACGATCGGATAGCATGAAGTATACAATTTATTCTCAAGAACCAGTAGAAGAATAATGTAGTAATTCCTTCTGTCCTTATAGCTCTGGATCACCCTAGGATATGGTTCAACTGTCAAATCCTAATAGGCGATCAACTATGTGTTCACGTCAAATATAATCGACCATTGAATGACCTAAGAAACTCATTTCTTCTTTCATTCAATTGCCCTGGCCAAGGTCTTAGTTTGGTCGTTTATAGTTCATGACAACATGGAGCTTAAACTCATTACCAAGAGTTGACAGATTCCGTCTTGATCAATCACTAATTCTACAAGTATTTAATCGTACTCAATATCCTTTCAACTATCTTCCTAGGGCCATAGGTGTCTAGTATCAAAGCACAATAAATAACTTGTCAATTACTATGACGATCTCAAGTCAAAGGAAACAGTTACATCACATTCTTCAAGAAAATTTCCTATTAACAATTTATGGTAATTCTAACAATTAGGAATTATCCAATGAGTCGGTTCAATGATCATATCTCTATATGCATCATCTATCTATGCGATTTAGTTAATGAGATCAACTAATCTTTATCCGATAAAGACGATCACATAAATATTGATCTAACCGGATTACTAATGTCCAAATTAATAATCCTACGATCAAGAACAAATTTAGATTAAATTGTAAAAGACTTTGCTCTCATTATCATGATCTCTATCACGATGCCAAATCTCAAAATTTTATCTAGGACCTTATCAAAATAATCAAACAATTGATAATAATGATAAAAGAATATCAAATGCCATATATTTTATATCAAATGACATTCACAAAATTATATTCAAGTTATCAAATATGATATTGGATCTAGGGCATATCTACTATATCCCTAACAGACACTTAGTCCTGAATTTCAATTAGTAGCTCAAAAATTTATGATACTAAGTCCTGAATTCCAAATTTGCAGCTCAAAAATTTCAGGATATTAAGTTCTGAAGTTTGGACAAATTGTCTAATCTTTAAATATATTATAAATTATGAATATATTTTAAATAGTTGGCTTAAAAATAACTATTGGTAGACTTCGATCAATGTTGTCTCCGTGTGACCTATAAGTTATGGGTTCGAATGTGAAAACATATATTAATGGATGTATTAGATTCGGCTGTCCACAAAATATCTCTTAGGGTGTGACCCTTCCCCAGAGACTATATGAATGCGGGATACTTTATACACTAGTTGCCCTGCCCTATTATGCACTACTTCATAGCTAAGTTTCATTTGTTGTCCTCTCACTTGTGACTGACTAAATGAGCAGTGGACTATTTTGATGTAAAATATTTGAATGCTTAAATTTAAATTAAAACGGAATATAATGCAATTTAACTTTCAAACTTAGATATATTAACTCTGGATAAAAGAAAGAAAATAAAACTTGGTGGGGTCCAGCCCCTATTTCAAGAAAGACATTTTCTTCCTTCCTCATATTAGTCAAAGATGACAACTTATTAGCAGCCCACGTTATTGTTCCAAAATGACATGCTGCAGAAATGAAAGTTCAAGAAAGCAGGTTATTTTCTACCTATAACATGAGAGCTTCAACTCTCTTAACACCAACAAAAGAGAGAAAAAGAGTAAGGTTTCACAGACATGGTATAAAAAAATAGTCTTTGAGGAAAATAGAGAAAGAGCGATATTGTAGTGAGGTGGGAATAACAAAAGAGAATTATTTATTTTAAGTGTTGTAGTGGTCTTTGAAGTATTTTACTTTGACCTAAAAAGGGTAAAATTCCTTACTATAGTGATATCAGTTGCTCCTCTCAAGGCCGTGATTTGTTTCCTTATTCACAAGAGTTTTTCACGTAAAAATCTTGGTGTTGTTGTTATTCTTTTATTCTTGTTAATTACCGTATCTCGGTGCTATATTATTATTCCGCTTTTATTAAGGTGAATATAACTTCTGTGGGAGTTTATTCCCAACAACTGGTATCAGAGCACAGGTTCTGCTCGTTCACTAAAATACTATTCACTGTCGGTAGTACTATACTCGGTGAAAAATAAAAATGTCTGAAGTAAAGTACGAGGTGACTAAATTAAACGGAGATAAAGATTTCTCAACATGACAAAGAAGGATGAGTGATCTAGTCATCCAACAAGGATTACACAAGGTACTGGATGGTGATGCCAAAAAGCCTGATACCATGAACGCTGAGGATTGGGCTGACTTGGATGAAAGAGCTGCTAGTGCAATCAAGTTGCGCTTATCGGATGATGTGGTAAATAACATCATTGATGAAGTCAGTGCACGTGGAATTTGGACAAGGTTGGAAAACCTATAAATGTCCAAAACACTGAAAAATAAATTGTACCTGAAGAAGCAGTTCTACGCCCTACACATGGGTGAAAGTGTAAATTTTTTGTCACATTTAAATGTGTTTAACGGACTAATCACACAGCTTGCCAACCTCGGAGTGAAAATCGAGGAAGAAGATAAAGCCATCTTGCTATTGAACTCGTTGCCATCTTCGTACGATAATTTGGCAACAACCATCTTGCACGGTAAGAGTACTATTGAGTTGAAAGATGTCACATCAGCTCTTTTACTCAATGAGAAGATGAGAAAGAAGCCTGAAAATCAAGGACAAGATCTTATCACAGAAGGTAGAGGCAAGAGTTATCAAAGGAGTTCGAGCAACTATAGTAGATCCGGAGCTCGTGGAAAGTCAAAGAACCGATCCAAATCAAAAGACAACAATTGTTACAATTGTGATCAACCAGGTCACTTCAAAAGAGATTGCCCAAATCCAAGGAAGGGCAAAGGTGAAACTAGTGGCATGAAGAATGAGGACAACACAGCCGCCATGGTGTCAAAACAATGATAATGTTGTCCTCTTTATAAATGAGGAAGAGGAATGCATGCACATGTCAGGTCTAGAGTCGGAATGGGTGGTAAGATATCTTTTTTGCAGATATGTAGCAGGTGATTTCGGCACAGTGAGAATGGGTAACACAAGTTACTCAAAGATTGTGGGGATTGGTGATATTTGTATCAAGACAAATATCGGATGCACATTGGTTCTAAAAAATGTGCGGCATGTACATGATTTGCGGATGAACTTGATCTCGGGAATTTCTTTGGACAGAGATGGATACGAAAACTATTTTGCAAATCAAAAGTAGAGACTCACTAAGGGATCATTGGTGATTGCAAAGGGAGTGCTCGTGGCACGTTGTACAGGACAAATGCAGAAATATGCCAAAGTGAATTGAACGCGGCACAAGATGAGAATTCTGCAGATTTCTGGCACAAAAGAATGGGTCATATGAGCGAGAAGGGATTGCAGATTCTTGCCAAAAATCACTTATTTCTTATACCAAAGATACAACAATAAAACCATGTGACTACTGTTTATTTGGTAAGCAGCATAGAGTCTCATTTCAGACATCATCTGAAAGAAAATTGAATATACTTGATTTAATATATCTGATGTTTGTGGCCCAATGGAAATTGAAACAATGGGCGGTAACAAATATTTTGTTACTTTTATTGATGATGCTTCACGAAAATTATGGGTTTATATTTTGAAAACCAAGGATCAGGTGTTTCAAGTTTTTCCAGAAGTTTCATGCTCTAGTAGAAAGGGAGACAGGTCAAAAGCTAAAGCGTCTCCAAAGTGACAATGGAGGTGAGTACACTTCAAGGGAATTTGAAGAGTACTGCTCAAGTCATGAGATCAGACATGAAAAGATAGTTCCTGGAACCCCACAGCACATTGGCGTAGCCGAGAGGATGAACCACACCATTGTGGAGAAAGTGAGAAGCATGCTCAGAATGGCTAAACTGCCTAAGTCATTCTGGGGTGAAGCAGTTCAGACAGCCTGTTACCTGATCAATAGGAGTCCATCAGTCCATTGGCATTTGACATCCCAAAGAGAGTTTGGACAAATAAGGAGGTGTCCTACTCACATCTAAAGGTGTTCGGTTGCAGAACTTTTACACATGTACCAAAAGAGCAAGAAACAAAGCTGGATGATAAATTTGCTCCCTGCATATTTATCGAATATGGAGATGAAGAGTTCAGGTACAGATTATGGGATCCTGTAAAAAAGAAGGTCATCGGAAGCAAAGATATAGTCTTCCGAGAAAGTGAAGTTGGAATTGCTGCTGATATGTCGGAAAAGGCGAAGAATGGTATAATTCCTAACCTTGTTACTATTCCTTCTACATCTAACAATCCCACAAGTGAATAAAGTACAACCGACAAGGTTGCCGAGCAAGGGGAGCAATTCGGTGAGGTTATTGATTAGGGGGAGCAACTTGATGAAGGTGTCGAGGAAGTGGAGCACCCCACTCAGGAAGAAGAACAACCTCAACCTCTAAGGAGATCGGAGAGGCCAAGGGTAGAATCATGCAGGTACCCTTCCACAGAGTATGTCCTCATCAGTGATGAGGGGGGCCAGAAAGTCCTAACTATGTGATGTCCTATCCAGAAAAGAACCAGTGGATGAAAGCCATGCAAGAAGAGATGGAATCTCTACAGAAAAATGGCACGTACAAGCTGTTGAACTTCCAAAGGGTAAAAGACCACTCAAATGCAAATGGGTCTTTAAACTCAAGAAAGATGGAAATGACAAGCTGGTCAGATACAAAGCTCGATTGGTGGTTAAAAGCTTTGAACAGAAGAAAGGTATTGATTTTGACAAAATTTTCTCACCTGTTGTCAAAATGACTTCTATTCGAACAATTTTGAGCTTAGCAGCTAGCCTAGATCTTGAAGTGGAGCAATTGGATGTGAAAACTGCATTTCTTCATGGAAATTTGGAAGAGAATATTTATATGGAACAACTAGAAGGATTTAAAGTAGATGGAAAGAAACACATGGTGTGCAAATTGAATACGAGTCTTTATGGATTGAAGCAGGCACCAAGGCAGTGGTACATGAAGTTTGACTCATTCATGAAAAGTCAAACATACCTAAAGACCTATTCTGATCCATGCGTATACTTCAAAATATTTTCTGGGAATAATTTTATTATATTAATGTTGTATGTGGATGACATGTTAATTGTAGGAACAAACAAGGGGCTGATAGCAAAGTTGAAGGAAGATCTGTCCAAGTCATTTGATATGAAGGACTTGGGCCCAGCACAACAAATTCTAGGGATGAAAATAGGTCGAGAGAGAACAAGTATAAAGTTGGCTATCTCAGGAAAAGTACATTGAACGTGTACTAGAACGTTTCAATATGAAGAACGCTAAGCCATCCAGCACACCTCTTGCTAGTCATCTAAAGTTGAGCAAAAGGATGTGTCCTACAACAGAGGAGGAGAAATGGAACATGGCTAGAGTTCCTTATTCTTCAGCAGTCGGAAGCTTGATGTATGCAATGGTATGTACTAGACCTGATATTGCTCACGCAGTTGGTGTTGTCAGCAGGTTTCTTGAAAATCCTGGAAAGGAACATAGGGAAGCAGTAAAGTGGATACTCAGGTACCTGAGAGGTACTACGGGAGATTGTTTGTGCTTTGGAGGATCTAATATAATCTTGAAGGGCTATACAGATGCTGATATGGCAGGTGACACTCATAACAGAAAATCCACTACTAGATATTTGTTTAGATTTCAGGTGGAGCTATATCATGGCAGTCTAAGTTGCAGAAGTGTGTTGCACTTTCAACAACTGAAGCAGAGTACATTGCCGCTACAGAAACTCGCAAGGAGATGATATGGCTCAAACGGTTCCTTCAAGAGCTTGGATTGCATCAGAAGGAGTATGTCGTCTATTGTGACAGTCAAAGTGCAATAGGCCTTAGCAAGAACTCTATGTACCATGCAAGGACCAAACATATAGATATGAGATATCATTGGATTCGTAAACAGGTGGAGAACGAATCTTTACAGGTCAAAAAGATTGATACAAGTGAGAATCCTTCGGATATGCTGATCAAAGTAGTATCCAAAGACAAGTTTGAGCTATGCAAAGAACTTGTTCGCACACATTCAAACTAGAAACTGCGGTGTTATCCCCTTCAGGTGAATGGGACTGGAGGGGGAGATTGGTGGGGTCCACCCCCTATTTCAAGGAAGATGTTTTCTTCCTTTCTCACTTTTGCCAAAGATGACAACTTATTAGTAGCCCACATTGTTGTTGTTTTTGTCCAAAATGACATACTGCAGAAATGAAAGTTCAACAAAGGCAGGCTGTTTTCTGCCTATAAAATGAGAGCTTTGGCTCTCATTTTTAACACCAACAAAAGAGAGAAAAAAGAGTAAGGTTTCACAGACATGGTATAAGAAAACAGTCTGTGAGGAAAATAGAGAGTGAGCAATATTGTAGTGAAGTGGGAATATCAAAAGAGGGTTATTTCTTTTGAGTGTTGTAGTGGTCTTTGAAGTATTTTACTCGGACCTACAAAGTGTAAAATTCCTTATTATAGTGATATCAGTTGTTCCTCTCATGGCCGTGGTTTTTTTCCTTATTCAGAAGGGTTTTCCACGTAAAAATCTTGGTGTTGTTGTTACTCTTTTATTCTTGTTAATTACCGTATCTCGGTGCTACATTATTATTCCGCTTTTATTACCGTGAATATTATTTCTGTGGGGGATTTATTCCCAACAAAACTAAGACAGAGGGAGTACCAAGTACCAACTTTGGACATTTCATAAACTAGTTTCTCGGCACATGCATTGCATATGCATGCCGAGTCATGTAATACATAACTTCATAAAATAGTACTAATATTTTTATGACAAATCTTTGAGTATATAAATATAAATTAATGAAACAAGTACAATTTTTTGTGATAGATTAATGTGAATTGTCGCATATTTATTTTTATGTCGAGGTCAAGATAATTAGATATCATTTGTACCTATGAAAATGAATGATCAAAGTTTAATTAGAGATATTATTTCTAGAGTATGCTCGTTTCATCTGTTGTTATTTGTCATGACCAGGACTCTTTTTATCGACATTAATAATCCTCTTAAAATTACTATATAAAGTTGCTCATGTGAGAAGTGCAAAGCCACATTTAACCAAGGAGTGTCAAGGAAATAATATATTGTTATTGCTCGGTAAGATTTTTTTTCGTTTACGCATGTTTATTGTATTTTGAATTTCCTCGACTTTTTTTATGTATTTAATTTTTTATATTTTGATACCCCTTGTTGAAAAGCATGTTTAGGTTATATAACCTGTTCATGACAGAACTAATTGGCCAGAGAGTTGCTTGTTTCTATTCCTAGCAATCCTTCAAATCTAGCACTAAAAAACAGATGATGGACGTAAGATAAACTGAAACTAATCACCTAGTATGCTTGGTAGAAATTGCTTGCAAATCTAGAACTTTATTTTCGCAAAAGGGAGAATTTATGTGGTGATCCATCAACACAAAAGAAACAAAGAGAAAAAAACGACAAAATATGAACTGCTAAATCTATCAAGAACATATGAAGTCCAGTAAAGTTTATCAATTTGGCTAATTCAATTAATTATTAGCACGACAATATAGATATATAAGATTTAGACTGCATCCGATGATGAGCTAGGGTATTATACGGTACCATAGTTTACTGTCCATTTAAATTTCTTTTTTATTCTTTTATTAGTGAATTTCTTTCATATTTTGATTTCAACTATAAAAGCTCAAGTGTCTAATTAGGAAAATGTGAATGTTGGTACTCTTAGTCCACATAAATTTCATGTAAAACTATTACTCACATCTAGTGTGTGAGGTATATTTTTGCAGGATTAACACAACAAATACATTTAACCTATATTTTTTACTTTTATATTCAATAATTGGCCGCTTCATGGAAGGTACAATTTTCTAAATTGCAAAAGAAAAAGAACAATTGAAACACGAAGTGCATGCCAACTATTTATTTGCACATAGAAATAAGTATTAAATATACAGAATCAAGAGGAGAGAAGGGTGAATTTTAATCAGGAAAGAAATAGTTAAGTAGAATACATGAATAGTCTTAAAGTGGAGTAATATCTACATGATTATTGAGTACTACTAAGTATCTCATCTTTGACGGTATTTATATTTATTTATCGTTCGAAGCACTCCTTTTCTTTCTAATTAATGAGATTATATGTCTTAATTGGGAATTCTCATCCACAATATATTGCCCATCACTTAATATTCTTTCATTCTTTGGTTGTCTTTGTTATATTTGTAAGCATAAACTATAATTTTACCAGGACCTTAAATATGATAATCTTACATGTTATCGTTATAGAACATATACTAAATTATGGGTTATCATCTTTAAGCGGAAGCGTTAATCGGTAATTGGTTTCTCGCCCCTTGCCCTAGATTTCGTTACCGCCGACTTTAAGGATGGAAGAGAGGAAACCACAGTAACCCTAATGGGTGGGGAGATGACCAATTTATAGAGGTTCTCAGTTAATCTGGTACGTCCATCAAGTAACCAATCGGATGGATGATATTTGCTCATTAATTAAATATTAATTATGGGCCTAATCTTATTGGGCCACATACATGTAGAAAAATAACTTATATTCTCCCACTTTTCCCAATAATTATATAATATTAATATTTAATATAGGAACATTAGTTGCGCATAAACAAATCTCTTCTATAATGTCCATCATAAATACCACAATACGATAAACTAGTAAATGTGAGTTATGGCAGTTATACATAATTTGTCTACATACTCCCTTCCATATAGTACAACATTACTAATTTATCGTATCAGGTTCATAAGCTATAAAATATTATGGTCCACGATAATGTCTCCTTGAGACTTATCTTGTAATATCTCAAAACAATAATGTGTACACCATTATGAAAAACAAGAATCACTAATGTATATCACAAACATATAAATGAGCTCAGAGTGTCAAAACATCATAAATACATCAGTCATAAATACAGCCAAGACACATTCTATGTACATGTTCTTTAAATATCTTTGGTTGTAAACCTTTCGTTAACGGATCTGCAATCATGAGATCAGTTCTAATATGCTCAAGTGATACTCTTTGTTTCTGAACTTCCTCCTTGACGGTAAAGTACTTTAATTCCATATATTTGGCCCCTTTGGAGTACTTATCGTTTTTGGAGAAGAATACTGCTGCAGAATTATCATAGTAAATTTTCAGTGGCTTGGTAATGGTGTCGACAACCCCAAGTCCTGAAATAAAGTTTCGCAACCATAATGCATGAATTGTAGCCTCAAAATATGCCACAAATTCTGCTTCCATCGTGGATGTAGCAGTGACAGACTCTTCCACGATATTACTCCTTCCGCTAATTAGAACAAATAACCAAACCTGAATTTCCTAGTGTCAATACATCCAGCGAAATTTGAATCCGAATATCCAACAACTTCCAAATGCTTGGACCTCCTATACATGAGCATGTAATCCTTCATTCCTTTCAGGTACCTCAAAACTTTCTTTGCAGCTTTCCAGTGATCAATTCCTGGGTTACTCTGATCTCTTCCTAACATTCCGAACGCAAAACTAATATCCGGTCTTGTGCAAGTCTGAGCATACATCAGACTGCCAACAATAAAAGAGTAAGGAATTTATTCCATTTCCTTTCGCTCTACATCATTCTTAGGGCATTGCATGAGACTAATTTGTCCCCTTTTTGAATTGGAACAATTCCGGATGAACAAGTGTTCATGTTAAATCTCTCTAGAACTCTTTTGATATAGCCTTTCTAAGACAATCCCGATAATCCTTGTGATCTATCATGGAATATTTCTATTCGTATCACATAGGATGCCTCATCCATATCTTTCATTTCAAAATTCTTAGAGAGAAAATCTTTAGTCTCACGCAATATAAACAAGTCATTAGCAGCAAGTAGAATATCATCAACATATAGGACTAAAAATATAAACTTTCTCCCACTGATCTTTTGGTATATACACCGATCAAAAATATTTTCCACAAATGCAAAATATGTTATGGTATCATTAAACTTTACATACCATTGTCATGAGACTTGTTTAAGTCCATATATTGACTTCTTCAGTTTACACACCATTTGACCTTTTTCTTTAGTTTCAAAACCCTCTGGTTGGTCCATATACACTTCCTCCTCGATATCTCTATTAAGAAATGCAGTTTTCACATCCATTTGGTTTAACTATAAATCATAATGAGCCACCAAAGCCATAAAAATTCTTAACGAGTCTTTCTTTGAGACCGGTGAAACTGTCTCTTTATAATCAATGCCTCCTTTCTGAGTATAACATTTGGCAACAAGTCTGGCTTTGTATCTCTCAATATTTCCATTTGAATCGTGCTCTTGGTCTTAAAGACCCATCTACACCCGTTTCTTTTAGAACTTTCTAGCAATTTAACGAGATCCCAGACATCATTTTATTCCATGGATTTTAACTCTTCGTTCATGGCATCAATCCATTTATCAGACTCATTACTTTCTATGACTTGTGAAAATGAAATCAGATCCTTACTAATACCAATGTCAAAATCGGACTCTTGCAAATAAACCATGTAATCATCCCGATTTTCTAACTCTTTGAGATTTTCTTAATGGAATTTCTTGTGGTTCATTTGTGTCAGATATTTGTGAGTTAGTTTCTTCATGAAGTGTTTTATCCAAATATTGCTCGGTGTTGTCAAAGTGTTCTTCGACAACTGGAGCAATATTTGGTATTTGTGTGGAAGTAGGCACATTTCTGGGTAATATAATATTGACCCTCACCTCTTTAATTTCCACACTTTCCTTTTCAACACTCCCACTAACTTCACCATTCTCTATGAATCTTGTATTACCGGTTTCAATAATTCTGGAACTATGGTTTTGACAGTAAAACACATACCCTTTAGATCTCTCTGGGTAACCAATAAAGTAACCACTTACCGTTCGAGAATCTAATATCTTTTCAGGAAAAGGTCCATACTCAGGAGGTAACAACTTCAGAATGAACTGAACCAAGAAGGAGTCATCCACTTTCATCCTTAAGGTCTGAAGTCTTGTTGCAATGTTAATCATCTCGATGATATGATTTTGCATACTACGTGACCCATCAAACTTCATGGTCGTGAGTTCAGCCATTAGTGTAACAGCGAGAGACTTATTTGGAGAACGAAAACGTTCTTCCACAAACTTCAGGTATTCCCTGGAACTTTCTGTTTGTGGAATAGTACTCTTAATGTTTTTAGCAATATTCATTCGCATAAACATAAGGCTTAGCCTGATAGAGCGTTCCCATGCTTTATGGAAAGACTTCGCATCCGCACTGCTCTAATCAGTAATGGCAGCGGGCTTATCATTTAGCAGAGCCAAGTCAAGATCCATTACATCTAAGTGGAACTGGACTTGTTCACGCCATTCATAGAAGTTCAATCCGTTGAACACAATAACAGACAAAGCAGCGAATGAAAAGGAATAGCTGCAAAATAGATAATACATGCTCACAAACCAATATGGATTCAACAAAACAATTAGAGCATATTGCAATTCTCCTTTCGGTAGATACTACGACACACTATCATAATTTAAATGCCATTTAGTCTTTAATAGGTAATTAAATATTTTTAACCAAATATATATACATCTTTGGACAGACAATATATATTTGACAAAGAATATTAATTTACCTCGTCATATTCACTATTCATAGAATAATTGATTCACTTTTGGGTAAATTCTTAAGTTCTAGGAATAGTGAAATTTAATTTATTATCTTATTTTCAATTATAAGCATTTCATTAATTTCATGGATAAACTATAATTTTATATATGCATATTTTTCATAAACATACTAGTTTGGGCACTTTGGTGACTAACAAACTATATAACATAAGTGCACACATAAAATAAATATCAGGAAATCTTATGCATGTGAATGTTTTAGAACATCTAGTTTGGTCACTTTGGTGACTAACAAACTATATAAACATTAATCACATACATGAAATAATCAATGACCCTAAACTAAAATAGTAGCCTAAAGAAACAAGCATAATTTCATGACCACAATTTTAAAATAGGAATATACTGGGATAACTTAATTAGTAACAACATCAATGCCTAATATTGCAATTCAAAATGCACTGCACTTATAAAATAGGAATATGCAGCGGCGTATATCCAATATTTTCATTCTTTACTGATTATTTATGTTATTTATTAAATAAATAAACATAAAGCAACCCTAACAGAATCAATTCGACGTGAACTTTCTGCTAATGCCATCTATTTGGGTTCATCACCAGCATCTTTAATTTGCAACTACTACTTCAACTAAACATTTGATTCATTATTCAATTTTTTCATTATAACCACAAAATCATAATATTGGCAGCATCCCATGAAGAAACAAAAGGAGTTATTACTTTGGTGCTTAAATCATCTAATCTTTCACATACGAAGATTACCGATTCAAGTTCCAGGCTCTGATACCACATGTAAGCATAAACTGTAATTTTACCAGGATCTTGAACATGATAATCTTACATGTTATCGTTATAGAAAATATACCTGAATCGTGGGCCATCATCTTTAAGCGGAAGCGTTAATCGGTAATTGGCTTCTCGCCCCTTGCCCTAGCTTTCGTGACCGCCGACTTTAAGGATGAAAGAGAGGAAACCGCAGCAACCCTAATGAGTGGGGAAAGGACCAATTTATAGAGGTTCTCAGTTAATCTGGTACGTCCATCAAGTAACCAATCGGACGGATGAGATTTATTCATTAATTAAATATTAATTATGGGCCTAATCTTATTGGGCTACATACATATAGAAAAATAACTTACAATATTTTCAATCCCAAAGAGCACGGAGACAAACTTCAACCTAATACTTCTATTAGCAAAAAAACCTAATACTTATCATTTGTCATTTTTTGGGGGTATTCATTTATATACATGGGTCTCAACTATAGTAGTTTCTACAGCCTAATTGTAAAATCAGGATCAGTAGAAAATCTATTAATGAGTTAGGTTGTTATAAAAATCTTAAGTTATTCCAAACAAAAAAAAAAAAATTCAATGATCAAAAGATAGTAATAAAATATCATCATTTATAAGCATTACATAGACTCAGATAAGGACGCAAAGAAATAAAAAAAACACATAGAGAAGCATGCTCTCATTTCATAATCCGCAGGACATGATCTATTCATCTTATCAAGAAATTAAGAAATGAAATCATTTGCTTTACCTCATCATAAATAATCGGCAACGTGTAATGCTTATAACTCCATATCCGTTCTGTTCCTCCAACTCTACAAAAACAGAGAGAGAGAAATATGGCTCAGAGATGAGCCTATCCATCCAATAGCTTTTTTTCTTATACGACAAATGAAGTAAATGAAAATTCAACCATCCGTCTTCTTCACGGAAGAAGATGGCTCACCATCACAATCAACCACAACAACACCAAAAGCTTCCATTTTTACTAGATTCTTTGTATTGCAAATATGAAAGTTTGGACGTGTTAGACAGAGACAATTGTTTGACAGAGGAAGTAGAAGTAAACCCCAACTCAATTTCTTTGTTATGGGAAGAGGAAGAGTTAAGCTCTTTAATGTCCAAAGAACAAGAGAATCAAATGTATAATATTGTAATAAACAACCCATACTTGTCTGTAGCAAGAACTGAGGCAGTTCTTTGGATTCTTGAATCCATTGCCTATCATAATTTCTCTGCTCAAACTGCAATTCTTGCTGTAAACAATCTTGATAGATTTCTCTTCAGCTTTGAGTCACAAAGTGGAAAACCATGGATGAATCAACTTGCTGCTGTGACCTGTCTTTCTTTAGCTGCAAAAGTTGAGGAGACTCAAGTACCTTTACTTCTAGATCTCCAAGTGATGGAGGAATCAGGATACTTGTTTGAGGCAAGAACAATTCAAAGAACGGAGCTATTAATACTTTCTACTCTCAAGTGGAAGATGAATCCAGTAACCCCATTTTCATTTCTTGATTACTTCTCCAGAAGGCTTGGATTTAACAATCACATTTGCTGTGAATTATTTAGAAGATGTGAGAGGGTGCTTCTATCCACTATTACTGATTGTAGATTCATGTGCTATCTTCCTTCTGCCGTGGCTGCTGCTACAATGTTACACGTCATAGATAGGCTAGAGCCCTGCATTGAAGAAGAGTACAAACAACAACTTTTGGGTATACTTGGAATAGTAAAGGCTAGTGCAGGAGGTGGCTTCCACCATTGACTTCAACTCAAACAAACGAAAGTCAATTGGTGCATTGCCAGGAAGTCCAATAGGAGTTATGGATGTGTCATTTAGTTCTGATAGCTCCGATGACTCGTGGGCAGTGACTTCATTCGTTTCTTCTTCTCCAGAGCCATTGTCAAAGAAGATTAGAACACAAACGTAGTTTGTGAAAAGGAAAAAGGATGTTGCATTAGACGCGAGATGATAAAGAGAGAGCTTTCTCGTTACGTGACGAAAGTCGAGAAGACCATGCATCAATAGATTCTCAAATTTGTTTGTGGATTAATCATTCCTTAGAAGACTATTGATTGTCAATTAGTTACGGATTTATTCTGTCCAATAACAGCATGTTCTTCTTACAAAAAAAAAAAAATATAACTCCATATCCACATTTAATGTGAGCTTTTCTCATTTTACTGCAACACTCTTGAATCCTTTACTTAGATTGTTTATTTATGAAATTATCGATTCGAAGTGGATCCTAATTCATCGAATTTTATACTGATTTAAGTCAGTATGGTTTGCCAAAATACTCAATATTCAGGTGTAAGGTTACTGTTCATAGGTGAACATTTAGGAAATAAACCCCGATTAATCAAGCTTTTTCAGACTAGTTAAACTTCAAGTAATGGAAACCTTATCCTTTAGCTCTAGTGCAACAAGTTATGCTGTCTTTTGGCAAATTCTTTATTCTTATAAAAAGAAGATTAGTCACCCTTAAACACATCAATATAATATAATACCAACGGCAGGTGAACTAAATACATACGCCTCTTAAAGTTGGCCAACTTTAGGATCAAGTTTGTTTTGAATTGAATTTCAAGGAAGGGAACAATAAAGTCAACTCAAACGACACAAATGACTCCAAGTGTTCCTAACCAAAAATTGTTTCTAAACAAACGAAAAAAAAACAAGAAGAAAAAGATTGGCACGACAAGTTTTATTGTGTGTCTTACCTTTTTGTCTCTCAAATTATTAAACCATAATTTTATATTTTTAAGTACACAAAAATATAAATTCATAAAGGTGTAAGATTAGAAAATGCCTCGTACAAATAGTGCCTGCCGCAGGAAACACAAAATAAAAATTTTCAATTACCAAAAGCACCCAAAAGAAAGAAAAGTGCCAAGTGGCATAATCTATGCATTTCAATCCAGACCAATCAATGTCAAAGTTATTGCCACGTCAGAAATTGCCCATAACAAGCAACGTCCTCGCCGACTCCACAGATTTAACGTGCACATCCCCACACTTTATTCCGCCTTCCTCCTCTCACAGATCCAAAAGACTCGATTTCTCACAATATTCCCCATTTTCCCAGCACTTTTTTTCAACTGCATTTCATTTCCCGACACCGGACGTGACATTTCTCCACCCTAATTTCCTCCTACTACGGCGGAACGCGGCGGTCGGTGGATGGCAAGAACCAATAAATATACCTGCCTTAACTTCAACGACATCTACGAAAAGAAAACCACTAGCAGCAGCTCCGCCACCTCCGGCAGACCGCACTCTTCTTCATCATCTTCTTTTAATGGTCCCAATAAGACTGTTATCTCCAACTCACGTATCCATGGACACATGCTTGTCCTGAGCCGGCCCACTCCGAAGCCCATCTCCATTCCGCAACCCCAGCCTCAGCCTCTTCCGATCCAGCAACAGCCCAAGTTACAAAGCCCGCCGGATCAAACCCGAGCTGAATCGGACTCCATTTCGCTTCGTCCGCAGGGTCGTACTGGTTCCGGGCCCACTGCCACACTTTCTTCGTCTCTTGTTAACCCGCCTTCACCTTTGCAATCGCCTTTGCCAAAGTCGAACCGGTTCGTGCCGCCACATCTTAGACCGGGATTTGTGGGCCGGGAGGAGAAACCGGTCCCGGATGGTCAGGGATTGAGAGCTAAACAGGAGGTTGGGCCTGGACCGCATCGTCAGGGGGCACATCTTGGGTCGTCACCTAATCGGTTCGGAGAGAACGGTAGGCCCAAATCGGGAGGTGGGTATGAGCGAATTAGGAGAGGATTTGGCGAGGCTGATGCGGTGGACTTCATGAACCGGCCTGGTTCTAGCGGGGGTCGGCCCAGCTCTAGTGGATGATGTCATTGGTAAGATGCTTCATTTTCTACATCTCTCATATTCATGTGGATTTAAGCTATATGCACGGATGATGTAATCGATTTTTAATTTTTATACTGATAGTGTAATTTTTATTTATCAATCAATGTTTATTAAATATATAGGTACTTGAAATTACCTTTTAAATGATCTCATTCAATATCAACAACGATCCAGATCCCACTTAGTGGGGTTTGGGAAGGGTATACGTACACAGACCTTACCCCTACCCTGGGATAGAGAGGATCCTTCCATCTTACTCAATATCTTTCCCTCCAAAAACTTTTCACCTTGCTCTTGGGGAGATTCGAACTCACAACCTCTCAATTGAAAGTAGAGGTTGCTTACCATCAGAGCAAACCCTCTTGTCAAATGATCTCATAGTGTAACTTATACTCCATATTCATATTTACTTAAGGGCCTGGTCGTTTAGCTTTTTCGTTTATATGCTCGCAGGAATTTCTCTAGAAATGTGAGACTAATGACTGAACTGTGCTTCCTTATCCACAAAAATAAAAATCTTCTCAAAATGAATGAACTTTGCTTTCTTTTGTGGACTGTGCTTGAAATTTCCGTGGTTTTGGTGCTAGTTTCCTTTAGCAGTTTGCTTGAATGGTGCTGCTTTCCTAATCATTTGAGATTGTTTGAAATGAATTTGGTGAAAAGAGTATCTAAGCTTGGTTTGTTTTGTGCCTATGTTTGGAGTTATCTTTGTTGTTGCCTTAGTGGTTGGCAAGTACCAGTTCCATGCTCGTAAGACCATGCATGTCTTGTTGCGTGCGAATTCAGGCCTTTGTCATGTTCCTGAGATGCTTGTAATAAGATTTTTTCGAGTTATATTCTGCTCATGTACAACTTCCGTCTTATGCCCGATCCATTCTTGAGCATTGAGTTGATCTATAATTCCAGCCATATCATTTATTACTCATTTAGTTTGACCATTCTCCCAGGAGGGAAGAGTACTTGACGAGTGGCTCTGTCATTTTATCATCGCCTGCTTTTAGCATGCAAAACATATTCTTCTTTACTATTTTTGAGCAGCATGCAAAGTATATTCTTTTTTAGTGTGTTTTGGTTGGAGAGAAGGCTGTGGTTAGACCTGCCATGTTTTACGGGGCGGAGTGCTGACCAGTGAAGAACTCTCATGTTCAGAGAATGAAGGTTGAGGAGATGAGGATGCTCAGGTAGATGTGCGGGCTCACCAGGTTAGATAAAATTAAGAATGAAGTTATTCGAGAGAAGGTGGGGGTGGCCTCGGTGGATGAGAAGATGCAAAGCGAGGCTGAGGTGGTTCGGACATGTGCGGAGGAGGAGTCCTGATGCCCCGATGAGGAGTTGTGAGCGGCTGACGATGGTCGGCGAGGCAGAGGTAGGCCTAAGAGGTATTGGGGAGAGGTGATTAGGCATGATATGGCTAGAATGCGGGATTCCGAGGACATGGCCCTTGATAGGAAAGTCTGGAGGTTTAGTATCAGGGTTGTAGGATAAGGGCTCCTAGAGTTTTTCGTACTCCTCACCCGGGGTTGGGTGAGGCTTGGCAGGGCTATCCATAGATGATTTGTGTATTAGATTGTGTCCCCCTTATGGTAGTTATTTATGGTAGTTACAGTCTGATATTATTGCATGCTATTTTATTTATGAGTCTTATGTTTTGATAATTATTTACGCTATTTCTGCTGGAGTTACTAATGCTCTTTTGTTTTTGTTTTGTTTTTCCTTTCCTTCACTGAGCCGGGGGCCGATTGGAAACAGCCTCTCTGCCCTTTCGGGTAGTGGTAAGGCTCGTCTACATATTACCCTCCCCAGACCCCACTTTGTAGGACTATACTAATAGTAGTTGTTGTTGGTTGGAGAGAAGCACAACCATATAATTGTTAACAAGACCATTGACTTTTTCATAAAAGCGTGCAGGTTCAATTAGATTGTTGTTGGTTTATGTGGTGCCTGATGCTAAACTCTAGTCTGTAAATGTATAAGAAGATTTTTGTTCCTGCAATAGGAGGAAAGCTAGCGGCTGAACAAGCTGAAATGTTCTCGGAAGAACGTTTTGTACAGTGTAATACAAGCCATTGAGGTTGCTCATCTTCATGCACGTTTTTGTGTGTGTATTGGGGGGGGGGGGGGGGGGAATGTATTTCAGTTAGGTCATGTGTGTCAGCATGAAAGAATATGGTGTTCTATTCTTCTGTTTGCATTATGCAATTGCTAGAAGCGTCTCTCTTAGGAAACTGCAATTTGATGCAGTTAGTTCATAAGCATCGCCACTAGAAGTATAGTATTTTATTCTGCCATTTCATCCTACAATTGCTAGTAATATCAACTGCAACCTTTCAGCATTTTGTAATATGATCATGTGTCATATGATATTGAGGGAAGAACAAATACATTTTATTGCTCCTCTTTTAGGGACCAAAATCTTGCCCCTTAAGTTGTCATCCGCAGTTGATTTTGCATGTTGTAAGTTAGAGGTTGTCAAACATTAACTGTGTTGTATACTGATGGGAGTCAATGGTAACAGTGTCAGTTTCACCACTTCCCCTGGACTGATAGGAAACAGATGGAAGATAATATAATTGTGAGAGGGCTGTTTTTCTGATCCATATTTTGATTTTGGTATACAGATCTTGACGGAGCTTGGGGCTCCACTTTGCCGATGAGGATGGAATGGTCTTTTCTGAGGCAAATTCACTCGCAAGATCAGCCGTGGGTGGACGTTACTTACTCTCAGGAATGCAGTGGTTATTGAAGTCATGGAAGTTGGATTATGACCAGGTTGCTCCTTTAGTCTGCAGTAACTCCAGTAACCAAATAATGTCTTGCTGGTGTTACAAGAAGACACTCAAGGATCAAAGCTCGATCAAATTGTTTCTTCCATTTCTTGTCTCGTAATTTTCTTTTGCTTTCCTCTACCTACTCTCTGACAAAGAGAGAAGGTTTAAATGGAACTTAGTGTTCTGTATGTTTTTGTTTACACGCTATATTGTGCAAATACCGTAAATTGGTGTATTCTGATGGTTTGCTACCACGATCACCATATTGCACTTTCAGACTGTATTACAGTGGATATGAATTTGTTTCTATTTTATAAGGCAGAATAGACTAAATGATACTTGTACTTCACCCACTTTGTCATGCCGGTACCCAAAATTACATATTTGCCAACTGAACACTTATATTCATTCAAAACGTGAATAATAAATGCTTATCCAATGTGGCTTATCCTATGTGTTATATGCGGTTTCAATGTGTGATTCACACGCATGTAAGGGGCGCGAAGATATTTTAAAAAACCCTAACAATAATAAATTAGCCTATTTAACAGCCATCTTCTTTTTTCTACCTTATTCTTCATTGTTGAACATTATAGAAGCTAAATTTAGCAAATCTTATGGCTTTTTCTTTCTTTGTTAGCTTCAACAGTGAAAGAATAAAATTTGATTTTCTGTGATTCTTCGTTGCCCATCAATTTTTGCCATCCCCTTTTGTTTTGAAAGACGATTTTTTCTGCTTCTCCTCCAACAAATAAGCTATTGCCGCCATTCCAATTCAAATCTCCATTTAAAAATTGTCTCAGCTGTAATGTACAAAGCTTCCAGCTCTAGGTAATCTCTAAGAACATCCAGAATCAATTTCAAGTCCACATTTTCTGTCATTACTTTCTTTCCATTCAAAATTGAGAAATTCCAGAAATAACCCCATTATGAAATTGAGATAACTATATAACTAAGAGAAATAGAAATTGTGAGGTGGAAGGGAGATACCAGATGTAAAATAATAGGGCATTGTGAGGTATAGGATCAACGTTTAGGAAGGGAAATCGAGAAAGAACTGAAGTCGGAAATTGTTGATGGTGTCAGAACTCTCGACCTCAAGGGTGATGGTCTTTCCGGTGAGGGTTTTGACGAAGATCTGCATACCACCACGGAGACGGAGGACAAGGTGAAGGGTAGACTCCTTCTGGATGTTGTAATCAGCAAGGGTACGACCATCCTCAAACTTCTTGTCAGCGAAGATCAACCTCTGCTGGTCTGGTGGAAATTCCCTCCTTATCTTGAATTTTGGCCTTGACATTATCGACGGTTTCAGAACTTGCGACCTCAATGGTGATTGTTTTTCCGGCGAAGATGAGCCTTTGCTGATCTGGAGGAATTCCTTCCTTGTCCTGGATTTTGGCTTTAACGATGTTGATTGTGAAAAATAATCTTGGGCCCATTTTTAATCCTATTTGGTCATGGTGTGTGACTTGGAGCCTACATGGTCTTCTAATTATTGACATGGTGTCCTACGTGTATGCGATTGTCATACACGGACTGGCAGCCTCCTTGGATGTGCGTTTGTTATTCACGTTTTGAATAAATATAAGTGTTCAGTTGGCAAATTTGTGTAACTTTGGGGACCGGCATGACAAAGTGGGTGAAGTACAGGTGCCATTTAGGCTATTCTGCCATTTTGTAATGAATCTCAAAAATATCGTTTTGACAAGAAGTGCCAAACGCTGTGGCTGAGATAATCTTCTACAATATATAGACACAACTTCAACGAGATAAAGAATTTTTTGAACAGTTTATGATGTTGGTTCTCTTGCCCTATTCATCACTCATTACTGGAACATTATTTCAGTCCTAGAAAGCTGATGTAAAAGTAAGATAATCAAATCGTAGCCATAGCAGAGATTAAAACACAATTACACAATCAATCTAGAGTTAGAGTCAAGGGAAGCGTATCGTTAAACTCCATGGATTCAGCAGGGACAATAAACGGCGATTAAGCCTGAGACCAACTTCCACAATCCACTAGCTACGTGCTCTCACAGTCCAAAGAACTTGACTGATGGGACGTCTACCGCTACCACGTATTTAAGAGGCAGAATACGCTAGGATTTTCTAATAGCTAGGGAAAGGGGGGTTGACCTCTATTAATAAAGAGTGCCTACCCATCACAGGCCAACGGTTATTGGGCCTCACTTATCCACACACATAATATTTAATATTATGCCATGTAATTATCTACCACTTAGGCCACATCACTATCCTTTCAGGCTATAACTAATTGACGTAAGTCCAAATTCTAACATTCTTCCACTTGGACGCCAACGTTAATTGAGGAAAAGAAACAATTTTAAAATATTTGAGTTTTAAGAAAATCATTTTGAAAAAAAAAAGAAGATTTTAGACTCTACAGTGGCCACACTACTCACATAACCAAAGATAGAATGACCCGTATAACAATCCATTTAGTCTCAATAGAGAAGACTAACAATGAATCATAGCAGACATCACACCATTTTAAGGTGTGAATTCTACCTACAACCACATGTGCTAGAATTTCCATCAACATGGATCAAACATCTGTGCTAACCATATTATCTTTCTAATCAACGTGAATTGATTCACACCTCTTAGAAAGAAATAATCCTCCAAGTGATATTATAACCATATCACCTCAGGATCCTCCAAGTGACACAAAATCATATCACCTCAGGAGGATTCCTTGTGCCTTACCCGAGATAATCAAGGCAACAAGCCGCAAAACTCAAGAATATCATGAGTTTATGCAATGTCCAATTGGAAATAAAAATAAATAAATTATCATGTTAGTCAATAAGCATATCAAATATGAAATAACACAAGCTTGCATTAAAATAAAATTTATCAAAAGCAATATCTCAGTCAACAATTACAAAGCAACTCCCACCGACTAAAGCACATCAAAAGACTCTAAAGTACCCATATTTTTAGCATGTTCATTAAACACTACAGGCCTAAGACCTTTAGTCAATGGATCAGCTAGCATAGATTCTATGCTAATATGCTCAATACATATATCACCTTCTTTTACCATGTCTCTAACCTTAAGAAACTTAAGGCTAACATGCTTAGGGCCTCTTGTTCTCTTGTTATTCTTGGAGAAGAACACAGCTGCACTGTTGTCACAGAAAATAGTCACCGGCTTAGATATAAAATCTATAATTTGTAATTTAGTAAGAAAATTCTTCATCCAGACAGCATGTGAAGCAGTCTCAAAACAAGCAATAAACTCAGCTTCCAGTGTGGACGTAGCAGTGATACTTTGCTTCTCACTTTTTCAAGAAATAGCACCTCCACCCAACATAAAAATATACCCAGAAGTTGATTTTATAGTGTCTGGGAAACCTGCAAAATCAGAGTCTGAATATACTGCAAGATCCAAATCATCAACCTTTTTGTATACAAGCATGAAATCTTTGGTGCGTTATAGATATCTCATCACTTTCTTTGCAGCTACCCAATGTGCCCACCCAGGATTAGAAAAAAATCTTCCCAACATGTTACCAACAAATGCAATATCAGGTCTTGTACAAACCTGTATGTACATTAAACAACCAACAACACTTGGATATGGCACATCTTTCATAGTTCACATTTCAACTTCATTTTTCGGACATTGATCCTTGCTAAGTTTGTCTCCTTTTACAACAGGTGCAATACTAGGTCTACAGTCTTGCATATTGAAAGTTTTAAGAACACTCTCAATGTATGAATGCTGTCATAAACCTAATAAGCCACGTGATCTATCTCTTTTAATTTCTATCCCAAGAACAAAAGAGGCTTCACCAAGATCTTTCATATCAAAAGCCTAGACAAAAATTGTTTGGTCTCATTCAATAAGCCCAAATCTTTTGTGGCAAGAAGAATGTCATCAACATAGAGAACCATGATAATGAAATTACCAATAGATATTTTAAGATAAACACATTCATCAAGCTTATTCTCCAAAAATCTAAATTTTGTAATAATTTCATCAAATTTCAAATACCACTGCCTAGAGGCTTGTTTAAGCCCATATATGGATTTGTTAAGCTTGCACACTAGATGTTATTTACCAGCTTCTTTAAACCCTTCAGGTTGAACCATGTAGACCTCTTCAAGTGGACTCCCATTCAGGAAAGGAATTTTAACATCCATTTGGTGCAATTCTACATCAAAATGAGCCACAAGAGCCATCACAATTCTAAATACATCCTTGGATGAAATAGGAGAAAATGTTTCTTTATAGTCAATACCTTCTTTGTGAGTGTAACCCCTGGCAACCAACCTTGCTTTATAACGGTCTATGTTTCCCTTAGAGTCTCTTTTAGTTTTAAACACCCATTTTCAACCTATATGTCTAAAATCTTCAGGCAGTTCAACTAACTCCAATACTCCATTGTGTTCCATGGACCGCATTTCATCATTCATTGCCTCACGCCATTTATCAACAAATGGAGAGGAAATAGATTGAGCATATGATAAAGGATTAGTCAGTTCTCCAGTATCACTAAGATTTTCAGTCACATACACTATAAAATCATCAGAGATGGTAGACCTTCTGTCTCTTTGTGACCTGTGGAGTGGTTCATTGTGTACATTTTGTTCAGGAACTATGGGATCTACGTCGTTGTTCCCTTGATTCTCCCCCACATGAATAGGTTGGTTTACCACCTTTTCATGTATAACAGGAATAGGGACAATGACTTCCTTCTATTTCAATACAATTTCCTTACCACATGAACAATCACAATCACAGACATTATGCTCAAGAAAT
This sequence comes from Nicotiana benthamiana, assembly GCA_034376525.1. Taxonomy (NCBI): domain Eukaryota; kingdom Viridiplantae; phylum Streptophyta; class Magnoliopsida; order Solanales; family Solanaceae; genus Nicotiana; species Nicotiana benthamiana. Next base: position 9,483,977 of record CM067337.1, read on the forward strand.
TTCGCATTAATAGACTCAACGATTCTAGTGCCACGCCCAGGACAGAAAAACCTAAAACCTTTGGAGTGATCAGGATAGCCTAAAAAGAAACAACTGGTAGTTTTAGGATCAGTTTTCTTTTCTGTGGGTGAATAAATATGAACTTCAGCTGGAGATCCCCAAATTTGAAAATGGTTCAAGCTAGGTTTTCGGGTTGTCCATAGTTCAAAGGGAGTTTTCAAGACAAATTTTCTAGGAACTCTATTCAGAATATAGCTAGCTGTTTTTAAGGCTTCACCCCAAAGGGACTCAGGTAAGCTAGTCCTTGACATCATACTTCTCGCCATTTTCATGAGAGTACGATTTAGTCTCTCAGCCACACCATTCTGCTCAGGAGTACCTGGCATGGTATATTATGCTACTATCCCACATTCTTGCAAATATAAAGCAAAAGGCCCCATACATTGACCAGACTCATCATATTTTCCATAGTACTCACCACCACGTTCAGACCTTACTATCTTAATGGACTTCCCAAGCTGTTTTTCAACTTCAGTCTTGTAAATTTTAAACTTATCAAGTGCATTAGATTTTTCTTTTAAAAGATATATACAACAGTATCTTAAAAAGTCATCAATAAAATTAATAAAATCTTATGATTGGTCAAAGTAGGTACATAAGGTCCACTAATATCAGTATGAATTATTTCTAAGAGTTCAGAGCTCCTAGTTGAACCCTTTATCTTAATCTTGGTCATTTTACCCTTAACACAATCCACACAAGTTTCAAAATCTTTTGGATCAAGAACGGGTAAAATATTCTCCTTTATCAATCGTTCAATTCTTTCTTTAGAAATATGACCAAGACACATATGCCATAATAGGTAAGACATTTTAGTCATAGCAGACCTTTTGTGGGCAATATTTTCAACATTCATTGCAGAAAAGTTTCATTCAATATATTCAAGCGATATAGACCATCACTTAAAAAAGCATCAGCAACAACATGTGAGTCATATGAAATTTTAATAATACCATTATTTTGTTGAAATGAATAACCAGCTTTGTCCAAAAGGGAAACTAAAACTAATTTCCGTCTCATAGACGGTACAAAAATAGTATTGTCTAAACGAATACTAAAATTACTCTTAAAAGGTAAGATAGATATCCCTATAAACTCTACTTTTTCTTTGAGTCCATTGCCGACAAAAACACTGGCTTCATCCTCTTTTGGCTTCCGTGTGCTTACTAGATCCTGCAAGTCATTGGTTACATGAACAGTTGCACCACTATCCAACCACCAAGAATGTAAAGGAACATGAACAAGACTAGTTTCAAAGCAGACAAAAGCCAAAAGATTACCTGGTTTCTTTTTCAGAGGACAGCCAGATTTCATATGACCTATTTGTTTGCAATCCCAGCACTTGATCTCTTTCTTAATTACAGCTTGAGGACCAAGAGGATTATGAGCTGACCTTGGTTAACACCAGGCTTATTAGTATGACCACTATTACCACCTGGACGATGAGACTGGCCATGTTTATTTTTGTGAAATTTGGGTCCACCTTTTCTTTTATAAAAGGGAGAAGGGTCAGAACTGCCCCTAACATATTGACTCCAGTTTAAAAATGTCCTCCGTTAATCTATTTTGAAAAAAATGCCCCTAGCGTTAAAAATTTGGCATATTTGTGCCCCTAAGTCTAACAACTGACTGTACTTATATTTAAAACGATAGGGGCATTTTTTTCAAAATAGGTTAACGGTAGGGGCATTTTTTAAACTGGAGTCAATACGTTAGGGGCACAAATATGCCAGACTTTTAACGGTAGGGGCATTTTTTTCAATATAGGTTAACGGAGGGCATTTTTAAACAGGCGTCAATACGTTAGGAGCAGTTCTGACCCTTTGCCGTTTATAAAAGGGATAATCAGCTGATCTAGATGAACTAACAAAGTTCACTACATCCTCAACTTTCTCCTTTTGGATCCTTCCTTCCCCTACCACACAAACAGTAATAAGTTCATCAATACCCAACTTATCCTTTTGGGCATTATAGGTTGTCTTAAGTTGGTTAAACTGCTCAGGAAGGGACCTTAGAGATTGGTGAACAAGAAAATCATCGGTAATGGTTACACCTAAATTGTTCAGTTTAATAGCAATATTAACCATTTTCATAATATGATCACGAGCACTACCTACAAGGTCATACTTTATGGTAGACAGGGAATCAATCAGGCTACCTATCTCAGCTTTATCAGATTCTAGGAATTTCTATCCAATGGCACTCAGAAAATCTTTTGCATTTTTATTATCCTTAATTGAACCCTTTATGTGATCATAAATGGATCTCTTCATGATCATAAGACTCAATTTGTTAGCCTTCATCCATTTTTCATACTTAGCCTTTTCATCAACAGTGCTAGTAGTTGTAAGTTCAGCAGGTTTCTATTCAGTCAATGCAAAGTCAAGGTCCATCAAGCCCCAACTGATCTACCATCTCCGTGGACGCTATCTTATCCAAACTCCCAGCATCAATGATTATCTTTGCACTCCAATTCCGACATAGATTTTGAATACAGCCTTCCGTCTTCTCCTCCTTTCTGCTGACGTTGCCACATAATCTAACGACAGCGAAACTGTCTCCTCTCCTAAGCTTGAGAACCCCCGCTATATTTCCGGCTTGAAAGTACCTTTAGAGCTTCCCGGAGCCACACCTCCAGCATTTGCAGAGTTCTCTACATGCATTTGTCTTTGTGGATTCGTTTCTACCAACAAAAAGAATTTCATATGGACGAAACCCGGCCAAGACTCACCAATAAGGTAACTCTGCCCTGTGTTTTTTGGATCAAATCCGGTGACAATTCTCCACTCATGTCCTTCCAGAGCTGGGTAAGTGATCTTCAAGGGCATCTCCCCGATCCATTCTTCCCAGCACTCCTCAATCAGATCCATAACTGCTGTTGCTTGTGCATGAGTAACTAGAGAACTTAAAATTGCAATAAAGTTGTCACTAAGAAAGACCGGAAGTCCATGCGAGCCGGGCTGATGTTAACCAAAAAGATACCCTCTTCGAAAGGGCCTGAAATCAAAGACCCAGTCAGGGATAGAGTTGAGAATGACATTAAAATTGTTCCTAACACTATTTCAACATCCTGTTTCCACTTCTTGTAGTTGCTACTAGTCAGAGTTTCAATGAAATTCAATTGAGTAGTCATGTTGTTAACAGCTGTATAAGCAAACAACACAAAATTAGATAAAGTTATGGGCTAGAGTATATAGATCAAAAGAGTTAAAGATATCCATTACACCCCTCCTTTGGGTAGAAGATGTAATTGCCCCCCATTTAAAAATTAAGGAGTCCAAGGCATTCATTGCATCCTCACCTTTAGGCAAGAGATACAAAACCTTCCCCTTATTATCTATGAGTACAACGCGTACATTGTGTCCTTCCTTTAGTTAAGAGACAAAACCTCCTCTTACATAAAATTATTCTTATTTATTTATTTACCGTAACTGGTACCTAAAGGAAAATCTCCAACACTAGTATACACTTGTAAAGGATAATTTGGACATGGTACATTGAGAATGTTTTAATGACTCAAATAAACAGACCACTTTGGTGGAAACTATCTATTAATCTTAACTCCCAATCCATGTATTTTAAATTATCTCACATGTATATAGTTTTAAGAATTTTCAGTGACTCCAAATAAATAAACCACTTTGGTGGAAACTATCTATTAATCATAATTCTCAATCCATGTATTTTAAATGATCTCACATGTATATAGTTTTAAGAATTTCCAATGACTCCAAATAAATAGACCACTTTGATGAAAACTATTTATTAATCATAAATTCTTATTTAACTAATATAATATATATGTAAAATAAAATAGAGCCCATGTAATTCAACTATGTTAGTGTCCTATTTAATTCCATCCTCTATGTTCAGAACTGTGTACTAGCAATCAAAGACGAACGGTTGTAATAATCAAACACAACCGAGATATTTGTTAAATTATAAGCTTGATGAATATATAAAAGGCACAAATCCATATGTCAGGTAAACGCTTAGGACAATTATGACCAAGCATTTTAACTAGGTTCTATCCTGGCAATAACGTTAAACTCCATAACATCGAAATTTAATCAGTGAGTAATTCTTTAGTGTTGTGGGCCATGAATGAAATAACAATAAATAAGAATGTAGTAAAAGAAAAATATAACCCCAATTAGGAATGTCGATCAAGAGCAATGGGTAGAGAGAGTCTAGCTTCTTTCTAAATAGTCACTCACATCAATCCAAAATATGGCCAAGGGGAACCCCATACCAACATGGAGATTATCCATGAAAACCATCCAAGTAACAGAACTAAGACTACCTCTCCAACACTTGATATCAAGAACACTACTACACCTCAATTCACCATACAAAACACTAGCATAAAAAATGACCTGATGATATCGGGAATACATAGGAATGAAGGCAAGCCATTATTTTTAAGTATTCTAAATAACAACCCTTCAACTAGCAGCATGACTAATATATATGTTCAAAATAACATCAACATGGATATCACTACCATGGATGAAACGGATTTTCCTTTTTCAGAAGGAGAAGACGATGATGTCTTCATCCCCATAACTTCCAAGGACAAAGAAAAGCTATACAAGAACTGGTTCAGGAAAAGAGTGGGTTACCAATTTCTTCAACGAAAACTCTAAGCGATTTGGAAACCCTCGGAAACTATTTCCCTCATAGACCTAGGTTTCGATTACTATCCAATAAGACTTAATAACCAAGACAACTATAATAAAGCCCTTCATGAGGGACCCTGGTTCATAGAAGCCAACTCCTCACCGTAAGAAAATGGGAACCCAGATTCGTAGCATCGGAGGCCTCCCTAACTTACTCGACCATCTGGGCTATACTACCTGAGCTTCCTACAGAATTCTGTGACTACGAAATTCTTCAGAAGATAGGTTACAAAATTAAGAGAATTTCGACGTATTGATGCATGGACGTCCTCAGCTCTTAGGGGGAAATATCCTCGTCTTTTGTATCCTAGTTCGAATCGACAAACCATTAAAAACCCATATAATACTAGGCAAACACTACCAAAAAATTACGTACAAGGATTTTAACGTTCTTTGTACAAATTGTGGTCGCCTGGATCACAATACACTAGCCTGCACAAAGAAACCCAAAGAAACAACCAAATCAGAAACCATGCAAAAGAACCCAAACGACCATCCCAAAGAGATTGAGTCCATTACTAACAAAGTAGAGAGCTGGACTATTGTATCCCGTCATAGAAGAAAACCAAAGCAAAACCTCATACATGAAGCCATGGAACGTGAAAACACCATGCACAAACCCCTCAAAAACAACTGCCCAAACCCAGCTCTTATTCCCCAGTTCGAACTAGACCATCTGGGCTCCCCAAGACAATTACACACTGGGCAAAAGACCACCTCTAATTCCATAGGAAATACATCTTTTCATGGACCTGAAACAACTTTTCTTGGAACAAAGCCACAAAGCAACGAGAAGTAACCAACGGTCTGTGACCTAAATATCCTAAGGACAATCAACCATATTACAAAACTCAAAACCAACTGATCAAACAGACACGAAAAACCTGGAGCTAAAGTAGCTGCAAACAACCCCCTTGAACTATGAAGTCACTTCAAACACAAACCAAACTATAGGTCAACCCCTAGGCTACAATATGTCTATTACATCAAAAAGTGGCAGCCCTATTATGTATACTACTAATAGGTTCTCTCATCTTGAACTTATTAATCCCTCACATCAAACACCCCCAGAAATAATGTTGGAATCAAATCACAATCCAATATCAGCCAACAATTTGAAACCCTTCATTAATGAGCTAAGATGCGTAAATGCTCCGGTGGATATTACATTAAACAAAAATTTTCCTTTAAAGACCTCTCACGACACTATCGGCTCTAACAAGATTAATACCATCACAAACTCTTCATTAAACAACAATACCTCTCATAAAGTCAAGGCTACCAA